>OY754493.1:15030840-15630840 GCA_963575735.1 Amblyjoppa fuscipennis
ATATTCGTTACAATATGTTAGTCGGTACTTCGATCTACATTGCGCTTACATGGTTTAAGGTAGCTCCAGCGAGCGGTGTTCATTTCACCTAAATTCGAGAAATTCGGGCAAGAATTGCAAACACTTGCCGATGTTATAAAAATCTGAAAAAATTCATACGTATTCCGAAAAATGAACGAATCATTTTCATTAAAAAAAAAAAGTTGAGTTACCGCATATTTCGATGAACAATTTTTTTTTTTCAACAATTTCTTAATAACATTTTGAAATTATTATTACGCAAAATTAGTCTTTTCAGTGCCCATAATGAGTATCAATTTTTTTCAGATTTTTATAACATCGGGAAGTGTTTGCAATTCTTGCCCGAATTTCTCGAATTTAGGTGAAATGAAAACCACTTGCTGGAGCTAACTTAATTGCTCACATCTGTTATGCAGATTCATCGTGAAATCGGCGCCGTCGTTCTCTCATTATGTGAGAAACACGCAAGTTAAACTAGTTTATCTACAAAGGGATGGCCATGGCTTCGTTTATGAAATCCAAATAGTGATAGACTTTTGTGTAGACATCTGGTATTCCGTATCCACATGGATGCATCGCGGTGGAAACGACCCCTACGATCGCTCCGTTGTAGATCAAAGGACCGCCACTGTCGCCCTGCATTAAATTCATAACAGTCGTGACATATTTTTACACGATAAACAAAAAAGCAGAAAGTTATGTATTTATTTATCTCACCCTGCAAGTTCCGTGTCCGACAGTGTTGATTCCACAAATTTGACATCTCTGAATGCGAATACCCCTTTCGAGACAATTTCCACCATTCATAATGGTAACATTCAGTTTTTGTAGTACATAGGCCGACTTTCGTTCCATGAAATTGGTCCAACCGAAACCCGTCACGGTGCCGACAGCCCCATTGGGAATTTCACCGGTTGGCAGCGGGATTGGCTTTTGAAATTCATTCTCCTCGATGTCTTTCCTCACCTGTAAATTGGTAACAAAGTTGATTTTTTATTACAGCCACTCGAGGTGACGAGACAACCCTTTCTCAGTAGTTCATTTTTCTTCGAGAGCGCTCACCATTTCCGGATAAAATGAAATTCATCAAATTCTGTTAACGTGTAAGAATTTTCATTTAAATGGTAACGTGTAGCACGTTCGAAAAAAAAAAAAAAAAAAAAAAAAACGGTGCACTGTTTTTGTTACTCACGGAAATCACGGCAATGTCATTCTTGACCGCAGAGCGCTCGGTACGTGCAACGTATTGATGGTGAACAACGACGTCTTTGACACGATAGGCTTTTCCGGAACCTGGTCTTTGAGTAAAGGATCCCGTGACGATTGTCATTTCAGAGTAGGGAGCTTCGGTGACCCCGACGATGCAGTGGCCAGCGGTGAGGATGTGTCTATTGCCGATTATGGTTCCTCCGCATAGATGCGTATCGTAAGCTCGCACCGACACTTGCCAGGGAAATTCTCCGGGTTGGGCATCAGTTCCGCCGATTATTCGGCTTGGAGCGCGGCCATTTGCGCCTGATTCCGATCACCGATCAATAAAAATCCAACGTTTTTATCAAATATATTTCCGATTTAATTACAGTCAATAAAAACTTTGTACAAAAATTTCTCCACAAACCGGTCAATTAAATGAACAAATTAAATGAAATTTAGCAAATAGAGTTAAAATTAATAGTCGGCGCATCGAAGCGAAGCTTTCTCAAAGTGATTCCCGATGTTTACGAAGTGATTAAGTTTCTCGACGTTCCAATAAATTAATCTTATCCGAATGTATTCTTCAGTTCAATTTAATAGACCGGTTCATGCGTTTAGTGATATGTTTAACCGCGTATATGAAAATTAACTAAACAACTCACCTGCGATGCAGAAGCCTACAAGAACAATGGCTAGAACGCCTGTCGTGCAGCTTCGCGAATTAAACATTTTCGCATTGACGATACAACTTGTAGTCGACGAAGTTTCAACTTCCTCTTATATAGAAAGCATCACCGAAAAACGTACGTCGCGGCGTTAAGCCCGCTATCACTCCTGTAGTTTCGGCTGAGCTCGTTACCATCGCCCAAAGTAAATGCGATAATTTATTGGGACCTGCGTCATTAGTCTTTTGTCAAACCGTCGTATGATCGCATAGCAAATATCATTACTAATTAAAGAGTAGGGTAAGTCGGGATGATATGGCCATGGTTTTTTGAACAACGAAAATTGGAGGTTTAACGTTTAAAAAACTTTTACATTATTGTTGTAACCAACTCTAGAAACATTAAACTAACGTAATTAACTCAGAACTTTCGATATTTTCGATGCGCGATTTAATTGCAGCTCTGTAAATAGATATTTGCGATCGGCCGTCTCACCCGGACACTACGGGCGACATGGCCACAGTGATACTGGTAGTCAATTAAGCCTGGAGAAGGATCGGAATGGCACAAAACATTTTTTACTATATTTCATCTTGTCTATAATAAACACCTCTGCTAAATGTTTCAGATACCAAAGTAAAAAGAAAATAGTTTTTCTGGCCATATCACCCGGAAAGTGCGGGTGAGATGGCCACGCGGCCAACCACCATTGACGTGGCCATCTCGCCCGCAATATCCGGGTGAGATGGCCACCCCCCCCCCCCGCCCGCCGCTATTGCAGGCGGTGGCCCACCACCGTTCACGTGGATAGCTCACCCGCAATATCCAAGCGATAAGGCCATCGCCCGCTGTTGCAGGTGATGGCCCACCACCATTGACGTGGCCATCTCGCTCGCTGTTGTAGACGATGGCCCACCACCATTGATGTAGCCATCTCGCCCGCAATATCCGGGTGAGATGGCCACCCCCCCCCTCCCCCGCTATTGCAGGCGGTGGCCCACCACCGTTCACGTGGATAGCTCACCCGCAATATCCAAGCGATAAGGCCATCGCCCGCTGTTGCAGGTGATGGCCCACCACCATTGACGTGGCCATCTCGCTCGCTGTTGTAGGCGATGGCCCACCACCATTGATGTGGCCATCTCGCTCGCAATATAAAGGCTGTTTGGCCTTTAGGTTGAATGAGGTTGAATGAGCTCGACATGTTTTTTTTTTTTTTTTTTTTTTTTTTTTGAGAGAGTATTCCGATAGATCGAGATTCACGAGTGTGTCATTGAATAATTTTTATTAATGAAGCCGTTATGCACAAAGTACATCGGTCGGTTCAATGCGAATTGCGCGGTAGGGATTGCAGGTTCATGAAAGCGGATCTTCAGCCTCATTCAGATTCATGTTTGTTTCATGACATCGGGAATAGGTTTTGTTGACGAGAAATTTGATCATTTTAACAAAACAGCATTTGACAGAACAAAAGGACGGTGGAATGAAATGTGCACAAACGAATAAATTTCAATTGCTCGAGGAAAACTATTACTTTATTGCAACACAAAAAATGAGAAACTTCGTGGAAGTAACCGTCAAAGGCCCGGAGGAAAACATCCTAAAATTGTTTCACATCTTGACAAATGTCGGAAATACCCCCCGACAATTCTCGGGATCTCGGTCGACGCTCGCACACGTGCGTCCCGATCGAACAATTAATAATGCCGTTAAATTGCCCGGGTCGAACGCCACCGACAGCAGCACACAATGTTCACGTGAAACGCTCGAATACGAGCCCGACTGCGAAAGACGGCACGATGGCAAATCCCGTGGGCGAGAATTTCCCGGGGCGACTAAAAGTGTCTAAGTCTCGACAAGGCGCAGAAAAAAAAAATAACGTGAAAACGTGACAAAATACAATCGATTTGCGTCTCTGAAAAGGCTCGAGGTTCGCCCGTAAAAAATCCCAAAAAAAAAAAATTCCGCGACTGAAAAACTTGAAAATCTGAAGGCTCTCTCTTTCTCGGAATGGCTTATTCAGATGTAGCGTTTCAATACGGATGTTGCACAGTAAACAATAATTTCGTAAAATCGAAAGGCAAAATTTCGTCAAAATAATTTTTTTTTTTTTTTTTAAACGAGTGACAAACTCGTTTGTCACTTATTTAAATATAACGAAACCGTTCTTTTATTTCCTGTATCATTGACCATTTTAATTTTGTACTTTTGTTTGTAAAACTAAAAAAAAAAATTAACAAATCAAACATTTTTTGACATTTGTGAACAATAATTTTTTGTAAAAAGTACACATTTTTTTTTTTTTTCTTTTACTGTGCGCGTAGACCGAAACATCGACTAACGTGGTCAATCAATTCGAACATGCTTTATTGTTAAATTCTTTATTAATTAACATTCATTAATTTCAGACCCTCCGTAAATCCACAAAAATATAAGGCAAGTGATTGTATTAGTCAATTTGGTTTGCGTAAGTGACAACAAATTCGATCGTAAAAATAATATGCTATCGATTGGAGCATCCCGATTGCGTCGTAGCGCTAAAATTGGAGGAATACGAATTTTTCCGGAGGCACGGAGACGATGTATGTGACTATCGCGAAGGCACGTGTAGCGGTACAGGAGTAATCACGGATAAAAAAAAAAATAAATAAAAGCCGTTTGGGGTTTTTTTGGCTTGGGAGTTTCGATGAGGTCGAAAATCAGCCTTATGAATCGCACAGGTTGACTTTAACGATACTATTTGTAGTCGACGAAGTTTCAACTTCGTCTTACATTACAGCTTCCTCTTTATAGAAAGCATCACCGTGAAATCTTCGTCGCGGATTTAAGCCCGCCATTTAGGTTACACCTTTAGTTTTGATCGAGCTCGTTAGTGTCATCAGAGGTAAATACGATGATTAACTGCAATGTCCATCGTTACTCGTATGGCAAATCCTCGTATATGATCGTGTATCAAATATCCGTGCCGAGTTTGTAGTATACAAAGAAAAAAAAAAAATACATCTCATTCCATCACTGTGAAAAAAGTTGCCGCTGTCGAATGGTTGAAATTCACATAGCGATTATAAAAACGACTCGTAGTCGTGCCCAAAAACTGTTGATCATGTATTGTAACGTTTCGCTTATGGAGGCTAACAGCTCTCTACTCCAAAAACGTCGTTATGTGAGTTCTTTTCTCACTGATAGGAGGGTACTTTCGGTAAAAAAAAAAAAAAAAAAAAAAAAAAAAATTCGACCTTTTATTTTCGATTATAAATACGTTTTCAGTCGTCGGTAATTCTCAATTATACAACACATAATTAATATTTCGCCAGTGTCTTTCGAATGGAATTAAATTATAATAACAAAAATACATAATAAATAATAATTGAGGGGCAACAGTCGGCAGCCATCAATCGCGTCCCCGAGACTAGTCGCTGGCGCTGTCTTGGGGGGAAAAAGGGTTGACA
This sequence comes from Amblyjoppa fuscipennis, assembly GCA_963575735.1. Classification (NCBI taxonomy): domain Eukaryota; kingdom Metazoa; phylum Arthropoda; class Insecta; order Hymenoptera; family Ichneumonidae; genus Amblyjoppa; species Amblyjoppa fuscipennis. Next base: position 15,036,170 of record OY754493.1, read on the forward strand.
GACGATGGCCAGTCTCTCCAGTCCCCGAGAGAAGTCGCCGGCGCTGTTTTACGGTAAAGGGGCAATCCAGACAGCAGCAGTTATCCCTGTCCCGAGGGAAAGTCGCCGATCCTGGCGTTCGGAAGGTGTCTCAGGGTGGAATTTTAAGACATCAGTTTTAACTTAAGATCGCTCTTGAGCTCGAACTTAAGATTGAAATTTAGTCCAAATTTCATTGCGTGCTCAAGTTCGATCTTAATTTTGAACTCACAGTATGATCTTGAGTTTGGACTAACAGTTTGATCTTAAGTTTGGACTCACGGTTTGATCTTAAATCGGCACTTAAGTTTAATCTTAAGTTCGGACTTACTTCAGATATTAAGTTCGAACTTAAATTTGATCTTAAGATCGATCTCAAGTTCAAACTAATGTCTTAAAATTCGACCCTTAGGTGTGCGCGCGGTTGCTGCCCAGCTAAAAGCGACTATCGAGACTTTTGGTCGGTCTTTTATACCCGATCGACCGTGTTGCACGGGGCCCGACAATTCGACGTAGAGCTGTGCCTCCTTACACGATCAATAGTGCGCGGTAAATCATCGAGGTAAGATAGGCCATTCCGTTTCCAATCTTATCGGCACATACCTGTTGTCTCGCGTCGATCTCCAATATTCGCGGATCTCGGGTTACGACGATCATGGAAAAAGGGGGCTCGGTCCATCTATAACCGTCTCAACATGGCACATTTGGCTGCATGCTTATGGGTGAGGTGCAGAGTAAATTGATGAAAAAATATCGTAAGCCCTCCCCCGATCACTTCAGTACATCGCCATGACCTCGTTGATCCAGTCGACGTAGCTGTGGACCCTCGTGAAGACATCCGGATAGCCTCTGCCGCAAGGAACGACGAACGAAGCTATACCAATCAGAGTTTCGTTATCCAGTAGGGGGCCACCGCTATCACCCTGGAAAGATCATACAGTTCGAATCATCGGAGTTCAATAGAAATTCGGATATGTTATAGAAATTCGGAGAATTTACACGACAGAGACCGGCACCGTTGCGTGTATAAGCGCATATATGAGTCTCTCGAATGTATGTATATTGGGGCGGCCTGCATGTCTCGTTCGGTACGACAACCATCGACAGTTTTCTGAGAACGCTGATCGAGAATGCTCCCGGATAAGACATTGAACCCCATCCGCAGGCTATGACGCGCGTCTGTACCGGTGTATCACTCGTCGGCAGCTTTGCCGCTCTACGTCGATCATCGAATTTGATTGCGCCACTTAGCTGAAATGACAAATGAAAAATTCTATTCGATAATCGTCGGTAATCGCCTCGACAATTAATCCCAGATTAATATCAATGGATCAATGGCACTCACGGTTATGACGGCGATGTCGTTTCGCGACCCATTGGCCACCGTCATGGAGAATTCCGGATGTACCGTGACGTTTTTTGAACGATACACCTCTCCCATGCGACTGTTGAGGTTGTTCGTTCCCGCGACAATCGTCATATTGCTGATCGGGTAATATTTGTTGGTAACGCAGTGGGCGGCGGTGAGGATGTGCTGCGAGTCGATGATGGTACCACCGCATAAATGCCCACCGAAAAAACTCACCGAGACCTGATACGGGAATTCCTTGTCAGCCGCGAGATCTCCGTCCACAATCGGGCTCGGCGATTTTCCATTGATACCTTGATTACGAGAAACAGTTTATTGTAACGCTCCAACGCGTATAATGCGAGCTGAAGAGTTTTAATCGATCGAATCGAACTTACCGATGACACCGAGCAGTAGGGCGCAGTGGACTAGCTGTGTGACGGTAATTTTTAGGGCCGGCATTGTGGCGATACTGCCAGACGTCGATCTCCGGGTTCCTTATATATGTCTAAAAGCATAATAGTACGACCATTCAGCATCTGTTATTGTTGAATTTGTGATTCCGGAAACGTTCGGATATCAAAGTTTAGCATCGTTGGTAGAAATTTTCATTATCGTATTTGATATGGTGTGACGCAAATTTTCAACGACAAATATTGTACTTCCTCCGTTCACCTATGTCCACAAAACGCGCCGTCTCGAGTTACGTCCGGCTAGGGAACAGTGAGTACGAACGTTGAAGCGCTGCGCACACTCTAAAAAAAACATGCGTGTTCTTTTCACACACTTCAGGCGTGTAAATTGTGTCGTAAATTTTTACATGCTTCGTGGCGTGTTGATTCTCAACACATTACGAAGTCTGTTGAGTTTACACACTTTACGTGCATTACTTCAACGCGCTTCAAATGCATTCACGCGTATAGTTACTTTTTACACGGTTCTGGGTCTCGGTTCTATCGCGTTCTCCTCCTCCCCACTGACACATATTGAAGTCCGTATTGCGACCGAAAGTCTCAAAAAAACTGTTGGCCACCAACAGCGTTCTCTCCGACCGTACTAAGGAAAAGATTCAATTTTTATCTCCACGTCAGCCGAAAATTCTATTCGGTCCTCATCGATGATGATGAGAGTTTGAGCACGCTCACTCCTGGCTTTGGCAGCTGCGACAGAGCAGAGGCGTGTCGGCAGTGAAAATGAATACCCAAAAATAAATTACCAATAGATCATTTGATTTATTACAATTATACCCGATTACAATATTGTTCCCTGCAAATTCTGCCGCCCTACCAAATTCACCGATGCGAATTTCTAACGCTAAAATAAGATAATCCTGGCCCGAGAATAAAGAAAATAAAGAAAAAATGATAGGAAGAATAAAATAAATAACGAGGATAATAATAATGTGATGTCGCGGTCGACCATTTGTCGTTGCATTCTTTATTTCGAGTGGCCAACTCCGCTAGAGAACGTCGTTTAAGAAAGGAAAGACTCGGTTTACACTTGGTGAATGGCTCGAATCGTTTATTAAAGCACAAACTGGCAGAGTGACGTGTCGTAGAGAACTTCGATGTCTTACGAACTGAATAGCCTAAAAGAGGGTGGTTCTTATAGGTTTGTCCATGGGAAAGCGCGGTCAGTGTGGAGAGAATTTGGGAGTCGGAGAGTTCTGGCTAAGGCAGGTGTTGTGAAAGATACTGTAAGCAGCTGTCTAAGATTCTTGGAAGATCAGTCTGGACATAGACCTACGTAATGCATGGGCAGATCTTTGGGAAATAGAAAACAGGCATTATTAGACCCACCGGGAAAAGAGTAGGATGCACGTGCACGTCCCTGCAAAGGGTCGAATTTTAAGACGTCAGTTTGAACTCAAGATCGCTCTTGGGATCGAACTTAAGATCGAACCTCATTTATTAGAACCTATTTATTATTAAGTTCGAAATTGATTCGTTCTCACGTTTGATTTTAAGTTCGAACTTAAGATCGATCTTAAATACAAATTAATAAGAAGCGATACGGAGATGTCCAGAAAATCTTCTTACAACCCTCCACGTATCGTTTTCCACCCATCTTTACAATAGCAGATTATGCCAGTAAGGAGAAGAATTCTTCTCCAGCAATCGTTCCATAGCAACTGATTCAATTAATCTTTTGCCAGATCACCTATTCATGATAGTATAATGTCGCCAAAGTTAACAGTATTTGGAATCCAGATATAGGTTCTACGGTCAAACAAGCGTTAATTCGATCTTAAGATCTATCTTAAGTTCGAACTTGATGTCACGCTTAAGTTCAAACTGAAGATCGAACTCGAACTACAATCGAATTTGAGTTCAAATTTAAGTTCGATCTGAAGATCACATTTAAGTACGAAATCAAGTTCGATCAGAAGATCAAACTTAAGCACGAAAGCAAGTTCGATCTGAAGATCAAACTTAAGCACGAAATCAAGTTCGATCTGAAGATCAAACTTAAGCACGAAATCAAGTTCGATCTGAAGATCAAACTTAAGCACGAAATCAAGTTCGATCTGAAGATCAAACTTAAGCACGAAATCAAGTTCGATCTGAAGATCAAACTTAAGCACGAAATCAAGTTCGATCCGAAGATCAAACTTAAGCACGAAATCAAGTTCGATCCGAAGATCAAACTTAAGCACGAAATCAAGTTCGATCTGAAGATCAAACTTAAGCACGAAGTCAAGTTCGATCTGAAGATCAAACTTAAGCACGAAATCAAGTTCGATCTGAAGATCAAACTTAAGCACGAAATCAAGTTCGATATGAAGATCAAACTTAAGCACGAAATCAAGTTCGATCTGAAGATCAAACTTAAGCACGAAATCAAGTTCGAACTTAAGATGGATCTTAAGCACGCAATGAAATTCGGGCCAAAAACTTTAATCTTAAGTTCGATCTCAAGAGCGGTCTTAAGTTGAAACTAACGTCCTAAAATTCGACCCAAAGAGCGGCTGATGTCGTAAATTATAAGAGCGAAACCGACAGCGGTAGATGCGCTGTTGGCGCACGGCTCTGGCGGTCCCCCAAGTCAAGCTGATTCGTTCGCGGTCAGTACTTGGATTGGTGACCGCTTAGCCGTGTGCTGGCTGGCGCATCGACCGTTGAGCGGGTGGGGCTTTCTTCTGAGACTTTGGTATTTCTGAACTTTATCAAGTGCAAAAATACCGGGGGCTCAGTCGAAAGTGGCCGTATGTAACGGCACGGGTTTTCCGTAGTTTCCCCGTGTCCCCGGCAAATGCGCTACAGTGTAGCTAAGTCGGCTAAGGACGCACTGGAAGTTAGGTAGCTCAGATGAGTGCAGGAAGGGAGTGATAGGGGGAATAATCGGGCTGGGGTTCCGTAAAAATTCGACAGGGTATACAGTGGAAAACGGAACAAGTATATAAAAAAAAAAATTATTATAAGAGCGAAAGGAATGGAGAGTACGCACGACGAAAACATGACGTTCGAGCTGGACAATCGTTACAATAAACAATAAGTGAGACAATGAAATTAATAATAAATAATAAAATAAAGAAACTTATAAACGCCAGTAAGAAATAATAATGACAAACAATATGAAACAATGTCGGAACCAGACCTACGTTTCCTACTACTTGTCGCGTTTATACGCGGCTGCACTGCCCTTCGCTTCCGACGACAACGCTCCGAGATGGCCGATATATTAGTGATAATTGCACGGGACGCGCACGTTTTATATTCGCACGAGAAGCTACAATTTTCGCCGCGCGCTTTCACCACGCTTGCAGCACGGCGAAGGCCCGCGAGACATAAGTAAAATAATTAAGCTCCCTCTTATATACAAAGTATCACCGAGAAACGTTCGTCACGGAGTTAATCGACCGTTATCAAGTTTGCACCTTTAGTTTCGGCTGAACTCGTTAACGTAAATACGATGTAATACGACGTAAAGACGATGATTTATTGCGGCTTCCGTCGGTGGTCGTACGGCAATCTCTCGTATGATCGTATCGCAAATATCATAAGTAATTAGAGAGTATCAAATTTGCAATGTACTATAAAAAAAAAGATACATCTCATTCCATAATCATGAAAATACAGTTGTCGTGTAAATAGCTGAAATACACATGACGATTGTTCGAGTAACCAGTAATCGTGCCCAACAAATTTTCATCATATACGGTATATTTTGCTGCATGGTTATGGGTGAGATATAGAATAAATTGATGAAAAAAAATATCTTAAGCCCCCGATCGCTTCAGTACATCGCCGTGACCTCGTTGATCCAGTCGACGTAGCTGTAGACCCTCGTGAAGACATCCGGATAGCCCATGCCGCAAGGAATCACGAACGAAGCTATACCAACCAGAGTTCGGCCATCCACTAGCGCGCCACCGCTGTCACCCTGGGAAAATCACACAATTTGAGTCATTGGAGTTCTACAGAAATTCGGATACGCTGTGATTCGCAACGAGGAATTGAATTTACCGTGCAAAGACCGGCATCCCTCTTGGCATAGGCGCATATGTGAGTGTCGCGAATGTATTTTACATTGACCGGTCTGCATCTGCTGTTCGAAATCACCACCATCGATAGTTTTCTGAGACCGCTGGGTGTCTTACCGTCCGGGTAAAACGTATCACCCCATCCGCATGCTGTGACCCGCGTGTCCGCCGGTGTATCACTCGTCGGCAAATTTACCGATCTGTGACGACCATCTAAATTGATTGCGCTACTTAGCTGAAATGTCGAACGAAAAATTCTAAATCGAAAATTCGAAAATCGGCAGGGTTGATCAGGGTGAGATGGCCACCCGTAATATCTTTTAACGTAACAACCGAATCGTATCATCGCTTGCACAGTTTTTAGTATATGTGGATACAATGCGATTGCACTTCGAGGTAGCCAGAAATTTCTCGAGCTATATTTCTAGCGCTCTGGAGACATACTAAATTATAATGTTGCTAGTAAATGAATATTGCACACTATAGTTGGATCTTTCAAGAAAAGATTGGCGTGTAGTAAACCTATTTTAAAAAATTTCTTCCCTACATTTAAGCAGTGGTTATTTTTCCCGGATAATGGGTGATATGGGCACCCATGTTCCGGGGGATATGGCCACCTCAATGATCGTGGGCCACCGCCTGCAATAGCAGGGGGTGACCATCTCACCCGGATATTGCAGACGAGATGGCCACGTCAATGGTGGTGGGCCATCACCTGCAACAGCGAGCGATGGCGTTATCGCCTGGATATTGCGGGTGCGATATCCACATGAATGGTGGTAGGCCACCGCATGCAATAGCGGAGGGTGGTCATCTCACCCGAATATTGCGGGTGAGATGGCCACCCATGTTCCGGGGGATATGGCCACCTCAATGATCGTGGGCCACCGCCTGCAATAGCAGGGGGTGGCCATCTCACCCGGATATTGCAGGCGAGATGGCCACGTCAATGGTGGTGGGCCATCACCTGCAACAGCGAGCGATGGCGTTATCGCCTGGATATTGCGGGTGCGATATCCACATGAATGGTGGTAGGCCACCGCATGCAATAGCGGAGGGTGGTCATCTCACCCGAATATTGCGGGTGAGATGGCCACCCATGTTCCGGGGGATATGGCCACCTCAATGATCGTGGGCCACCGCCTGCAATAGCAGGGGGTGGCCATCTCACCCGGATATTGCAGGCGAGATGGCCACGTCAATGGTGGTGGGCCATCACCTGCAACAGCGAGCGATGGCGTTATCGCCTGGATATTGCGGGTGAGATATCCATATGAATGGTGGTAGGCCACCGCATGCAATAGCGGAGGGTGGTCATCTCACCCGAATATTGCGGGTGAGATGGCCACGTCAATGGTTGTGGGCCCCGTGGCCATCTGTCCCGCACTAACCGGGTGATATGACCAGTGAAACTGTTTTCTTTTTAGTTTAGCATCCGACACATTTAACAGAGGTGTTTATTGTCATTCTGTAGGTTATGTAGACAACATGAAATATAGTAAAAAAATGTTTTGTGCGATTTCGATCCTTCTCTAGGCTTAATTGACTACCAGTATTACTGTGGCCATGTCACCCGTAGTGTCCGGGTCAGATGGCCGATCGCAAATATTTATTTACAGAGATGCAATTAAATCACGCATCGACAATACTCAAAGTTCCGAGTTAATTACTTTAGTTTAATGTCCCTAGGAGTTGGTTACAACAAAAACGTAAAAATTTCATAAACGTTAGACGTCCAATTTTCGTTGTTTAAAAAACCATGGCCATATCACCCCGACTTACCCTAACCACATCGACGAGAAATCATCTTGTACTCACAGTTATGACGGCGATGTCGTTTCTGAACGGATCTGTCTGCGAATTTGAGAATTCCGGATGTATCGTTACGTTTTTTATGCGATAATAATCTTGTTTGCCAACGTTGACGTAGTTCGTTCCCGCGGTGACGGTCATACGGTGGATAGCGCTATAAACGTCTTCAACACAGTGGGCGGCGGTGAGGATATGCTGCGAATCGATTATGGAACCACCGCATGTATGCTGACCGCGAATACCCAATGAAACCTGATACGGGAATTCATTCTCATCCGCGGAATCTCCATCTAGAATCGCGCTGGGCGGTTTTCCATTGATACCTGAATCACGGGAGACAGTTTATCGTAACACTCGAATGTACTGCGAGCTTAAGTGTCTCAATCCATTCGATCGAATAGAGTTTTGGATTCGATCGGATAGAATCGTGTTTGCTTCGAATGGAGTTAATCGATTCGATCGAATCGAACCTACCGATGACTCCGAACAGAGTGCAGAGAACTAACTGAGTGAGTGCAATTTTCAGGATCGCCATTGTGATGACACTGCCAAACGTCAATCTCTCAGCTCCTTATATATGGGTGTAAATGCATAATCATACGACCGTTCAACATCTGGTGTTGTTGAATTTATGGTAATGTAATGATATTATTTCATCGTTAACGACAGGAAATGTTCTGGTGACAAAGTTAAATATCATTGTAGATATCTTTATGATCGAATGTTTGCCGACGCACGGAAACGATGTATATGATTATCGTGAAGCCCCGTGGTATCAAGGGCAAGCTAAGGTAACAAATAAAAATTGTCATATCGTTTTCTCGTGATGTTCCTTAATTCGCGAAGCTTCGTGTATGAGAAAGAATTTTCTGTATTTTTGATTCGATCGAACGTATGGGTTGGATTGAATCGAGCTTGCTTCGATGTAACGGAATCGAACTTACCGATGACTCCGAGCAGAGCGCAGAGGACTAGCTGAGTGAGTGCGATTTTCAGGGCCACCATTGTGGTGATAATGCTAGACGCCGATCTCCGAGTTCCTCATATATATGTGTAAAAGCACAATAATTCAGCCATTCGACATGTGGTATCATTGAATTTATAATAATGTAATAATATTATTTCGTCATTAGCGACAGGAAATATTCCTTCTACCTAACTTCATGATCGAATGTCTGCCGAGGCATGTGGGCCATGTATACGATTATCGCGAAGTCGCATGTAGCGGTAAACCGAGATAAAAAATAAAGGCCTTTTGGATAATTAATTTGGCTCGAAATTTTTTTTATTTCAGGTTATTCAGATAAATCGAGATTCGCGAGTAATCTCGTAAATCTCGTAATCCAGTAAAAATAGAGTTAAAATTAAGTCTCGATGCATCGAAGCGAACTTTCTCGAAGTGTTTGACGGGCCGATAGATTAATTGTACCTCAATATTTATTTGTATTAATTTTCATCTGAAAATCCTAATTTTTTCTATTACTTTTGCCAGAAAAAAGTTTAACAACCAACGCGAATAATTAATTCAGCTACTAACCCGCGACACAGAAGCCTATAAAAACAATGTTCGGAAGGCCAGTCGGACAGCCTCGGAAAACCAACATTTTGGCTTTGACGATAAAATGTATATAGAGTGTATATACCAAAGTTGGGCAAAAAGTACCGAAAAGTACTCAAAGCACTAAGTACCGCTAGTACTTCAAGTGTTTTTATAAAATACAAAGTACTTTTTCTTCTTAATCGGAAGAGGCGAAGTTCCACGAGTACGAAATTCAAAGGAGTCTTTTCAAATCAAACGGCCCTGTTCAGGGCCAACATTTTTTTCGAAATGTCTAAACTCTTCGTTTCCAATTCTTGGTAACAGACCAATCGACTGGACTACGTCGACTGGACCTTGGAGACGTGAGTACAGGTCGACTGGATGTATAACAACTACATCTAAAACGTAACGATCTAGTACAGTGGCCAAAAATAAAAAAGGTCTCGATTTTATGCACTAAAAATCGTATTTTTGGGATTTAAATGGAAAATATTAGGCTGGGAGTAAAATAATTGTTATATTCGTGTTCGGCTGAAAAAAATACGTCGAATATAGCCTAGAAAAAAAAAAAAAAAAAAAAAAAAAAACAACGAGTGAATAACGATTTTTCAAGTTTGAGCCACTTTTGAATAAACGTCAATTTTCGTGATTTTCGAAGGTTGATATCTCGGCTGCCACTGGAGCTAGGGAACATCCGAGGTACTCGTCGTGTTCTACGGGAAAAAAATACACAAGATAAGATCTTGTCCGAAGTTCTAAAAGCGTTTTATCGGGCAGTTTCAGAACGTTGAAAAAACGCGAAAAATTGACCCGAAAGGAGTCGCCTTGGAATTTTTTGACGAAATGTTTTTTACTTTTTAAGAATGAATTGCCACGTATTTCATCGAATTGTTTTACCGCTGAACACGAATTCGCTGGCCTGGGTCCAAAGTGCAGTGAGACATTGAAACTCTCGGTTTATGCCCGAAAAATCGTATTTTTGGGATTAAAATGGAAAATATTGTGTTTGGAGTGAAATAATTGTGACATCAAATAAAGAAAAATAATTGGTATATTTAGCTGTATGGTTATCGTTGAGGTACAGGGTAAATGTCTGAAAAAAAAAAAAGTCTAAACCCTCGGTCGTTTCAGTACTTTCTGATGACCTCGTTGATCCAGTCGACGTAGCTGTAGACCCTCGTGAAGACATCCGGATAGCCCTGGCCGCAAGGAATAACGAACGATACTATGCCAATCAGAGTTCCGTCATCCGCCAACAGTGGGCCACCGCTGTCGCCCTGGGAACATCATGCAGTTTGAATAGATGATGTTCTATGGAAATTCGGATACGCTGCGATTCGTTCGAGGGGCTTAATTTACCGTGCAAACACCGGCACCCCTGCTGGAATAGGCGCATATATGAGTGTCGTGAATGTCTCCGATTCCTGGCAGTGCGCATCTGCCGTTCGGAACCACAACCATCGACAGTTTTTTGAGTTCGTTGGGTGTGTTTCCGTTCGGATAAGACGTTAAACCCCATCCGCAGGCTGTGACCTGCGTGTTGGCCGCTGTGTGACTCGTCGGCAGCTTTACCGGTTTGTGACGATGATCGAACTTGATTGCGCCATTTAGCTGAAATGCCGAAGGTGACGAATTTGATTTGAGACTCTTCGGTAAACGCATCGACACGATCGATCATATTGCACTCACGGTTATGACGGCGATGTCGTTTCTCCACGAATCGTACTCCGAATTGAAGAATCCCGGATGTATCTTTATGTTCTTTACAGTATAGTCGTCTCCCTTGTCGAGGTTGAGGTAGTTCGTTCCCGCGGTGACCGTCATATAGTTTATTGCGTAATAAACGTTCTCAATGCAGTGGGCGGCGGTGAGGATGTGCCGCGTATCGATTATGGAACCGCCGCATGTATGCTGACCGAACATACTCAATGAGACCTGATACGGAAATTCACTGTCATCGGCGGACTCTCCGCTCAGAACGGCGCTGGGCGGTTTTCCATTGACACCTGGATTACGAGAGATTGATTATTGGAATCCTCGAACGTATCGCACGCTGAAGATCTTTAATCGCGGTTCTATGGAAACAAGTGTCTCGTTCGATCGAACAAATCGATCGGATTAAGTTGAGGGTGTTTCGATCAAATCCTACTTACCAATGACTCCGAGCAGAGCACAGAGGACCGCCTGAGTGAGAGCAATTTTCTGGGCTGCCATGGTGGTGATACTGCTAGACGTCGATCTCCGAGTTCATTTTATATGCGCAAAAGCGCAATAACACGGCCATTCAGCATCTGGTATTATTTAATTTATGATAATGGGAGTAATATTGATCGATCATTATCGACAGAAAACGTCTCGGGTGGCAAGTTAAACATCATTCATTCAAACCTCTACGATCGGATGTTTGACAAACCACGCCGAAGATGCGAATAATTGCCGCGAAGGCACTTGTAGGTCGTTTGAATGAGCTCGACACTTTTTTTTAATTTTTTTTTTATTTTAAGGGTATTCAGATAAATCGAGATTGGCGAGTGTGTCGTTTAATTATTTTTATTAATTATCCATAAAGTACATTGATCGGTTCGGTGCAAGCGGCACGATAGCGACAGCAGATGCGAGAAAGCGTGCCCTCTCAAGTTAGCCCCACGTTCTTAGCACGACGTCATTAATCCAATCCCGATAGTAGAAAACATTGGTGTAAACGTGAGCGTCACCGATAGTGCATCTACTCGCTGACGCGATTCCGACGATGTACATTCCGCTGACCAATGGGCCACCGCTGTCACCCTGAAATAACGAGAAATAAGAAGTAATTAATTTTTGATTGAATCAGCTTGACGACAGGTGTATCAATTAGTTTGTTACCCCGCAGATCGTCCCGTACGGATTAAAAGCGCAAAGTCTGTCGGGGCTGAACAATCCGCGCCTCTGGCTGCAACCTTCCTCATCCAGAAATTGAACATACAACTTCATCAAGCGAGACGAAGGCGTGCTTTCGGGTGACGTGTAACCCCAGCCAACAACCATGCCACTGTGGCCAGGTGGTACTTGAAACCATGGAATATTCACTTCCGACAATTTTCCATCCAAAGTTAATTCCTCCGCCAGCTGAATGGAATGAAAAACAAAAATGTATCGAATTTTGAGCACAACCGATGACGGGTGGTTAAAAAGCACACACCGAAAAGAAAGTTTTGTAATATCAACTGAACTGCGGTTGCCGGTGGCGAAAGAAATGTTTGGTCGATTGAGCAAAATGTTTGTTCAATTCAAGTAATTCAAGTTGAAGCAACTAAATATCAGGTCAAACAGCTAAATATTCGTTCAATCAAGTAAATATTCGTTCAATCAACGAAATGTTCATTCAATCAACTAAATGTTCGTTCAATCAACTAAATGTTCGTTCAATCAACTAAATGTTCGTTCAATCAACTAAATATTCGTTCAATCAACTAGATGTTCGTTTAATCAACTAAATATTCGGTCAATCAACTAAATATTCGTTCAATCATCTAAATATTCGTTCAATCAACTAAATATTCATTCAATCAACTAAATATTCGTTCAATCAACTAAATATTCCTTCAATCAACTAAATATTCCTTCAATCAACTAAATATTCCTTCAATCAACTAAATATTCCTTCAATCAACTAAATATTCCTTCAATCAACTAAATATTCCTTCAATCAACTAAATATTCCTTCAATCAACTAAATATTCCTTCAATCAACTAAATATTTCTTTCAATCGACCAAATATTTCCTTCGCCATCCGCAACCGCAGCTTAGTTTGATATAACCAAACCTTTTTTCGGTGCATACAATAGAATCTTCACGGAGTCGATATCGCCGGACTGTAACCGGAAGAGCGTATTTTTCTAGGTCCTCACCACTATAATCGCGATGTCGCGTTCCGTATTCGAATGTTTCGTATAAGGAGTGTATTGGGGATGCACGATGGCTGCCAATACTGTATGCACGGTACCGTCGGAGTTATTGATATCGACGATGTCGCTGACCACGCTCAAATTCCGAGGATTCTCCAGGCAATGGCCAGCGGTGAGAATGTGCCATTTAGTGATTATAGCACCGCCACAGATGTGTACGCCGTCTCTCATCACAGCCACCACGTACTTGAGGTCACCACGCATCACCAGGCTTCCGCCGGCTATTCGACTCGGTGGTTTTCCATTGACTCCTACGAAAAGACAATATCAAAGATTTATCTCGATCCGATTGTTCTCATCTGACAAAACAAAGAGCTGCATCTTCTTGACAACCGTAAAGTTCAGCGGACTAGCTCTTCAAGTTTCAGGCAAACTGGCTCTTCAAATTTCAAACAGTCCTCCGGTTCTTCTTCGCGCGACAATATCGAAGACTGTTCGCTCCTTTTTCTACATTACCAAAATTGAATTCACGCTTACGCCGAGTACGAAATATTTATAAAACCGATAGTTTTTCTTTGGTATTTCGATGACACGGACATTGATCGCTGATCAATGTTAACACTATTGTCGATATTAAACGCGTGGATCGCTCATTTTTTTAATGACGTAGGTGAATAACTCGGCAAGCTACTCACCCGCTGTACAGACGGAGAGAACAATTATTGCGAGAGCACATGTCGCACTGCTACGTAAAGCGAACATTTCACTTTGACGATAGATATTGTTCTCGACGAAATTTCACATTTCCTTTATATATGTATGGCGCACATCTGCAGCGATGAATGTGTTTAGCCTACATAAATAAGGCCGCCGTCGAGCTCAAAACTTCGGTTTTCGCTGAGATTAACTTGGACGAAGGCAAACACGATGATTTACTGTGAAGCACATTGGACTTCGTGTGTTAATTAATTGCGTGAGCGATACGTCTCTGACGTAGACAGCGACAGAAAACCGATGAATTAAGGAGGGCGCGAATTAAGGAGTTTATTCAACGTGCGCACGGCAAACTGCTATATGATCGTGTGTCAAACGATAATCTGTAATGCGAATTGCGTTTAAAGTATTGAGAGGAAATTTGAAAAAAAAAAAAAAAAATTGCCACTCGATCCATTTATAGAGAGATTTATTTTTTTTAATAATCCGAAGTCATGTTCAAAGATGTTTTTGATATATCGTCTATTTGTCGAGGCTCCATGCTCAAGGTACAGTACAAATGTATTAAAAATTTTGTGGACTGCAGTCGGTTTATGAATCCTTCTCCGTGACCTCTTTGATCCAGTCGAGGTAGTTGTAGACCCTCGTGAAGACATCCGGGAAACCCTTACCGCAAGGTATTACGAACGAAGCTACACCGACGATTGTTCCGTCCACCAACAGGGGACCACCGCTGTCGCCCTGAAAATTACAAATTTTTTTTGTCATCGATCGAGCTCCGTTGATTTAATGATGCATCGCACGAGCATTCCCGGCCAAAAGTGTGATTCGATGAGTATTTGAACATATCGTAATGGAATAAAAATCTGAAAAATGTCAACTGTATTAAAGGGACCAATAACAGTAATTTCCCATAATAATTATGCTAGAAAGTTATTAAAAAAACTGCCAACAAAATTTTTCAACAAACAATCGGTGAAGCCTTTTTTTTTTCTCATTGCAAATGAATTCGTTGATTTTCCGAAAAGCCATTCTCAATGTATTCGGAATTTTCTTACATTGTTTGAAATTACCGTTTTGCCATATAACTACGTGACTGTCGGCGCAATCGCCACGAAACTTTTTGTGCGTACCTTAGAATATCGTGATACGGAAAAATATCCGAAATTCGTGCATCTGCATTGATTTTTCAAATTTTCGAAAGAAAAAGAATGTTGATGTGAGAAAATTTTGAAAAAATTCATATGAATTGTAAAAAAAAAAAATCGAGGTATTCATTTAAAAATGCGAAAATAAAAAGTTACCTGACGTTTCCAAACAATGAATTTCTTGAATAATTTGTTAATTACTTCTTGGCATTATTATTACGCAAAATCAAGGGTCTTGATATCGTTAATGCGGTCCGATTTTTGTTTTCAGATTTTTTACTGAAAATGTATCCCTCACCGAAGAGAACTACTACTAGGGGGTCCAGTAGTGACTACTGGAGGTTCAGTAGTCACTGCTCGTCCTCAGTAATAATTACTGACTGTCGAGGAGTAACTACTAGGAAGTAGTAACTACATGTGTAGTAACTACTGCAACGACTACTGAACCTCGTGTTCAGTAGAACAAACTCGTCGCTGTTACCTTTCATGAGCTTGATAAAAGGCGGTACATTAATCACGCTATTGACTTTCGTCGCAAAGAAGACAGCATTGATCTTCGGCGGGGTCGAGAACAATATTATTCTTTCATCATACTCCAATTTTCGGAGTCGTCCCAACGCAATATTCCTCGGGATTAATGTACCGCCTTTTATCAAGCTCATGAAAGGTAACAGCGACGAGTTTGTTCTACTGAACACGAGGTTCAGTAGTACTGGAGGTTCAGTAGTCGTTGCAGTAGTTACTACACATGTAGTTACTACTACTTCCTAGTAGTTACTCCTCGACAGTCAGTAATTATTACTGAGGACGTAGTAGTTCCTGCATCAGTAATGACTACTTATAAGTAGTTCGGTGAGGCCAAAATTCCAGCAGGGAACTACTGGAGACTACGTGAATTCCCAGTAGTGAACTACTGGAAACTACGAGAATTTCCAGCAGTGAACTGCTGAAAACTACGGAAATTCCTAGTAGTTAACTACCGGACATTCATAGTAGTTTGGAGTAGTTAACTACTCAGTAGTAGTTAACTACTCAAAATATCCAGTGGTGTTCCGTAGTTGACTGCTCAATACTTTGAGTAGCTTTCGGTAGTCCGCCAATTTAGCACTGGGCAGTAGTTCACTAGTTTATTCGTAGTTAACTAGTGGATACTGCCATTAGTATTTTGCAGTAGTTTTCAGTAGTTCTTTTCGGTGAGGGGGATGTGCGATACATCATTGAGATTTCCTCCAATTAATTGTTCCTGTGGCTTTACCGAGCAAACACCAGAGCCCTTGCTGGAAGTGGCGCATACGTGAGTGTCAAGAATGTCTCCCGGTCCAGGCAATATGCATCTGCGGTTCGAGATCACAGTCATCGATAGTTTTTTCAGACTGACCGGGCCGTCGCCGTTCGGATGCGATGTAACGCCCCATCCGCAGGCTGTAACTTTGGTCTTCGCCAATGTGGCGTTTGTCGGCAGCTTTGCCGGTTGCTGACTTCGATCGAACTTAATCTCCTCATTGAGCTGAAAAGCCGAACATGCAAAGTAAACTTTGTCAATCGTGAAAAATGCCACTTTTCGCTAATCGCCCTTCTACCGAAAATCGTCTCGATCGCTGCGATTCGTTAACGTTCGGGCGTCAAATGGTATACTCACGGTTATTATAGCGATGTCGTTTTTCCATGAATCGGCCTCGTTCGTCGAGTAATCCGGATGTAGATGGACCTTTCCGATACGATAGGTTTGTCCCTCTCCGATACCAACGTAGTTCGTTCCAGTGGTGATTCTTACACGCCTGAGGGTCGCCGCATTGTCGTCGCAGCAGTGACCGGCGGTCAGTATGTGCTTCGAATCGATAATGGTACCACCGCAAAAGTGCTCACCGTAAACATTCAGCGATACCTGATACGGAAATTCATTTGGATCCGCATTTTCTCCTCCCAAAACTGCGCTCGGCGGTTTCGCTTCGATACCTGAATTGTCGATGAAGACGCACTATAATTCGCATATAATGATCGAGCGTACTGTCAGACGACCCTGACGGAACTGCTGCAACCATGGATTCGGAGTTTCATCGTAGTCGCGGTCGCACCAGGCTCGACCGGACATGCATCTGCGAGTTGCAATCACTACGACGAGACTCCGAGTTTACGAAAATGAGACCAAACGCTTCGTTCAAACTTTTGACCGCTGTGCAACTCTCTGTCGATGGACTCGAGCGATCCCCATGCAACTACATCTCAAATAAATGAGACTGTACGACGATGGTTGCAAGGGTTGCAGTAAAAAAACGACATTAAAACGAAGGTTACACGCGAGTCCAGAGCAAGTCAAAATTGTGAACACTGTGCATTAAGTCTATCGAAGTCTCCCGATGGTCACCACAGTTCCGTTAGGTGAGAAATGATTTTTCATTCCATTCGATCGAAAACTTACCGGCGAATCCGAGTACAGCGCAGAGGAGCAGTTGGGAGACTGCAATTTTCATGGACGCCATTTTGGTGACACTGAGTGGCGTCGATCACTCGCTTCCTTATATATCACTAAAGAAACGCATTAACGGAGATATTCAACGTCTGATGATGTTGGATTTATGCAGATTATGCATTGTCTCGTGATTAACTTAGACGGAGCATTAAAGTGTCAGAGTTAAAAATTGCACGGCGCAAACTTCGCGTCCGGATATTTGCGAAGGTAAACGATGTGTATGATTATGTCGCAAGGATACGTATGTTTATTCGTGTAACAAATAAAATAAAACTCCCGAGAAATATTGCGTTGGGACGACTCCGAAAATTGGAGTATGATGAAAGAATAATATTGTTCTCGACCCCGCCGAAGATCAATGCTGTCTTCTTTGCGACGAAAGTCAATAGCGTGATTAATGTACCGCCTTTTATCAAGCTCATGAAAGGTAACAGCGACGAGTTTGTTCTCGACACACGATTCGAGTCAGGGTCGGATCGAAGGATCGGTTATCAGCCACGTACGACCGAAATATTTTCGAAAAATTTCTATATCATTATTTCTTGTTTGCTTAATATTTATTTATTTATTTATTTATTTATTTATTTATTTATTTACGGGCCGTGCCCTTTTACATATAAATAAGTAGTATTTCAATCATAATATGAACATTTCTGCATTTATAACATTTTAAATATAGAATCATTGATAAAAAAAAAAAAAAAAAAAAAAAATTTCATGCTGTATGGACAGTCTGTACGGTGGCAAACTTTATCCCTTACTGTGATGCCTGAGCTTACAATAATAACCAACAGCTTCGACAATAATAACGTGTTTGATATGCCTTTCGTTCCAAATTGTCGCAAACAGCAGCGAGCATTTTCTTATGCTAAAAAGTGTGCTCAAATGTTTAGTATGCATCCTGTAACTCTGACGTCGCAATCGCTTGCTTGATGCCTCGATCAGACAAGCCGCTTTCTTAAGTGGATCGGTGTACCGATCGTGAATGAGACGCCCGATATTTGCAGTCGCGTTATCTCGTTATTAACACAGTTGCGATACATTACCGATTTATACTGGTTTTTGGCGTCAAATATATCAGTCAAGGACATGATATAATCCCACTCCGCATGTTGTTTAATCGAGGACTTCTCTTGTGTACATTATTTCTCGCGTCTGATAACGGTAAGCGATTCGGTGAAAAACTTGCATAACATTGTCGATGTAACTCGATGATTTTTGGCAATCTAGGTCAAAACGGCTCGCCCCAATCGAAGACGATCATAGATAGGAAGCGATAAAAACATCTCGACGATTTATTTTAAATATGTATATTTCGTTAAAAGAAATTTTCATACTTATCGTTTCGTCGGTGAATCATATCGGCTCGGAGCTCTCGACGTTCGCTTATAAGATTATTGATATAACATTTACGATTCATTCACTTCATTTGAATCTTGACCCTTGACGATTTGTTTGATAAAGTCCACATAGTCGTAGACGTCCGTGTAGACGTCGGGAATTCCTAAACCGCATGGTTGATTCCATGAAGCTACACCCACGATCGTACCGTTGAAGGCGAGTGGTCCACCGCTGTCGCCCTGGAACGAAGAGAATTGCCGACGATTTTTTTTAATTATCGTGCAATATTCAAACGCTTTTCCCGGGGAAAAAATTATAATCTGTGATAAAAATGTAATCATACGTAATTATATATTGTTATGTATCATCATTGTTTTGCTGCTTCGTAGAGGAAGCTTTGTTTCGGTGAAAAAAAAAAAAAAAAACAAACAATCTTAGAGATTTTTATGAAAACGAGTTCAGAATATTCGAAAACATCGAAAAATCACATATTGACAAAATGTGCCGATGTATGTGCGAATGCATGTATGTATTTATTTATGTCATGTGTGAGACGCGAGAAATTCAAACCGCTATAACTCGAGAATGCCTCGACCGATTGAGCTGAAATTTTCCACACATTATGTGTGATTAATAATCAATGTTTCTTTAAAAAAAAAAAGAAGAACCTGAATCGGTCAGCCGTTTTGCATAAATGTCAAACACGACGTTGACGTTGAAAAAAAAATTGAAAATTGAAATGTTCTTGTCGCTTCCTTACAATGTTCCTTTATTGGCGAAGCTCACGCTGTTAAGAAGCCGAAAGCACTGAAAATGCTTTTTCATGGAAGAAACTTCGCGAATAAAAGAAAACATTATGAGAAACCGATGGGAAGATTTCAATTTTTAACTTCGTTTTTCTGAATCGAAACAAGATAATTACATTGCATAAACCGATGCCCTTCGGCTGCATTCCACAAATCTGAGTCTCCAGTATCTTGTGCTTAGTGATGATTTCCCTGCATTTGGCACTGGCCAATATTCTCGTTGTTGTTCCCTTGAGAGTGGTCGACAAGAATGTATTTTGTGCGTCGGTTCGACCAAATCCACTTATAACTCCTGTCACGTTCACGTACGTCTTCGTGGGCAACTGTATAGCCTTCTGATTCCCATTCTGCGTGACACTCCCGTTCAGCTGCACTCATGCAAATAATAATAATAATAATAATAATAATAATAATAATAATAATAATAATAATAATAATAATAATAATAATAATAATAATAATAATAATAATAATAATAATAAACCGTATCAGAAGCTATATATTGGAAATGACTGACAGGTCTGTGGGTGAAAAAAGTTGCTCACGGTTATTACGGCTATGTCGTTGATCCAATATGATTCGAGACCATTGATAAATCTATCGTGCCAAGTAACAGCCTTAACGTCATGCTTCTCTCCCCCACTCTTCAGACACGCCGTGCCCGTAACAACGGTCAGTTCTTCGTAAGGTTCCTCGAACAGATCAGCGACGCAGTGCGCCGCAGTCAGAACGTGCCTGTCGCTGATCAACGTTCCACCGCATATGTGATAATTGTTGTATCTAATCGACACCTGATACGGAACTTTGGTGATCTCTATGTCGTCTGCGCCAACCATGCGTCTCAATCTGGCACAGCTTGTTCCTGCAATGAAGTCAGAAAAAATATTGTACCGTCACGACTTAGACGATGTTACAGATCAGAGTCAGAGTCTTACAAAAACGATGCACAAAGATATTCACTTAAACTTACCCCCAATGACGAGACAAACTAGCAGTACGAAGACCTTCATCGTGCACGTGCGTGTTCAATGGCGACGGAAGACTGCCTAATCGTACGAAGAAAAATAATTTTTTTTTTGTCATATTAAAAGAAAACGTGGAAATTGTATCGCGATACAAGGTACGCTGATAAAAGTTATCTCTTGGAATTTCGATCGACAATGGATCGATGAATGTCGTTTCATTGTTTGAACAGTTTGAACAGAGAGATCTTTCATTAGTGGACGACTCGAGACCAGCGGTCGGGCTGCGAAAGTGGGAAGAATTAATTTTTCGATCAGTACGTCAGTCGTATAATGTCTCCACGATTATTGTAACACCAACGACACGCACGCTCTGCTCACCGTACTCGCAATGATTGTCGCCAAAGTGGAAACTCCATTTACAACCCGGCTCAATGCACTTGTCGCGTCATTCAAGACAATTGCACACTTGTCATTACACGCTACCTGGAAAATATAGTGGAATCTCGTACTTTGACGCAGTTCCTGCGCTAGTCGAACTGTCGCGCCAGTACGTCAGGTGTTGTTATCCTATATCGGTCGTTTTGCACGCTTTGCCAATAAAACGTGCCGCATAGGTTTTTTTTTTTTTTGTCTAAACTACTTGGCGAATCGATAACAAAAATCCATAAAGCATATTCACTCGACGGATGACAGGCACACTCGGAAATCTCGACTGTGGAAAATACCCGCTTACAAAGAGGCATATAAGTTAGTCATCGTCATATTACCACCTTGGGCGTGTGACGAATGGAGCCTTGACCACGCTCTGAGAGACTATTATGATTTAACACGTATACAGAATAACTACAAGCCGGTAATCATGAGAATCCATTGCGAGAGACTTTTCTAGGAAACATAACAAGTGTGCAAGTGTTTCGCCTTAAGACTAAGTGAAATTACCTACCGATCGGCCCATTACGGGCCCGGTAATATTTTTCGCGCAGTGAAACGTTTGCCTCGTCTAATCGCAACTGAACATCGTATCTCGGATACAACGAACTTTGTTTGAATTGGATGGATATGGACCGGTCTATATATCACTGATTTACCTGCTGATTAAACTAGTCCATATTTACCACTTTTACCGCTCAACAAAGAGAGATCAACGTCTTGGCAAACGAACTTTGAGTGAATTGGGTGAATATGGACCGGTCTATACATCACTGATTTGCATGCTGATCAGACCAGTCCATATTTATCACTTTTACCGCTCAACCAAAAGAGATCAACGTCTTGACAAACGAACTTTGAGTGAATTGGGTGAATATGAACCGGTCTATACATCATTGATTTGCATGCTGATCAGAGTAGTCCATATTTACCACTTTTACCGCTCAACCAAAAGAGATCAACGTCTTGACAAACGAACTTCGAGTGAATTGGGTGAATATGGACCGGTCTATACATCACTGATCTAAGTGCTGCTCGGACTAGTCCATATTTACCACTCTTATCGTTCACCAAAAAGAGATCAACGTCTTGACAAGCGTGAGACATAATTGTTGCTTTTCGAAACTAACGCGAATCGGGCGCGTGGGTGCGGACGCGCGCGTGCGCGCTTAAGAACTCGGTGACGTCACTGGTATCCTCGGTTTCTTCGTGTCCTCGCCGTGTATGGCGAGGCCCCGGCCGGTCCGCCCGTCAGTTCGAGCTGCTCGTGCCCACTCATCCGTCCTGGCTCTATTATAATGTTTGTATTATAGTACTAGGTAGCCTGTATTACACGATCTTCATCGTCCCGGACGACCGTTCGCATCGGTGTAACTGGATCTGGAGCATAAAACGTGAACAAAGTGTGTCGTTCGATCGATCGGACGTTACGCCTAAGGACCCGCTCCCGATAGCGATGGAGTGACAGTCTCCGTTTTCGCGGTATAAGTCTAGCTGATGAATTCTTTTATTCTTCACCTTCAAAGATTCGCAACGCGGATCCACAATTCCAAGAAGAGATCCCTCCGGAACCCTCTAATCTCCATTTTTTGGCGGACTCGCATCGACTGGCGTACCAAAACACACGATAGTGGTGTAATGGTTCGCCAGGTATGGTCGAGGTGGATGTTAATAAGCGTGGTCGAATAAGCAAAGTCCGAATAAATGCGATTACTATTTATTGCAATTAGACGTGAGTGAAGGAGAGTGCGCGTCTAACAGCTTCGGGACGTAGAGACGAACTGAATAAAAGGGTCTGACGGAGCCAGGGCCCTCGCCTATTGCTGCGCGCGACAAAGTATTCCTACGCGCCGACAAGACGGCCGTTGCCGTGGGAGCAAGAACATTCGCACGGAAGGTGCTGACGTCACAAAGATTACTGAGAATTCAGATTAAATATTAAACCTGAGTTACCTGCGCTAAAAATATTAACTCGAAATATGGGACCGTCACAGTGGGTAAAAAAGGAATTTTGCTATTTTTTATTTTTGCTTCCTCATAGAGGAAGCTTTTTGCCTAAAAGAAATATTCGTAATTTTAATTACAGGGTACTTAAAATCAGTACACTAGTAGAGTGGTCAAATTTCTTACTTCGTCGAAATTTTCGTGAAGATTGAGGTCCGGTTCGAGATCTTACAGGTATAGAAGTTATTTTATAGAAGTATGTTAAAAAGCCATTGATAATGTAGCGAGCATTTTCTCCCCTGCATTATAAGGCTGCCCTCGACCTTTTCCGTCTTTTCATTTTTTCCTCGCTCCCCCCCCCCCCCCCCCTCATCCCTCCCATCGACCCTTCCGCCAACACGTGGATGGTCCATCCATTGAAATAAAAACTGCCCAAGTTCGTTTGTTCTTTGCCACTAGCTAAGTAAGCTTGCGCCTAAGCTCACTTACACAACCATATGAGATACCCTTCAATATTTTATTTTTCCACATTTTTCTGAACATAAACTGAATACATTATTCTTAATACAGTTATAGAAGCCATACGAAAGAACTATGTTAAGAAGCCATTAATAATGTAGTGAGAATGTTCTCCCCTGCATTATAAGGCTGCCTTCGACCTGCGAGTCAATACGTTTTCCGTCTTTTATCCCCCCCCCCCCCCTCATCCCTCTCATCGATCCTTCCGCCAGCACGTGGATGGTCCATCCATTGAATTAAAAACTGCCCAAGTTCGTTTGTTCTTTGCCACTAGCTAAGTAAGCTCGCGCCTAAGCTCACTTACACAACCATATGAGATACCCTTCAATATTTTATTTTTCCACATTTTTCTGAACATAAACTGAATACATTATTTTAAAACACTTATAGAATCCATACGAGAGAAGTATGTTAAGAAGGCATTAATAATGTATTGAAAATATTCTCCCCTGCATTATAAGGCTGCCTTCGACCTGCGAGTCAATAGCTTTGCCGTCTTTTACTTCCCCCCCTCATCCCTCCCATCGATCCTTCTACCAGCACGTGGACGGTCCATTCCCATCCATTGAAATAAAAACTCCCAAATGTGTTTGTTTTTTGCCCCTAGCCAAGTTATCTCCCGCCTAAGCTCACTTACACAACCATATGAGATACCTCTCAACTCTTCTATTTTTCCACATTTTTCTGAATATAAACTGAATACATTATTTTTAATACAGTTATAGAAGCCATACGAAAGAACTATGTTAAGAAGCCATTAATAATGTAGTGAGAATGTTCTCCCCTGCATTATAAGGCTGCCTTCGACCTGCGAGTCAATACCTTTTACGTCTTTTATCCCCCCCCCCCCCCCCCCTCATCCCTCTTATCGATCCTTCCGCCAGCACGTGGATGGTCCATTCCCATCCATTGAAATAAAAACTCCCAAGTGTGTTTGTTTTTTGCCCCTAGCCAAGTTATCTCCCGCCTAAGCTCACTTACACAACCATATGAGATACCTCTCAACTCTTCTATTTTTCCACATTTTTCTGAATATAAACTGAATAC
Organism: Amblyjoppa fuscipennis; assembly: GCA_963575735.1. Lineage (NCBI taxonomy): Eukaryota > Metazoa > Arthropoda > Insecta > Hymenoptera > Ichneumonidae > Amblyjoppa > Amblyjoppa fuscipennis. The sequence continues at coordinate 15,060,642 of OY754493.1, forward strand.
ATTATTTTTAATACAGTTATAGAAGCCATACGAAAGAACTATGTTAAGAAGCCATTAATAATGTAGTGAGAATGTTCTCCCCTGCATTATAAGGCTGCCTTCGACCTGCGAGTCAATACCTTTTCCGTCTCTTATATCCCCCCACCCCCCTCCTCATCCCTCTCATCGATCCTTCCGCCAGCACGTGGATGGTCCATCCATTGATCCATCAAATAAAAACTCCCCAAGTTTGTTTGTTTTCTTGCCACTGTCGGAGTAAGCTCGCGCGTAAGCTCACATACACAACTGTGCGAGACACGTATTCACGGTGATAACCAGCGCAACGCGAAGCCAACTCCACACCGGTTTCCATCCCTGTGCGTTCTGCACAGGCGCTTCTTCCGTCGGTGACGTCACGCTGAAACTAATACCAAGGGTGGCCGGGCTATACGGCTCCCCGTGCTATGCGGGTCAGTAGAGCACAGGCGTCGCGACGCCGTCGTGACTCGTCGCCGCGATAAAAGCCACCCTCTCTCTGTCCACGGCGTGGTAGCTTCGCGGCACGAGCCGAGCCCTCGGTGTCCTCCGACGATGGGACGCGATCAGTCCACTCCGTGAAAAGGACGGAAGACGAGAAGTCCCTCGGGCTCTCCGTTAGTCGACAATTGCACAAAGCAACGACAGCCGAAGGGACGGTTCGACTTTCGCGAATTGCGAGTCAAGAAGTGTCTTCCTGCGCTCCACAGCATGGCACTCATCAAGTGTTGCTTCGAGATTGAGGCACACGATGTTTTCGAAACCGTCGCGAGAAAGTGCACCGACCCCGGCTGTGAGTACACTCGTGTGGAACTATTTTTAGCCGACAATGTTTTCTTCAGGCAATTGATTACGATTATTTTTTTTTTTTAATCTTGCCGACAAAATTCCTGGTTTCGTCGACACGCAAAATTTCGAGATTGGCCGATGTTCATTCTCGTGCTTGATCGTTCAACGAAGCCGATGTATAACTATAGCTCACGCAGACGCAACAAAATATGTCACTGTAATTGGTTAGGGATAGTTAATAAAGCGCGATGAGCGAGGCATTATTTTCTATGTACAGCTCGAGCGCTTGTTAGTCGATTACGTCTCGACTGGTTATTAATCGCATTCCGAAGATGTTCAATTGCACGTTTACCTCATCGATTTTCGAAGACTCCTGCAGCTGTTGTCTCGGGCTTTATCGAACCTGAGTCACTGGATGGACAGAGCGTGCAGTCGTTACACGCAGAATGTATTTTCAGTCATTCGTATATAATTGTTACACAAATTAATCATTTGCTTTTTTGTTTCATTTGCAGCCGACGACAAAATTTGTATTGTATCGATCGTGTTTTTTTTTTTTTTTTTTTTAATCAAAGTTTAATCGAAGCTTTATTCGCACCGAACAATACCGTCCCGTGTGCGACAGACACGAGTTGTCGCACGTTGCTGGATCAATTCGCGAATGAAGCATGTGCTGCCACGCGCCGGAGTTTACCCACGACGTTATCTCTCGGACCGTCGGTAAGGCAACTCCCGTCGATTCGCAGCATCGCCGTCTCCGAGCGCTATAAAGGAGCCGATAAGAGTATCGAAGCTTTATTCGCATCGAACAATACCGTCCCGTGTGTGATAAGAGACGAGTTGTGCCGCGTTGCTCGATCAATGAGCTATTCTCAAAGGTGCTAAGTTTTTTTTTTAGGAAAAAGCAAATTCGAGCTCGATGCGCACGGTAATTTCGCATCGGGTCCGAATTCACTTTTTTCTCAAAACAATTTGCACCATTGAATAAAGCTAATTTGAAAATTGTCACTATCTCTCTTGCACGCACAGCTGTTTCACTTCCCTTTAAGAGCATGTGAAACACTATGGAGTGCGAGAGAGATAGCATCCAGTGGCGCTCTCGACGGAGCGAGAGAGACACACTCGGAAAGGTGTTTCACATGCTTTTAAGGTGAAGTGACAGTTACGTGGGAGGAAACATGTTTCACTTCAACTTAAGGTGAAGTGAAACATGTCCTCTTGTCGCTCTCTTTCGCTTCACCGTTCTATTTTATTTTATCTTGTTTCATTTTATTTTATCTTGTTTTGTTTTGTTATAAGTTTGTTAAAGGTTTTTGAGTTCATGGGTATGCACCTTACTTTTTATTGCATTGACGATGCTTAATTGCGCTGTATATGTGCCTGAAGGACCTCTGATCCTGCCGTACAATAAATCTATTCATTCATTCATTCACCGTAAGACCAATGCCGCTGTCTCTCTCACACTCCTGGCTCCGTCATGTGACTTTTTCACTTCACCTTAAGAGCATGTGAAACACTATGGAGTGCGAGGAAGATTGCATCAGTGGCGCTGTCGGCGGAGCGAGAGAGACACGCTGAGAACGTGTTTCACATACTCTTAAGAGCATGTGAACATAGTGTTTCACATGCTCTTAAGTGCATATGAATCACCTCCTTCCCAGTCCGTCCGGGACTCAGTCCGTCTCAAAAACTGTAAACAACCTTTCTCCTGCTTTCACGCATATACGGACAAAAGAAAAGTCTCATCGGAAGCGGATATCACCTCCACTTCCGACGAGACTTCTCTTCCGACCGTACACGCCAGGATTCGTGAGAAAAGTTAGTTACAGTTTTTATTGCCGACCGCGATATTGCACATGCACTTAGCTCTCACTCGGAGTCCGGTTTGTGTACAGTCCTGGCGCCACTGTTCGCAGCCGCCGCGCCTCCGCAGTCGATAGTTCGCCTAGTTGCGCACGTTGCGCAAAAAAAACCAGTCCAGCCGAGCGTTTGGCTCTGCTCGATAAACGGAAATAGCAGTCGTCGATCGAAAATACATATCGCGAACCCTCTTTTGTGTGACGTATCTCTCCAATATGTTCGGTAAATAAGCGACAAAAAATAAACCAGATTTGCATGACCTTAATCGATGGGATTCTCGAGGACAATCCGAGCACGATTGAGACTCGTTGAAAAGTTTTCACGGAATATCTGACACTCGCGATAACTCACGGCGGGTCGCAATGTATATTTTATTATTGCAGGTTGCTGCTGGTGCTGTTCGGCCTTACGACCGAGGTACAAAAGGCTCGTTGACAATATATTTCCAGTCAATCCGCAGGTAATCTGTCGTCACGGATATTTTCATGCTGTTCGACCAATCCGTAGCTGCGTGTATCGCGGATTTTTTTTTTTTTTTTTTTTTTTTTTTTTTTTATATGACATGACTAATTCTGAACTGTTGGGCTAAACTAAGAAATATCCGAGGTGTATCTGCGTGTGTACACAGCTAAAATAAGCGGTCTTATATTCTTGTCTACATCTCAGTGTGGGGTTTTGTTTCTACATAAATCTGCTCTGATAAGCGTTATCAAAAAGGAGAAAATTTCTCCCATGGAAAGAATCAGATTTACCATTGTCAATTTAGAAAAACCCACGAGCAGTGGAAATTCACAAATAAAAAAACACATAACTGAGCAACTCTGCATTCAAGAATGTACTCGTCCTTACAATGTATCTTGGAGTGCCGATTGTCGCCTCTGTTGCGTATCCTATTGTACACGTTAAATGGTTCTTGTCAATCATGAAATTAGAACACAGCAATTAGCGGATTGTGTAACAGCGGACAATTACAGACCGGACTATTAATAGCAGCGGTACAATGAATGACTTGATGTTTTCTGTTCGTCAGGATGGCCTCATAAAAAACAATATGGAAAAGCTGACTTTCTACTCGCTGAGTAGTCCCGAAAAATTAGATAGAATCGGAGAATATCTATTTCAAAGGGCATCGAGAGATATTTATAGGTAGGCACAGAAAAGAAGATGGTAATAATAATAGAATAATAATGGAAGGATAATTACAGTTGCAAAGAGGAATTACTTTATAGTATAAATTAATTCAAAGAATTTTGGAATCTGTTAAAAAAAAAGGGAGTTCCAGTTTGGATAATTAGAAAAGAAATTAAAAATCTTTAGTTCCAAAACTAGTTCTGATGTCTCCTTCCTAATTTAAAAAATGGTTACTGACAGAGTCAATGTTGATTTATATACAGCTTTTATTTGCTCCATCATAAAATGTGAGTTCTTTATTTCACACACTAATTTATCTTTGCTGTTAATTTATCTATCAAAGGGCATTGTGAGATATTTACGGGTAGGCATAGAATCGAAGATGATAATAATTGGTAAAGACAATTATAAAATTGTAAATAAGAATTATTACTTTATACTGTAAAATCTATGCATAACATTAAATCATCAAAAAAATTCTGAATCTGTGAAAAACGGGAGATCATCTTTGGAAAATTGTGAAAAAATAATCTTTACAGTTTCTACACTGGCTCTTCTGATTTCATCTTCCTAATTTTTCTAATCTTTACTGGCAGAGTCATTGCTGATGTAAATACAAGCTCTCCTTTTTTCCCCTTCATAAAACGTGAGTTCCTCATTTGACCCTGTTAATTTGTCTTTTTTGCAAACAGAAGGAGGAATGGATTTGTGGTGATTGCCATGGAGGCGATGGACCAGCTACTGGTGGCTTGTCACGCTCAAACTCTGAATCTCTTCGTCGAGAGTTTTTTAAAGATGGTACAAAAGTTACTGGAATCGACCGATCCGCAGTTGCAGATTCTCGCGACGCATTCGGTGAGCAAAATAGCGCCCGTTGATCGCGTGTTAGATCAACTCGGCATGCTAATCGTGTCTAACAAACTTAAAAACGCTAAATCCACGAACCAATCGAGCTTCTGTATCATTTCGCTAAGTAAGAACCGTACGCTCTACGAGCAGAGATATCAAAACGATTTAACTCAGTTGAGAAAAATGCTTACCTCTTCCAGTTTGTCAGATTTGCCAACATCGAAGAAGACACGCCGTCTTATCACACACGTTACGATTTCTTTGTATCAAAATACTCTGCAATGTGCCACTCCAACAACGACGAATTGGGAATCCGCAAACAGATTCGACTCGCCGGCATACAGGGGCTGCAGGTGAATATAACGAATTTGGGAGAAAAAATAGAACGAGATAAAATTTAAATGGTTCGATCGATACCCCCGAAATTTTATAGGAATCGTCTGGCGATCATATTCTATCTGTGTGCACATTTTTAGCCAGATATCTAAAAAAAATTATAAACGCTGGAGCGCGAACAAACAATCTTAAAGAAATTAAAAGATGCGTACAAAAAAAAAACAACTGCACATTTGATAATGAAATTTTTAAAAAATGACTATTAATAACGCATAGTATGTGTGAAATTTCAACTTAATCGGCTTGATCGGCTTGAGTTTTTCACGTCCGATTCACACAAACGTCTGGACATTTTTTCTAACTACGATTTGTCGATATTTTGGGACATTCTCGCCATTTCTTCATTAAAATCTTGAAATTTTTTTTTTCACCGAAACAAATCTTCCCCTGAGGAAGCAAAAAAAAAATTCCGTCTATTGCATTACTCGACGAATTTTGATTCGTGGTGCATTCGAACGGTTCACAGGGTGTCGTAAGGAAAACCCTTTCCGATGATTTGGTGGAGAACATTTGGGAACCCGTACACATGGACAAAATAGTACCGTCCTTGCTGTTCAACATGCAGAACGCAGCGTACGTATCTTATGAGTAAAGTTATCAAACTATTTTTTTTTTAATTTCTGACTTATCCGTTTCTTAGTTACGCTGGCAAGGAGGACGCTACTCCCGAGAGTCCAACCGAGGAACGATCCGACCCTCCGCAATTCGCGGAGACCTGCATGCGGGAGCTCGTTGGCCGAGCGTCTTTCGGACACATTCGTTGCGTTATCAGGCCCGTCTTGAGGTACCGCCAATAATTGGATTATCCTCGATCGGAAGGGACTTCGAACTTTCGCCGAGATTGAGACTATACAATTATCTTGCAGGCATTTGGATAATCACCAACTGTGGGTTCCCAACTCCTTCGCGATTCACACATTCCGAATAATAATGTTCTCCATCCAAGTGAGTTCCCGTTTCGAATCCGCAATACAAAGAGTCAAAGATAGTAGTACTTTATTACACTCGGTGCGAAAATCACAGTTTTTCGCACGCTTGGCGTGCGAAAAATCCCCATTTTCACATCTTGTGAAGTAAAATTTAGTACAATTACTCGTGCGAAAACCTTTGCCTGAACTCGTGTGATTGCAACACTCGCCTTCGGCTCGTGCTGGAAACACACAGGCGTCAGAAAAAGTTTTTTCGCACTAGTATCGTAATGTACGATTTTTTATTAACTGCGTTTGTATTACAGTCGCAATATTCGTACACTGTGGTCGAGGCACTGATGACCCATCTCGACGACCACTCGAAATCATCGCCGAAAATACGAACGAGCATAGCCGACACATTATCGAAAATCATATCGATAGCAGCGGGAGAGAGTGTCGGTGAGTTTGACGTGCCGCGAATCACGATTGGTAGTCGAATAGCCCGGTGACCGAACGAAACTATTTTTTGCAGGCCCTTCCGTGCTGGAAATTATCAACTCCCTGCTGTCTCATCTGCGTATAAGCGTGACGAGGAATCAGTACTCGAGCAACGACGAACAGCTGTATCAGGAAGCGCTGATAAACGCACTGGGAGAATTCGCCAATCACTTGCCGGACTATCAGAAGATTGAAATCATGATGTTCATCATGAGCAAAGTCCCGTACAGTCAGCCGGATCGCATTGTGTCCGTGGGAAAGGGAGACGTTTTGCTGCAGAGTATTCTCCTGAAATCGCTCCTGAAGGTCGGAACCAAGTACCAGACGATTCACTTGAACACAACCTTCCCGCCGAGTTTCTTGGAGCCTCTTTTGAGAATGTCCCTGGCGCCCGACGCCGAGATGAGACTGCTGGTTCAGAAAATTTTCCACACCCTCATAGACAGACACCGCAACATTGACAAATTGGCCAAACCATCGTGAGTATCTCTCGTTAAAAAGTTAACCCTTCACTAACGGGAGCCTGACGCCGAGCGTGAGTACGCAGTGAAAAACCATTCCAAATGTAATGTACCGGACAAGAATTAAAAAAAAAACAACTGATTCATTAAATTTAATGTCTAATTGGGATGAAAAATTAATATACTTTTTCAGCGAAATCAATGTGAATTAGTAGAATTAAAGTATTTGTCACAATTGTATATCAAATTTAATATACCAGTTTTTATGTAAAAACTTCCAGCCCGGTACATTAAGTTTCATACGATTTTTTTTTAAAGTGTACAAATTAGCAGTCTTATAAATTTCGAATAACAATCGCACCCTATATATTGACGATAACAATATTATTTTCGACAAATATAATATCGCGAATGTTAATCTTCAAAGAGTATTTTTCCGAATTTCGATATCGTCAATATTTTTTTTAGATACAGCGATTTTTATACCGAGAAACGTAAGTACACGCCGAAAATCCCGTGCGTGAAGGGTTAAACTTCGTGTATTCTTCTGCTAGGATGTACGTTAAACAGTCGATTTTTGCAATGCTTTCAGAGTCATCATGTCGGATCTCGATCTCGTGATCGAAAAATCATCCCGCCCCGATTTAATATTCATACGGAAACACGGACCCGAAATCTACCTCGCTCTTTACGAGTCACTGGAACTACCGAGCAATACTATAGATAATATCGAGGCGATATATACGACCCTAGCTCTATTGGCGGTTGAATTGGCTTCCGAGGAGACTGTTCTCGAGCAGCTCCGATTAGTTCTCAGTCTCCAGGACCTTGCGCTCACCAGCGGTCAAATAACGACCGCACTAAAGTTCAATTTGCACGCGATAGTCGTGAGCCTCCTCGTTCTAATATCTTACGTATGCAGTATTAACTCTCTAATGGATTACGCAAACAAACTGGTGGAGACTCGTCGCAAGGAAGGCTCACACTTGCTGCCCGATTTGAGCACCCAGTACGAGTCCCATTTACCGACCCGTCTGACGCCAGCGCTTCTCGTCGATCAAGCTACAGTGACCGAATGTCTGAAAGGTGCCGGCCTCGACACCGGCAAGTTCCACCAGGGATCGGGCTATAGCAGCAGCTCTTTGCAGCACAGGTACAAAGTTCGTCGCGCAATTGCCTTGGAATTAGAGCTGGGCAAAGTAGGAAAAAAATACTTTAAGTACAATGTACAAAGTATCACAAGAACTTGAAGGATAAAATACTTTGTGTACTAGAAGTATTTCATAAGAACTTTCGGTTAATTTAAACAAAAAAGGTGCAAAGTAATTTGCACATGGCTTGCTGATTTATTAACATTTTGTGCAGAACTTTCTCTATATGAAACTTCGTCGATCGATTTTGGCTTCCTCATGGAAGAAACTATGCGAAAAATTGTAATAAATGAGAAAGTTTTGTGCAAATTACTTTACCACTTTTTTCGAAACAGTAAAAAATGTTTACATTTCATAAAACTTAAGCGATCGAAATTTACCGCAAAATGTCTTGCAAAAAATTACTAACTGGTATCAGCCGTGTATGATTATCGCTGCGCTTTAACACCAACAGGCATTCTTGGGTGGACAGTGCCGGTCGAAATTCCATGGCCGATATAAACACCGGCAACACCGAACTCGATAGCGGTGGATCTTCGCCTGGAGTGCAAAAGGTATTATTGTTTTCAAAAGTCGTGCGTACAAAATCTCTTAAATCTCACATCCCACGTATTCCTCCCGATTCGGTAGATTTTGAAGCTATGGAGCACCGAGAGATTTCCCAATTGGGATACCCTTTCCTCGTCGAACTTATCGAAACAGACAAGCTGTTCCATTATTTCCAGAATCTATTCCGGCAGCCAACGCGTCAGTTGCCTCAGTCGATTCACTATTGGTTTTCATTTTTTTTTAACCCGTTTTTTGCTTGCATTTTCACTATATGTCTTGATCATTTGCCAATGCAGAAGCTACCTGGTGAGGAATTGACCTTCGACAGTATGAAGAGAATCTTGACCGAGTGTAACAACAATCAGACCGAGGACGAGGAGAAGCGCGTGAATCTATCGGAGTGCTTCAGAAATGCCCCGTTCCGGGACCTCGTCACTAAGACACAGCCAAAGGTTTCTCACCGATTTTTTAAATCTCTGCAAATAGCAATTTGCGATACAAATGCGGTAGAGCGAACTTTATACTCACTTCACAGTTCGCACTAGTATCGCGTAATATTTTCTGTAACGAATGCAGAGGTGCTATTCCGTGCCTGCTGATGCTGGCGCTGTACAGCCAGCGTGGGTAAAGTACGAGAAGCGTGCGTAAAGTTAAATCGTCCGGATGGACGCATGCGCCGGGTATTTATAGTAGACTTGGCTGTAGAACCCCACTTACGCCACTCTCGCCAGGCACGAAAAGAAGCAATTTTTTCATGCATAAGTTACAAAAAAAATGTATCTCACTCGGTGGCAAAATCGCGGTTTTGCGCACACTTGGTGTGCGTAAACCCCCATTTTCACACCTTTTGAAATAAAGTGTTGTACGATACTCGTACAAAACAAAATGTTTTCTTAACTCGTGTGATTGCAACACTCGTCAGAAAAAATTTTTCGCACTAGTATCGTATTGTACTAATGCCGCACAGAAGCATTAAAGGTCCATGTTAATTTTTTTTTCAGCATGACGTTCTCCAGACCAAGCTCTCGGATATATTCAACTCGCTGACGATAGAAACGAGGAATCTGTCTCAACAGGGAATTCAGCCGATCGATTCCAAACCGAGTCAGATACCATCCTACGAACTACACTTTCCCGAGTTATTCGTTTACTAGATAACCGTTAGAGAACGTGGTTAACGCGTGATTGTTGATTATTTCTCTTTACTTCGACCGTGATCGAATGATTTTCGCTTACACCAAATTGTGTTTAATCGTTAATTGCACACTAATGGGGAGACGTATTTTTATATTTACGTGATTTACGGTGATAGAGAGACGGTCTCGTTCTTTTTTTTTATACGTATAAGGTGCATTATGTAGTCATTGTTTTCTTTTGTTTTTAATATAGTCTATAATTATTGGCGAAAGCGCACGTCGTTGTATTGGTATTTAATTCGATTATATTTATTTTTGACGAACTGCGTACGTGAATACAACAATAATAAACACCGTTAAAATATCTCATTAGAATTTAGCATTTGGTGACGCTCTTCAGCTGTTAAACATAGTTTCTCTCTATCTACTAGACACAGACGATAAACTCGTTTGGCTTCTAATCTATGCACACATACACGCGCGCAATGACGTCTCTGCGCTCACATATTTAGATCTCTTTTGAGGCTTCCGAAGAGAATAACAAATGTGATAGAACACATAAACGCTGGGGTCGTGCGATGTACAATATTTACGTAGACTATCGGGAGGAAAAAAAATCTGTGATAGGTGTGAGATCAGCTATTAGACGAAAAATAAACAAAGATAACGAAATAGAGTGTTTTGATGTTTAATTATTGCTGTAATTCAACCGCTCGGTGTAAAAAAGAATAAGAAAAAGTATCGAATCAAAATCGAGAAAGGTACACAGTGTATATAGTATCAAGGCTATTTTCTTATAAAAAAGACGTATCAATCGAGACAACGATTCTAGAAATTCGTCACCGGATACGTTTACATATTATACGGAACCCACGGTTTAACGGGGTGGGGATAAGGATATCAAAACGATTTACGCATTTATATTTATAATATAGCTCCATCGATACGGAATGAGCGATTGAATTAAGTTTCTCGTGTACATTGTGCCGTTTTCGTAGCGTTAACTAACTTACAAAGTTGTATAATGTTCACTTAAATGGGTTTCGTCAGAAGCGATTTTTTCTTGAATTGTTGAGACGTATGTTGTTTTGGTCGGTTCGGAGCGTGCTCGCGACGGACTCTCAAGGCTGAACCTTCAGCAGCTCCACTTCGAAGATAAGAACAGCGTTTGGTGGGATAGTGTGCTTTTGTCAAGGATCACATCTTTCTCGCGTCGCACGCTAATCAAAGAGTTACCAAGGGGCAGTTAAAAAAAAGAAAACGCTTTACTTTTTCACAGCATTGCTCACAGAAATTTTTATACCCTTGCTGTAGAAAATAATTCTCGTTAGAGGGCCCGCGATTCTTTTTTAGTCGTCTATGTTGAAGTTTAAACGAAAATTCCGTTTTTCGGGAGTTAAAAGATTCAAATAGCAAGCAATCAATCCGTATATATATCGTTCGTGATAAGAGAGATATTTTCGAAACTAAAACCCGCAAGATTTTTTGCTACTAAAAAAAAAATAGTCAAAAAAAGGCCATTTTTGAGAGTTAAAAAAAGCAAATACCAAGCATCAATTCGTATACATATTGCTCGTGACAAAACCGGTACGCTTGAAACTAAAATCCGCATGATTTTTGTTAGTCAACAAAATTAAAAAAAGCAAACAAAAAATTAAGTAGGACGTTTTCAGGAGTTAACGGATTCAAATGGTACACTTAAAAAGATTCAACTGGTAATAGTAATATCACTTGTGACAAAACAGGTAGGCTTGAAACCGAAACCAGCATGATTTTGTATAACTCAGCAAAGGAAAGAATCACGCCGGCCGCACCCTGCGGTAGAGCTATTTTCCAGCAAACGGATATGAAAACTCCCCTGTGCACTGTCGCAACAAAAGAAAAACTTATTTTCTCAACTGCCCCGCCAGATTATGTAAAAAAAAACCACATAGTAGTAAAGGATATATTCCAGGATGACCTCGACTGCCGTAAGCGAAGTCAGGTGAGCAAGTGAGTCGGGCGCGTTCTCCCACGCACATCTGGGCGACACCTTGGTCCCATCCTTTGATGACTTCGCCCTTGCCAATTTTGAACTTGAAGGGTACTCCGCGATCCCTGCTGGAGTCGAATTTCTTGCCGTTGACGAGAATACCTGGCATTCGTACAATGGTTCATCGATTAGTCGACAGCTTAATAGTAACGTAAAAAAAAAAAGGCGCGATTTATTATACATTACCTGTGTAATGGACAACCACCGTCTGTCCAGTCTTGGGGTAAGTTTGTCCTGCGAAGAAGACAAATATTAATAGCAGAGTGACCACAGGAACGGAAGTTAACCGACGGAAATACGTTCTACCGGGAATGACTAATCAATATTACAAAACTAACGTACGAGTGCGTAGTGATCGGCAGAACTCCTCCCGTACTTGTTAATGTGCTAAGACGAGAGGGAGAAGTTAGAAAATTATCGAAAATAATTACCGTCCCCGGGAGAGATGACTTCGACATCCACGCCCATTGCTGCGTTATTATCTGCGGAGGGAAACGAAGGTGTATTATGCGAAGGCAACGATTGACACAGAGTCGATGGAGACGATGCAAATTTTTTAACGACTTATGAATACATAAATGCAAGCGAGTCTCTACCTCTGAAGGGGATGCGACCGAAATGCGGCTTGCCCGAAAATGAGGTTCTCTCGGGGGAATGAAAATTGGACTGGAAAAGCCACCGCCAGGGTCGCTATTGTACGATCTTACTTCCGGTCGGGCAACGAGCGATCGTTACTCAGTTCCCCGTCGTGGCGGAAAATTTGTATGCTAACCCAGGTAGCAAAAAGACATCTGGTATGAAAAAGTTATCCAAATGGGTTACACATGTCCGACCGGATGGTAACTACAAATTATCGTACGCCCAAAAGTTAACTCTTTGGACAGCACGCAACTTTTAGATACCGTCCAGACGGACACACGAAACCCGTTAAGATCACTTTTTTATAACTAATTTTTTTTAATTAGTTAAATCATTTTAATTACTTAAATTATTTAAACTAATGAAATTATTAAATATATCGCTTGTGACAAAAGTTTCTTTCTTTTATTTATATATAATATTTGTTGTGGTTTTTTTAACGAGAAATGTTTCTCTGTACAATGTATTATGTAGTATGTATAGTCAAATTTGATGTCTCGTCTTTTCGGATCATAACTTTTAATTTCTGTGCAAAGGAGTTCTGTCAATAAAATAAAATAAGAAATAAATTAGTTAAATTCAATTTTTAATTTTGTGCCACCTGAGAAGTGACTGCAGCTCGGACTCCTTGGTTTAATAAACTCGCGTGTACATTGTCGATACAAATTTAAAACAACAGATCTTTATTGCCACTAAAAACATGGGTATAAAATCAATAAATAGAGCCTTAACATTTTTTCGTTTTTCTTGTTTTTCCTTTAAGTACCGAGTAACAATATGCACATTTAGTATATAAATTATTATGACGAATACAATTGACTCTATTTATAGAGTCAGAGTAGTAAAAGATCGTTGCGATCCTCAACGATTGATGTGTGCCGTCGAACGGTTGATTAAAAATTCCGTGGTAACAGGTAGAGCGTTAGAGTATAAAGTCTAGTTAAAAAAAAAAAAATTAAAAACAAAAGCAAAACCCGTTATCAATGGAATGCATCCATTACCTTATCCGTTACTTTCTCGCCTAGCGTTTAGCCGAGAATCAATCACATTAAAAAACAGACTGGCGGAAAAATGCTTCAACCGACAAGCGATAGACGTACGACACCTTCATAAGGAATGTGACAAACTTCCCGATTCGCGTTTAACCGCAACGAATAAATTATGAGCTTATTAAGTAACCAAAGGTGGATAAACCTATCGGGTAACTCGTACCCGGCATTCGTCCTCACTTTATGCGATCCCAGTCTACCACGTAGACGTTATATTACTTTACATTGTGCATTAGAGTTATCGCGAGCACCGTCGAGATTCGTTTCGAGTTTCTGACTAATGTATCTGTAAAGCTACAGAAAAAAAAAACTATTTGAATTACTTTTGCGAATTCCTCGCGTAGTCTTTTATATCGCAATCGATAAAGTATCGACTACAGTTTCTTGCGATCGGTCGGATCGTAAACTCGCTCCAGAAGAGCTCGAGTTATGCTTCCGGGCAGGATTTGGTGCTCCTTTATCAGTTCCTCCAGTGCGGAGGCCACCTGAAATAAAAGAAAATAGCTTATTAATATTTGTATTCGTCCCGCGACGGATAGCTCATCGAAATGCGTTATCGACCTTAAGTTGGAGCTGGTCGGGCGTCAGACTACCGTCGTACGGTATCGGCTTGCCAACGTACGTCTTAAGTTTTACCGGGAATCCCCCGTAAACCGGAGCGAGAGGAAATCGCGTTGCCGCGTAAATTCTCAGCCATATTCTTCTGCCCCAACTCACCGTCCTGAACGCTTCTCTGAGGTTTTTCGTGAAGATTGGAATGATGCACTGTAAGAAAATGATTTTTATCAGCAAATAGGAAAGAAAAGAAAAACCAACACGGGTCTTACGTTACTCGTTAAATCATTAAATCATTAAATCGTATAATGCTACATGGTTAAATATTACGCAAATCGTGCACTAATTTTTCATTGTTAACTGTTTGTTAATTGTTAATGGTTTGTTAATCTGGAGCTTTAATATTTAGGATCTATTATATATTATATTCTGATTGTAACAGAGATATCCGTGAAAATAAATTTAATTGAATATGAATATGTAAACTTCCAGGGTTTCTATTGCACTTATCTTAGTTTATTACATATTATTATTATATAATTTATTATTCTGAGCTCTAAATTAGGATTTAATGTAAGCAGGTTGTAAAACGAGAAGTCTGTCAAAATAAATAAATAAAATCAGAAGTAAAAAATTCATGGAGAAGAGTGCAGTAAAAACGGGACTCACCACTTTGGCATCCAATGCAACTTTCGCAAAGCCCAGCCTCTTTTTCCACATAAGATTGTAATAACAATCACCGAACTGCGCTTCGTATACGCCTCCGGGAGATATCGCCAGCATGTTACCTTCTTTAAGTATCGCGGAGCATGTCTGTATCGTGCCCGGTATGACTTTGAGTACATTGGAGATAATCGCCCAGCCGGGAACTTTGAAGAGAAAGCGATCCGCGACAGAGTGTATCAACTTTGAATTGTAGAGAAAAACCTTGGATATGAAGTAGTAAAGATCTATAGGAATAGCGCCGTGATAGTAGACAAACAGAGCTGGCTGATCCTTGGGAATGTTTTCCAGACCCACGATTTCATATCCTGTAGGGAATTAAATCGTTAACTGTGTATCATCTACCGTCGATGGGTTGACGCATGGAATTCGTGCATACCGTGAAATATCCAGCCGTGTGCGTCCCAGACCGCGGCCACTAAGTTTCGAGCTGCATTTTTCCAGTCCGTTCCATAAGCGTGCCTCAGTCTGGCCCTGTAGAGATCATAAAAATCAACATATATAAACTTTTTTTTTCATATTTATGTGTTGATATGTAATATGTAGTATTGTATATTCAAATTATATATGCCTTGTGTTTTCAGTTCAGAACTTTTGAGTCCTGTGCAAAGGAGTTGCTCTGACAATAAGTTAAAATAAGAAATTTTTTTTTTTTAGCAAATATATTTGTCTATATTATGTATTATCTATATTCAAATTTTATATGCCTTGTGTTTTTGGATCATAACTTTTGACTTCTGTACAAATTAATTACACTATCAATAAAATTAATAATTACCAATATTTTACAGATTTTCTTTATTCTACAGATATTGTAACGAATATAGAGATGTGAGTGGACCGAGACACACAATATTTCTTAGATGACCATAATAGCTCCGTATAATAAATGACGAACGTACAAATTATCGATTGACCAGATGACAAGAATCCTGATCGGACTTTCAGAGAGAACAGCCGTTTCGACAATTCGTGCTCGAGATATTTAACTGCAATTGCACTAATAATATCTGCTCCAAAATCTAATATGCGCATTATTTATTCCATGAGAACGTAACAATATATATATTGGATTTTGCTTTTACTCTCAAAAAATGTCTTATCAATTATCTATTGTGTTCGGATGTCCGGTGTCTCGTTTTTTCAATCCACTGTGTAAAATTTCTGTGTAAAGGAGTTTTTTTCCTCAAATTAATGACGAATTACAAATTGAAACGAACCTGTGCAGTCTGTAGATGTACAATATCAGCGCAGTCACGTACAGCAGAACGACAATTACCAAAGGAAGTAGAAACGTTACTAGAAGCGGCATTAGCAACCATGACAGCCAGAGCGTAAAGTCCACGTCTATGTAATCGACTGAAATTAAAATGTATCGCATGTTATCCAATTTTTATTTATTTTTTTCATAAGTACAAATTATTTTTAAACGGTCGATAGCTGTTGGAGTGGAATTCCATTAAAGACGTTTCGTTTATCGAGATCCCGCCGATGATTCGCCACAATGTCGATGCCAGTAAGAAACAAAGTCAAAACAAAAAATAAAAAAAATAAAAAAATGATCGACGTCAGAGACAGGTTTTTATTAAGCATAGACCGGAATAATCATCGAGGCCGCTGTCGGACGTCAGATTTGACATAAGACGCGCAGGTTAAGGACACTTCAAGGGCCGAAAGTTAATCACAAAAGTATTTGGGCGCACAAGGCGAGATAATTTACCTATTATATTCTCTATAGTTTTCTTATATTCGCCGAGTATTGAAAACATATTTACAATGCATAAGAAGAATCGGCAAACAAAACTTCACGTCGCAGCAGTCCGTCAGTATGTTATGTTATGAGAGTAAGATACTGTGCAACAGCTCTTACGAGAGCTCGATCATCTTTGCCAGTCCTCTTACTCTCGGGCGCGCAGTTTTTACAGACTTCGCAATCGCGATAAGAATTGTTATATCGCTCCGTTCGATACCCAGCATCACATGTTTAAACTAAAAATATAAATCGCTATATGTACAAATAATGTGTGTTGAACTATGACAGAGGCGAATGCGAGAGAGCGATACGCGTAACCGGACGTTGGTTCGTCGACGTCGGCCGCAGGTCCGAGCGATCTGGGCATCTTCGCTAATTCATTATCTACCGATCGTCAGGCGATTCCGGTGTGTTCGAGCGCTTTCCTGCTAATCGCTATGATTCATGAGAAAACGCCCGGACCATCGGCAGGCGCGTTGATCGCGCGATTTAATTCATATCCATTTTTTTTTTTTTTTTTTTTTTTTTTTTTTTTTTCATCCTGCAATCGATTTTTTCCACTGGAGCCTCGCGCTCCCTATTGACATCAGATAATTCTCCGCGCATCGAGATAATATCATCTGGTCGAGTAGATTGGTTAGGTCTGTCAGCGGATCGTTTATAGCTAATTTCAGGGAGGGTTTTGCACACTGCCAATGGCGAGTGTCGCCGAGCAACTTTTGTTTTACATTCGATCGACTGCGAGTGTCTCTTTGACAATGAAGTAAATTATAAACCGTCGCTCCGCAAAGTCGACGGTGTTTGCGCGCGATTGTCGAGCCGTCGATCGGGGAATTGTCGTGTACCGGCCCGGTCTATATTCGGCGTCTGGGAGAGCGTTGCGGGAAGGCGACTCGCGTAGACAGCAGAGTTCGCGTTCGCGAGAGACAACAATTTTTTTGTTTTTTTTTTTTTTCTTGTTTTCCTTTCCCCATCAATAAAGCATATGGGTGACATGCTCGTGATCGTCGTTGATCTCTCGCACGAACGGTGCACTCGCTCTCCGGCCAGATGAGATCGAACTCTCGCGATATCAAAGATTCACGGAAAATCAATTGATAGGGTGGCCTCTCTGCGCGAATGTTTCGCAATCGTGGGACTTCACCGGAGATGCGCGCAGCCTAAGGTGCATTATTTATTGTTGTTATAACTAACGCATTTCGCAAGCGCGTACGACGAATAATACTCGACGATCTGCGGATACTTAGTTTGGCCACCGAAATCGTGAACATTATGTGATTCCTATTATTATACCCCCACCTTTCCTCTTCCCACCCCCGATCTTATCCTAACAGTATAACAAATCACTGCGAACTGTTGGCAAAAATAGTTTCTTAGAAAACGTCACTTTGAATTTCTTGTTTTTGTTTTTTCTTCTTTTCTTTTAAATAATCTACCTTTGTTTCTGTGTCGAATGAGTAGCAATGTCAGATGACGATGCGGCCTTGGGATTGGGAGACTCGATGGATTCGGATGAGGACATATTCAGCACCCACAAACGTCGACATGGCTCCACCGGCAGGAGATCCAAGAACTCTAGAACTCTGCGTTCGCACTCGGGCAGCAGCCCGCACATAACGGGAAGCAACCTCAGCGTGAGGAGAAGCACGCGAAACAGAATGCAGACTTACGACAATCTTAACACTAGCTGGATTTTAGGTACGGCAGAACGTTGTTTATATTACCAAATTAGCGAACGTACCGTCCTTGAATTCAGTGAGGTATGTTTTCTGTATAAAGTATCAAAACGGCGTTGTTTGTTTATTGGTTGACGGGAAACTAATTCCTTTTGCATATTAATAATATCATGAATCTTTTATGTTTTTGAATGAAGAAATAATCAAGAAAATTGATATTGTACACCTTGCGCGCTAAGAAAATAGTTAAGCGAAGTTAGGAAACTAAGGGCAAACCTTTGACTAGTAGATTACTCGATGCAAAGAATTTGGTTTGACGTGACTGCGTTAAAGTTCTGAACTAGTATTTATTTTGGGATAAGATAATATAATTAGTAATCTACGATTAACATTCCAGAGAGACTATTTGGTGTTCATTGCCCAGACCGGTGTGCACTACGCATCACAGTTTATTTCATTGCACATAGCTCATCACAGTTTTTTTTATCACAGAAGTGGAGTTAGTGCAGGGCTAGTGAACATTCATAGGTAGATCGGTCTTTGGCTTGACGCACTCTTGAACTCTCCCAGAAGACTTTTGAAATGATATTATATTATAAATTCATCTGTACATTCGAACCTCATAGCTTTAAGATTTCCTAAAAACTCTCTTACAAAGTATTTAATTAATAATATACTCGTACAGTGTCCTCTTCTGAGACTTTCGAAACGTTGGCAAACATAGTTGTACTAAGATACAAGTAGGCGAGGGGGTTTACAATAGTATATGAAAAAGAGAGTCGTTTAGTCACAAGTCTCATTCTAGTAGTTAAAGCAATGAAACCATTGTGGGTTTTTAAGTATTTAGTGCCAATTCAATTTGTGCGTTGCAAGCTTAGGTGTTTTTAACTTTTATATAATTCATTATATAATTTTATATAATGCGTTATTCAAGAGCTCTAATACTCATGATTATTATACACTCAGCGATACTAAACTGTAAAGTACAAGAAAAATCGGTCAAGGTAATAAATTATCCGAAAACTTAATTTCAGGTACCCAAACTCTGAAGGGCTATCCCATGTTTCCTCAGCATGGCTCTTCGTCGGACAAGGAAATGGCAGACGAGGTGCAGGAGAGGCCGAGGGACGTGAGAGAGCGGTTGCCGCTGAAATCCCGCGAAAATCATCCTCCTTCAGGCAGGAGCTCGACGAGACACATGAGGGAGAGGACGGAGCTGAACGGCCGAGAGCCGAGGGACAGAAGCGAAAGAAACAGGGAGACCAGGGACAGGCCCGATCAGGAGAAGAGCCTGAGAGGTCTTAGCGACAGGCAAGAGATCAAGGAGAAGAACGGCGCGAGAAGCAAAGCCGACAGCGTGATAACGAACGACGAAAAAGATCTCCGGTCAGTTGTGGATTTTATGGATAAATGTTCATTCGACGTAGCACATTGTAAATTTGATATTTTGCTCGCAGAACGCGGAAGATCGACAGCCCGAGTCGCATGAGAGAGGGTCCTGTGACCAGACTGTGCGGAAGTCTGATCGAGAAAGACGAGAAAGTGAAGACGGAGCCGAACGATGCGAACGAGGAGAGTTCACGCGAGAGCGAGAGACAGGGGAACAATGATAATTCCGACAACGAGGACGTCCGCAACGATGGGAAGGCGACACAGGTAAATAATCCGTCGGCCGGTTGTTCGGTCAACCTCTTGCCGGAGTCGATCGCGATAATTACATTGTTCTCCGCAGGGTTACGAGGACATGTACTCGCGCGTGAAACGAACGAGAAGGACGTCCCAGCGTCAATTGCAGAGAAGTAAAAAATTGTCGGATCAAGAGAGCGACATCAGCGAGTCGTCGGATTCGCCGAGTCCACGAAAGTACAGCCTGCGCCAGAAGAAGCCCACGATCGATCGATTCCAGGCAAACGTCGAGCCCGTGCGACGCTCGATAAGAGCGTTGAGAAGCGTTCTCACGAATTCGATGAGGCGTCGCAAGCACAGGAGCAAGAGCTCGAGCTCCAGCGACTCGAGTGAATCGGAGCAACAACGATACGATAAGAAAAAAGGAAAGAAGGGCAGGTCGGTAGAAATCTACGTTTTTATTCACCTGGGCTTATTTCGGAGTTGGGCAAATACACTGTGTACTGGAAATGTGCGTTCAGGTACCAAGTACTTACCCTGTAAAAAAAAAGTCGTGTGAAATTTAATGTAAGGGAAATGTAACGATTGAAATTTTTTATACACACGATGGTATATTAAATTTACAATTTGTTTTAATGTGAAGTACTGCACTGTAAAAAAAAGTGCTGAATTTAATATCCCGGACTGAAAATTTGTATGTTAAAACTAACACATTAAATTTAATTACGAATTTTTTTTTTACGGTGAACTGTTTCGGATTTGAGTACTGACGCATCAAGTACTAATAGAATTTAAGTGCCAACCTTCTAAGAACCGGATTCGGCATCAGTATTTGTCCAGCTCTAGTTTATTTCGATAGGATTCGATGATACACGACAAGTTTGGAATTTTAATGCATCCGGGAACTTTATTTTTTGCAGGCAAGCGGCGATACCACAGGGTGGCCCTACGGATCGAAAAGCCGACATAGATCCCATCACGTTGGACGTTAACATCAGATTTAGCGACGTCGGCGGCTTGGAATCGCACATTCATTGCCTCAAAGAGATGGTGGTCTTTCCCATGATGTATCCCGACGTGTTTCAGCGATTTCACATCACTCCACCGAAGGGTGTCCTGTTTCACGGTCCACCGGGTTAGTACCGGAATTTAAAAAAATGTATTTTTTTTAACCCTTCATCTACGGAATTCTTGTTCAACGAAGATCTACAATTTGCCGAAAGGCAACCTTCGAACGATTCGCATGACCAGTTGATGTGCAAAAAAAAATGCGAAGAAATTCGCAGATGTACCTTGAAGTGTTATTTTTTTGATAACGCAGAAGAACAATTATTACGCACATCCGTATCGTTTTTGTGCTTATCGTTTACTCTCGGCAAAAAGTCCTCCATACTTGTGGGGTTAATCCAATTGTCGATCGGGTTAATCCAATAATCGATTGAGTATTTATATTCTTGTTCAGGTACGGGTAAAACATTGATCGCTCGGGCGCTCGCCAACGAATGTAGTCAGGGTAGCAGGAAGGTGGCATTTTTCATGAGGAAAGGTGCCGACTGCCTGTCGAAGTGGGTCGGAGAATCGGAACGGCAGCTGAGACTGCTGTTCGAGCAGGCGCAGCAGATGAAACCGTCCATAATATTTTTCGACGAGATCGACGGTCTCGCGCCGGTGAGGAGCACGAAGCAGGACCAGATTCACGCGAGCATAGTCTCGACGCTGCTGGCGCTTATGGATGGCCTGAGCGATCGCGGCGAAGTCATCATCATCGGCGCTACGAACAGAATCGACGCTATCGATCCCGCGTTACGAAGACCGGGTCGATTCGATCGCGAATTGTTTTTTCCATTGCCGGCGATGAAGGAGAGACTGGAGATTCTGAAAATTCACGTCGGCAAATGGAAGGATCCACCCACGGAGCCGCTTCTCGAAGTATTGGCGGAAAAAGCGACCGGCTACTGCGGTTCGGATCTTCGGGCTCTCTGCACCGAGGCTGTGCTTCAAGGCTTGAGAAGAACGTATCCGCAAATTTACATGACGAGCAAACGCCTGTTGCTCGATCCACAGCGAGTCGAGGTGATGCACCTTAACTTTACGACTAGGGAAGTTCTAGAAAGTCACTCCGATGAACAATAATACGTTTTATTTTTTTTGGCAGGTAAAAAAACGGGACTTTATGCAAGCGAGTTCCACCCTCGTGCCGTCTTCGCACAGGGTAGCGCCTTGCATCAGTAGGAAACTTCAACCTTTCCTAGTCCCGTTGCTAGGTCCGGCTGTCGAGGAATTAGTAATCGCGGTAAAATCGATCTTTCCTCAAGGAGTCAAAGCTTCGTTGGCTAAGTATGTTTCATTTTGCCACGACTTTACTTGTCGGCTTAAGGGCTTACGCCGCAGAAAATGGGTAAAAACGCATTCGTATTTCGGGATTTTTTTTTAATCGGTAAATATACGCTTTATCGATTTAATTTTTTTAGGGCGGAAGCAGGATACGCTAAAGAACATTTATGTATTGTTTTTATCGGTATGCGTAAACAATTTTTTTTAACAACTTATCATTTTATCAGAAAAACATTTTATTGTTTCTTAACAAATGATATATAACGCTGTCCTTGACGAGAGGGCAAAAATTGATCAAATGCCGGCCATTTGAAAAACGTCGATTTTTCTCTATTTTTCAACACTGAGTTATTTTCTATTATTTTTTGTTACATGAGATCGTCAAGGACTAAAGACTGTTGATGTATATTGGTAAAATTTTTCATAAAAATCCATCAAGTCATTGTTGAGATATCCGGGACATTGATCTTGAAAATCATCTTTTGAGAAAAACGCTCCCTACGGTCTCCTCTAACTTTCGTAATTTGTTCAAACTCAACTTTTACTCTCAACACTATAAACTATTAGAGAAAAAAACGAAATTTTACTGCGGCGTAAGTCCTCAACTAAAACTGTGACGACACACTTTATAATTTCTTTAATTTCAGGATCAAAACCGTGAAGGGAATTCACCGTCCTCGATTATTAATCTCGGGCGCCGACATGGCCCACGGTCAAGGGCCCTTCCTGGCGCAAGCGCTGCTTTATCGAATGGAGCACATACCCGTTCAAACGCTCGACGTCAGTACTCTCTTTGCGGAGAGCGCGAGATCGCCGGAGGAAACTTGCGTCCAAGTGAGTGGCGCCTTCGCATTTTTTAAAATTGACACAAAACTGCAACGATTAATCCGTTCGAACGCTCGTAGGTATTCAACGAGGCAACGAGAAACATACCGTCTATCATTTACATTCGATCGATCGATCAGTGGTGGCCGTTGGTGCCGGAAACGGTGAAGGCAGTTTTTCTCTGTCGAATCGCCGCCCTCGATCCCTGCTTGCCGGTTCTGATTCTCGCGACGTGCGAGGTCAAATATCGGGAGCTCTCGAAGCAGCTTAAGAATCTCTTCAGCGAACTGCGCGGAGAGATTTACTCGATGAAACGGCCGAGCGACGAGCAGAGAGCGACGTTCTTCAAACCGATATTCATGGTGCAGAGTCTGAAAGCGCCGCAAGTCAAGGACGAAGCGGTGCGACCTCTCGAGGAACTCCCACTCGCTCCGGATCTCATGCCAAAGAAATTGACGGAGGACGAGAAGAAAGTTTTGTACGAGAAGGAAGAGGTTTCCCTCAGAGAACTGAGAATCTTTCTGCGGGAGATCTGCGCGAAGCTCGCCAGAAATCGGCAGTAAGTTATCGCTCGTTCCACCGTCTCGTTGCAAATAACGACGCTTACGAATCGTCCACTTTCCCTCACTTGCTTGTTCGCAGATTCTTCATGTTCACCAAACCCGTGGACACGGAGGAAGTCCCCGACTACAACATGATAATAAAACAACCGATGGATCTCGAGACGATGATGACGAAAATCGACATGCACTCGTATCTCTGCGCGAGGGATTTTCTCGACGACGTGGATCTCATTTGCCGAAACGCGTTGGAGTACAATCCGGAGAGGTGAGTCTAAAAGTCCGGAGATTAACGATGAATCACCGAACATAAAAGTCTCGATATTATAATGATGAAAAAAAAGACACGCGTCCGACGATTGTTGCTGCGCGTTAGACGATTATTATCGCAAATCATTTACGATAATTTACTGTACCTGTTTACGGTAATGTGCTGTACCTACCACGACGGAAACAAGATCATACTTACATTCATGTTGTGTGTTTTCATGTCAGCTTGCGCGATAGGCCTTCCCTTGGAATTTTAAAGAGGTAGCTCTGTTTCTCCTGTTTATCCATTGCTGTTGTCGCTCTGTAGTTATCAGTGGTTTTCAATTTACACGATATACACAACTACATGTATACATGTCGATCGGTTTCAACGAATAAGGTCAATAAATTTGGACACGTAGTAGACGATCGTTAAATATGCCCGATAAATACGGGATTCCCAAGTGCCCCATTGAAGACCACTCGTCTTAGATACATTCGCTTTATAATTAACGAGAGATACGCAGTCTCGTTGTTCGCGAGAATCTTATTCTATATCGCTCATTCGTTTTTCACAGAGATCCGGCGGACAAATTGATCCGACATCGGGCCTGTTCGTTGCGCGACAACGCCTACGCCCTGATAAAGGCCGAGCTGGATTCCGACTTTGAGGACAAGTGCCGAGAGATATCGAAGAATCGCAAGCGTCCGAAGGACCGCGAGGAAGGTAAAAGTACAAATCGTATCGCTGGCGAATCGGTCGCGCAGACCGACAAGGGCGAGAAGAAATATTCCACGAGTCCCGCCGCGGCGGTCGTCGTGAATGGCAGAAAGCTACCGAGCTCGAAGAAACGCAAGATACCAGCCTGGGCGAGGGGCTACGTGAAGAAAGTTCACAAGAAGAAGAAAATCATGTTCGAGGATACTCCTACGGAGGCTGTGGCCAAGTCCAGTCCACCGAGCGAGCCCGCCGTTGGCATCGACCTGGAGAAATTTCAGGAGTTCGAGACCGAAGCGAACAGCGTGCTGAACGGCCACGCCGCCCTCTTCGACAATACGGACTCCGAACACGATTCCGTCGCCGATAAACTGAAGGAGGTGAAGAGTACCGCGAACGAAAGCACGGCCGAACCACCGACGACGACCGATGCGGCGAACGCGATGGAAGTCGCCCCCACCGAGGACGCCAAACTCGCGGAGAACAACGTCGGTTCGAGCTCTTCGTCCAGGCGCGAGAGCACCGACGATCTCACGTTCGCCATCGAGAGCGACTGCTGCACTGCCGAGCCCGGAGACACCGACAAGGTCGTCGTCGACAGGGGCGAACTCGAGAGTGCCTGGCAAAACACCGTCGAAATAACGAGAGACTTTTCCGTCGAAGTATTGTGCGACATCTACGTTCAATTGAGTAGATGCGTCGGAAAATTCGCTCACACGTATGATAGAAAATCACTGCCAAAGGTGAGTACAGATTATTATCTTTTTGATTATTCTCTCCCGATAAATCCTTGGCGGCTTTGTGCTTTGTACTGCAGTGAATATCTATTCACTGGACTGGTTAAAACATAATATCACGTGTCGGCGTGATATTACATTTTAAGGGTCACAGTAAATGGGTAAAAACACATGCATATTTTGAGATTTTTTTCTCTTGGTAAATATACGCTTTATCGATTTAATTTTTTTATGGTGGAAGGAGGATATAAAAAAAAACATTTTTGAACATCGACAAAAATTTAACCGAATATTCATTATAAAACTTGACACTATCCGAAAGAAAAGAAATTAAAAACTCTTTGAAAATAAGCACAAACCAGTTAATATTTTTGCAAATTCATTGGGATTAATGATTTTCCCGGTTACGGACATTTGCTGCAATGCAACCAACCATGCACCATAATCAATAGATGCGTAAAAGTTTGTACAAGCGACTTGAAAAATGTAGCAATCACTCGACTAGTGTGAAGCGTTTCACGCTTCACACTAGTCGAGTGACTTACCTCCTTAAATATGATGTTTTTTAGTACGATACAATATGTTTAAATACGATTATGTTTTAGTGCGATAATTCCAATACCAAATCGTATGTTTTTTCTGTTCAGGATTTGCTCAAGGAACTGGAACGCTTCAAGGTTTACAAAGCAACGATGGACGACGAGCCGCAAGACGTTTCCAACCATCACGAAGAAGCTCCTCAGGATGTATCAATGTTGTCCTGAGGAGAATATAATAAGACCCCCTTTTTAATTAACTCAGCTCTGTAAAGCGCTCATTATTATTTAGCTTCTTGATCCGAAGATCTATCTACGACTATGATCTTTCGTTTTCAACTGCGGAATAATGAGTGCGTAAAAAACAGCCCGATCATTCGGACTACATGTTTCGAAGGGAGACAGACAGAGAGAGAGCAGAGAGAGAAGAATGTTCGGTCGTGCTTCCGTCAAGCCGCGAGCTTCTTGTAATTGTATATAATTAATTTTTTTTTTAATTCGTAGACCGTTTCGTTTTGATATATATTAGGAGCGTCGAACTCCGATGCTGAGCGATGTGGAGCGGACGAAAAGCAGTGTACCTGAAAGAAGTCGTCACGTCGCCGGCGAAAAAAAAGAATTTGTGTTATTTATCGCATATTAATACATAAAGAGTGGGAAAAACATCCGTAATCGATGTGCCTACTTTTCGTTTAAGGTAAAGAAAAAAAGGAACAATGTGCCGTTCAAACATGTTATCACATAAGCGCTGTTCTGTAGTTTTAATCGAGGCAGCTGTGTTTACTGGATGATCTTTGTCGGGAACGAGAAGAGTGTCCAATCGAATATTCCTCCGTCGCATTACGAAAAAAAAGTAGCGAGACCGGTCTCGCAATGTCGAGACTCGAACGAAGATGATGGTAACATTTGTAACGCAGCGCTCTGAACAATTATTCACAAATGGAAAAGGGAAGAAAAAAAAGATAACGATTAGCAACAATTTTCTCGCAGCAGGTCGATGGTGGTACCAAAGTTGTAGATGTTAAGTTTGAGGCCTAGAGATAGCGCTTGTGGAGGTAGTTATCGGCAAGTATACCACGTATTATATACGAAATGTAAAGTATCTAGAGAAGAAAAAAAAAAGAAAAGAAAAATAAGAAAACAAGTGTGTTAAGAGTAAGGCATTAGACTAAGTGATCGCTCAGTTACCAAAAGTGTTGTCCGTGCAGGAAATAGAACCAATCACTTTATTTTTCTAACGATATCTAATGACAAGTCTATTTCTACCGTTGATATTATTTATTCGCCGCCACTACAGTCACCATCTCTAAACTGCCAACCTGCCAGAAATCGTCCATTTATTATTTTTCTGCTAACGTAATAGTTTGTTTGTTTTTTTTTGCTCTTTTTTTCTAATTTCTATAGCACGAACTCCGTTGCTGTACGGAAGTTCCGGACTGCGAATTGTCTTTCAAGCATTAATGCACAGCAATTGTTCGGAAGTTCGGTGTCGTCTAATACAATTGTTATCATCTCTTGTGTTGTCGCCAAATAGTAATAAGGAATCGTGGAATATAGTCGGTTTCGAGGCGAGCCAACAGAGAGGAGCTTCCAGTCATAACTGTCGTTTTAATATATTGTTTCTCTCCACGTGTAAAACTGCTGCAGTTACCGCGAACACCGAATAAAAAGAAAAAAAAAAGAACAAACCATCGGCCAACGATTCAGTGAACAGCAGCCTTGAGTATTAAACATACAGTTCTCAATGTTATTGTGTAACTCGGCATAAAACGTCAAGTAACTGAAAGCGATCAAAAGAGAAAGACGAAAAAAAAAGCATACACTGCCTTATTTATTTTAAACATATAAGTACACTTTCTTGTCATACACTGTAGTAAAATAAAGGAAAAACTTTCGTAATTTATCGCTGTCTGTGTGTTCCTTAATTAATCCGTTTATGTCGCTGGCTGTATTCGAGATACAATTAAAAAAAAAAAAAAAAAAAATATTCTCTGTAAAATGTCACGTCCCGTTTGAAAATCTCAGTTTTCGACCGGAAGTGACGTCACGCAAAAAAAATTTGAAAAAATTCGTTGTGACGTCACTTCTGGTTTGAAAATCTCATTTTCAGACAGGAAAATGCCGTGAATACGTCGTTTCCAGTTACAAAATCTCATTTCTTAACCGGAAGTCACGTACTTTCGGTATGAGTTTAATTGGTTTAAAAATTAATTTCTCAAACCGGAAGTGATGTATGTCACTACCGATCGCAACCGGAAATAACACATCATTTCCGGCAGGACATAATTTCCAGTCGAAAAATGAAATCTTTAAATCGAAAATAACATATTTCCGGTATGACGTCACGGTTGAAAAGTGTAATTTAAAAACCGGATGTCACGTTTTCACGTCCATCACTTACCGTCTAAAAGTCAGAGTTTCAAGCCGGAAGTGTCGTTACACAGGGAACATTTCAATTTTTTTCTGTGAAATGTACTTCCGGATGTAGCCAGCGACAGAGGCGGATGAATTATGGAACACACATATGTGTGTGTGTGTGTGTGTGTGTGCGCGCGCTATGTGAATCTCGATTCATTGATCGACCTTGGTTCACATGTTTTTATTTATTTATTTTCTTAAAGGTCCGATCAGTCCAAACGTCACAAAACATGAAATTGTATCGTTAAAACATCTAAAATTACTTGAGTTAAAAATATTAAAATTCCAGTGAAGTTCAAGTGCCCGTAGCAATGCGAGTGCATTGAAAAAAAAAAAAAAAAAAATTGTTAAACGCATCGTCAAATTCGATGTTATTGGTAGAGCGGCGCGCTGGAAAAATGACGACCGTCAAAGACTTCTCGTGCATCGGCGGCCTCGAGAAGCACATAAGAATCGTTAAAGAGACCGTACTATTTCCTCTGATGTACGGTGAAGTTTACGCCAAGTTTAACCTGCGACCACCTCGCGGTCTCTTGTTCTACGGTCCTCCTGGTAAGGCTCTCAAAACATCCCGACGCTTGTCGATCTGCCTGAAATCGGCGTGATTAAAAAAAACATCACTGTACGAACAGGCACCGGAAAGACACTGGTGGCCAGTGCACTCGCCTCGGAGTGCAGCAATTCCGAGAGAAAAGTTGCATTCATATCGCGCAAAGGAGCGGATTGTCTGAGCAAGTGGGTTGGCGAGAGTGAAAAAAAATTACAAAAGATATTTCAGCTGGTAAGTGTCTTGACGTCTGTCCGAGCAGTCGAACGATAATCCGGCACTCCCTTTCTAGCATAAGATCTGCTTACTCATTTATTCAATCTACTCGATTACTGTAATTTCCTGTACTTACTTTACTCGGGTTTTTTTTTTTTATCTGTATCTCGTCTTTTTAGCCACCTAGCGATATGCTCGCATATCTGTCTTTAGTTATATCTTACCTGTAATCGCTCTTTTGATTATTACAGTGTTGCCACCGTCTTGCCTGTTACACTTTGCTTGTTGCACTCTGCATTGCCTCGTATATAATTTACCTACCTGTCCCTAGCAAACCTGATAATCGAAAAATTACCGGCAATAAGCTCAGTTTATTTGTGACATTGCATGAACCGAAAAAACTGACCTAATTACCGAAAAATAACCGAATGTGTTGCATCTACCGTCACCCTTTAACAAAGGCCGACGGTAGAGGTAACGCGTTCGGTTATTTTTCGTTAATTGGGGCAACTTTTTTTGTCCCGAATCGACTGAGTTATTTTTCGGTAAAACTTTCGGGTTGCCGAGTTTGCCACGGCTATTATAATGTAATCCAGCGTTGTTCTGTACTGCATCGATTCTCACGGGCGATATCCCTGAACTAAATGAATTTCAATACAAATAATATACTATTTTTTCCCTCCAGGCTCAGCAGAGCAAACCGTGCATTATATTCTTCGACGAGGTGGACGGTCTGGCGCCTGTGAGATCGGACAGGCAGGACGTCGTTCACTCGAGCATAGTCTCGACCCTGCTGGCTCTGATGGACGGCCTGGACAACAATTCGGAGATAATTGTTATCGGTGCTACGAACAGGCTGGACGCGATAGACCCGGCGCTTAGGAGACCCGGTCGATTCGATCGCGAGCTCTACTTCCCACTGCCGTGCTACATGGCGAGGAAGGACATTCTCTCGGTATTTGTCCGAGACAGCTGATCGACGTACATCGATCCGGCGACTCCGTCGCAGTAGACGATTTTTCATTCGAACGCTTTGCTAGGTTCACGTCAAAGGCTGGAAGCAAAAACCACCGGTGAAATTTATCGCCTATCTTGCATCGAAAACAGTGGGTTTCTGCGGCAGTGACTTGCAGGCCTTGTGCGCGGAAGCCGTGATGTGCTGCGTCCGAAGACACTATCCACAGATATACACTTCCAAATCGAAGTATCACATAAACGAAAGATCTCTTAAGGTAATTTGGTTAGGTGAACCCTGGCGGAACTGGTGCAGCGACAGATTCGCAGTTACATCGAAGTCGCAGTTTCTACTAGGTCTGACTAGACATGCGTCCGCGAGTTGCAATGCCCTGGCAAAGTTGACGGACGGCAAACGAATCGAAAAACGAACGCGTCCATTGGGACACGAAACGGACCGTAAGAAAAACGACAAAACGGACTGTAGATTTTTTTTTCGGCACTTGGTCTTTTTTCGGTTGCGCAAACCGAAAACGGACCGAACATTTTTTTTTCGAAAAGTTTGCTTTGGTCCGTTTTCGGTTCGCGCAACCGAAAAACAACCAAGATCGTATTTTTATTCTGTCCTTTCATCAAAAACAGAATTAAAAGCAAAAAATAAAAATAGAAAAACAGCCAAAAATTTTAATAAAAAACGTTCGGTCCTTCCTCGATTTGCACAACCGAAAAAGGACCAAGTAAAAAATGTACGGTCCGTTTCGTTAAAACTAAAAGCAGCCGTCCGTCAACTTGCCAAAGTGACTATGACGAGCTTCCGGGAATACCGAAATGAAACCTTTCGCTTCGTTCAAACTTTTAACCTCTGTATGGAACTCTGTTTTGATGGACTCGGGCGATCCTCATGCAACTACAAATCAAATAAATAAGACAACATACAACGAACATAATAATATACAACGATGGTTGCGAGGCTTACAGGAAAAACGACGTTACGATAAAATTTATACGCGAGTCTAGAAGCAAGTAAAAAATTTCCTTCGGTCACCTCAGTTCCGTCAGGGCGCGGCTAGTCTATCGTCACGGAGTGTGCCGAACGTTTATCGACTTTCTCGAAGGTGGAGAAACAAGATTTCATAAGAGCCCAAAACAACATTGTTCCTGCGTCTCACCGAGTCACGATAATACCGGTAAAGTGCTTGCCCACGAAGGTCCAACCATTGCTCCACGACAGCCTCTGCTCTGTCCTAACGAGACTCCAAGGAATCTGTCCCGATGGCATGTTAACGTCGGATAACATGTGAGTCCACGTTGACGAGACGAAAACAATATATTGTGCCACGAGGCAGGGAAGTTCGTGACGTACGCTGAGCATTGAGTTTGCTTCAATGCTCAGCTAAATTTTCGTCATTTCCAACGAAAAAAAAATTACGGTTCTTTTTCGGATGCATCTGTCGGTTGCCGGATGACAGAAAGCAACCGAAACTCTTAATTTCCAACCGAATAGTAACGTTGGGCCGAAAAGCAACCAAAAAGCAACGGTAATCCTAACGGAACAATTCGGTTGCTCGAATTAGCTAGACTAGACAAGCCCAGTCCGTGCTTGCGACAGCTTCGCTAGGGGAATAATGAGCCCTATTGATTGATTGATTGATCGATCGATTGATAATTTATCGACGGTTCCCTTTTACCGATAAAGACAGCATAGTACATTTCAAAAATGTATGCAACTTAGTATGTCATCACATGTATTCTCATTTCGCTTCTCGTATATAAATTTTAAATGAATGAATATTTAAATGAATGAATGAATGAATTTTAAATGAATGAATGAACACTAGATTAATAGCTATAAATATGGACGAATAACTAAAGAGATTATAATAGACATTTTATAATGACATTATAACAGATATTTTAAAATAGACAGGACTATTACTTCTTGGGGAGTAATAGAAACAGTGCAGCGTATTCGCACGATGTTGCACCAAGCAATGTAGTTCCTAGGTTTGTTCGTTGTCAGAGTGAGCTGGAGGAGAGCGCTCGATTTTGCGTGGTAGATATATCCAACAAATCCAAACAAATAAATATATCCAAACAAATAAGTAGGTATATCCAACGAATCTATATATCCAACAAATATAGATATACTTCCCACGTTAAATAGAGCGCTCCGTTCCAGCTTACTCTGCCAACGAACAGACCTATGTTAAAAAAGTTGGGAAAAAAGAATTCCAAAGCCAGCGGATTTAAGCCGCAGCGTTTCTTTAGTGTCGGCAAAGGCTCATCGCGATCGTCCAGCTGTCCGAGAATTCTGCTCTGTGGCATTGACGATTGCCACACCCGACATCTGGGTCCAGCAATCCTTCACACCCTCGAGCATTTGCCGTGCCACGTATTGGACGTCACAACGCTCTTCGAAGAAACCGGACGGGCCGTCGAGGAGACAATAATTCAAGTAAAAAAAAAAAAAAAAAAAACAAAAAAAAAATGCCCCCACACTCGTGGCTCTTTTTGCATTTGTTATTTTTCATAGAGGAAGCTTTGTAATCGTGAAACAATTCGTTGTTCCGAGTACAGTTCTGGTTTGTCGATTGAATGATTTGCAGAGAGTGAAGGCCGCGAGGCACACGCTTCCTTCGTTACTGTACGTGCCAGACATCTTATCCTGGTGGGATCTCGTCGACGAGGCGGCTCGCGTTGTTTTCATGTCCCTAATGCGAGGTCTCGATCGTTCCGTGCACTTGCTCGTATTGACTACCGCAGGTTGCAACTTCACCGACGTACCAGCGGAGGTAAAATTATCGTATGCGATAATGGTTTTCCTATTTATGGGACAAACGATTGATGTTTTCATAAAACGGCAGATCACAGCTCTGTACGACGAGCATCAGGGCGAGGTCTACGAGGTGCAACCTCCCCCTCCGTCGGAACGCCAGTCCTTCTTTCAGCAGCTCTTCGTCAAGAATCACTCCTCCAATTCCGGGCCTGACGACATATCAAACAAATCCTCCTACGGTAAAACTTGCCTTTCCTACGCTAAACCTTGACCCTTCCTAGATGTTTTACTTTGTCTCAAATTGATTTATTTTTTATTATGTCTCTTTATTTATTCTCTTATTGTCCCACGCTTCTCAAAGCCACTGCCTTATAAACTTATTGAGGGTCGATTTCTGTTTTCTTTTGTCCTTACGCACCAAGCCAAGTCTCCCCGTTTTTGCGGTTTGTTATGTTTGTTACTTCTGCCATTCCCTTATCTTTTTTGCCATTGTTATTATGACTTACGTTGAAGCTTCTGCAACTATTATTAAGTTTAGTTGTAAGTTAGTTATGGTTTGGTTGTCTGCGTTTTTTTTTTTTTTTTTTTTTTAATCGATCATGTTTGTATCCGGACATGATTTGTTTGCACGGTGCTCTTAACTTACGCAATAAACGTCCATTCAATATTTCCCTCAAAATTACTTTCCGTTCGTAGCCGATTTCATTCCGATAATGGGTCCTAAGAGAGTCAAGGTGGAAAATCGAAAACAAAAAGCCAACAGCGCACAATTCCTGGAAACTATCGAGTCCCGTAAGTTTTGCCAATCTCGATAAAACGCTATCGTCGTTTAGAAGTGAAAACAACTTGATGTTCACTTACAGCCGAAGTCACGGAGATCACAGTACCGAGGAAGGTAAAAATGGAGACCAGGGCGAGAAGCAAGCTCAGTGCCGTTGATCCTAACAATCCCAGCCCGGGAGCCAAAACGAGTAATTTATTTCTACCGGCAATCCTGCTCTAATCATTGTCTTCACATGCAAAATTGATCGGCAGGAGCTGCCGCGAAAAGGGAGCACAGTGCCGCAGGGGAGGGCGGTTCGAACGCCAAGCGCCAACGACTTCCCTCCGGTATGTCATCGTCGAAGGTTACCGCGAGTATGGAACAGCTCGCGGACTCGCAGATCCAGGACTTGCTCCAGAGAATCGTACAGTCGACGGAAGGTTGGACAAGTCGCCAGTTGGAAAGTCTCTACGCCTCTCTGGAACTGACTCTGGAAAAAACCGAGGACGAGGTGTGTCGAGCTGTCGACGAGTGCCTGGAGAATTTCCACGATTTCGAGAAGCTCCCCGGAGATCACCTAAAAAAAGAAGAAATGGTTTAGATTGTTGAGCGGCCAGCGCACAGTTGCTTGGAACTATCGAGTCCTGTACGTTTTGCCGATACCGGTAAAACGACACATTTACATCTTTACCAGAAAATATCTCTCCCCAAACAACTTTACCAGAATCAAAATAAAAACTCTACCGGACTTGAAATGAAACAACCAGAATTGAAATAAAACTTTAACGGAATGGAAATAAAACTCTACCGGAAAAAAGGGCTACCGTCTAGCCTTGTATTCTGGTAGAGTTTAATTTCCATTCCGCTAGTGTTTTATTTCCATTCCGCTAGAGTTTTATTTCCATTCCGCTAGAGTTTTATTTCCATTCCGGTAGAGTTTCATTTCAAGTCCGGTAGAGTTTCATTTCAAGTCCGGTAGAGTTTTATTTTGATTCCGGTAGAGTTTTTTAAAACTTTCAGATAGAGTTGTAATATGGTAGAGTTGAGGTAGAGATATAAATGTGCCGATAAAACGCCGTTGTTCTCCACGAGAGAAAACAACTTCATGGTCTCTTACATCCAAAGTTCCGGAGATGGAAAGTTACGCCTACCGACGAAGATAAAAATGGAGGAGAGGGCGAGGTGCAAGCTCAGTTCCGTTGATCCTAACTATCTTCGCATGAGAGCTAAAAAAAGTAATTCCTTTCTACCGGCAATGCTTTCCCCGTTGTCTTCACATGCAACATTGATTGGCAGGAGCTGCTAAAAGTGAGCACAGTGCCGAAGGCGTGGGCGGTTCGTACGTCAAGCGCCAACGATTTCCTTCCGCTGTGCCTTCGTCGAAGGTTACCGCCGATACGGATCAGTTCGCGGACTTCCAACGGCGGATGGAAAGTCTCTGCGCCTCTCTGGAACTGGCTAGAAAAAAAAAGAACTGAGGACGAGGCGCATCGAACGATTAACGAATGTCCGGAGAATTTTCACGATCTCGAGAGGGTCGTCGGGGATCGTTTTGAAAAAAGAAGAAATAGTTTAGATTGTTAAATAAATGATGTATTAAATAATTACCGTCCGTCCCGCAGAGGTTGTTTTGTTGTGTGTAAAAAGATTAGAGATGAAATAAACATTGTACGCAGACGTATCTTGCGTGAGTTATCGGTGACGCTGTGAGAACAAATTGCGAGCGAGTGGTGGACAAAAAAGAAAAAAAAATGAATGGTGCACCCGGTAAAGTCATCAGATGTGATATCATCGGCGGATGCAATATCCCGATCAAATCTCTACCAATGCTTGCGCTCTGCCAACGAGGCGCTCCGTTTCGTTCGTGTACAGAGAAAGATGGTTTGTCACTCTCCCGTACGTTCCCGTTGCATGGCAGGGGACAAGTGAGAGCAAATCTTCAGAATCGCACTGAGCGGAATTCATACCGCGGGGGTTCTCGGATCTAGCGGTGGGTCTTATTAGTCCGCGACGGGCAGCCGGGCAATGCGCTCCGCTGACGTTTTCATTTCTCCTCGACGACCGAACTCTTCATCGAAGTTCGATAGAAATTTTCGTTCGAAGCGATTGCGCAACGACCTATCGGGACACGCGTTCGATCGAATGTATCATTGTTTTTAATCGATAGGGGGTGAAAGTGAGTTGTTATAACGACTTAAAAAAAAAAAAAAACAACAAAAAAATTATCGCCCAACGAATACTTCGCTGTGTGGGGACGATAAGGGATCGCGTGAGTAGAATTCTTTATCCTATTTAATTACCGAAATTCAATGAACAAGCATCTGATGTCTTATTAAATAAAAATTAAATACCAAAGATTTCAGGCGTCTGGTAGGTTAATAAAAAAAACATTGAACACCGAAGATTACAGGGGTCTGAAATCTTATTAAAAATTAAATACCGAAGATTTTCAGACTCCGGAATGCAGGTGGCACGCGTCGCGTCGCCTTCGGCCGGTATAAATTGTCCATTCTAATTTCGAGCTTGCAGTTATTTCATGGGTAATTATCCGCAGTCATCGTGGCCGAGCTTTGAAATTCTCGGAACGGGAGTGTAGCTTTTGTCGTTTCACACGAAAGCCCGTTTAAATCGGGACTCCTAAGTGCGAGTTTCTAGCGCCACAGCGCGATTGTGATGGTGGGAAATTTATGCACACATTTGCACCGAGATACAAGTTTGATGGTAACAAAAAAAATGTATTAACTATACTCCTACAACTAACTGTACAATCATCAACGCTTTAGAGCCCAACATGGCAGCGAAATTTAGTCGTTTGCTCGTCGGAGATCTTAATGTATGGCATATTGTTCTTATATAGTTCTTTCATCAAAGATCTTAACGTACGGCATACTGTTCTTATATACGGAGGGTATATCACTTTTCGTCCAGATATCACAATAGATCTTTCGTTCGTTCTCGTCAAAGATCTTAACGTACGGCGTACTGTTCTTATATACCGAGGGTATATCACTTTTCGTTCAGATATCACAATAGATCTTCCAGCATTGCATCTTCTTTGATGAGTACCGACGAGTGATTATTCATTTTTAAAAATGACGACTATCACAACTCATTGTCTTCGAAAGACCGGTTAAGCTCTTCCACTCCTTTAGTCGTACGCCATCGTAAAATTGACTGTCCACTTCATAAACGTAGCTACTTTGACAATAACGGTTTAATGCCGAATTGTCCAATCGTTCGGTGGAGGTCGGTAGAACATCACCGTTTCGTTTTAGAAAACAAGCTGGGACTTGAGATTTTTCGTTTGATCGCAGGGATCGTTAAAGTGTGGCTTATTGTTCTTATATACGGAGGGTAAATCGCTTTTCGTCCAGACATCACAACAGATATTCCAGATAGTATTTCTTCTTTGACGAGTACCGACGAACCGTTATGGATCAAATGACGACTATCGGCGACTCATTGCCTTCGAATCAACGGTTAAGTTGTTCCACTTTCGTTTATTCGTGCGTCGTAAAATCGACTGCCCACATCGTAAACGACGTTGTTATTGGTTATGATGCTTTGATGTCCATGATAGTTTACGTTCGGATATCACAATGTATCTTCCAGCTTTATTTCTTCTTTGATGAGTACCGGCGAAGCGTTATATCCGTAAAATGAGGACTATCGCGACTCATTGCCTCTGAAACATCAGTTACGTTGTTCCACTCGTTTGGTCGTGCGTCCTAACATCGACTGGCCACTTCAAAGGCGTTATCGTAACGATGCTATTTCTCCAGATATCAGTATAATATATCTTCCATAATTGTTTCTTCATTGATAAGTACCGACGCTTTGTCGACGAGCCGTTATTCATAAAATGGCGACTATCGCAACTAGCTTGCCTTCGACAACATCAGTTAAGAGTTGTTCCACTTCATTTGTTAGCAAGTCGTTAAATCGTCTTTCCGCTTCATAAGCGTTTGATCTTCGCGATGCTTTTCGTTCTGATATCACAGAATATCTTCGAGCATTATTTCTTCCTTGATGAGTACCGATGACACGTTACTGATATAATGACGACTATCACAACTCATTGCCTTCGATGCTTCGGTTAAGTTGCTCCACTCGTTTATTCGTACGTCATTGTAAAATTGACTGTCCCCTTCGTAAACGTTGTTATTCTGATGACGATTCGATGCCGGATCGTCCAAGTCTTCGACAAAGTCCTTAAGAACATCACCGTTCCGATTTCTAAACTCTCGTGAACGCGTTCCCATTTTTTCACCAATGAAATACGTATTATTGTTGTTTCCCTCGGTCGTCGAATTCGCCGTTCCCAATGTGAACTCTATATCGTCGTCGTTCTCTATGTGAAACGTGCAATTTCTCTCTTCCCGATCGAGATGAAAATTGGCCGATGTCTCGTTGGCCAGCCAACAGCATTCGTGCTCCGCATCGTCCACCTCGTGATCCTCCGAATCGACCATCACCATCGGCTCGTTGTCCATTCTTATGAACTCCCTTATAGCGTCGGAGATGAGAAGCTCGCGCTCGGTGCGATTTGGCGTCTCGTGATTGATCTCAATCGCCTCTCCCGATGTTCGCGGTCTCGTTATCCTCAGGAGAACTTGTATGTCGTCGTCTTGCGGCTTTCGGAAGTTCCTGACTTTGTCGCCAGGCATGTTCTTCGACTCGCTGAGCAGAACGTCGTTCGTCTCGTTAATCATCGTTCTAGGATCGTTCGCATCAAAGTCACTGTCAATATCGACGAATGGCGCGATTTCCTCGTCGCTTATCCGATCTCCCGATAGTTCCTCGTTGCACAAAGACGCTGCCTTGCCGCATTCAACGATCGTCCGATCGTTGCTTCGCCGACGGAACTTCAGGTGCCTCCTGCTTATCTCCACTCTCGTAATAACCTCCTCGCCGATCTTAAGTACGAGCCTCTTCTTCGACTTTTTCTTTCTGTGCTTCCTCCTGACGTGATTCTCCACGTCCTTTATGCACTTGAAATTCTTGCCGCACACTTTGCACTTGTCGCCGATAATCGTAACCCTGCACTCTCTCATGCGCGAAACGATGTCGAGATGACAGTCGTTCAGCGCATCGGCTGATCGAGTTGTTGCGTGATGTTTTTCTTTCGATCGAGACACCGAATCGGCGCTTTGTTCGGGCGTGTCGACGATGATCTGGCTCGCGGCAGGCGTCACGGGGAGAGGTCGCGCGTTGCTCGTTCGTGACGCGTACATTGTATCGCGACTGTTGTTGTTGTTGTTGTTGTTGTTGGCGCTCGAGACACTCGCACTGCTAAACTCGAGGCCCATCGATCGAAGGAAAAGAATTTTCCTCTTCGTCGTCGAGCAGCTCGTCAATAATTCGTCTTCCTTTGTCTCGATAGCCTCTTCGCCTTGGTTCGAAGTCCTCCACGGGTATGGAATGGCAGTCGTAAGGCAACTTTCCGTGAACTCTAACGACATTTTGCTTGCTGCGCCGGTCCACTAGATATCGGTCTAGAAGTAAAAACAAAAAGAGACCCTTCGTCGTATCGATGTTGGCAACAAAAAATAAAGTGCTTCGCATTCATTGCGACCTTTCAATCAGAGAAATCAATTGTTTCGTTTAGAAAAAAAAAAAAAAAAAAAAAAATGCTCTGATGCTCGCACAGTGACGGAGACAAACCGGCGCTCTATCGCCGATGGACCGAGCCGATCATTTTGGTCGAGGGCTGCGCGCGAGGGACACTTGCTCCGCGGCAGACAACCGTGGCCTGTCGCTCGCTTGTCAATCATTCACGACCCATGTGGGTGCATCGATGTGTTTCGACGAGAGAAAGTAATTAGACACAACACCAGTGAATTACGCAACGAACACTCACGTTCGAGTGTACACTTGCACCGACACGGATATTTCATCGGTGTGTACATAACATGATATCATCGTCAGCCACAGAGAACTCTAATGGCATCGAAACATGAACTGATCACTACAGTGCAGCTGACATCAATATCCTCGTACGGCGTCGTCTACGAAGGTGTAGACTTACTTTTTTTTGTTTTTTTTTGTTGCTTTTTTTTTTAATTCTTAGATTTATTTTATCGCTTCTTGGAAGGCCGAAACCTTTTCGATCCCAACGAACTTACTCTGTTAAAATATATAACTGTTCGAAATTAATCGATTCTTCGTACATCACACGAGGCAAAATAATAATCGGCATTCACGATTTTACAGTGTTGCACGCTCGGCGATTCGATGTCTCGTGTATGCGCGTCCTTGTTTGGGACGAAACGCCAGGCTTGGTTTGCCTGCGTCGAGTTTCACCCGGCAACTGAGATGTCGAAACCTTTCTTCTTCCTCTTTCCTTTCTTGGCTATCGCCCTCTCGTGAGAGCATGTGGCCACTGTCGAAACCTTTGAGCGCCAGAGAAAACGGTTTGTTTTGTTTTGTTTTGTTTTTTTTTTTTTTTTTCTGCGCCTCTGGCGAGAACGAACAAAGCCGGGATCCGTCCTACCAATGCGGGCTTCGCTTACACACTGCCGAACCAACCGGCGCGAGCGCTAACTCCTTTTCACCGCGTCAGCCTTCTCAGGAACGCTGATGCGGCATACGTTGTGTGAGTCGTTCCGCCGGCGAAGATATGCGAGTGACCCCGAAGTCCTCGAGAGGGTCCGACCACCGGAAACCGACACAGCCGATAATAAAACCGGACGATAAGAGAGCCTCGCGAAAGGGCCACGTCGACATCAACATTAAATGCTTTCGACGATGCTTTTTTTTTTTTTTTTTATTATTGCATTCTCTTGTAACAAAAATTTAACTCGTATCTTTGTATACTCGTAAGAAATATTAATTCTCGTATCTCTTTGTATTCTCGTAAGGAAAATTAATTCTCGTATCTTTGGGTTCTCGTGAGAAAAATCAATTCTCGTATCTTTGTATTTTCGTGAGAAAAATGAATTCTTGTGTCTTTGTATTCTCGTAAGAAAAATGAATTCTCGTATCTTTGTATTTTCGTGAGAAAAATGAATTCTCGTATCTTTGTATTCTCGTAACAAATATTAATTCTCGTATCTTTGTATTCTCGTAAGAAAAATGAATTCTTGTATCTTTGTATTTTCGTGAGAAAAATTAATTCTCGAGTCTTTGTATTTTCGTAAGAAAAATCAATTCTCGTATCTTTGTATTCTCGTCAGAAAAATCAATTCTCGTATCTTTGTATTCTCGTAAGAAAAATCAATTCTCGTATCTTTGTATTCTCGTAACAAAT
Source organism: Amblyjoppa fuscipennis (assembly GCA_963575735.1). NCBI lineage: Eukaryota > Metazoa > Arthropoda > Insecta > Hymenoptera > Ichneumonidae > Amblyjoppa > Amblyjoppa fuscipennis. The sequence continues at coordinate 15,101,323 of OY754493.1, forward strand.
ATTAATTCTCGTATCTTTGTATTCTCGTAAGAAAAATGAATTGTCGAATCTTTGTATTTTCGTAAGAAAAATGAATTCTCGTATCTTTGTATTCTCGTAAGAAGAATCAATTCTCGTATCTTTGTATTCTCGTCAGAAAAATGAATTCTCGAATCTTTGTATTTTCGTGAGAAAAATGAATTCTCGTATCTTTGTATTCTCGTAAGAAAAATGAATTCTCGTATCTTTGTATTCTCGTGAGAAAAATTAATTCTTGTTTCTTTGTATTCTCGTAAGAAAAATGAATTCTCGTATATTTGTATTTTCGTGAGAAAAATGAATTCTCGTATCTTTGTATTCTCGTAACAAATATTAATTCTCGTATCTTTGTATTCTCGTAAGAAAAAACAATTCTCGTATCTTTGTATTTTCGTAAGAAAAATTAATTCTCGTATCTTTGTATTCTCGTAAGAAAAGTCAATTCTCGAATCTTTGTATTTTCGTAAGAAAAATCAATTCTCGTATCTTTGTATTCTCGTAACAAATATTAATTCTCGTATCTTTGTATTCTCGTAACAAAAATGAATTCTCGTATCTTTGTATTCTCGTAACAAAAATGAATTCTCGTACCTTTGTATTCTTTAAAAAAAAAATTGGTTCTCGCCTCTTTGTATTTTCGTTAAACGGACGAGAGACTACTTGCGAATGTTTTTGTCAATTTTCGTGAAATTTATGTTTTTACCGTAAACGCCTGAATAATTGAAGACGCGATATTAAAACTTTACCCAAGGGATCGACGATTGTTAAACTTTGAAGTTATTTTTCCGCGATGAGCCCAGTAACGAGTATCGAAGAACTGCAGGGAAAGTTGGAAATGTTTCCAAAGCATCGGTAGTTCGGCAGGTGCTGTTACAGTCGGAAACGGTCGATACCCTCTCTCTTTTTTATTGCACGCAACTACCACGTACAATTTTCCATCAACCCCGCATGTTTCACATTTGACGTGCACTACATGAGAGCCGACGAGCATATCGACGTTGCCGTCTTTTATTTTACGATTGATATACGCGTCTAGACTGGACGTTGAATGTAGCGAATGGGGTGCGTGCAAAAAAAAAAAAAAAAAAAAACGTTCCCCATTGCCTGAGAACTATAATTTGCCTCATGTAGCTCTATACTACTGTCATTTCTTTGATACTTCTCTTTGACATTATTCACCGTGATGTACAGCGTAGCTAGGCAAAGTACAAAAAAAAAATACTTCAGATACAATGTACAAAAGTCGCACAATTGCTTGAATTATTTCTCACGTACTTTTTCCAGATTTTTTTTTTTCGCAATGCGTCTCGTAACGTTGAGCGTTATCTGGGATGAAAAAAATAAGCCGCAAAGCAATGTGCATATCGCTCCTGATTGTAAACAAAAAAAATCGCTAACTCAAATTTTCCTAATTCTTCCGTTTGAAGATATTCTCAATGTATTCTGTACTTACTTTATTGTCGAAAAAAAATCGATTAAAGTGTCGTAGAAATGTAATTATAAAAAAAAAAAAAAAAAACTGAAAGGGTCCTTTCACGTACCTTCTAGTTCTTTTTATGGAATACAAAAAAAAAAAAAATGCTCGTTAAAATCATACTCATTGAAAAGTTTAGAAAGATAATCATATATTATTAGAATCAGAATGCATGACATTCTGACTCTACTCTCATCGAGTAATACCTAATGTGAGCGTTTGCGCAAGGAGTACTTGTACTTGGTACTAGAATTCATAAAAAAGAAAGTTCTTAAAGTACTAAAATACTAGAATACTAGAATTCATAAAAAAGAAGTTCTTAAAGTACTAAAATACTAAAATACAGTACTGACATATAGTTGAAACACAATAAGAATCTCTAATTTGCAACGGTTCTGTGTTTTTTTTTTTTTTTTTTTTTTTTTCGCAGAAATGCTGCCGAAGAATAGGAAAACATGCCATTTCGAGTGTTCACATTGATATTCACTTGAGATCTGCGTTAGCGCCGAGCCATGTCACCGCTTCACACAAGGTGAGTTGAAATTCCTCGCGACCGAATATTCATAGATGGATATGAGCATCGACAGAGGCGTGTCGCCATACGAACCGCATGAAGGCAGTAAAGAATATCGCGTTACAGTGTAGGGTAGTCAGGGTGATATGGCCACTCGGGTGATATGACCATCCGCAATATCTTTTAACGTAACAAACTAATGTCGCTGCCGTTTGCGACGGTTTTTTTTTTTTAGTATATCTGGACACTATATGATTGCACAGAATATTATAAGATTGTATGCGCAAGACTATAGTATGCCACGTGGCCATATCACCCGTAGTGTCTGGATGATATATGACCAGTAAAATCGTTTTCCTTTGAGTTTGGCATTTGAAACATTTGACGGAATTAATTATTGTCTTTCGGTACTTCATGCAGACAACATGAAATATACTAAGAGACGTTTCGTCTGATCTCTCCATGCTTCTCTAGGCCAAATCGACTATCGTTATTACTATGGCAATATCATCCGTAGTGTGCGGCTCATATGGCCGGTCGCAAATATTTATTCAGAAGGTCTAAAGAAAAAAAAAAAAAAAAAATTCAGGGTCCCTCTAAAGACCCGATAAAGTTCGGGATAAGCGGCTACAAATACAAATATTTATACAGCCTATGAACCGACCCAAAATATATACGAATGGCGTGATGCCCGGCCAGAGGGTCTTCTCTACGAAGAAAGATAATAAAAAAAAAATGGTAAAGAGAAGAACCAAAAAATAAAAAAAAATAAAAATAAAAGAGAAACATTTCTTTGGGACACTTGAGATTTGGAATTCGGCTTCAAGTCCAAAGTCTTAACTCGAAATATCGAGTTACAGGAAAAATTTCGAGATTCTTCAAAACACTAAAAACCTTCAATTTGAATTGTTAAAAAAAAAAAAAAAAAAAAAAAATCATGGTCATATCACGCCAACTTGCCCTGAGCCTTTAAAATTAGTCGCTCGAATGACGGTGAGTTTTGAATACATGCATTGTTCGTACAGTTAAAAATCGAGACACCGTCTGTCGGCGACAAACCAATCCATTTCAGCTGGCAAATAAATCGCGTGACAGTGTGGCGTGACCGACGAGCCTTGAGGAGGGCCACGTCATGGCAATCGTGTTATGCGTGTTCGTCCGCCTGTTTCGAAAAAAAAAAAAACATGTACGTGCCTCGATCTGAACTAATGAATCGATAACGTGGACATTTAAGGTCTACCATTGTGAGAGAGATCTTAAGGTCCTGTGGCGCAACGGATAACGCGTCTGACTACGGATCAGAAGATTCCAGGTTCGAATCCTGGCAGGATCGACTTCAAATTTTTTTTTTTTTTTTTTTTACTCAGTCATCGATCAAACCGACCGGACTCTCAAGAAATATTCACAGAGTTTTCGTCGACGACGAAATTTCGGTAGACTTATATCTTAGCGGACGATACATCGGTGACTCAAGACTCGCCGTACGATAGCTTCTCTCGCTCATAGGGGGGGGGGGGGGGGGAGCTCTGTCTGTTTTGTACAATTTTATGTGTGCCGTTTTACGAGCTTTCGTCTTGTGTAAACACTCTCCCCCCCCTCATAAAATACAGGCACTCGCCGAAGATCTTGCCTTATTGCTGATAATCGTTTCGTAATTGCAGAGTACACCGAACCTGCTGGGCGCACCTCGCCGGAAGCATCTTTCTCATCATCTACGTGCACGTTGCGTGTTGCCGTAAGTCGCATAGTCGATGCACTGTCCCAAAAACACATCTGCCCAAGATAGTGGACGATATTCATACGTTTTCATATTGAGCAAATTGCCGTTTCACTTCCGCGTGCGGCCAAGCTCGTACTTCGGAGTTGAAATTTCCCAGCTCTTGCTTACACTCGATTAGGGCCAATGCGCCGTGGGCATGATAAAGCGGTATGCACGCGCTATTCCAGATCGTAACGCCGACGAGCGTTTCCTAGCTCGAGAGATCTATGCTGTTCGAGGCCGTAGTACGTAACGTGTGAGCTCTGCTCGCGTCTCCGTCGAGTCTCCGATCTCCGGGCACTCGAAACTCTGTTTCATTATCCAACGACGATAAACAAGCTCGTTGCCTCTACGGAGGACGTGGAGGCGTGCGTGCGTGCGTGCGTGCGTGCGTGCGTCGTCTCTGCACTCGTGAAAAATCGATGAAGCACAGTGGAGTCACTTGATAACACCCACTTCGAAGAGTGATGATCAACTCCGCAACGATGACTTTTTTTTTAGAAACAGGCACTTTCACCCTAGAGGCAGAAGAACTTTGCTGTCGCGTTTCGTAATCTTTTACGACGCTGAAATTTCACACGCTGGAACACAATGCGTCGAGGGGCAACCCAATTTGATAAGGAATTCGCTGATAAACGACATGTGCGGTTGCGTCAACCAAAGCTTCCGGCAAGGACGTTCGGACAAATGTAACGTTGAATCGAAAGAATATTATTTTCATGGGTTAATAATATTTTCGTGAAATCATCTTTTTTTTTTGTTTTTTTTTTGTTGTTTAAGTCAACCAATCGACCAGTTAAATGTACCGAGAGAATATCTATTTGAACGTCCCTGCTCGAATCTTCCAGTTGATCCAACCGTATTTTTTGCTTCCGCATGAAGGAAACTTTGGTTTGGTTAGAAATATAAAAAAAAAATATGAGGTTTCATCACTGTCAGAGTACTTAAGATAGTATGAAACGTTGAGAAATGCGTTATTTAAATAGCGTCAAGGTTTGCACAGTTTAGAACGACTATAACTCGAAAATAGCTTGAGATAGAGAGCTGAAATTTGGTACACCAGTAACGAATCAATGAACACATCAATGGACACTGTAAAATATTTAGTATTAAATTCTACGACAAACTATCTGACCGTTAACATTTTTGTTTCCGACACGAGTTTCTGACTCAAATATAAAGCCAAGAACAGAAACGACTCAGTATTACAGTCAGCGGTGATGAGTAGATTAAAAGTTGCCTCAAAATGACGAAATCCAACAGCTTTTCGTTTACGATTTCCTTCAATGCATGTCGCATCAAACGATTACGGTCTCAATTTCATGAGATCTAGCATTTGATTGTCTTACGAAAGAGAGGCGCAAAGGTATTTTCGATCTATTGTCGGAAATTCCACGTCAACATTTCGTTCGTATTTGCGTTGTTTCTTTGATGAGACGATGCGAACTGTCGATGAGCCGCACTGTGTAACTGAGTTTCGTATCGCGTGCCCTATCACAACCAATCCCTATCACTTATCAGTTATTCAATGGGAATTCACGTGAGAAGTGAGCGTCACGGAGAACGTGGACGGTTAAAAATAGCCTCTCTAACGTTCTACGTTCGATAGAATACATCATTCGAGAGAATTCGGAGGTAATCGTACCGCCAGTTCCGTGCCAAGGCTACAAAACGGGTGAGGATGATCTCGAGACTTTCGATTTCATCAGACGCTACAAGCTGGACGTGCTGGAAACCCAACATCCCGGCGTCACGCGTGTGAGGGGTTCGAATCGAATGCAAACGGCATATCGGGTCGACAAGGAGGCGGATCTCACGCTTCCGACGAGGTAACGCGACACTTACCGACTTCCTCGAACCATTGCGGACACATTCATACGTCGCACCGTCAGCGTTCACCGTTCCATTCGTCGGATCGACATTGACCCCTCCATCCTCCCATTTTTTGCAGGCAAATATTTCCCGCTGGCCTCCCTCAGGAATTCAGCTTCATATGCACTTTGAAAACCCGCAAGGTACCCAAAACTTCGTGGAGCGTCATCAGGATAACCGACTCAGCGAGAAAGCCCGAATTCGCGGTTACTCTGGAACCGAGGAGGCTCACGTTGGATTTAACGATTACCGACTACAGTGGAACCGCCCAGAAAATCACGTTTCCGGCACGGCGTGTAAGTCGTGTTAAAATTAATGTTTGAAATCGTTTTTGTTTCGTCGTAGAGGAAGATTTGTTTTTCATGCACGTTTACAAAAAATGTTTGCATGGATGGATGGTGTGTGTGTGTGTGTGTGTGTGCGCGCGCGTGTGTGCGTGTGTGCGTGCGCGTGTGTGTGTGTGTGTGTGTCTAGATCAAGTAAAACATTTCTTTGATTTAAATATGTATTTACTTTATTCAAGTAACAATTTACTTGTTTTAGATAAATATTTATTTAGATCAAACAAATATCATGCATAATCTTAATAAACGGTGGTCGTCAAATAAATTATTTTTCTGGGTGCAGGCGTGTAAAATTCAAGCGTCTATAACTCAAGAAGCGACTCCACCGATCGGATTGAAATTTGGCACGCATGCGGAGCGATTGTCACGCAATTCATATTTCCATGTTACAGGTGTTCGACAAGCAGTGGCACAAGATTCACTTCGGTGTCTTCAGAGACCGGGTGGTTTTGCACGTGGATTGCGAGCTCATCGGAACAGCGGAGATCAAACAGTGCGGACCGATCGACGTCGGAGGGGAGATTTCGATCTCGAAGATCGACACTTCCCAAGCAACCGTGCCAGTAAGATTTCTCTCGAAACGGCTTGCAACTGATACGCGGAAACGTCCCGGTTTATTCAATTGACTAATTGTCATTCCTGGAACCTCGTGAATTCAGATTTTCTCGCTCTATGCCTATAGCGATCGATACATTGCAAAGCCTAATAATTAATATCGGTGCGTTGTAGTCATAGTTTTGCCCTCTCGGGCTGCACGCAATGCGCGATCCACGCTCGTCTTGCTGCGCTGCATGAGCAGTAGTCTGGCTCGCATGTTTCGCGAAACGTACCACGGATTTTCAGATGGTTTCCCAGAGATAGCTTTGTCGACGAGCGTGCTCTTATGCCGCAATTACAGAACGCTTAATTGATAAAGAGTCTAGCGTCACCGACGAGGAAAACGCATCGCTGCTGGTAGAAGAAGCTAACCACTAAATTCTAAAACTTCCCGCTCCAGCTTGCGTATGTGATTTTTGTTTGTTTGTTTCCTTCTCTATGAATAACAGTCCTTTTTAATGAGAGTTACACAATTTTTTCAATAGATTGATTTACAATGGATGGTGTTGAATTGTGATCCGACGAGACCAGAAAGAGAGATTTGCGAGGAGCTTCCGGTGAGCGGGACGCTAATGCGGTATGCCGTGTCATTAGCGTCGGTTACATTTGTTAATTGCTTTGTAGATCATAGGTAGCAGCGCTATACAGCCTGAAAACAGGACTGGCTGCAGTGAGGTCTGTCCTCCAGGCCCGCCCGGAATCAATGGAACGATCGTACGTTAAAAATTGCACTATCGTAAAATAATTTCACGATGGACGCTCGATTATGGTGATTGCAAATGTGTGTTTTGAATTCAGGGGCTGCCAGGACCGATGGGTGAACGTGGCTTACCTGGACAACGGGGTTTCCCCGGTCCGGATGGAAGGCCCGTGAGTAAAGACCCGTTGGTCGGCCAAACAAGCCAATCCAACCCAAAGAACCCAACAAAAACCAACCAAACCCAAACCAGCCCCAAACAATCCAATAACGACCCAACCCCATAAAAACCGAAAACAATCATACGCGTCCGATGATTCGCAGTCAATGATGCCCATTCGTTAATGGCGTTCTAGGGAATGCAGGGTTTTCCTGGACCTCGAGGTTTTCCGGGACTGTCGGCGGTAGGCTGTTTATAAATATCCTTCGAAGGAGGGGTGTTTTAATCGTTCCATCAATCGTGTCCGTTTATCGTCAACAGGTGGGACTTCCTGGGCCGAAAGGTGAAAGGGGTGAAGTGGGACCTCGAGGCTTTCCGGGGCCGGCCGGATCGCCAACAAACGAAAGTCTGCATACGGTAATGGGACCTCAAGGCCCAAGGGGATTTCCCGGCGAGGATGGATTGCCCGGCCGCGATGGTATACCAGGTGAAAGTGGCCTCAAAGGCGCGAAGGGGGAGAGAGGGTTGACTGGATTGAGGGGACCAGCCGGGCCCGCAGGTTTTTCGCAAGTAGGTCCGAGCGGTGAACGCGGAGAACCCGGCATCCGCGGCGACAAAGGTAAGACCCACATCTCACTTTATAAAATCGCGGCTTTGACCAACGATGAATCGTGCCTGCAACGACACCCAGCTCAACACGCACAAGAGCGCCGCCTGTCGCTTTCCTAGCCCAACGATCTCTCGTCTTAGGACACTAGGTCGTTTTTTATTAACAAATAAATGAACATTGCTTTAAATCATTCGGCCATTGGATAGAAATCCGGCCATTAGATAGAAATGAGGCCACTAGAGAAATTGATATTATCAAGGATCTGTCAAAATTTCAAGTCAATTTTTATTCGTTAGTTGTCAATTGTTAATTGATATTTTTGAAAAAAAAAAGAAACATAACACCCGGCACTAACTATGTGTAGAAACCCGACCTTGTTCTCCGAATATCCGCGTTAAAAAAAAAAAAGAAAAATGAGAATCGACCCGTTTTCTGAACCAAATCCTTATGCTAGTGCCTCAAGTCGCGCATTGCACGAGGCTCGTATCGACTTTGATAAACGAATAAGACGATGATAGGGAGATTGACGTTGGCCTAGATGCGACGATTCGCAATGATTATAAATCAATTTGTAACAATCTCCGGTGCCTCGTCTTAAGGAGGCGCGCGTGCGCGTACGGAGCAGTTCATTGGTAACGGGCTTTGTCAATTAGATGTACCGCCCGTTCTCGCTATATTCCAGCCTCGTTCCCTTGTCACGATTTCTTTTTTTTTTGCTCTCAACTGTAACGCGTCGATAACTTGGAGATTTCATTCGTTCGTGTTACACGCGTATCGACCGAACGTTCCATTATGCCACTTGTCGCTGGGATTTCAGGAGACCGAGGTGATCGCGGCTACCCAGGATTGGACGGTTCGCCCGGGACAATCGATCCTGGCCAGTTCAGTGGTAAACAGGGACCGTCGGGTCCCGCGGGAAAGAGTGGAAAGAAAGGTGACACGGGTCAGCAAGGCGAGCGGGGACCGCTCGGTCCCCGTGGATTGCCGGGGAGCATGGTAAGACACTTGTCGCCTTTGAGGTCTGCCTCATGGAAAGTTACCTCATCCAGTCAGGATCCCTCTGCAGGGCAGCCTCTTTCAAGATAACAGATCGATAGCCGTATTTCGAACCCTCATAAATACCGACCAGACCCTCAACCCAATCGCCTGCATTGTCTTGCCTTGAGAGATATCCGATTACCGGTAGTTTGTTTCATCAGGGTTTAACAGGTTTGCCAGGTTCACCAGGCGCACCGGGTATTCCAGGCTCGGAGGGCAGAATGGGACCACCGGGACCTCAAGGTCCGCCGTGCCAAGTGCCCGACATGCTCAACACAAACAGCATTCTATACGAGAATAGCGGAAGTCCGGGCGTTAGCGGTCCTCGCGGTCAACCGGGAGCTCCGGGAATCGTAAGTCGTTGGGAGCGCGTTATACGCGATCGCGTTGTCGAACGGACGAACAAATATGGTCTTGAATACACATTTTTTTTTGTTTTTTACAGCCGGGAGAACGTGGTGCAACGGGCGAGAGAGGACCCGAGGGCCAGCCGGGACTGCCGGGGATGCCCGGAAAGGAGGGACCGCCGGGAACGCCTGGTCCCCAAGGACCCAGGGGTCAGAATGGAATGCAAGGCTTGCAGGGCGCACCTGGGAAGAGTATAAGTGAGGCGGAAATCAGAGATATTTGTGTCAGCGTCTTGAGAGGTGAGACTTCGTTCGAGATACATCCCCACATGTACAAGATTTAAATGTGAGACACGTCGTCAGACGCTATCAATTGGTGAACGCCATTATTTTCGCTTGTCCGGTGAACTCTGTTACCTTCGTAGCCGAATGCTCGTTCTGTATGAAACAAAACAAAAAAAAAACGTGTATGAATATATAGAACAGATGACGGAGATGGCAGCGCTCATGCAGGGTCCCCCTGGTCCACCTGGACGCGGACGTCCAGGTCGCCAGGGATCGCCGGGATCCCAAGGTCGTCCAGGTACCCGAATCTCGACAACGATTAACAATTACTATGCTCATAGAGGCAAACTGTGTTCGCCGCAAATTAACCCTTTTGCTCGGATATATCGAGTCCAAATAGGTCAGCGAAAAAACAGCATGTTGCCTCTTTAGAAACACTAGTCATTTAGGTTTTGGTGTGAAAAAAACACGACGTCAGAAATACGACATTTGTTTAATAAACTCATCATTACCGCACATCCGTTTATCATCGTCGATGTACATATTACGTAGTTATCACGATCCCTCCCCCCCCCCCCCCCCCCCAAAGTCTAGTAGCATATTTTTTCCGGCAATAATATTAATAATATGTTCCCGAAATGTTAACACTCCAAAGGCAATGTTCCGGTAGATATTATCACGAGTGCCTGCATGTCTCACAGAGGGGCTGAGCGAACTAACAAGGGGTCTACGAGGAGCTCCAGGGTTGCCGGGACTCACCCGACATGGCCATCCCGGTCGGGTCGGTACCCGAGGCATCCCAGGTATCAGTTAAGAATAATTACAGACTTAACAAGCCTTGGCTTCATTCACTTTGCTCCGCTCCCTTGTGTGCTATTTTTATTTTTTTTTTATTTTTTTTTTATTTTTTTTTTTTTAACTCGGCCAATCGAGGCTAACCGTTCGCTACTTAATTCATCGGTTTCTGACGCTGGCTGACATTCGAGATGAATTACAAATCATTCGAGACGCATCGCGCGCACGTTCTTTTAACAACACTTTCGTGGGTTCTTTGATTCACAGGTTTCTATCGCTGGTTGCATTCGAGACACACTCTGGAGAACAATTAAAGGTCTTTTCCGTAACGCTACTTCAGCTTTCGAAATCTCACATTCAAACCGGAAGTGACATCATGCAAATAAATTTTTTTTAAACTTTCGTTTCAATGTCACTTTCGGTTTTAATATCTTATGTTTCGACCGAAAGTGACGTCATTCCGGAAATACATTAATTCCCGACGAGAAATGTCGTTCTCAAAGTGGAAGTGAGGTATTTTTGAAATGAGGTCCCTTGCGGTCGAAAATTGACTTTTCAAAACCGGAAGTGATGATACAACGAAATTTTTCAAATGTTCATGTGTGACATCACTTTCGGCTGAGAATTGAAACTTTGAAATCGGAAGTGACGAGACAATTAAATTTTTCAAACGTCTACGTGTGACATCACTTCCGGTTGTGAACTGGAATTTTGAAAGCGGAAGTGACGTTACAGGAAACATGAGCATTTTTTTTTTTGTGGAATGTATCTCGAATGGAGACAATGACAAAAACGGATAAACTTAGGAGCGCAGGAAAGCGCGATAGGGAACGTGTGCAATACGTCTGAAATGTACTGGGAATGTACTCGAATGTAGCAAGCGACAGAAACTGAAGAATTAAGGAACACACGGTAATCGATTCGGTGTTTGATCCAAGCTGCAATTAGAATATTTAACCCTTCATAAGTCACACACGAAGCGTGTTTCTCCTTCGTGTGTATATTGATTCATAGCGTCTGTAGGTGATCCAGGGCCCCAGGGATTGCCTGGTGAACGAGGATTCGTGGGATTTCCTGGACCGCAAGGTCCTCCGGGACCTCAAGGCCCGTCTGGAGAGCGCGGCGATAAAGGCGATCGGGGCCAGGAAGGCATCGGACGCGAAGGAGCCGTCGGCCCTATTGGACTTCCAGGTAAAATGCGTTCAATGTTTGTATTGTAACGATTATAGAGATGACGATTTATCAAGACACACGATCACTGAAAACAATGGCGGAGGTTTTAATTCGATATCTCGAATTTTTTTGAAAAACAGTCCAGATTTCTGCGTCGCAGAAATCCTCAGTTGAGGAAATCCTCAGTTAAGGAAATCCTCAGTTGAGGAAATCCTCCGTCGAGGAAACCCTCCGTCGAGGAAATCCTCCGTCAAGGAAATCCTCCGTCGAGGAAACCCTCCGTCGAGGAAATCCTCCGTCGAGGAAACCCTCCGTCGAGGAAATCCTTCGTCGAGGAAATCCTCGGTTGAGGAAATCCTCCGTCGAGGAAATCCTCCGTCGAGGAAATCCTCCGTCGAGGAAATCCTCCGTTGAGGAAATCCTCCGTTGAGGAAATCCTCCGTTGAGGAAATCCTCCGTTGAGGAAATCCTCCGTTGAGGAAATCCTCCGTTGGGGAAATCCTCCGTTGGGGAAATCCTCCGTTGGGGAAATCCTCCGTTGGGGAAATCCTCCGTTGGGGAAATCCTCCGTTGAGGAAATCCTCCGTTGAGGAAATCCTCCGTTGAGGAAATCCTCCGTTGAGGAAATCCTCCGTTGAGGAAATCCTCCGTTGAGGAAATCCTCCGTTGAGGAAATCCTCCGTTAGCGGAGGTTTCAAGTGGCACATTTGGGATAATTCTCCAATAGCGGAGGTTTCAAGTGGCACATTTGGGATAATCGACCGGCCGAGCGGTCGATTTTTTTTTGGTTTTTCCTGGGATAATTTATAAAAAATTTTATTGATGAGATAAAAAATTTTGGTTTTTTTTGGGATAATCGACCGGCCGAGCGATCGATTATCAAAGCAGCACTGGTGTACGGTCAGATAGAATCCTACTACATCCTTGCTCGCTTTCAATATTGTTCAATAGGCACATATTATATATATATTAAGTCATTGCTTACGATGTGTGGTTATTTGACCAAAGTCGGAGAAAAGTATCTCACTGGATTTTCACCTCGTCAGATTTCTGCCGTTGCTTCCCTCGGGTAACAAACTTCTCGCTCGGCAAAAATCGAGCACTTTTAGCATAACACGCTATTCAACGTATTATTATTTTTTTCACCGCGGTGCTTTGCGCTACACTCTAAAAAAAAAAAAAATGCACGTACAATCGCGATGAAAAACTAATGTTCATTTTGTTTAAAAACATTGCTCATACTTTACTATTTAAAATTTACTTTAATTTCAATGAAAAATTATATTAATCTTTCATCGCGATCGTGCATTAAGCTCACCATTTTTTTTTTACCGTGCAAGTTTTGAGTAGATCTGTATTACCGGCCGAGCGGTCGGTTATCAAAGCAACACTGGTGTAGGGTCTGGTAGAATTCTGCCATATCCCTCTCCGCTTTCAGTGCGGCTCAATAGGCGCATATAACATATATCTTGATTAAGCCACCGCTTGCGGTGTGCCAAAAATAAAATTCATGATCGCTAAAAGTCCGTTTTGTTTACTATTCACAAACCCAGGACCTCCAGGAAACGACGGCGTGGGCTTGCCGGGACGCCAAGGAGAAAGAGGCGAAACGGGCCGTCAAGGTGAGCGAAGAATAACAAAGCCAACGGTCGAAAACAAAGACTCTCCTTCAACCGATGTCGTTCCCTTACAGGCGTTCCCGGCATCAGAGGAGCACCCGGCGCCCAAGGACCACCGGGATTCTGCGAGTATTGCAATTATCCGAGCGCAAACTATCTTCAGTACAGTCGCGGCAACGACAAGGGATAGAAATGTCGAGCGTCAGTTAAAAAAAAAAAAAAAAAGAAAAAAAAACTAATAAGAATCACCGCCTACCTGTTCACTAATTTTGTAAAAGTAATAATACAATCTAAGCGTCCCGTGTATCGTTACAAGTGATAATAAAAATAAAAAAAACACAAAAATGGGTAATACGTACTCCGCAGTCGATGCTGAAAGGTCGCGTATCGGCGAGGATCCAAGGATTCCCGTGACGGTGGGGTTTCACCGGGCGGCTTTCGTCGTCCGGCACGTTTTCATACGCCGAGAGTCTGCTTATATACATAACAAGATATACGCTGGAAGAGTCGCGCGCGCGCGCCTCTTTTCCGTAGCGAGAGACACGTCGAAACGTGTGCCGGACGGGAGCGTGCGGTGCGGAGTCGGACTGCGCGTTCTCCCGCGCAGAGGTGAGGGCGCTGGTCGCCGAATGGACCAGTCGAAATCAGTGATGGCCGCGGGCCTCAGGATGCACGGTTCATCGAGGTTGCTCGTCGCTTGTTTATCGTGAAGTTTTCGGTCGTTCGTCGGAAGTATCCCGGGCGTCGCGACGCAGCAAGGTAGGACCAAAGCGATCGTCCGAAGAACAACGACACAGTAACAATCGCGTACGTGCTTCGGGCGAAAGGGAAGCGAAAGGTATGCGCGCTTCGAGTCGCACTTGACAGCTCCGTGCGCCTTCTCGCTGGCCGCGCGAGTGTACACACAAGTGGTCCCAAAAATACACTGCGTCTCCAGTGGATTATTTCGTAGGCGGCGTTTTGTAGCGGGGATCACTCGCGAATCCCTTTGACTCGAAGGGTTATCGACGAATCAGAGTAATTTAAGGTAGACAGCCGGTATGGGAAACCTCCCTTTTCGTAGTGCGATAGGTCGAATGTCCGGCCGATAATTTTTTGCACGGATTACGATAGTGTAGACCGCTGAGGTGTGATATCGGCCGCGGCGTACCGGCGGGCCAGGTTAGGTGAACGGGACAAATCTCAGGCCTCGTTTTGTCCGCGTGTTTTTTTCAACGTCGAATCTCGCGGACCTCGCGCTAAGCCGACGCATGTAAATTCGTCGACGGATCTTACGAGATTCCGGCGTGTCTCGGCTGAGCTCGTTCGAATAATTGTCGTTGCGTTACGTCGTGCAGCTTCCTCCCCCCTCTACCGACTTGTTTACTTAGTGACACGCTCTCGCGGGCCTCGGTACGGTGAGCGAAGCGCCGTATGGGCAAGGTCGAATAACGTAAGGCTCGCGGCTCGCGGCAACTACGGAACAAACATTGATTGACAACGGACGCGCGTCTTGAATTATTAATCTCTCACATCTGTCGGCGTTCGCGGGCTGAGGTTTCGAAACTATTTTCTCTATGGTATCGCCGATGCGGCGATACTAGTCGCGGGTATTTCTGGCGGTTGAGCGAGAAATTCTATACCTCGCTTCTCGATTACGATAAACGCTCGAGCGCCGGATATTCTTTTCGTCGCGACGCGATCCTTCGTTTCATAAACGAGACGACAACGAATTCCTGTGAGTCGCCGTACATTCGACGAACGGAAAAATTCCTCTAGCTCGTAACGTCACGAGTTCTACGACGAGAGCCGGTGTTTGCAGTGCCCGCGAGTCTCGCACGCTATGTAATCAGCACAGATTTGTCTTGGTTTCTTATCATTAACAAATAATCATTGTTGTGACAATTTTTCGGCAATTCGTCGCGACAAATGTCTCGTTAATTTATTACGACAGATCTTTCGATAATTTGTTACAATTTTTTATATGGCCATTTTTGACCATTTTTTACATGGCTTTTTTTAAACCATTCTTTGTATGGCAATTTTTAACCATTTTTTATTACATGGCTATTTTTGAATCATTCTTTATATGGACATTTTTAACCATTTTTTATTACATGGCTATTTTTGAATCATTCTTTATATGGACATTTTTAACCATTTTTTACTACATGGCTATTTTTAAACCATTTTTTACATGGCTATTTTTAGACCATTATTTATATGGACATTTTTAACCATTTTTTATTACATGGCTATTTTTGAATCATTCTTTATATGGACATTTTTAACCATTTTTTATTACATGGCTATTTTTAAACCATTTTTTACATGGCTATTTTTGAATCATTCTTTATATGGCCATTTTTAACCATTTTTTACATGACTATTTTTGAATCATTCTTTATATGGCCATTTTTAACCATTTTTTACATGACTATTTTAAAATCATTCTTTACATTACTATTTTTTGACAATTTTTTGTGACAATTATTTATGATAATTTTTTGTGACGCATTTTTAATGACAATTATTTATGAGACATCGTTTTCGTGTACGGCAAACAATTATCTCGACGCACGGAGCGTGCCGTCGGTCCGGACACGCTCGTGTATCGCTGAGGACGGGTGAATGACCTCTCCGATTACCTGACCGAGGATCGGCATGCATGTGCAATCGAATACGAATCTCTTCGTTGAACGATCAAAGATCCAAAGTTGGCCGCGCCTTTTGGCGGTCCAGTTCGCGCGTTCCCCCGTTCGCGCTCTGCTTTTCTCCGTCGCTCCCCTCCTGTCCCGCACGACTTCTCGGTTATCCGTCGCAGTCTTACACGCCCCCCCCCCCCCCTCCCCCCACCTGGCCCACTTATTGTATTGATTTAACCTGGGCATCCGTGCGTTCCTTCTCGTGCCTTCGTTACTTCCTGTTTGGCGCTCGGTTCCTTCCTGACTTCCCGCGAGAACGTTTCCTCCACTTCGATTCGATTCGCTGAACCTCGCACATTCTCTCTATTCCGGTGTGCCCGCGCTCCGTCGTTCTCCATTGTATGTGTACGCTTAGAGCGAGGCGGGGCGGCGCATAAACCGCCGACCGTAAACACGGAACTTCGATAAAGCGCGTTAAGCTTCGGCGCGGGTAAAAAAAATCGATATCGGCTCCCCTCCCATGCCCAGTCACGGGTCAACGGTAGCGCAAAAAAAAAAAAGATATACCCTCTAATATACTCCGCTCGTCCGAATCTCGCTGCCGTTTTTTTTTTTTTTGTTCTTTTTTACCGACCTATTCAACAGCTCGCATATCGCTGCGCCACTTCAATTACTCTCGCCCTCTATGGGTTCTCGGACAAAGCTCCGTCGGAATAAAAAAAAAGCAACGCGCCGGAATAGGCTAATCAGTAGCACGGCGAAGTGTGCAGCTGCGTAAACTGTGCGACGGAAGCTCCGTGGACGTGCCGAACAAACGACCAAAGTCAAACACTAATGCGGATTAATGCCGGGGAGTAAAAGAGGAGGGAAAAAAAATAAAAATAATAATCCTTCCGATTCATTCAACTTCGCGGAGCTCTCGTATAAACAAGCCTCCGGAGGGTTTCAATGAAAAACTCGGTGCCGGAGGCGCAATCGAATCAACGGGGCTGCCCCCTAGTGGCTCGATTACTCGTTCCATTCACGTGTACGACTCCTTCGTCATTCTTCTTTCTTTTTTTTTCCCATCCTTCACATCTCGCTGGCTCGGAAATGCCCGATGCCGTAATACGTGCAAGCTGAATAACGGATGAACAAAAAAAGTAGGCCAACGAACCCGAAGAGTCGGATATCGATTATTTTCCGAGAGAACTAACACGACAGGTGGCCGTCTCTCCCTGCGGCGTTGTATATCGTGTACGGACATTCCATTTGCCCAATGTCTCGCCCGCCGTTCGCTCTCCGTCCGCTGTCGTTATCGTTATGGGGTTTTCAGTTAGCCTAGCAGGTCGGACGACCATTGAAAGACGACTGCGAAACGACTGAAGGTAGTCCTTGCGAATAGTGTTCACTTCACTTAAGTTTCACAGAAATGAGAGGGAATTGTAGACACCTCTCGATGGTATAAAAATCTGAAAAAAAATCAAGTGTATCAAAGATGCCGAAGGGATTAATTTTGCATAATAATAATTCTAAAATGTTATTAACAAATTGATGAAAAATAAAATTGTTCACCAAATATCTCGGAAACCTAACTTTTTTTTTAAACGAAAATTGTTTGTTCATATTTCTGAATACGTATGAATTTTTTCAGATTTTTAAATTCACTTTGATTTTTTTTTTTTTTATATGGGAAAAACGTGTAGAAAAACAGAAAATTCAAGGTGAATTTAAAAATCTGAAAAAATTCATACGTATTCAGAAATATGAACGAACAATTTTCATTAAAAAAAAAGTTAGGTTTCCGGACTATTTGTTGAACAATTTTATTTTTCATCAATTTGTTAATAACATTTTAGAATTATTATTATGCGATATTAATCCCTTCGGCATCTTTAATACACTTGATTTTTTTCAGAATTTTATACGATCGACAAGTGTCCACAATTCCCTCTCATTTATCTGAAACTCAAGTGAAGTGAACACTATTCGCAAGGACTACCTTAAAAAAACGACCGGTCGTTTTGTGGCGTTTTGGCGACCACCGTGCGACCAAAACAACGACCAATTTTTAGTTTCGGCTTGGCAGTATTTTCTTTGACGACCCAAAAAAAAAAAACCTCGAAAACACGACCGATCCACGTTGCAGCGGACATTACCTCGGTCGTTTTTGGGTCGTTAAAGGAAAAGACGACCAAATTTAAAGTGACAAAATTGTCGTTTTATTGGTTGTTTTTACGGTCGTCGAAACGGCACAAAACGACCGGTTGTTTGTTTTGGTCGTTTGATGGTCGCTCGACTTGCTAGGGTATTGATAAACCTTTCGTTGACGAGTCCGACAGCTCCGTCGGCTCCCTCCGCCCCCGGCAAGAGCGCGCAACGTCGAGTCCAGTAATTAATTCCCGTCGATTTGCCGCCTGTTGAATTAATATTATTAATATCCGCACCGTCCGCTCGGTGGAGGACCGCTCGATTACTCGTCTGTCTCGCAGCGTCGAGAACACTCTCCTCGGGTTACGTAATTGCTTCTTGCGACGTTATAACCACCGATTCGCGACTATTAGACACGTTCCGTTACCAATTAACGCGAGCTCGCCGACGATCAACGACACTCGCAGACACAGTAGTCCAGACGCCAGACGAGGTTCTGTATGCAATCCCAGTTCGCCGAAACAACTTTGTTGGATTCAATAGATTTTTACCTCCCGATCACGAATATATAAAAGGTGTCTTGCGGAAATTCCGGTCGTTTAATTGTTAATTGCAACTGTTTATTAACAAAATAACTTATTGTTTTTGTCACTTAGGATATTTTTTTTTCGTATACTTTGGTCGGTTTTGAGTCGAAAAGGTTCTATGACACTTTACTCTATAACTCATAGATTTCGAGCAATAAATTGTTGCAAGTTGCAAATAGACCAAAACTGATCTATTTAACGAATTTGTAGCGCCGAAAATATAGGTCATAGACGAAAATTATAAAGGACTTTTTTTCGTATACCTTGGTCGGTTTTGAGTCGAAAAGGTTCTATGACACTTTACTCTATAACTCATAGATTTGGAGCAATAAATTGTTGCAAGTTGCAAATAGGCCAAAACTGATCTATTTAACGAATTTGTAGCGCCGAAAATATAGGTCATAGACGAAAATTATAAAGGACCTTTATTCGCCAAATGAACCGAGAAATATGGGAAAAAAAAAATGCGACATTGTGCGGAACCGAATATTATGATTTTCAATCAGTCGCGCAACCGCAGTTTTTTTCGGAGATCTGAAGGAATAGCCGAGCATACGTTATGACCGAAAAAAATCATAATATTCGGTTCCGCACAATGTCGTATTTTTTTTTTCACATTCCTCGGTTCATTTGGCGAATAAAAGTCCTTTAAAACTTTCGTCTATGACCTATATTTTCGGCGCTACAAATTTGTTAAGTAGAGCAGTTTTGGCCTATTTGCAACGTTCAATAATTTATTTCTCCGAATCTATAGGTTATAGAGTACAATTGCATGGAGCATTATCGACTCAGAATCAACCAAAGTATAGGGGAAAAAAAAAATATTCGAAGTGAAAAAAAAAACAATAACTTATTTTGTTAATAGACAATTACGATTAAAAATTAAACGCCCGGGATTTCCGCAAAACACCTTATATATTCGTGAGCGGGAGGTCAAAATCTGTTGAATTCAGCAAAGTTATTCCGGCGACCTCGGATTGCATGCAGAACCACGTCTGGCGTCCAGATAGTTCATTACGGCTTTTCGCACTGAAAACTACTATGTTGAAAAATATTTTGGGACATTTTTTGTTATCGATCGCTTATAAAAAAATTATCAAAATCATTTATCTTCAAAATATTTCTGGACATTTTTAGTCTGGATCAAAAAACAAAAAAATTGTAAATAACAATACCGTAAAAAAATTAATAGCGAACTTCGTTCGCAGACACAATCGGCGTGCACGGGGTTCGTAAAAATGTACGGAGGGTTTCACGCTGAAAAACAAAATTACCAAAAAAAAAACGGCTATGTGCAAAACATTTTCGGAAATTTTCAATCTATTAGATTATAAAAAATTATCATTGTCAACCAAAGACCACGAATGTTCAAAATATTTTCGGAAATTTTCTATCTATGGATTATCAAAGAAAAATTGTAAATGAAAATACCGTGACAAGAAGAAAAAGAACATTTAATCGATTCTGCTAAATTTTTTGGTCTATGCAGTTATGCTCGTCAATTAGAGACGTTCCGTTGCCAATTAACGCGAGTTCGGCGACGACGAACGTCCCTCCCAGAGACAAATTCGGCGTGCACCGAGCTCGAAAAAAATTTACAGGGGGTTTCACACTGAAAAACAGAACTACCAAAATCAACAATCGTCAAAATATTTTCGGGAAATTTTAATCTATAGATTACAAAAAAAAAAATGCTAAATAACGATACCTTGAAAAAAAAACGTTTAATCGATTTTAATATTTTCTTTTTTGGCTTTGTAGGCGCGAGTTCGATATTCGATGATGTGAAAACAAAATTGATCGCTCTCGGACGAGGCGTCTGCCGCTGCAGAGACGATTAGATCTGCAAACGGAATCCTATTGTCTGAGCCGATTGCCTCCCCCCTCTCCCCCTCCCGTGCCTCCCCAGAGGCTAACAAACGAGTAAGCTCTAATAGGCTTACAGACGTAACCATTTTATTTCAAACAGAGCATCGAGCGAGGATCAACGCTTTAGCTCGGATAAATTTATTTTCACTCCAATCCTATCAATTCCGGCGCAGTAGCTTTTTCCCCTCTCTCGATCAAGAGTATTCCGATGGTATACAGAGAACGGCACTATTTTTAACTCCGAAATGCTAATCGATGGAAATGGAGTGGGTTATAAATATTGTAGACGAATAATTCTGCTTTGATAGACATTCAACAGCGAGAGGATTAATAAAAAGAAACGAAGCAATGTCGGAGGACGGGGCCGGAGGCTCCGGCAGCGGTGGAAGCGGCGAAGCCAGTCGTGTCCAATTACTGCAGGAAATGCGCCAACAGAATTTCGACAGCATTCGTTTCGCATCCTATCGCACCGCTTGCAAGCTGAGATTCATACAAAAGAAAGTTCACTGTGAGTAAATTCAGGACAAACATTAAGTACTACGATTTTAAATTCATTTTAAACGATACGGTATTTGTACAAAGAATCGTGTGTCTTCATTGTAATACTGTGTTTTTTTGCAGAGAATCGTGTGTCTTCATTGTAACACTGTGTTTGTTGCAAAGAATCGTGTGTCTTTATTGTATCACTGTGTTTGTTGCAAATAATCGTGTATCTTTCCAGGAAGTACAAACTTCGACAATAATGTGACCTTTTTGTTTGCAGTGCACAACGTCGACATATGGAACGTTATAGAGGCTTTCAGAGAGAACGGTTTAAATACCCTCGAGCCCTCGAGCACCCTCGGTGTCTCCCGACTCGAAACCCTACTGTCTTCCCTGTTCCATGCGCTGAACAAGAGGGTACCCGTCTCTCAGCAATCCAAAGTCGATGCGACAACTGCATTGCTCATGAATTGGTTGCTCGCGGCTTACACCAGCGGGTACGTCGAAGAATCGTGGAAACTCGGAGGAGAAACGATGTCGACTTTACGGCGCAAACTTGTCTCTAATAGCTGTATTGCTTCCAGGGAGAACAACAAGATAACAGTTTTCTCTGTGAAGGTGGCCCTGGCTACATTGTGCGCTGGTAAACTTATGGACAAATTTCGATGTAAGTGCATTACACAAATATTGCGATTTCCTGTAGAAGCCGTAGTAGACTCGACCATTGCGAAAATCACCATGTTTTCACGATGGTTTTGTGCAAAAAGTTCGTTTTAATTGGTGGCTTCGACGGTGGCGACGACGGAATAACTCGCGAGTCACACCATTTTTTTACGGTGGTTGGCACATACCGATAAAAAGGTTTCCCTGATCGAACTGGTAACCACGAATTTGGAGTTGCATCGTAGTCGCAGTTGAATTAGGGTTGTCCAGGCATGCATCTGCGAAATGCGCCACTGTGACGACACTCCGGGTATGCCGGAATGAAACCGATCGCTTTGTGCAAACTTCTAAGCTTTATGGAACTCTGATTTGATGGACGAGAGCGAGCCCATGCATCTAAAAGTCAAATAAATGAGACTATACAACGATGGTTGCAAGGGTTACAGAGAAGACGATGTTAAAGTAGAGGTTATACGCGAGTCTAGAGAAAGTCAAAATTTTGCATGTTGTGCATTCGTCTATTTAAAGTCTGCGACGATCGCCGCAGTTTCGTTGGGGTTAATAATAACAATGAGGCGGCTGGGGGGGGTGAAAGATATATAAAGTTGAATGAACCACAAGATATATTAATATCATCATAAATGATATCAATTTAGGATACAGCACTATATTACGCATTTCGCAGAAAGAAATACTTTGTCAACCTAAAGTTGGGCTCGAATCCGGGACCTTTAGCATGCTGGCCTGGAACTTCAACGCTACGTTGAAGCCTACCGCCTACCATTTGAATCTTCGTCATTACTTGCAACATTGAATGTAGCAGAAGTGGTCTTATCTGAAGCGAATACTCAATGAATGCTTTATTTAATTTTAATATTTCGCACTAGTTTAATAAGCGTATATCCCCTAATAAGCGTATACCGTACTAGAAGGTACTTGATGAGTCCTACGTAAAGTTTCTTTTCATTAGTATGTACTTATGTAAATTACATGAAAAAATAAATGCTAATAAAAAGAAACTTTGCATAGGACTAGGCATAGGTATAGAGTACCCTTTCTTTTCAGTAATAATTTCAGTAAATAAATAAAGTATTCAATGACTATTCACGTCAGATAAGAAAACTATAAAAAAAAAAAAATTTGGTGACTTATTTGGTGATTTAATACGAGAATCGTGAAGCGGTGGTTTGCGTAGTGCTTTTGACAAAAAACGCTTCAGAAACTTTTTGCCCAAAAACCATCGTTGTGATTTCGAGGGTGGTTCGGTCGGTGACCGAGTCTGCCAGTGAGGAGCTTGATTTTCACGAATTCTCGGCACGAAATATTGCCCCGTTAAATTGTCGTCGACCGATAGCAATTCGATAATTTAATGTCGGTACGAAACAGACATATACTCGCAAATATCGGACAGCAACGGGCACATGATACATTGGCGATTCTCGGAGTACTTGAAGGAAGTGCTGGCGCTGACGGCAGCGGTTTACGAGACGCCCTCGTTCGTGTTCTCCGATGGCCTGGCCGGTACGATATTCCCTCCGGTAAGTTATCGAGCGGGCGACCGTGCAATTGCTGATAAATACCGAGTTCGTGTACCGAACGGCGTTATAATTGTTTGTCGCAGAATTCGAAAATTACCGTCAACGACTTTCTCGATACTCTCATGTCGGATCCCGGGCCACATTGTCTCATATGGCTTCCCTTGTATCATCGAATGGCAGCCGTTGAATCGGGTAAGCGTGTCCGAGATCGTGTTGAACTAAATACGATTACGGCCCCGTGTATGTGTCGCTAACGGTATGAGGTAATTCGGAATCCTTTCCAGTGACCCATCCTATAATGTGCGACGCCTGCCACCGGGAGAACTTCACCGGTTTTAGATACCGCTGCCAGAAGTGTCACTCCTATCAGCTGTGCCAGGACTGTTTCTGGCGCGGAAAAGTATCCGGGACTCACAACAACGATCACGAAACGAGAGAGTACAGTAGCTTTGTGAGTAACGAATCGCAGCAATTAACGAGGTTGGAGCGCTTCCCACTAGTCAAATGAGTGCCGCATTTTTAAAGTCGGTTATACAAAATTGTAAGCATCTGCTGATTATAGTGCATGGTTTTTTGTATTACAGCGGATGTCTTTAAACTAGTGAAACATTAATTGCAATGGATTTGCGACAATATTAACTCGTTTGTGTCAATTTTCGAAAAAATACATGTTCGTTCAGTTTTTACAAAGAATAATCCGATATTTTCGTTCGATTTTTTATGTATCATGGCTCATTCTCTTTTTCAAAAAATGCTCTACGAATTCACCATCTAGATATTCGATAGTAGTTTCCGTTTAAAAATGATGGATTATTTCTTTGAAAAAACTGAACGAATATGTATTTTCTCGAGAATTAGCACAAACCAGTTAACATTTTTGCAAATCCATTGCAATAAATAATTTCCTTCGTTAAGAACATTTGCTGCAATACAACTAAAGCAATCCACTATAATCGATAGATGCGTAAAAGTTCGTGTAAATGACTAAAAGTATAGCACTCATTTGACTAGTGTGAAGCGCTCCACCCTCCTTAATCTGAGCGAACAGCAGGGAAGGGCCTTGGGGCGCTCGGGTCGAGAGATACGAGACAGGGGAGTAAGAAGTGATAAATTTATTTCCCAGAAGTCACCGAGCAAGCAAATTGGACATTCCCTGCGCAAGAGCTTCAGATGCGTTCCCGAGAAAGGTAAAAACAGTCTTCCAAGGTTCCCGGAGCAACCGGAGAAAACGTTAGATCTGTCGCACATCGTGTAAGTAACGAACGATGGAAAAGAGGTAAATAATTATTTTTTTTTGTGTTCGCAAAGTTTTCAATAATTAATCGCAATCGAATTCTCGAATCGCACAGACCACCGTCTCCCCTACCGTCGCACAACGGTTTTCCAGATCACGGATTCATGCCGCCGTTCGACGCCGGCTCTATGGACAGTCGTTCCACTCTGAGGAGGTCAATATCTCGTATTCGTTAATGACTTTTGACGAGACAATTAATATCCGACTCGCATTGAGAAATTTTTCAGTCTATCAATTCTGTTTAAAATAATCAAGCATTATTGTACGCATTATCTAGTATGGATAGTTCGAGATTGGACGACGAGCACAAGCTAATTGCGCGATACGCGCAGAGATTAGCGCAGGAGGCTAGAACTGTGGTAAGTCTATTGGAGCGACGTCGGATACGTATCTTTTAAAGCTCTACTGTGTATGGCATTGTTATTATTATTTTTTTTTACCGGCGCTACGAGTGAATTGCGGTCGGTGAATTGCGTTAATGAAAATAATTGAAGGTCTCGTTGATTCGTAACTCGATAGTCAAATTAATTGAGAGTTGACGCCTATTTCAACAGCCGCGTACCTCGTCGAGGATGTCACAAGCCGACCAGTCGGTGAGTACTGCGGACACGTGAAACGTTCTTCTCCGTATAACATATTCCACGAAATGACTCTGAAGACATCACTGACGAGAGAAATTTTTATCTTAGACTATGTTATAAAATCTGTGTTTGGCATCGCACAATCTTCGCTCGGGGAAGTTCACAGGTGAAACATTTTTTTATTGATTGAGTTTGTCACGGGCTTTTGACGATAGGCAGATCTATCGGCACAACGCACAATTGTTGAGTAGTTGAGTCTGTTCAAAAATACAAGTATAATTTTCCGGCTAAATACATATCGACAATACACAAAGAATTGCAGGCGCCCAAACTAGCAAAAACCGAAACAACCCATGATCAATCGTTCAATTCGCTGATAACTCTGGTTTGAATGTCTAATCTGGAACGGTTCTAGTGTTTTTTCCGAAAGCAGTGCATTGCCAAGGACTCGACGAAAATAAAATTGGATCCAATGCAGATATCTTTAGGGTCATTCTACGAATAGTATAAACGAGTAGTGTGATTCATTTTTTGTTTTTCTTATGCAGCAGGGCAGGGCACCTTCGGACGCTAATCTGGCATCGCTGGACGCATCGAGGGCTCAGAGGGAACTCATATCACAACTCGAGGCAAAAAACAAAGAGATAATGCGCGAGATTGCAAGGTTAAGGTATACCTGTGTCGTTTAAATTCCTTTATATCGAGCCTCAACCTTGAAGTCATCCTTTCGAACCATCCTAGTGTCACGCATGTTATACTATTTTATGTTCGGCTTGACGTACCCTTGGTTGCAATGCATGAACAGGCTAGCGAGAAAAATGAATATTCGCAGTTCGTCATACGAGGGATCTTTTTTTTTTTCATCGAAAGATCGTGAAAATAAATTTATAGTACGAAAGGCGAACTGCGGATATTCGTATAGGATACTGACATAGGCCAAACGAATACACAAAAGGTTTACATAAAAAAAATACCGTCGACACCGCGAGAAACAGTAATTTACAACATGATCTTGGTGCAATTAAAATTTAACATTACGATACATATAAAGTATAACAAGAGCGGACGATACGTTTGTGTTCTTATCGATCATGCCGTGCGAATTTATTTTCACTAGATAACGAAAGAAACAGTAGAATCACATGCATATACATAACATCTCATCTGCGCTGTGCGTCACTCGATGTGATTCATGGTATTAACGTTAGCCGAGTTATTCGATCGAGTGACACCCTCTTTAATTATTTTACCTAGGAGACAGCAGGAGATCGAAGCCGCCGGCTTGGAGAATCCCGCACTAATGTCGGAACTCCGGGCGCTGAGACAGCGAAAGGATGAACTAGAAAATCATCTGGCCACGTTGCAAGACTCCAGGAAACAGCTCATGGTTCAACTGGAGGGATTAATGAAAATGTTGAAAGTGAGTTGTCGTAACACATGCACAAACTTCCACTTTTCGTGCCTGTAACGCGGGACGAAAGTGGCGCTTTTTAGTAAGGCGTGCGAGAAAAATACGGCCGCACTGATGCGGCTTGTGGGAGCACTTCACAACCTGCGTATAATGTTCGCTTTACCTCACTCGTAACACAAAGTACTATTTCGTACCTGCCGAGAGTGGCGAAAGTGGCGCTTTACAGCCAAGTGTACAGCAATCAGCAGGCACAGAGCAGTACTTCTCCTGCAATCGTTACAAAAAATATTATCCGATACTAGTGCCGTGTAGCGAACAGTATACGCGAACTGTCAGGTAAGTCGCACTTCACAGCATGCGTATAAAGTTCGCTTTACCGCACTTGTATCGCAGATGACTATTTTTAACTCGTGTGATTGCAACACTCGCCTTCGGCTGGTGCTGCAAACTCACACTCGTCAGGAAAAGTTTTATCGCACTAGTATCGTAATGTACTGATTTCCATCGTTTCTCATGCAAACAATAGTTCTGTGAAACCGCGAGTGAGACGCTAATCGATTAATCATTGTCACGCAGAATCATCAGGCGTCACCGCGATCCACGCCGAACAGTTCGCCTCGAAGTACGAAATCGCCGCCGCTACCGCCGGGCGGTATGCCGAACAGCAGATCGGCACCGCCGACACCGGGCGGTCCTCTCTCCACGACCCCTCAGCAACAGCCTCAGCAGCAACAGCAAACGAATCAGCAGCAGATGTCGCAGAACTATCAGAGCCCGGCACTGCCTACATCGGTAGCGAACATGCCCAGCAACGCGATGTTGGGCAGTCTTCAGAATCCCGTACCAGATAGTCTATCGTGTGTCGGCGGCGACGTAAGGTAGGACGGCATGCGAAGAAAAGTTATGTACTATCGTCCTCTCATATTTCTTTCTGTTTTTTTTTTCTTCCGTTGTACATTCGTCCGTACTACCGTAATTAAAACGCCAGAATGATCGAAGGGTGCGTGGATGAGTTTATCGCAGATTCCGACGTAAAGAGCATCGTTATTTCGGTGAAAGAGAATAACAAAATAGCGATTCGAACGAATAATATTTGAATGACATACAAAAGACGTAGAGATAAACTAAATGACATCCGCGTCTGTGATTTATTCATAACGCGGTATATCTCCTTCCCCCCCAACATTTATTCATCGATTCTCGTTTTGTTGCTGTTCGATACACCCGGCTTTGTCCTTGTCATTGTTATTTCGAGAGTGCGAATGTTTAACACACGTTGCTTTAGCCCTCCGTTTAGCTGCAGCTCTATATTTTATTTCGTCACTAAAATGAAATGTGTATTTGAGAATGTTATAGTTTTGTATATCCGAATACCTCGGCACATTCCGCGTCTACACGCGATACGAGTGACGCGTTACTTACTGCAATGCGGAGCATCGTTGAATCTCACTTCGCTAGAACGCCCTACGAAGAATTAATTTGCTCGCACAGTATCGGCTCTGTGCGATTAATAATAAACCCGTAATAGAGAAAGTGCAATTCGTCTGGTGACCAAGAGGTTCACCGCACGAAAAGACTGTATCAACGCTTCATAGATCAACACTTATGTGCCTGATTAATATATTACGTAACTCATACGATCGATCGTATATCAAACTGTACGAGGGAATGCAATAATTGATTCTACAGCAAAGCGAACTCGCTGAGTGCCGCGCCCTCATAAATATTGTAAAAAAAAATGCACTTCACTACACTCGTGCACAATTGTATGGCTCCTTACTAAAAATTAATTATGCCTCCTTATGATTTACAGTCCCTCTCGTCATTGAGCGATTGTTTTTTTTTTACTTGAAACATTTCAGCGTTGCAAATATCATAATCAATTTGATATTTATACTTTGACGTCATTCCATGAAAAGTGCATTTGTTCGCAAATTTTTAAACGGTTACTGCATGAAATTTGTCAGTTTGGTAAAACATAAAAGTTAATGATTCTCAATAATTTGTATAGAAAAAAAAAGAATTCTCGTAGAATTATCGTAGGATAACGCTTGATTGGATTAGTGACGATTATAGCATGTAGTATGTTAAAGATAGACATTTTTTTGTTCATTGTACAAAAACGTTACGGAGTTGTGAGAGAAATTAAAAAAAAACGCGTGAAGAGTTGTTGAGGCTTATGCAATAAAGGAAGAAGACAAAAAATAAAAATAAAAGAAGGCATGCCACTATTATTTATTTGGATTGTTTTTGTTGAAAGTTGCTTCGCGCAAAGAAAATAGAGATTTTCGATGTCAGGTCTGCGTTCAGGACAAACAGCTTGCCAGGAAGCGGCTCCAGCAGTGCCAACAATAGTTTGGGACGATCCTTACGAAACGACTTATTGGTAGCTGCGGACAGTGTCACTAATGCCATGTCAACGCTCGTGAGGGAATTAAATTCAGGTAAGGTATCTGCGACTTTAACGCTTGCGGATTTGCAAGTATATTTCTATACATATATATATTTATATTATATTCATTATTAAGAGACTTTGATTAGAAAGAAAAATCGTAGAGAACGTCGGGGAATCTGGGATAGCTCCGAGGAGCTCGTAGTGAAATAAAGAGAGTAAAATTGATACGTGTGCGATATTCGACACGAGTAGAGAGATGTCGCCAGGCATCTGGTCCCATAAATTAGACAGGGGAGTACTTGTTCGGAGCATGTCATTTAAGGTTTTTTCATCCATGGCCCGTTTTACTTACGAATCACACTAAAAAAACAATCGAAATATAAATGTGTTAGCGCAGGCATGCCGCACAGCATATATTTTTCATCTTTCCATCTACTCGTGAGCAGAGCTGGACAGTACTTGAAGTACCGGGTAGTTTTTTGGTACTTCGAGTACGTATTTGCAGTACTCGAGTACTTTTTAGTACTTCGAGTACTTTTTTTAAAGGTTTCAAGTACGAAGTACAAGTACTTTTTACGTATACGCTCGTATTATGCATACTCGATGAGTAGCATGACATCCTGTTTCTATTAATAAACGATTATCTGTTTAAACTTTGCAATAAATATGTCTTTAAAGAGAATTTTTTTAATTCAATTTAAAAAACAAGAAGAGCTTTCTTTCTGTTCGTTGTTTTTTATTAAACTTTTAATGGATTTTTTAAAAATGAAATAAGTGAAGTACAGATTAAAAATAGCCTTAAAACGACGAATTACGAAAATTTCAATTAGCGATGTTTTTACTATAAATTTTTCGGTAAATGTTGATCGTTTACATTTGATGCGATGTGAACATTTTTTCGAAACAAAATGTTACGAAAATAGATGCAAAATAATTTGCACATGACTTGCTGATTTATTGCAATTCTGGGCCCACTGAACTTTCTCATAGAGAAAGCTATGCGCAAAATCGTAATAAATAAGGAAGCCATGCGCAAATTATTTTATAAAAAATTAGATAAAAATGAACATAAAAAAAAGTTTTTTAAATAAAAAAGTACTTGATGCTTCAAGTACTACCCACACTTTGTACTTAGTACTTGAAGTATTTTTTGGTACTTTGCCCAGCTCCGTTCACGAGAAAGTGTCTCAGGCATGCCGAAAGTCTCGAAACAAATTATTTAGCTGACAAAAAAAAAGGGCAGTTTCGAAGATCGGGTCTGTTCGTTTGAGAATACCCGATTCTTAAATTGTTTATCATACGCTGTACGCCAAATATTCTTTTCGTTCGTTTTTTCACCCAGTTGACATTTATCCCGGAAGCCATCCAGTTATTAGCAGTCAATCTCGCCAACAAATTTTCCATGCAGATGTACATATCCAAAGAAGTATTATTGTTACTCTTATACACTCACTTGTCATGTAATTTTTAATTTTAAAAAATTTCTTTACCTCTGTCATCATTCACTTATAATAGAATAGAAAATTAGGAGATTATAGTCTAGCTGTAACACGGACTACACTGTTACGCAGGACGACCAGAGGTTTTTGTATTGTATTGTTTTTTTTTAACCAATGTCCCTACTAACATATCAATTGGCAATTGCAGATCTAAGAATTGTACAGACAACCCAATCTACCCTCGACAGATTACACACACAGCGCTAGTATGATCAAAATTTCGAGGAAAAGCGACTCGACTAAAAGTACCGGACGGGACGGACGGACCGACGAACGGACGGACGCAATCATACATATTCATATAGGCAAATTTTCATTCTCGATCGACCGTACAAACGAATATGAGAGAAAAAGAGAGAAAAAAAAAACAAGTGAAAAAAAAAAATACAAATAACACTCTAGACGTGTTGTGGAATGTGTGTGATGCACCGTCTGTGAATGTGTCCTGGTGCCTTGCAGACTCCGACCAGGAGGAACAGTCTCACAGCTCGGGGCGGCATAACATCAGAAAACCCCTTGGTAAGTCTGCGTTCGAAACAATCCTTTCAGGTGAATTAAAAAATATTTGGCGACGAGCGAAGCTATTATGTGCGCTACAAGGCTAGAACAGAAAAAAAAATATATATATATAAATAAAAATAAATTACAATTATTAATATTAATAATTTGCAACGATTTTGCATTGAAATAATACTTTTAACTCTGCTCGATGGACAACGTCACTCTAGCGACCCGTTTTTTACTGTACTATTTTCCATAGTGGCAAAGGTAACATTGATTTAATTTTTTTCATTTTAATATGCCAATCTCTGATAATGTGACCGACGCTCGTGCGCAAACGTCCGTGTGGCGCTCGATGACAATTGAATTTTTTTTTTTTTTTAATCAAGACACATAGTCTATTCAAACTGATTTTTTTTTGTTTTTTTTTTTACACGATAGATGCGACAAACCTGGCACCATTGTACGTACTATGCGCTTAGCTATGTTTCATTATTGACAGACTAACACTTCTAGTAGATGGTTTTTAAATTTTTTTTAATCTACTGCAGCTGTAGCTCTACATAGCCGTAGAAATGATTTTTTTTTCCTTTTTTCAATTCTTCGTCACATATCATATCACCATACATCTTATGCTGCTGTTTAAGGTCGCCCTCCCCATTAACATTCGCACTGTTTTTAACACAGGGCATTTTGTCTGTGAAACGGAAAATAAGTGAAATATATGTATACACGCATTGCGATTTAAAAGTAAATTTGTGACAGTCTACATGTTTTCTATGTGTCCTTAGACTTCGAAGCCGGCGAGGACGGTGATGACAGTAGCGGTGGTGGAAATTCGTGGCGCGAGGAGCTCCAGCGTCGTTATCAGCAAGAAAACGATTTCCTCGCGGAGCTGCGGGCCCGGAACGCGAGCGTCTCGCAAACCCCGTCGGCGACACCGTCGAGCGAACAGGAGCAAGAGCGCGGCGAGAGGGAGGAAGCCGAGGGCGAAAAGGAGGACGACAGCGAAGCGAATTGGGCGGAAGCTGTTAAAAGATGGGTCAATCGATAAAGCTCTTGTTGCATTATATTTAAGAGCGATGTCGGAACGCGATAAACGATACAACGATTTCCTTTGTACGACACGAAGAAAAAGACAAAAAAAAACAAAAAAATACGGTGACAAATAATGATTCCGTCGCGGAAAGGAAATACAGCTATCTCCAATCAATTCAATCGTTAATGTCAGATCTCGGGCATTAAAAACACATAGAATACTGAATGTTGTTATTGAGAAAAAAAAAAAGATTATGGAGAACGGAAGGGAAGAGTGAGAGAGAGAGAGAGAGATTAGTATTCCAAATCAAAAGACTTAAATTGTGCGATTGCCGTATGTAGATTGATTACTGTATAGCTTAGAGGAAGAAATAACGAACAAGTCTGAATCTTCGCTCGTTACGTTTAGATGTCAAAAAACAAAATTTTCATCGCATTGTCAAAAAGCCATTTACAATAATGCCATAGTTGGAAAAAAAAGAAAGAAAAAAACCTGAAACAAAATAGCAACAAGTGACTGGATGAACGTGACCGATTTGCATTCTTCGTGAAACTTTGACCAAACTTAAACCTAACGTGGTAAGTGAGCTGATTGATTAAAAAAAAGAAACACACATTTTTTAACTATTGGTAATGTGCATCGAAAAATCGCGTAGAACGCTTCATATAATAATACGAGATGGTTTTCTATATTGGTAGATTGTTAAAATTGCTACCGACTCGGACCCAACTATTCCATTCGACAAGTATACTCTTTCATCTAACAATAATCTGTGGTTAATTGCTAATCTGCTCTTCGTATAAGTATAGTGAAATGCGGAATTAGAAGTAAAAAAAAAATATTGTAAACTCGAACATTCGAGCCGCGCTCTGTGCGAGAGACATATTTCCCTTTCAGGCCTAAAAAAAAAAGAACGGAATGGCATGCAGAGGCCGGCGGAACTCGACCCGCGATCGTCTATCAACTCTCTCACTTTACCACGCATATCTCTTAGTAAGCTATTTAAATCGATCGAGAAAACGCTTTAAACAAAACATTGATCTTGTATCATTTTGTGCAGTAGATTAAAATAACGTAGAAAATATTTGTACAAAATATGTCTACTAACATCATACCATAAATCCTTCATCGACTCTCTAAAGAATTTCGCATGTACCGTCGAATATAGCTTGGCCATGACAATACATAATGAGTGTCGATGACACTTTCGCATTTACTAAATATAACAATTATTATACTATGGAATGAATTCGCACAAATTTCTAGCAGCTGATATATATATATATATATATATATATATATATATATATATATGTATGTATATATATATCCTGCCCATCCGACGAAATTAACGTAAACTGAGCATTCCTTTATTCATCCGTTTCTGTCGCTGACTGCATTCGAGATAAATTTAAAATCAAAATAAAAAATGCTCTGTGTAACGTCACTTACAGTTTGAAAATCTCATTTTTCGATCGCAACTGACGTCATTTAGGAAATACGTCATTCCCATTTTTTAAATTTCATTTTTTGACCGATAGTGACGTATTTCGGGCAAAAACTGCGATTTTCAAACCGAAGTGACGTTTCACAGAGGAAATAATTTTTCGTTGTCTAGAATCCAGCCAGGGACAGAAACATGTGAATTAAGGGTCACAAGAAAGTGGGAAAAAGAATGTATGTGATACGTCGCAAATGTATTTGAAATTCACTCGGATGTGGCCAGCGACAAGAAACGGATGAATTTAAGGAACACACGAAAAGCCTCTGTTTATATTCCGCAAAAAAAAAAAAAAAAAACCGCTCGTATACGACCCGTGTTAGAGAGACCCTTATAGATGACAAATGAACATTCGATTCTGTAGATACTTATGACGAATATGGTTAAGGTAACGAAACCCTGAATAAATCATTGAGTCGCAAAAGCTTTTGATGTTTGAAACCCGAAACGATTACTAAAGTGAGATATTTTATCATAGAAAAGAGCCAGCAACAAAGCTAACGAAGTCAACGAAAATAACGAATCCGACGTTATGGTCTCGTCTGAGGCTGCGACGAGACCGGAACCTCGACTCGTCGAAAAAATTGTCGATGTAACGATAAACACGATCGAGAATATAGTGAGTAAGATAGCTTTTTTCTGGATGACTCGCTGCGCTTTTGATATTAACGGAAGGCGAACTGCACATCAGGTACGAAAAGATCCCGTGACTGTGACCATTCTCGTATACCACGGTGAAACTCTGCTGGGCGAGAGTAACCCCCTAAGGATTGAGCCGGATTTCCGAGAGCCACCGCTGAGTCACGCGATCGATTACCTCACACGATATCCAATTACCGTAACCGATCGAAGTGCCATCGACGCCGCGGTTTCCACCCCTTTGCTCAGTGAGACTCGGCAGCTCGCTGTAAAATATAAATAAGCTCATCTTTCGGAGGGCGCCTTCAATCGTACAGTCGTTCGTTATTACGGAAATAAATCGTACACCGCAAAAAATGTTGCAAACGTTCCCAACGTCGCTTAATTAACATTAAACTTCGCTCAATTGATATTAAACTTCGCTCAATTGATATTAAACTCCGTTCAATTGATAATAAACTGGCCGTTCAATTGATATTAAATTTCGTTCAATTGATATTAAACTTCTCTCAATTGATATTAAACTTCGCTCAATTGATATTAAACTTCGCTCAATTGATATTAAACTTCGCTCAATTTATATTAAACTTCGCTCAATTTATATTAAACTTCGCTCAATTGATATTAAACTTTGCTCAATTGATATTAAACTTCGCTCAATTGATATTAAACTTCGCTCAATTGATATTAAACTTCGCTCAATTGATTTTAAACTTCGCTCAATTGATATTAAACTTCGCTCAATTGATATTAAACTTCGCTCAATTGATATTAAACTTCGCTCAATTGATATTAAACTTCGCCCAATTGATATTAAACTTCGCTCAATTGATATTAAACTTCGCTCAATTGATATTAAACTTCGCTCAATTGATTTTAAACTTCGCTCAATTGATATTAAACTTCGCTCAATTGATATTAAACTTCGCTCAATTGATATTAAACTTCGCTCAATTGATATTAAACTTCGCTCAATTGATATTAAACTTCGCCCATATGATATTAAACTTCGCTCAATTGATATTAAACTTCGCTCAATTGATACTAAACTTCGCTCAATTGATATTAAACTTCGCTCAATTGATATTAAACCTCGTTCAACTGATATTAAACTTCGTTCAATTGATATTAAACTTCGTTCAATTGATATTAAACTTCGTTCAATTGATATTAAACTTCGCTCAATTGATATTAAACCTCGCTCAATTGATATTAAACCTCGCTCAATTGATATTAAACTTCGTTCAATTGATATTAAACTTCGTTCAATTGATATTAAACTTCGTTCAATTGATATTAAACCTCGTTCAATTGATATTAAACTTCGGTTAATTAACATTCAACACGTTTAATTTAATGCTTAATTATATAGGATAAGATTATATAGGATTATATAGGATCAAAAACTACACCGTAATTTCCCTACACCAGAAAGTTTACGTATTCAATATGTAACACATTAGTAAGTTTACAACATTTCATTCTAACAGCCGTCAAACGTCAAAGTAAGTATTAGTATTTACGGTGTACACCTGAACGAAGTTTAGAACGTTTGTAATATTTTTTTACGGTGTATGATTTATTTCCGTAAGTAATAAGTAATAAGAAACGAGTGTACGATCGAAGGCGCCTCATCTGCCGATCGTTTCCACTCCGCAGTCCAACTTATCGAACATCGAGCCAACGACGCTGCACTGCGGCCGGTATCTTCGGTCTCTGGAGATGATAAAAAGAATGATAAATCCAAGTCCAGTAAAAAATCCACCGAAAGCTCAGGCCCACAGTTAGTGGGACTTTGCAACGTCGATTTAATGCCGATGCTTCTTGGTAAAACAACAACGTTAAAAAAAAAAAAAAGAATCCCACTGCGCGGTCTGACGATCCAATCACTCCGCTCAAAATTTAGGTGAGAAAACAGTGACGGAGAGAGTGGTCGTTGAGAAGCCAGACAACGTCGCGACTTCGTGGATGAACCTTCCTGTGTTGACAGTCACTCTAACCCAAAACGACACGGACTTATTCCCAACCGAGTCGCAAGTGAACTATCTCGGTGTCACTGTGGAAAGTATTCACAATCTACCTGCATCATTCGCCGATAGTTTGGCGTACAGAGCAGCGACTGTAGTCTACAAAGATGACGCAGTACGTATAATCCTCCTGCTCGTCTTCCCGTTTGAGGGGAGGCTAAATACCGACAGTTTCACCTAAAAACTTTGATCCCACTTTTCTCCGAGATGACCAATTAAAATTGAATACAAATTTGATAGGCGTTGCAGAATATCTGAACTAAGTGCGCCCCGCTTTAAAAAAAAAATAAAATCGGAAAAAAATTACAGAGTAGTTACCATGCGAAATCTATAATGTATAAAGTTGTAAGTAATGATATTTCTGCTTCACAGCCGTCAAAAAGACGAGCTGGGCGCACTAGCCAGTAAATGAGTACACGTTTTGATACATGTTTGATAGCATTTCATGAAATGACGTCTGAGTAGAATGGGACGAAAAAATATGCGATAAATGTCGGTACACTGTTAGAAAATCGCTTGTCAAAGTGTCTCGAACGTTAGTTCACAAGATTCCGATGGAGGGCGCTGCCATCGATTTGTCCCTCACCGAACACTAACAAGGCGAACTAACGTTCGGGATACTTTGACAAGCAATTTTAGACTCCCCTTAAGAGGAAGTGAAACAACTGTGCGTGCGGCAGAGACAGTTGCAATTTTCACATTAACTTTATTCAATGGTGCAATTATTTTTTTTTTTTCGAAAAAACTAAACTCGAAGTTTTCTTTTTTCTTTTTCCTAAGAGACATTAGCACCCGTGAGAAAAGTTCATTAGAGTTTTCATTACCGACCGCGATATTTCACTTCCCCTTACTGTATATCTTTTGTATATGTATATCTTTTTTATATGAAAAAAATTTGTGAAAAAACAAAAAAATCAAAGTTGACTGAAAAATCTGAAAAAATTCACACGTATTCAGAAAAATGAACGAATCATTTTCATTAAAGAAAAAAAGTTGGTTTGCCCGATAATTTGTTAAACAATTGAATTTTTTGATTAATTCGTTAATAACATTTTTGAAATTATTATTATGCGAGAATTAATGTTTTCAGTACCTTTAATATGCATTCATTTTTTCAGATTTTTATACCGTCGAGAAGTACTTGCAATTTTCTCAAATTTTTCTCGAACTTATGCGAAATGAGCGCGAAGCGACATAGCTACCTTAATCGACACTGAACGTTCTTTCGAAGGATCCCCTGACGGTGTTCTTCGACGGTGGAAAATTCTCCAAGTACCGCGACGTAGAGAAAACTAAACGATGGTCTACGTTGAAGAAGTTGGAGGGTCGAGCTGGCCTAACAAAATACAAGATCGACTGCGACTACGGTAGTGTGAAGAATCCATTGGAGGAGCGTATCGACTTGACGGTAGAAACTTGTGCCTCCAAGTTTTCCAACTTACCTTGAGTTCTGACCAACCTGAAAACCAAACCGGTCGATTGTTACACCAAACCAACTCCGATTCTAACCTTCGAAACCTTTATTTTTCAGGCAAATTACAGAACCAACAGTTATATGTGGTTGGATTTTTCTCAAACAATCCGATTTCCAACTCAGAGCCAAGAGCGGTGCTCTCGACATAGAGTTGGATATTGGGTTGTTTTGGAAAAATCCAACTGTAAACTAACTTTCAATCCGATACACACAACGGTTGGTTTTTAAATATCAACCAAAAACGAAGCTCCAGAAGATTGGAATCAGTCGTTTGGAGTAGATTGTTAGAAACCAAATCCAACCCAAAGTTTTACGGTTGGTTGGTCGGCAAGGGTCTGATAAATTTCTAGCTAACACATTCTCGTCCCGACGCGCAGAGAGTTCTCACGACTGACAATCCTCGTATCGAGTGGAATTGCCTGAGTCGGAATGTACTGCTGACTCCAGGACAACGGGCGACAAGAGAACACATCAACAAGTAATGAGGACGAGTACATAAACGATTAAGACCATGCGATATACCGCGGTCGGTAACACATCGCAGTCCCCAATTTGCTTCCACTCTTAATATTTCGGACAAAATCTAACCAGGTTTCCAAACCTCTGTCCATTGTCTACGAAAACCTAATTTGTTTTTGGCCGAAATACGAACGGTCTCGATGAAAATTGGAAAAGCGATTTATTATCGACTGAGTGCGTTTCGGTGGCATCGCAGCTTTTTTTTTTTTATTTTTACATATTTAGACACTGTAGAAAAGTGGACAATTATATGTAGCATATTTTTCCGCGAATGTGAATGCCAACGGGATAAAAATGCCATACAACGAATGGGAAACTAAATGGCATATTGAATGGTATATTGAATGGTAGTACGAGTACCAATGATACCATTGACAAAACCCCATTGAATTACCTTTGAGGACCCTGGTATACCGAGCGACCCTAAAAGCGACGGTTGTTTTGTTCCAAAAATTAACCACACTAACGATTGCTGAAACGACCGCTCTGGCGACACATTTTTTGCCGTGTTTCGGCAAAGAAGTCATTTGTTTGATCGGCGACCGATTAATCGACCGTAAAAGCAACCGTCTACAAAAGCTCATACCGATCGTCAAAGATCTTATATCTGGACAGATGCTTTTGCAGTCATTTGTTCAACCGACAATGGAAGAAGCGACTTCACTGCCAAAATGCTGCAAAAGAATGTCACCAGAACGGTCGTTAATGTAGTTAATTTTTGGCACCAAACAACCGTCGCATTTGAGTCGCATTTGAGTCGCTTCTTCGGTCGCTGTCACGGTCGCTTGGTTTGCCAGGGGAAATAGTTAATGCTAATCAATGGGATTTTCAATGGTAATTAATGGGAGACTTAGCCAAGGGTCATCTTGCCAACGATCGACCACCGTTGCAAAGGTTTCCTACATATAGATATTGTCAATCGACTTAACACGATCGATCCGCTTCAAGGTACAAGCACTGGCCATTTCAGTTCATGACGACGATCGGCGTTTCGGATAGCGGCAAAACAAAGTCGAGGGAGCACAGGCCTCAATTGTATCAATGCTACGTCGACGTATCGGAACTCCTTTACCCGGGAAGTAGGTGATCGCGGCTTGACTATTAGTTTCGTCGCCTCATTGTTGATTCTTATTTGTTTTTCACACTCCAGGGACGCAGGCTCGTACGATAGCGCAGCTACACACGTACGACTCCTCCGAGATGCTGAAGAAAACGGGCCTCGACAGAGTTCTCTTTACCGACGCAGTAGCCGGCGACACAAAGCAGAAAGAAAAGAAAGGGAAGATTAGCGCCAAAGGCGATTCATCGGTACACGCATAATCGATAAATGCATCTCGTTTGTCTTTCAGATAGTGTTATCGTTTATACTGCAGGTCAATTCGGCTACAGCGGAACCGGAAGTGGCCTCAGGATCTCCGCTCAAGAACGAAAAAGGCGAGCCCGTTTTCGTCATTGTACAATTCGAGCTTCAGGAACCTCTGGTATTAGCTCGCACGACGGAAGAACTCACGGAAGAATTACACGAACTACTCGGACAACCGGATCGACTGCCACTTTATCCGTACACGGGCGATACGCCGGAGAAACAGTATTTCAATTGCATTAGAAAATTAGTTGAAACTATAACTGAAAGTTATCGGGTAAGGGACGCTTTGAAATAGTTCATCGATTATATCGCCGATAAATCGGTACAGCAATTGCTCCATAGGACTTCAACGAGGAGAACGCGAGCAGGCAGGAATCTTTTAATGGCAATCGTTCTTCCCAACTCGGAGATTTCCCGGCTTCCGGAAACCGTTATCCGTACCTTCCGGTAATCGCGTAAATCACGGGGAAATTCCCGGTAACCGAATTGCCTGATCGGTTGCGTAATTGTATTAGGACGAGATCGATCGGTTCACGCAATACCTTTACGACACCGGGACTTACGTGGCTGTACGAACAACTCTGAAGAAAAGAATCACTCGGCTTCTGGATCAGAAGTTGAGGATGCAATCGTGTACGTGGAACTCCGAGGAATGCCAGGTACGAAACATTAACGCATCTGTTACGCCAAAACTGGGTGATTTCTGATTTTCCCTGATAGAAAAAAAATTCTATAACCGACAAAATGCAGCTGGGTCGGTTTGTGCCGTTCGAACTGACTGAGAAATGACCGAGTGTCGACCGATATTTTCACCAACACCTTTCGCAACGATTTATCTATGGTCGATTGTCAGACGGCTCGACCAAACTGCTCTGGGAGCAACGGAAATATTGGTCGACCCTCGGTCGTCTGTCGGTCGTTTCGACGGCACAAACCGATCCAGCGATTTTTGATCGGTCTTTGGTCGGATTTTAGTCGAACTTTCGGTCGGCAGTTCTCCCAGGGTTTCTATAGATTTAACGTAGTGTTACGTTGAGTACGATTGATACGCGCTGATAAAGAGAAACTGCTCTCTCCTTTACCACTCCTCGCATCAATTATCAAACGCAACTGCCCATTTTCCGAAATTGAGACGATAATTTTATACGGAATAAATTATGTGGGTTATTTAATGACGAAACCGAGAGTTTTTAAATGTGAAATTCGTTGGTAGAGTGACCTTTTAATTTAGTTGAAGTGTTGTAAACAGTAGACGATGGTCGATTCACCAGTATATAAAGAACATCTGGAAGACTAGAGATCACACAATTATTTTTAATCAAATAATCGTAATGAAATTGTGCTCATTGTTGATGTTGTCGGAGGTGTTTCGTCGAGGGAGGATCGCTGTCCACAGAAAGTTACACCTTTCGAATATCTTATAATTGACGTGTTACTCCATGTAGATCATCAAATGATACTCCGCGTAAATCATCGAATGATACACGATCAGAAATGTGATTTCAGAACTTCGTAGCGAACTCGTACTTGTATTTGGTGGAAAGCATGCACGCCGCGCTTAACAGCGAATCGGGAGATGAACCCAATAATGTGCCAGTCGACGATGCCGATAATCTCTGCTGCAGCGCGGAGGAGAGTTACGAACTCGGAAATATTTCACGAGCAAAGAAAAATTACACAAGCGTACGTTGGCTCTTGCCCGATAAATTTTACGATATTTACCGTCAAGTCACGTTCCTTAAAAAAAAAAAAAAAACAGCTCATAGCTACCGAGCGGAAGAATCCGGACGCGTGGTTGAGGTACGCAATCTTCTTGAAGAAGATAGGGGACTTGGATCGAGCTGTTGAATGCTGTCGCAAAGCGATCGATTTTAATGCTCGTCACAAAATCGCGTGGGTAATCGATCCTTGAAATAAATCAAACAAACACATTTAACGATGTCTTCCGAAAAAGATTGTTGCTGTACGGCGTTATCCTCGCCGAGAAGGAAGACTACCGAGCGGCTGAAATATTTCTGAATACGACTATTCGGATGTATCCAAGATTCGCCGAAGGCTGGGCTCTGTTGCACTTGTTTTACATTCGCAGTGAATATTATCCAGGTGACGAAGCCTTTGGGAATTCATTTGTGTGGCAAACGCAATTCCATCGGTATCTACGATGTTTTTCTATGAACACATTCAGGAGTGGATCTGGCGATGCGCGTTACAGAGCAGTGTCTGCTCGATCGAGATCGCGATACCCATGGCATGGATTTTTTGGAAAGGGAGCCTCTGGCCTGGTCGACGATTCATTGCCCGAAGGATCGAGTCTATTTGAGGGTGGTCGTGTTTCTTCTGAAATTAAATTTGTTGGACGTGAGTGAAGAGAAATATACTCTAAAATTGATTAATCATTGCATTTACCAAAATCTATATGAAACAAGACACTGGCATAAGGATTTGGTTCAAAAAGGAGGTCGATTTCCAACTGTTTTTTACGCCTTATTTGTTAACTGTTAATTGTTAAATTAAGTCCGTTGTTAATTCACATTTTTATTTTGACAAAAGACAAACTTCATAACACCTTGTACTAACTGCGTATAAAAACTCACGTTAATTTTTTTATTTTTTTATCGACCTGTTTTCTTGACCCAATCCTTATGCTGGAGTCTTAACATACTTGAGAAGTTCGCAGGTATAGCTCTCGCACGAGAGCTCGCCCTCGCTGGTAGATCGACGTCTTGGCTCTATTACATGGCGGTCCATCACTATTTGCTCGGTAGATTCGGCGACGCGTTGACTCATCTCGAGGAAGCCCGACGTCAGCATGGTATGGTACGTTTCGATCCTATTGCGTTGCCAACTTCTACAAGGATGAGAGAAGAAAAAAAAAGATTACGAATTAATTTCAGGAC
Organism: Amblyjoppa fuscipennis; assembly: GCA_963575735.1. Lineage (NCBI taxonomy): Eukaryota > Metazoa > Arthropoda > Insecta > Hymenoptera > Ichneumonidae > Amblyjoppa > Amblyjoppa fuscipennis. Next base: position 15,143,662 of record OY754493.1, read on the forward strand.
TACTCGATCAGCGGTTTGATGGGACACTGCCACTTCAAGGAAGGGAACAGCCAGGCTGCTCGCGAGTGTTACGAGTACGCGAGCACCCTCTTCGACAGACCCGCTGATATTCGTTTGATCGGTGTCAGATTGGGAAGTTACTATTTGAACGCCGAGGAGTACAGCAGGGCGAGGAAGATATTTCTCAGCGTTTGCAAAGTTTCTCCGTCGTCGTGTAGTTGGCTCGGCTTGGGCACTGCTTGCTATCACGTAAGATATTATGGTCCTGAAGATATCTGCATGATATCAAATTTCATCGTCGTCAAGTCTCTGTCAATGTCATTGCTTCAGGAAGAAACAAAAATGTTTCACCTGTAGAATTTCATTCTCTGAGGTATCTTCCCCGAGCGAAGTTTCTGCGATGCAAAACACAGTCGTTAGGGGAGAGAATGGGACAAAATGGAACAGTGGAGCAAAATGGTGTTGAAAATCCGGATGCCCTAGCTAGTTGACGGATGGGTGCTTTTAGAGAAAAAAAACTAAAAAAGAAAGGACCGAAAAACGGACACGTCCGTTGGGGAACGAAACGGACCGCAAAAACAGTAAAACGGACCGTACGTTTTTGGATTGGTTCTTTTTCGGTTGTGGAAACCGAGGAAGGACCGAACGTTTTTTATTTAAATTTGTGGCTAAGTTTTTTAATTTTTTGCTTTGTTTGTTTTGCTTTTAATTCTATTTTTAATGAAAGGACAGAATAAAAATACGATCTTGGTAGTTTTTCGGTTTGCGGAACCGATAACGGACCAAAGAAAATGTTTCGAAAAAAAATGTTCGATCCGCTTTCGGGTTCCGCAACCGAAAAAAGACCAAATGCCAACGAAAAATATACAGTCCGTTTTGTCTTTTTTACGGTGCGTTTCATTCCTCAACGAACGTGTCCGCTTTTCGGTCCATTTGTGGTCTGTCAACTTACTAGGGTGTATCGTTGGGACAAAACGGGGCATCCAAAAATTGTTGGAATATTGAGTTTTGCCCCGTTCTCCCCTATAACTTGATGAAATTTAGTCACGTGCAGATATCTTCAGGGTGGTACGAAACTGCAAGTAATCGAGTGAAAGGGTTATAATTTATAATTTGTCTACTATAATAATCTACGTAGATGATGGAACTCAAGGATGCCGAAACAGCATTGACTGAGGCAAATCGGCTCGATCACACTGATCCAGAGGTATGGGCATACCTCTGTCTGCTGAACATGAGACTGCATCGTCACGACGAATTCACGGAATGCTACAGACAAACGGTGAAGGTAAGAAGCGATCGTCGCTTTCGGTTAGAAAAATCTGACTGTTCGTTGATCGCTATATTTTTTATTATGGATGACGATAGAACGATTTGCAAAATGCAAATTTGTGGCTCCTTATAACGAACACTATGGAGCTGTTAGGATTTTTATCGCCGACGATAGTCAAGTGATCTTCTGAGGAAAGTAATGCAGAGATGGAAGAGACTCGTAGATCTCTGCCGAAATCAGAATAAAGTATACAATAAAAAATCTATGGCGCCGCCAATAAAAAACAAATTTCAGCGATAAAACGAAGCTGTGACGTTCATCACAATTTATCTCAATATAAGGAAAAACCCATAGTGCATAATCGTTGCATATCAATTGTATTAACGAGGCAAACAATAATAAATTATAGTATTAATGAAAAACAAATATACTTGTTTGTAAATAAAAAGTGTATAACTTGTAAAATAACAAACAGATAAATGAGACATTATCTGGCAAACCCCATTATGGTTTGCCAATTGTAAACGATTACTCTCCGTTGGAACGATTCGAGCTGCCCTTTAAAACTTGTAAAAATATTTGCATGATACAAAAATATCATCTAATAGTTTAGTCGATAACTTTATCGATGACACATCGATTGAACAACATAAGCATGTTACACGATATATGCGTAATTAACGAGAGCAACTCAGCGTCGACGCAAACTAGGAAATACATAGATTGCTCTGCACTGTGTGCCACAGGTTGCACGATCGCGATCGGCCTATATAATTGTTAAAAAAAAATGTCAAGTATTTGCATACTTGGATTCTTTACGATTTGCTTCTAAACAGAGTAACGTAACGTCATATATTATAAAACATTAGACACGGAGGGCTCGGACTTTACTTGTTCGTTAAAAAAATAAATGCCCTTTGCACCCTTCGATATCTAGATAGCATAGATATCTTATACTATTTATCTCGTGAATCACATTATTTATCTTTGTGGCCTCGCGAATCGATCTGAACGACGGATCAGTTTCGCGATCTACCCGATCCGAAAAATTGATTGTTCAATGTTTCTCGACAGCAGGTGTGCTTGACGCTTCCGCGAGTACAGCATTTTCCTCGGCGACATCATTCGCCTTTTTGGATTCGTCATTCGATGTAATTTTCGTCTCCTGCGAATTCTCGATAGCCCCGATAAACTTTTCCGTAGTTGCAGCAACTTCGTCTTGCGGTTCTGATCGAGCCGCTGACTTGTTCGCATTCTCGTTTTCCGCATCTTGCAGATTGCCCGCAGGCTCATCGTGGCGACTCGTCGACGTTTGAGCCCCTTCGGTATTCGTTTCCAATTGAGCAGAAGCCGGACGATCGGCGTCTCTTGTCGCATCAAGCTCTCCGCGAAGGCTACTCGAATCAATCTTTTTTGATTCAACTTTAATCGATTCGGTATTCGCAATTTCATTCGCCGTATCGTGAGATTTCTTCTCAGCCCCTTCGGGGACGTTGGCCGGAGTCTCAAGCTTATCGTGGAGAATCGTCGGCATTTCAGCCCCTTTGCCATGCGATTCTAATTGAGCAGAAGGCCAGCTACCGGCATCGCTCGTCACGCCAAGTTCTCCGCGAAGGCTACTCGAATCAATCTCTGATTCAACTTTAATCGATTCGCTATGCGCAATTTCATTCGCCATATCGTGAGATTGGTTCTCAGTCCCTTCGGGGACGCTGGCCGGAGTCTCAGCATGCGATTCTAATCGAGCAGAAGACGAGTTATCGGCATCTCTCGTCGCATCAGCCTCTCCGCGAAGGTCACTCGAATCCGTCTCTTTTGATTCAATTTCAATCGATTTGGTCTCTTGGACCTCATTTGCCGTATCGTGAGATTTGTTACCAGACTCTTCGGAGACAGTGGCCGGAGTCTCGGCATCCTTCGCTTGCGATATCGATTCGGCGGCAATGTTGGAATCAATTGTCGGATTCTTCGATTTTTCCTCCTTGGAGATGCCGGCCGAGACCGTCTCGGGCTCCAATCTTATTTCCACGTTACTCGATGACGCTTCAGTAGCTCTTATCGGTGCATCTGTCACTTTCACCTCTGCCGCAAGACTCTCGGTAAGCGAGCGATCTTCCGCTATCTGATTACCGGAATCAACGGATTCGGACGAAGTGTCGACGATGCCGCTGGTTTCCAGAGTTTCGCTCTCGGAGAAGTCGTGAATACTGTCGTTGCTCGGCTGTTCGATAAATCCGCTATCGTTACTCGTCAGCCCACTCTCGGCGCTGGAATTTATCGCTTGACTATCCGTCGACTCCACATCGTTATCCTTCGTCTGTGCAGAATCAACCTTCGCTTCTTGAGTACCGCTCGCTTCCCCGTACAAGTTATTCGAGCATTCGTCTTTCGTGCCTCCCGCACATTGTTCCGTTAGTTCAGTTTCCAGAGCTGATTCGATTTCGGGACTTGCGGATTCCTGGCGCACCGGCTGCTCGACGCTCTCGTTTTCCTTGCAATTGTTCGCAGGTTCGGAAACCGGCTGGACTACCGGATTTGCCGATGTTTCGAGGGACGGTTTTAGCGGAAGGCTATCGGTTTTCTCGTGGTTGAGCGACTCGTTAGATTTATCGGCGTCGATAGCGGCAGAAGAATCCAGGGATTTAGGCGTGACCACGTCAGCGCCCTCGACATCGGACGCACCACGGACGGACGTCGCGTTACTGTTCTCGCTGTTGTGTCTTTGCTTAAACGACTCGGTCGATCTTCTATGGACACGCGGCGATTTCGGAGGATAATTGGACGAGTTGCCACGTCGCTGCGGATACGGCGATTTCTGAGCATCTTTCTTAAAAGGTTTGCCGGTTCCGTCGGCCCTTTCGTTGTCTCTCCTTTGCGGATAAGGGGATTTTGCGTCGCCTTCCCTGTGGCGTTGGGGACGAGGACTCTTCGGCGAGACGGCCTTGTGCGCTTGATCGGTTTGTCTGGCTCTAATCTTTTCGTCGGCGGACTTGTGCCTCGGGAAAGTCGGCCTCTCCTGAATCGGGACATCGGCTTCCGATTGACTGCTGTACATCACTCGCGGTCTCTGCCGAGGACCGACCCGTCCAGTACCCGCGATGGTCGTCGAACTCACTGCGAATTGAGAAGAAAAAAATTGAGACGAATGATTGGACTGTCTTAATTTTTGAAAATTTAAATTAGATTGGCAATTGCATTGACATTGTCGAGCTTCCGTGGAAGAATAATAGGTATTCCATGTATAATATATGGAAAACGACTTTGTACGTAAAAACTGCAGTAATATAAGATAATAATTCTAAACTCAATTAAGTATAAGGAACCCTATCATTGTTAAATCGCACAGCATTACCTTTCCAAAACTTTCAATAGTACGATATAAACTACGGTTTCGTCGGATGCGAAAAAGAAAATTTGGAGCCAGTCAACTGCTGATAATGAATTCGTAAAATTGAAATAAGGCAATCGTAAGTTTAACGTACCTTTGACACTCATAACGGACGGTTTCGGGGGTGTGGTTCCGTGATTTAGCGAAACTTTGATACTCTTGTCGGTAGCAATGACGACCCTCTTTTCGGTGTCGCTTGCAGAGCCATGATTCTTGTTCGCCTCGGGAACAGCAGTCGCGTGATAAGATTCCCGGTGACCGCCGTAATTCAAGTTTCTCGGAGCCATGCGTGGAGAACGATAGTGTTTCTCATTTTCACCGTGCTCTTGTCGACTCACGACGTCACCCAGCGTAACACGATTGTCTCGCTTTGAAACGTCGTCGACGAGATGAACTTTATCGTTGTCCCACTCTCGACGCCAATTCCCTTCGGCCGTTCGCTGCCTGCTGATACGCGCCTCATCGATACGATTTCGCTCGGCCCTCCAAGCCTCGTATTCAGGCAGCGTCATATCTCCCGGATTTGCCTGCTGGCCCCAATGTTCCTGCATCAAATAACCGCATCAATATCGCTATACTTAATCTTATATATATATTTTTTTGTAAGTTGTTACAAAAATATACGCCAGTGATGTATTTCCGGTACGATGTCACTTCCGGTCGAAAAATAATGATTTGAAACTGGAAGTGACGATACCTCTAGAAGTGACGATACCATTTTCTAAATTTCAGTAAATGATTTTCTGCATTCAATTTTGCGGGAAGTATTTACGGTTTCAAAGATAATTTTCTTTTTCGTCGGCGGATTATACACGTGTATTTTCTATACGACGTATATTCGATATATTCTATATACGTATATGCAATCTACATACGACGTATTTTCGGTGTGACGTCATTTCCGGTTGAAAAATGAGATATTCAAACCGGAAATAACGTAATTCCGGTTTCTAAATTCCATAGTTCACAGAGAGAGCGCAAAGCGCCCAAGACCCACCAACCTGCTAGTATACTATAGCTAGTACTGCTAGTATACTATATTATTATTATTAGTATATAGTATACTATATTAAGGATAAGGAAAATTCAGTATTATTCAGAATAAGGAACAGAAAAATAACAGGGTGGCAAACAATTCCGCACCTTTGCGTGCCAGTCTCTGCCACTGCCCCTTCTCCTGAATCCTCCGCGGGACAGCTTATTCCTACCCCTGTTTCTCTCCGAATCTTTGGGTATTTGTTCGCCGTACTCCTCGCGTTCCGAATCGGCCAGGAAATTGTACTTCGGGTCGGGCGGCGGACCCTGACCGTCCGCAAAGCCATGAGCCTTTTTTCCGTCTCCGGTGCCGGCGTAGTACTGAGGCCCTTGGTCGCCGTGCTTCCTGATCGAATGCTTCGACTTGTTTGTCTGCTTCGAAGCTGAAGCGGAGAACTCCGGAGGTTCCTTTCGCTCTGGCCAATCCTCCGTGGGGACTGGCTCTATCAGGGCGTCCAATTTCGCCGCATTTTTCTTGTCCGCTTCTACCTCCTACGGCAATACAGAAAATCGATCAGTATCGCCTTACTAATGATGTACAAGCCTCAGGTACGTTAGACCAGTGCCACGAAATTGCGACAATGAGGCGCGATATTCGCGACAAGTGCATTACATGTCGCAAATATTGCGCCAACTGCTCCGTTTTGTGGCGCTTGTCTATCCGGATACTCAATTTTATTTTTGAATATATTCAGAGACACTGCTTCGATTGTATCTGATTAGATATCAACATTTTGTTTCAGTGCCGCTTCTTTATTAGAATCTTCTGATCTGAGTGATCATATAAAAGATCAATGACCAAATGTTTGTAAAACATTGGGTGGATGGAAAATTCATTCTTGTTCATACGAGCTCAGTGTTTAACTCTCTCATGATTTGTGGGTGTCCCGTTCACTGCACATTGCTACACTGGCTGTACAACTTGGCAGACTAAACCTTGCACCTATACAACCTTAAGGTCGGCTCAAAAATCAACATACCATCATAATATTTTGGATCCACTTTTCTCCAAAACAGTTTTATAAAATACAAATAAATTGTGTTGTGTACTACATATTTGATTAATGTAGCACGCTCCAAAATTCGTTTTTCATTTTAAAGAATCTTTTCAGACAAAAATGCATTCAAAATTTTAACGCCTTTTCTCTCGCGCTCAAACGTATTTTGTCTCCCTTAAGAAAAGTGAGCAACGTCTGGTCGCTACCTCGTGTCTCCGCTTGATCTCTTCGTTCCGAAGGCGGATCTTGTTGATCTTCTCCTCGAGAGCCGTGGATTCCATGTCTGAAAAAAAAAGCAATTGTTAGTAACTATTGCTCCACAACAATTTGTCTAAAAACACCTCGTTTCGTCGTTGGAACTTTATTTCGCCCTTATTTACTTTCGTCTAACAGCAAAAAAAAGCCTTAGATCCAACAAAATCCAAAAAAAAAAAATCGCGCCTACAGTTCGGTGAATCTGCACGAATAATTTAAAGATAACCGACATGGGCCGAGCCACATCGTTGAACCACCGCGATCGCGCCGATAACGAAACTTTGCTAAATGCACGGAGATGATAACTCTTGCGTTATTTCGATCGGCTGCTCATATCGATCGACAGACCAATGTGTGCTCGGCGATTTAAAAATAGTTCGAGACATCGAACACCGTGGTGTCACGAAGCGTATTCGATAATGCACTCTGTGACACCCAACACCGAATGATAAGTGAAATAAATATAAGCTTTTTAACCTTGGAAACGAACACACGCACGGACACGCACAGTGGACGCGATCTTATCCGGCTTATTCGAAGTTTCGCCGAATTAAATATATCTACTGTAGTATATCGGTTGAATTATAAAAAAAAAAAAAAATAGCCGAGCGTATCTCACTGTTGGTCGTACAACTTCACGCACATCTCGGAAGATCGAACTGTGTGCAACACAGATAGGTGTGCGGCCTATTCCGCAGTCAGCAGCATTATGCCGCTCACGCAGTGTCACTTCCGAATTCCTTAACCCCATTTTACCGTTCGTCGGCTCGCCTCAACCTAAATTGCATTCTATCGCTACGTTCCCATTCGGCCCAGATTCGAAATGATTTTTTACCTACCGACCGTCTGAGCGCGAGCCCACTGTTTTTTATTACACGAATGAGGAAGGTAGGACGTCGATCGTTTTTATACCGCCCGTGTTTTGTACGCGGAAATATATAATAACACGGTGAGAGGCTAGACGATCTCCCGCAGCATCGCCTCATCGACTATCGCCAGCTAACGGGAAACTGGAGTAGGCCCACCGATCGAGTATATTTGTACAAAGCTGCAGGTGCAAATTTTTGCGTCGGCGCTCTCGAGGCTATCGACGAGGCTGCATTTTATATGCACGGAGGCTTATTTTCAATGTCCGCTGCGAAAGCTCGCGGCAGCTTGTGGCCGCAGTCATTACTGAAAAGCGTCCGCAATTGCATTATCGAATTTCTGTCGAGGCATTTCGCCGAACGCCGGCCCCGATCTTGCGCTGAGATTTGCCGTGACGGTCATTTTTTGCAAGCGTCACTTGACCAAAAAATTACCGTTCATTGACCGTATTTTTTGGCAGAAAAATTTTTGCCGTGGCATGACCGTGATTCTTGAACGGGGCCACGAATATTGTCAAAGCAGCGAAAAACATCTTTCTAGTTTGAACTTGAACATAATTTTTTTATCACAAACAAATTTGGTCAACTTTTTAGCGTTCTAGGTTGATTTCAACCGATTTTCTTCTCCTTCATTTGATTTCGTAATCATTTATATTTTCATTTTTTCTTTTATCAACTAAATCATCAACGCTAAAACATTACAATAAAAATAATGGAAAATCAATATGGTCTTAAAGAAATTCGTACCTCGTTAATTGTCAAGTTGCAATCGTGGAGGTTTTTAGCGTTAATATCGCGCTGTTGGTTATTTCGGAACCGGTCAATTGACAGGGTCACGTGACATTCCATTGACAAACAAAAATGACCGGTCACAAAGTCGATGCCTATCTCTTTAATCTTTGCTGCACATACACATGCACAAAAGTGCATAAATCATTTACGCTCTGCCGGAGTCATGCAGGGTCAATTGCAGTCTGACATTGTCGGCTTCAATCGCGTCTCACATGCGTGGAGGGCCGTGTTACGGTTTTTGTCTTTTAGTCTTTCTACAGGCAACGCAAAACCCGCACCGACCGATATGCAATACAGATGTTCATTGTTCGCCATGCGCAAAGACGACCATTCTCGGTGTCTCTCACAATATGTTCTTTTTTGTTTTGTTTTCCTCGCCAGTAGTTCGTAAGAGCTGCTCGAACTCGCACGTCTGGTACAGTGTGCCGGAAACTTGTAATTGTCCGGATAGAAGAAAAAAAATTTGCACGCGTAATCGGACATGTAAAACGTCGTTATTATGCCTGTTGACAACGGCGTCTCGCATCGTACGGTCTGGAATTGGACTTGATTCGATCAGCCGACTGGAACCGTGCGCTCTCGCGATCTCGGTGCACTTGCTCGTTGTTCGATCTTGAGCAAGTGCAACTCAAGTGACGAAATTATTACATATCAAAATAAATATATATATATATATATATACATATATATTGCACAATTCAATTGATAAAAGAGCTACGTGTAGTATCGAGGATACGGCACGTGTCCCCGATTGATAAATTTGAAACGACGTTTCTCCAGATCACAATTCAAAAAGCCTGTCATCATCTGGAAATGAGAATAGCTAAATCCACTTTGGTCTTCCTGGTATTCGTACTGATGCTATCCGTTCTCGTGGCGAACGTCGCGAACCTCATAAATGTAAATTCACCCGCGGACGTCGACGAACAGCTGCACAATGGCCCGAGCAATTCGTCGCCGATGTGGACGCAGCCGAGAAAGTACGAGATCGGCGATTCCACCGATCGTCTCATGTGGTTTCTTCAAGTAAGTTCAATGAAAAAAAAAAAGATATATATATATTTATTTATTCATTGAATCTGATGATTATTGTTGAGTATGCGTAGTGTAGGAATAATAATAGTAATATTATTCATTGGTTTTTTCACGATGGAACAATCTTTCGATTTTAATGTATCATTTTTTTGTTTGTTTTAATCCAGATATCAGACATACACATCAGTATCTTCAAGGAACCATCCAGGATAACGGAGCTCAAAGAATTCTGCGACGTGACGGTGAGCGCCCTGGCGCCTTCCGTCGTAATTGCTTCAGGCGAGTCCGACGGTTGTATTCGTAGCTCGGAGACGTTTTTCGTTGCGGCGCATAACTTGCTTGTTGCAATGTCATACCAACAGGTGATCTGACGGACTCCAAAACAAAAGATGGCATGGGCTCCAGGCAGATACTATCGGAATGGAAACACTACAAGCAAGTGCTCGACGAGAGCGAAGTCACGAAGAAGACTATATGGCTGGACGTCAGAGGGAATCACGGTAAGAGACATCGGCCGGAGGGACTCGTCTGGCGGTCACTCGCCTTTCGATTAGTATCGCTTTGATTTTTATTTAAATTTATATTTTATTTAGTGGATTTCTCCTCTTACAACCAGTTTACGGTAAATCCTAATTTGGAGCTCAGTATAATAAATCAGGGCTGGGCAAAGTACTAAAAGATACTTCAAATGCAAAGTACAAAGTAGTTACAATTATTTTTTGTGCTTGATGTATTTCTCAAATACCTTTTTCTAAGACTTTTCGTTATTGCGTTCGTAGCGTTAAACTTTATCTAGCGTAAAGCGTTATCTTTAAAAACAAAAGGTTCCAAATAATTTGCACATGGCTTATGCATTTATTACTAATTTTACGCATATCTTTATGAGAAAATTCGTTGATCGATTTTTGCTTTCTCATAGAGGAAGCTATGCGCAAAATTATAATAGATGAAGAAGCCATGTGCAAATTACTTTGCACTTTTTTTCAACATATGTCTACATCCCATAAAATGTAAACGGTAAATATTTATCCGAACATTTATTGCAGAAAATCGCTAACTGAAATTGGTGAAGTGACTTCATCTACGAGAAGCGTCATCTCTGGTTTGAAAACCTCATTTTTCGACCGGAAGTGACGTGTCCTCAAAAAAAATACTTGTACATAGTACTTAAAGTCGTAAAAAAAGTACTTGCGTACTTCGAGAACTGCCCACCTCTGTAATAATAAATGATATAATGATGATAAATAACAAATTAAGATGAAGTTAATAAATTATGATTATTTTTCGATTTGATGATTATTTAATGCAAGATAAACATGTTTCAGACAACTTCAATGTCCTCCATATAAACTCGACGGACAATTTTTATTCCAACTACTCGATCCAAGGGAAGAAGCATCCGCGATCGTACATGCGCCGGATCACCGTCGGTCCGGAGAAGTACACGTTCATCGCGATCGACGCGTGTCTGCAACCGGGACCGAGACGCCCGTTCAATTTCGTCGGTGCGCTCGACGCCGGGGAGATCGAGAAGATCCACCGCCTTGTCGCGGAATCGCGACGAAAAAAGAGCGATTACATATTCTGGTTTGGTCACTATCCAACCTCATGCATAATAGCGCAGTGCGACGACGGTGTACGGAGTTTAATGGGTACGCCATCTTCTCGTTATTAATTTTTCTATACCGCTCCGTAATTAATGGGTCATTTATACGGAGAATTTGTTTGGTCGAATTCCCGCAGGACGATACAAGGAAAGCATGGTGTACATGTGCGGACATTATCACATGCTCGGCGGACTCGTGCCGAACATGTACACTCTGCAACAAGCCGGCTTCCTCGAGCTCGAATTGGGAGATTGGAAGGATAACAGAATGTGAGTAAGGAGACGTGCACTTGCGATAGAGAGAAAAACCGAGAGCTCCATTAACTCTATCTCGGCGCTATTCTTGTTAAGCTTTGACACGCCAGAAGCATACTGTAAGGAATTATTTTTTTTTACAACGGAATCTACGATCCATCATCGCATTCGCGCACTTTTTCAGATATATGAAGTATTCTCCACCAACTCGATAACTTTTTTTTCTTAACCCTCTCGGATATGCTCCATAATTGGCCAAATTGCAGTATTACTTGAGATACTGTATGTGAATTTCATTAGAGTTTTTAACCGACTCTTTTAGGAAATGAATTTTAGCCACTCTGTGAGAAAATGGTAGTTTTACGCACGCTTCGCGCAAAACTCCCATTTCACAGCTTGTGAGATAAAATGTGAAATAGAAACGTGTGCGAAAAACCTTTTCTCAGAGGGTAAACAAAAGAATGGACGAGTTGATGGAGAATGTATCTCATGTACCAATAACGTCGCGTTCCCTGAACGGACCGGCCTCGGCGCATGAACGATAAATTTACTTTACTGTTATTATCGAGCTTGTGAACCTTTTTCCGAGTAGAGACGCCTCTGACCCACGCATAATTATCAGGTATCGTCTCGCTGTAATAGACCATGGCCAATTCTCGTTCACTGACATAAAGCACCGAGAGTGGCCCGTGGTATTAGTCACCAATCCAAAACACGCTCTATACGCGATGCCTCAAAAAGAGAATTCACAGTCTATCGTTGAATCCACGCACATCAGGTAATTGCAGCATATAAAGCTTTATCGTTATCAGAAAAGAACTTTTTTTTTTGTTGTTAATCTGTTAGTCGACGACGAAACATAGGATGCTCGGTAAATTTACGATGCTTACGAGTATATTTTTTCAGAGTACTCGCGTTCTCCCTGGCCCCGATAAAATCCGTTAAGATACAAATAGACGACGGGTCTTGGCAGGACTGCTATCACGTGAAAGGACCCCTCTACGCGGTTAGATGGAATCCGTCGGAATATACGAGCGGAATTCATAATATTCGAGTTCAGTAACGTTACCGGCAAAGTCGCAGATCGATAGTTCGAGCGACCTTTCGATTAATCGTGTGAACACAATTTTTATTTTGTTAAACGTTCTTTTAGAATATTCTCGTTGGGTTTTAGGCTAGTGTGATCGACGACAATGCCAGGGAAAAGGAAATATCGCAACCGTTCACTCTGGACGGCACACAATTGTCCTTCCGCGTGCTACCCAGACTACTTCTCATGTCCAACGCCAGTACGATCGTAAGTCACGTCTGCGTGATCTATCATTTGATTTTCGTGGATGTATCGGGTGGATAATTGGCGCTTACAGTTTCAGCTGTTCTTCGGCATGATCCTGCTGATATTAGTAGTACCGTTGTGCGTATTACGCGTCCTCCATGTACTCTGCGAAAGAAACAGGATGAAACGTCCGAGACTTCGAATGCCGATCTTCGGTTGGTGGATACGGAAACTGTGGATCCTTTCGACGATCGATCGTTTGTTCTTCCCATTGGTCTTCTACGCTCTGTACCTGACCGTCGGTGAGTGAAGAATTATTAATTGTACTCCCTTTAAGGCACATCATAAGGATTCGGTCCGAAGAACAGGTCGGGTTTTTACACATAGTTAGTACAAGGTGTTATGAAGTTTGAGTTTTTTAAATTAAAAATATGAATTAACACCGGACTTAATAACAATTAAAAATTAACAATGACAAATCCGGTCTTGTCTTTCTAATACACGCGTGAAAAAAAATGTTGAAAATCGACCGGTTTTTTTTTTACCAAATCCTTATGCGCGTGCTTTAAGGTAACTACTGCACGCAACACTAGTTAAACGACTGCCAAATGCTTACAATTGCTTATCCAGAATGTTGGGCATTTATTAACAGTAATGGAAGTCGATTTTTATTACTGCATGGGTCCTCAATCAAGGAAACTATTGATAACGATGTTTTTTGCAAATACACAAATTTATAAATGCAAATTTTCATGATGATACATTTTCGTTGAGTTTTTTCAAAAAAGAATCCTTATTTTTCACCCAATTTTAATGTATCATGACTTAGTTTGTTCCTCAAACGTTGCTGTACGAATTCACCAAGTAGATTTTTTAAATAGTTTTGAGCGTTTAAAAAGGACAGCACTTTATTTACGGGAAAAGATTCACCGGTTAATCAATGGGTCGTATTTCTCAAACGCTCAAACCTACACAAAATCTACTTGGTGAATTCGTAGAGCAAACTTTAAGAAATAAATTGAGCCGTGGTACATTAAAATCTGTTAAAAAATACGGATTTTACTTCGAAAAAACGCAACAAAAATGTACTATCATGGAAATTTGTATTTACCAGTCGTCGTTCTTGCAAGACTATCGTGATTAATATTTCTCTTGGCTGAGGACGCATGCAATAATACCAGTCAATCTCCTTTACTGTCGACAAATGCATACAATTTTGGATAAACAATTGTAAAAATGTAGCACTCAATTGACTAGTGCCCACGCGGTAGCTACCTTAAATCAATAAAATCATCCGTTCAGAGGCTAACCCGATGTATTTTTCGGTTTTTCAAGGCCCATGGTCCGTCGGTGAGGTGATTGAAAATCAAACGGGTGTCGTTTTCGCCTGGGGTATGTTTATCGGAAACGTTTACCTGCCGGGTTCCTTCACGTATGCCTACGGATTCTTCCAGTTGTTTTCTTTCCATCTACCGTTAATGATGATTCTGGCGCATCTCGTCGATCGACGGTATGGAAATATCAAATTTTACTCTAAACTTGTATTTCATACTCTTATGAATTATGTGGCAGGCTCGAAGCGATCGAAAAACCGCCACGCAAACCGCCTACCATGTTTCGCTTGCTCTGGAGGCATCTACCGTTTATATTACTGATTACAATGCAATCGTCGATGGTGTATTTCTTCTGGCTGGCCTACGGCACCCTCGCGGTCATCTTGTGCCCCCTGCGAACTTGGAGTATTATTTTAGGAATGTTCCTGTGGTATCAGGCCATCGTTCTGCCGCACCAATGTTTGAGGTTCGTACACAGTAAAAAATAATTTCGTAAAGTCGGAATGCGAAAATTCGTAAAAATAATTTTGTTAAATAAACGACAAACTCGTTTGTCACTTATTTGAATATACGAACCTGTCCTTTTATTTCCCGTGTCATTGACAATTTTAAATTGTACTTTTGTTTGTAAAACTAGAAAATTAACAAATCAAAATTTGTGGACGTCTGTGGACAATAAGTTGTTGTAAAAAGTACAAACCTTTTTTACTGTGTAGTTCTATCGGACAGAGAATGACGATAATCTTATCGTGTACAATTACTTTTTTCAGGCCTGCTGCGCGAGTTTGGACAGCTTCCGGACGTCTCGCTGATAGAGACGCCGACGAAAACCAAAGCACATCTCGATAGTTACAAATAATATTATAGATCAGACGTTATACGCAGGAATTCAATACTCGAATTTATATTACATTCGTGTATTTTGATATTATTATTTTGTGGAGACCGAAGTGTTTGCTATTTTATTGTTGCCAATGCGAGGATAATTTTGAAAAAAAAATGTTTTTTTTTTTCAAGTACAATCAAGTGGAGTAAGACCGTTCGATTTTAGAAACTAGGCTCGCGACGACCTTTACCTCGTACCTATAGCAGTCGATCTTCTCGAGTGTACCGCCAATCTTGTTTATAAAAAATCTCCGAGTAGATGTTTTTAGCGAGTGCTTTATAGATAGAGGTGTGCAATTTTATTGTCAATCATGCCATTTATTTCGACGGGTAGCCATACGCTCAATCCCAATCTTTTATTGAGTCGGGCATGAGAACGTGGGGAAAAAAAAAGAGACAACGCAGCTACCGAGAGCGTAAGGCGCTAATTATTATGGAACGACATAAGTGTACTATATTTTTATACATAACGAGTGCCCCGACGGGACTTTGTTAATTTATTAAAATAGATAATCCCATCGCCTTGAATGTTTTGTGCAGTACATTGTGATATTAAATCTCCACAGCAATCATTAATTATACAATAGAATGATAATATCTTTCGATCGACGATCGTTTTTCCTCCGAAGTATTGAGTTACAATAATGAAAGTATATACGCGTAAATTGCGTTTGCGTTCGTATTATTATACACGGTTTGACGTGTACGTAGGTACATGATAACATGTATACCGCAATAGCATTAAAGTGAGTGTAGATTGTAGTATTATTATCTATAGATATCCAACGGTTGTACCAATAAAACGATCCAGGGTGATATTTTAAATCCCCCCCCATATACGCAGATGATATAATACTCTTTCGTGCAGACGAACATCCCATATTTTTTTTGTGCCCGACCATTTTGGGCACTCCGACAGTGTTCAACATTATTTCAACATTGCTCAACATTGCTCAACATTATTGGGCACAATGATATCGTGTACTATTGAGTACCAATTTTATTGAATACTGTTATGCATTACAGTAATGTGCATAAAAGTACATGTGCACAAGAAACCTTGTGCTCCAAACGATGAACCTTTTGCCCAAAATGTATGTGTACTCCCTAGCAAGTCAAGCGACCACCATACGACCAAAAAAACAACCGGTCGTTTTGTGCCGTTTTGACGACCATAAAACGACCCTTTTTGTCGGTTTAGATTTGGTCGTCTTTTCCTTCAAAGACCGAAAAACGACCGAGGTAACGTCTGCTGCAGCGTGTATCAGTCGTGTTTTGGTCGATTTTGGGTCGTTAAAGAAAATACGACCAAGCCGAAACTAAAAACTGGTCGCAAGGTGGTCGCCAAAACGGCACGAAACGACCGGTCGTTTTTTAAGTCGTTTTCAATGGTCGTTCGACCGGCTAGGGCTACAGCGGGTGCGGTGAAAACATCGTTATATAGTGCACAATGTTTTGTGCACTATACAATTGTTCCTAAAGAGATTGTGCACAACTAGTGTGTGCCCTAAACTTGTGTGCATTATTTCGCCGTGCACAATAAAACTGTGACCGGAATGGGATCTCCCGCAAAAATGAGATTCGAAATTTGAAAAAATGGGATTTCATTCAAACTGTTTCTGTGTCACGTCACTGCCCGGTTTAAAGGTCAGATTGTCTGATCGAAAGTAACGTTACAGAAACGCATGTTTATTTTTCTCAGGAACTCATCCGTATGCAGCAAAGAAAGAAAAAGTAATGTCAAAGCGAATTAGATTTTGCAGCTGATATTGAAACTCGCCCTCTACATTTCTAAAGCAAGCAGAGACGCGCCTCCCCCGTCTGACGTCGCCTGCAGCGACTCTGCGCTCTCGCAGAGTGCTCCGACTCGGCTAAGCTGATAGATCCACGGCCAAACAACGTTTGAGTGCAGTGCATGAAGTAAAAAAAAAAATCATTCATTTCTCAAAGCGAAAAGTGTCTGCTTGCGATGGGTGCTCCGGAGACCGACATTTCGTGGGCAATTAAATTGTTGACACGGGAGCCCGAATATGAACAGAATCTGCTGGCAAAAAATTGGGCGTACATTTGTGCGACTTTGACGGGAATTGCGACGCCTATGTTCATGAATTTTTGGCTCAAACGACCCCTCAGCGCTGGTACTGCATTCAATTTACATTATAATCTCTCGGCAATCGCACGATTATTCGTATTTCGCAAACGATTATCGTGGGTCGTCCGATCGACGATTACTCGTCGGAATGTCAAACATGACAAAAGACAGTAAAACCCCTGTTGTCGAAGATATTTTTTTGATAAAACAATTTCCGATACATAACCTCCTTTCGGCATTATGCAACAGACGACGTTTTCAATAATAGCATTTATTTTCTTCGAGGTATTCAACGTCACGTCTTCTGCGGTATGCTTGGATTCGGAGCAGGGCATTTATTGACCGAGCGAGAAAAGTTTGTGCTCGCCCGCAGAGACGCCATGTATCGCGATTACATTCGACTCCATCCGGACGACTTTCCACCTCCAGGTACTCCGCGGCTTTGACATTGACATGCGTTTTACTCTTTTTAGTTCCGCTCTAATCGTCTCAATTTTATCTTTACAGAGCGCAAAAAGTGGGGAGAGATCTTCCAACCTTGGGTCCCAATTCGTTAGGTGTTAAATTATTATTAGAGATCATTAAATAAGTTTCCCATCTCGCGCAAACGACGGCGATAAGGGAAGAAGAATGTTAGACGGACACCCCCTGTACATGCGTCCTGAGACAAATACATGGTTATTTAAAAATGGTAAAACGGTACATATATATATATTTATTTTTTTCAACAATAATTTTAATCTCCTTTCCAATAGAGGAAAGCTATGTTTTTGTGAAAAAAAAAACAAATTGAGATTTTAATGTCAGACTAATTACAATTGTCTAAAACATCAAGAAATACGATGTTTGGCTGGTGTCCAGATGTGTGTGTGTGTGTGAGACAGATTTGCATAGTTTAAAGTGGTTATAACTTTGAAAGAGATTGAGACAGGGAGTTGAAATTTACATGGTGTCCAGCGAAAGTCCCTAAAAAATTTCCTCGATGTTTTCATGATTTTTCCATGACTACTCTAAACCATTCATGGATGCATATTAAAGACAAAATTAGTCGAAAATTGGCATGAAATAAAACGTATTTATTATCTATTTTCGTGAGTGTGAGCAGGAGCCGGTCCCGCCGCTGTGAATGAAATCGAGGTCCTAGTGTATTCGTAACTCTCAGCAGCAAAGAGAATCAATGACGATGAACAACGGGTTTTAGATGGACGCTGATATTTCATATTTTAAAGTAAATACCGTAAATTTCAATATTGCTCATTCAATTGTTTTTACAATCTTAATGATGAAATGAGGAAAATAAAAATTTGTTTTTTTTTTTTTCCAAAAGGCTGGACGAAAGGTTTCTTGAAAACAAACATTGTAAAAATTTCCCTGATGTACCGAAAAAGTCAGGTCTGACTTGCCTAAATTTCGAGTTTCTACATTAAATTTTGGAGTAAGTTTTGACCGTTTCGATTTTACGAGATGTACAAAGTTTTTATGTACTTACTCATTTATTACAATTCCATGCACAATTTCCTCTGTGAGGAAGCCAACATTGATCAACGAACTTTCTCATAAATTTACGTGCAGAAGTATAATAAATGAGAAATTCATGTGTAAATTACTTTGCACATTTATTTTGTAGACATTTTAGATAATCTTGCTAATTCCATGGGCAATCTAAGTCTCTCAAATATCAATTGCTCCTTCAAAGACCCGGTTTGCCTTCGGAGGAAGGGGGGTTAAAAAAAAATTCAAGCAATATCCGAATATTCGTTGAAAGAAAGTTCTGCAATAATTATTTATTCACACACTTTGGAGACCGATGATAAATATCATCGACGCGGCAGTCACTCATCATAACACAATGTTCAGATCGGAGTCACACAAATGACTGTACTATATAAATGCACGTAGACGAAACGATATTATTCTAGACAAAGGGGGACAACTTATTCGCTAAAAATAATATAAAAATACTATTTAAGCTGAGCTTATAATTATAAAGGGGACTGTAATTTTCGTTGTCTCTATTGTCTAGTGATCTCGCGTACTCCGGAGCACGGGGAATTTGTCACGTGTGGAGAAGAACGTAAATCATTTCCTCTCGGGATTATAGTTATCGTTGAACTGTCCGGTTCCCTTCGAGTCTCCGAGCCAGGGATACTTGTTGGGACACTCCCTACACGTTTCCAGATACCTGTGGGAATCGTATTTCGTTAGGGGCGAATTACTTCGGTCAATGGACTGTGTTTTGATTTTTCAGCAATTTTACCGAGTACTCGTGTGGTTCGATTCGGCAGGCCTGAAGTCGAGGGCGCACTTGTTGGCATTGTTGCACGACGGTCCGGGAACATTGTCCTTGGTTTTGCAGGACCAGCCCTCGTAAGTGGCCAGAGATTTGAGCGGCGTCGGATCGGTCATCCAGGTCAGTGCTTGCGTCGCCGTGACGAAGTAGACGTCGGGTCTGTGAAGCGGAGAAAACAAATGACAGAAATTGACCGATTATTCAAAAATATTATTTTCATATATTTCAGAAATATTTCGTAAGATTTTAAAGGTATTGAAATGATTTCGAAATATTTCGTGCTATGTAGGTCAACGTACAACGTGACCGCCCAGTCGAGGAATTTAGCGAGACCCCTCTCGAGCTCTTTGATCTGGAACCAATTCGTGTGGAAGGGCATCATGTACGGTGCACGATTCTGTTCGTAGTAGCGATTGAAATCTTCCCTCAGCCACTCGAATACTTCTTCGGGATCGTGGTTGTGTAGAACGCATTGGTCCAGATAGGGACAGTGACCTCCCTCGTAACTTTCGACGTAGTGAGCGTTCAGCGGCAGTTCCCAAACACCTTCAATTAGAACGTCGATTATCGGAGATTCTGGTCAAGTGGGCGCGAAAGGTGGTAGAAAAACAAAACGATTTTATTTACCCGGGAACGACTTGGTCGGGCAGGTGCCGGCTTTGCACTCGTGGGGAATTTTGTAGTCCAGAGTGTAAGGCCAGATCGGAATTTTCAAGGGCGATATGCCGATACTACTGTCGTATATGTATCCGAAGTCTTCGATAACTTTGTACTGCGTGTTGCGTCCGGGCTTCAAGTACGGCGCTCGCATGCCGACGATTTCACTGCTCGTTATGTTGCTGAAGTGTTTCAGAATCTCCCGCATGCCAATCATCTCGCCGAGCCACTCTTCGTAGCCCTTGTCTTCCAGACCCTTCTGAAGCCTTGGAGGAGAAAAAAAAATTGGACAATTTTTAGTAATTAAAAAAAATCAAAATTTCACTCAATCTGACTGCTTCGACATAAGTTGGCCAAAATCCATACCAAAGATCTTTGATTGCAGCATTATATTTGTACACTGATACAAAAAATCGCTTGCGAGCTGCCAAAGATTTTTTTTTTTGTTATTTCAATTCTACTTTTAGTTCTTACAATTCCATATGACAATGAAACAACACCGGCAAGACTGTCAAAGTGACATGCTATCGAGTCAATCCTGTATAGAATTGTAAGAATTGAAAGTAAAATTAAAATAACGTTTTTTTATTTGCAACCTGCAAGCGAATTGTACTTGAGCCATTGATCTTTTTTTTCAGTGTAGGCAATTTTAGGACGATAGTTCGAAATTTACATAAGTTACAGCACGGCTTCTCCAACCATATCAAAATCGCATAAAATCTCCACATAAAAATTGTACCGAGGGAAGAGACGTGACCACTCTACTAGTGTACCAAATTTCAACTCGCGTATCGCAAACAGTTTTCGCATTATAGTCGTTTCAAACTATGCAAATTTGTTCATACACACTCTGTCGTAAAAATTGCATTTCTCGACGTATTGAACTAATATAAGTACTCGAAAACTAAAAGGTCGATTCTTTTTTTTTGGAAAACATAGCTTCTTCTATGAGGAAGCAAAAGCAACATTGCATCCCGTTAGTCTCGTTGGTTCCGCTCGATCGACGCAACTTACGAGATTGTCTCCGTTGCGATTTCGTGCCCGTCGTGAGCGAAGCTCTGCACCATGTTGTAGTTGCAGTACTCGTGCGATATGAAGAAGGTTCCCTTCAGAGGACAATTGTTCGGATTCAGACGATCCTTGTCGAAGATTTTCTGATAATGATCGAAGTTATTGTGATTTATCGCTCCGTCGAATGTCAGGAGTATCATTTGCGGGGTCTGGAAATGAGATTGTTTTACAGTTTTGTACAATTTGTCACAGAGCCATAGATCGGTGTACGGTGCGATCGTATTTACCTCATTCGGATTGAGGCCACCGGGGATTATGGTGCCGTCTCGGGAGCAGAAGCAGTACGGAAGCTCGCAATTGCCTGTGTCGCATCTCTCCGCCAAATCCGTGGGCGCTTCGGTGATTGGAGCAGGTGCTAAAAAAAAGCGTGAAAAAATCGAGATTTTTTTTTACAAATCTTCGTCATTCACTTTAGCGTACAAAGCTTCTTATGAAAAATCGTTTTCCGTGATCATTTGGCACACAAAGCTTCCTTGCAGAGGAAGCTTTGTGTCCCAGCTGAATATTTGATACGAAAACTCGCGTCAGAAAGAAAATACTAATTTTTCGTGAAATAAATAAAATTTCCGCACGAACGGATGTTTCTAAATTTGTTTTTCTAAAATTGTTTCTCTAAATTTGTCTCCCTAAATTTGTTTCTCTAAATTTGTTTCTCTAAATTTGTTTCTCTAAATTTGTTTCCCTAAATTTGTTTCTCTAAATTTGTTTCTCTAAATTTGTCTCTCTAAATTTGTCTCTCTAAATTTGTTTCTCTAAATTTGCTTCTCTAAATTTGTTTCTCTAAATTTGTTTCTCTAAATTTGTTTCTCTAAATTTGTCTCTCTAAATTTGTTTCTCTAAATTTGTTTCTCTAAATTTGTTTCTCTAAATTTGTTTCTCTAAATCTGTTTTTCTAAATTTGTTTTTCTCAATTTGTTTTTCTAAATTAGATTTTATAAATTTGGTTTTCTAAATATGATTTTCCGAATTCTTTGAGTATTCTGGCGAAGTTTTCATTAAAATCTTGAAGAATAAATTAATGCAAACAATGCTGTCTCGATGATAAAACATCAGGAAATTTGTTCTCAACGAAAAACAAAAAAACAAGATCGTCATCACATGTCTTGAGATAATTATTGTATTATTATTTTCCGGTATGAACGAGTGCTTACTCGTTGGAATTGGTCCGCAGCGAGCTTCGTTCTTGAAGGTGCAAAATTTGCTAATGTCATCGAAATGCAATCCCGATGGGCACCTGTTCAAGTAGGGATATCCGTCGACGCACTGAAATGTTAAAGGCAAAAATATTTCGTGAATCGATAGAATACGCCGAGGATTGCGCGTTCTAAATGGAAAGCGATGTTCTTCCGGTTGGGTACCTGGTAGAATCTCCTGCACGTTGCGGGATCGGCAAAATTGCCGTTTCCCTGTCCCTCAGGACAGATGAATTGTTCATCCTTCTTTTCGTCTTTGCTCTTCTGCGAGTTTACTGAAACGATAATGAATATGAATTACGAAAGCCTCCAATGACACACAATATTCAGTGTACGGCGGAGCGTCGGATATTCCAGCTCTGTGGAAATGTCGTTAGTTATTGGTACGGGCATAAATTATAGCGCCGCCTTCTCTTTCAATACATATATATATATATATATATATATATATATATATATATATATATATATATATATATATATATACACTTTACTTTATATATATATATATATATATATATATATATATATATATATATATATATATATATACATATATATATATATATAGTATATGTAGTTTCGACAGAGCTTATCCTAAGGCAAGCGTGAAATTGATTCTCGAAGCGCAATTCGCGGAGTTGCCGACGAAATGTCAAGGTTGACTGAACATTCGAATATCCTGTTTATCGCACGGTGCTCATCGCAACAACAAATTGCTAATCCCGCGACGGTTCACCGTTTTTTTTTTCTCAATCATTAGTTGTGACAAGATATATATATATAAAAAAAAAGAATTCTGCATTACCGTCCGGGCAGCGATGGAAATACAGTTATGAAGAGGCGCCGGTGAAGCGGGTGATTGGCTTTTAGAAAATAAACGAGAGAAATTCCCGAGTGACGGTCCCAGAAAAAAAAAGAAAAAAAAGAGGCTTGAGAAAGCGCGTGGAACGATACATTCCAACCGAACGATCGGTCGAGCGTCCACGCGTACGCGTGTATCAGCCTCCGGGCACGTCGACTCGACGGTTGAACCGATCGTTGCCGATTTTTTACGTATCCTGCCGACAAATATATCCTTCATCGTGACTGGAAGAACTTAAAAAAAAAAAGGCGGGGCGGGATGTTTCATAAGGTCGTTTAATTCTCGTCGACAGTGTCACGACGACGACGGATCTGCGAGGCGTCGAACAGAGTTATTTTCGATTTAGCGTTTTTTCTTGTGACGTTACTGCGCATGCGCAGAGATCGCTCCTGAGGTGCTTTCGATTTAGCGTATTTTTACTATAACGTTAATGCGCATGCGCACGATCGTTTTCTGAGATGCTTTCGATTTCGCGTTTATCGTCATAACGTTACTGCGCATGCGCACGATCGCTCCTGAGGTGCGTTCGATTTTGCGTTTTTCGTTATAATGCTACTGCGCATGCGCACGATCGTTACTGATATATTTTCGATTTGGCGTTTTTCGTTATAATGCTACTGCGCATGCGCACGATCGTTACTGATCTATCTTCGATTTGGCGTTTTTCGTTATAATGCTACTGCGCATGCGCACGATCGTTTTCTGACGTGTTTTCGATTTCATGTTTATCGTTATAGCGTTACTGCGCATGCGCACGATCGTCTTCTGAGATGCTTCGATTTAGTGTTTTTTTCATTACAACGTTACTGCGCATCCGCACGATCGTTTTCTGAGGTGCTTTCTATTTGACGTTTTTCATTATTAAAACGCGAACGCGTAAGGTGACGGTCGTTTTTTGGTATGAATTCTTACCAAAATAACACGACCGTGCACATGCGCAGTCACATTGCAATAATAAAAAACGCCAAATCGAAAGCACCTCTAGTATGAATTATCACCAAAAACATGCGATTTTTCGATGTTTTGGAACATTCCGAACACATTCTCATTAAAATTTCATTTGTCTCAGCAAAACAACGCTTCCTCTATGAGAAAAAAAAAAAACAAAAAAAAAGACCGTACGCATGCGCAGTCGCCTTATATTAACGAAAAAGCCAAATCGAAAGCACCTCAGACGACGGCAAGATCGACGCTCATTCCCATTTCTGAACACACCCATATGCTAATCGATCCATCGAATCGTACGCCGCTCGGTTATCCGATTTATCCCCAAGCCGAGCGCACGATAAACGTGACTCGATTGTCTGTGGAATTAAAAAAAAAAAAAAAACCTACCGGACGCTGAACGATCCTCGATCGCACCACCGTCTCTAGCGACAAAAACCACCTCTACTTTATGCTATAATACTCGGACAACATTTGTAGGAAGTATCACGAAGGCTTTGCTCTCCGTAACGATAAATATATACGACATAACGGTTAATAGCTCGAGCGCTGCCGAGGGACGCTCGCGTCTGCCGGGAGTATAAGTGAAAGTAAGCGATAATTGTAATTCGTAAGTGACCTTACAGTATTAAACCGGACGACCGGCAATGGCCGAGAGCTTCGGGCGTATTATTATTATTATTATTATTATTATTATTATCATTATCATTATCATTATCATTATCATTATCATTATCATTATTATTATTATTATTATTATTATTATTATTATTATTATTATTATTGTCATTTCTATTAACTGCGGAGGATGCTTGCGATTTTCGATAAGCGCGATTGTCGAGCCGCGAGCTTAAAGCCGTTCGGCTTTCAACGATGATGTTGGAAAGTGAAGGCGCCACGGCGTGTTCCACAAGGCGAATTGTCCGCCTCGGAAACAACATTCCCAATGGCAGCGCCACGTTATAGTAAGTTT
Organism: Amblyjoppa fuscipennis; assembly: GCA_963575735.1. NCBI lineage: Eukaryota > Metazoa > Arthropoda > Insecta > Hymenoptera > Ichneumonidae > Amblyjoppa > Amblyjoppa fuscipennis. The sequence continues at coordinate 15,168,746 of OY754493.1, forward strand.
TCGCACTCGGTCTCGAGCGCTCTATCTCAGCTGCAGAAATCCGCACGATCTACTTATATAAATACAAAAGTGCCGGGAGCGAGTTTTCACGTCAATGGCGTTTATAATTCGAAACAATTCGCTGGCATTTCAGGGATGCCTGAATCACTCGCCCGAGGACAGGCAATGCGCGCGTTTCACCCGGTTCGGTGAGGAAATACTCGGAGACTTGAGCGACACCGATTCGAGAAATTTCACAATTCGAGGGAAACAACGCTCGGGCGTTTCGACGACGAATCGATGCACACGGATAAATCATTTATTTTACCGGTGACCGGCAAATAGATATTTATTTAAAGTAAAAAAAAATATTTGTTTAAATTTAATATTTCTTGCGGGCCGACCGGAAAATAAAATATCTTTCTGGGATGTTGGTATTATTTTTTGAATGTAATGTAATTTTTTGTATGAATCATATGCACTCGAGAATCGTCGAACGAGTTGAAGGTAATGCGAAAAATAAAACTATCACGAGTCGACCGCGCAACTGCTGTTCCACTCTCGAATTTCTTGAAACTATCATTTTAGCGGATGTAAACGAACGAAAACGTTATCCATTTTGCATGAAACGGTCCGAGGGCTTTGGAATTGCCGTTAAAAAAATGTTAAGTACATTAATCATCCTCCATCCACCTCCAGCGATGAGATAAGAAAGATATCACAAGCGTCGTTAATTCTATGCGACGAGTTTTAAAAATCGTGAGCGTTGTTAATTTGATGAGACGAGTTGAAAAAAAAAATAAATTCTAACATTTTCACGAGACGACCGCGCAACGGCTGTTCACTCGCGAATTTCGAAACTATAATTTTCACGGACGAAAACGAATGGAAACGTTGTCCAATTTGCATGGTTCCAAGCCTTTTGCGATTGCCCGTTAGAAAATGTTAAGTACATAAATCGTCCTCCACCAGCGATGATACAGTAAAGAAAAAACCACCAAGCGTTGCTAATTCGCGACGAAATTACGGCGATACGATAATTACAATAATCGAAAGTCAAAGCTCGGGGCTGTCGGTGCTGTCCTACCTGCGAGAACCGTCAACGCGGCGCAGACGATCACCGTCTCGTACAACTTCATATCAACTACTAGTGCCTTCGGGGAAATCTCAAAGGTGCAAACCCGGTACAGCGTGCGAGCTCGGCACGCACAGCACAGCACAGCACAGCACACACACACACTTGTGTGGCCTTTACTTTTCGAAAGAGACCACGAGCGTAGAACGTATCATCTGCCTCGCTTGCAATGGGAACAGCAGCTCTCACGAAACTGCACAGGTTCGGCCGGAAAGAGTCTCTTGGGCACGACGCGTCCTTCTCGGCTTCTTCTCCTTCTTCCTTCTCCGCCTCCTCCGGCTCCTACTCCTGTGTTTCTTCTTCCACTCCAGCAGCATCTGAAACGTGAGGCAGCAAACTGTTTAATCCCATTGGTCGACCGCTTTCTACCACCGATCTCAGCGGCGGAGAAAAGTTTCTTTATTTGCCTCCAATACTCGAGCGCGGATGCCTTCGCCCTCTCCCTGGCAACGCTCAATCCTCGTTAAATTCGCCGGCGATTTTTTGTTTTTTTGTTCGCTTTTTTTTGTTCTATGATATACGCGTTTAGATACAAAATTCATATTTCGACGACGCCTCCGAACCGGCCACGGTGACCTTGGAATCGAGAGAAAATGTGAAAGTCCTTGCGGGTGAACTTTGTAAAACGTTTCTAGGTCAATGAGTTTGAAGCATCTTTAGCTGGTCTCGCTTTTTAATTGATTCTCGAGCGGCGTTATTTATCGGTGGAGCCGCGTTATCGAGGTCGGTGGCTTTTTTTTTCGTTACTGTAGTCAATTATTTGTTGTTCCAGTGTGATAGTTCGAAAACCTTTCGACCTTTCCTGTCGGCCTCTTCGTCGGGCTTGCCGATGCTTTACGCTCGTCGAGTCAACATGTTGATTTGCTTCGATGGATCTGTAACAAACGCGGCATCGTCCGTCAATGATCGTGATCCAGCTCAGGGCTTCGATAAGTCGGAACTGGCGAAACCGGCTGCACTCACACTTTCGGCCAAAGTATAGGCGAAACCCGTTCGGTCCGTTTTTTTTTTGGCCACAGATTATTTTCTCTTAATCGCCGATACAACGTTCCGCGTTAATCGTGACCATCTCATCTCTATAATACAAGACCGTTTAATCGTTTTTTGCTTCCTCGTAATGGAAAGTTTCTTTTGGTGAAATAAAAAAATATCGAGATTTTAATGAAAGCATGTTCGGAATATATTTTTTTTAGGCATAGTTTATGATCTCTTAATCATCGAGAGAACGTGTCGCAATAATGGTGACCATCTCGTCTCTATAATACAAAACCGTTCAGATGTTTTGTACTTCCTCGTAGAGGAAGATCTGTTTTGGAGAAATAAAAATCAAGATTTTAATGAAAACGTGTTTAGAACGTTTTTTTTTCATAGTTTATTTTCTGTTAATCGCCAATACAGCGTTAATGGTGACGATCTCATCTCTATAATACAGGATTAAACAGCTCGAGGAACTTGAAAAGAGATCGTTTGTGTTTTGGTATGAAAAAAAATAGATTCTTGACATTACATTTCTCTATCACAGTTCGATATTTACCAATCGAGGCCCTTTGCCACTTTTATATTCTTTCGTTATCTTCTTATGCTTTCTTTTATCGTTATCCGTTGTGGCCTTGTTATTATTGCGAGACCGGTAGGGATTCGTGTACATTGGATCTCTTGGTGTGATGTTCAGTTCCTGGCGGACTAGATCGAACATGGCGAGAGTCGGTTTGTCCAGAAGATGTCTCGATTCGTTTACAAAGTTGAGACTCCACTGAATCGTGGAGTTCCAAGTTTTCTGGCTCTTAATAACCCTGTGCGTTATGTCCGGCAGTTGGAGCACGACATCGCCGAACAACGCGCAATTTTCCAGTATCGTCGAAACTGCTGAATAATCATAATATTAACATCAAAAACCCATTAAAACGGATTAGAGTTGTCGCGTGGATCCGTGCCCAGGCAACTTTATAGCAGCCGTGAAAATAACCGAAAAAATTACGAGTAATTTCAGGTCACTTTTTTATACCGTTGAAATAACCGCAAAAATATCCATATTTCAACTTCTGCGCATGCGCGTGTGAAAGCTCACGCTCCCTGTGCTTGCGGTCTTTTTTTTTTTTGACTAACCAAAAAAAGAACCGCGCATGCCCATTATTGTTTGGATTATTTCTACGCAGTAAAAAGTCACCTGGAACTACCGTTATTTTTTCGGTTATACTACGGTAATTAAAAAAAAAACAACGATTACCCAAGCTGCTAAGGTACCCGATCGAAGATATACAACTATACTTCGTATACTTAAAAAAAAAGATATATTATTATACTGTGTATGCTTTTTATGAAAAGAGTACACAAAGTATAGTTATATATCTTTGATCGGTAGCTTAGCAGATTGAGTAAATGTTGTTTTTTAAAAAGAATAACCGTACAATGAACCGTAGTTAATAAAAAAAAACATGTAACTTATAGCACCTCACCATCTCTAACTGTTGCATTCCGCAACGGTGTGCCATCTCCGGGTAAGAATGTGGTGCCTTCAATCAAGACGCGGCTCGATTCGATTATATTCAACGCGTTCTCGGCGACTATCGATACCATTTTGTATTGTTTCTCGTAGCTCGACATTTGGCGAATATTCTTCACGGCATCCAGATGTTCTTTGCGACGTCTTACGAATAATTGTATGACTACGTCCTATTCAGGAAAATCATCGGCACAGCAAGAGACCATTCTCATTGTTCGAATTAAAGAACAGCAATAAAAAAAAAGGATACACAGGCGTTCATCGATTCGACTTTCGATCGTGGCGCCGCCGTCGTTCCCCTCGCCGATTGGCTCCGACGAAGTTTCGGACGCCGGCTCTTGCGCATGCGCAACACGTGGTAAAATTGACACGAATGCCAGAAAAATCAACGATTGCGTTGTCAACATTGTCATCGCATATATATTTATACAAAGAACGCCCGAGGATTAATCGTACCTCCGTGCTTGACAGCCGTTTCTGCGAACGGCACACCGATATTCAATCGACGATGCTCTCTCTCCGATGTTCGAGGAAGTTTCGTCGACGCGACTTACTGCTGAATTACGCGACATGCGTGTGTTTCTACCTGCGGCCATCTTGCAACTTGCGCCATCTGGCCACATAGCCGTCGCGGAACAGAGTAGAAATCGCTGTCAAAATGACGAGGGATTTGGTTAAATGGTGAAATATTACGAGAAACCCGCGAGTCCGCAACGATTACAGTCTCGCTGTGTTACTTCAGAGGATCGCTCCGGCAATATCGTCGGTGTTTTAGGCGATAGCTCGGAAAATCCCGACTTATTTTGTACCAGTCTATGTCGGGCTGTCCGCGGTAGCAACTCGTTCCTACTCGGCACTCATAAACGACACGAATCTGCTGTTAGAAATAAAGTGCAGGGTGCGAATCTGCGGTTCGCTCAGGGAAAGGAAAGAACAATAAAAGATTCACCAGTGCCTGACATAATTACGACGCACCGACACTCCCGATAAGGAGTTACCGACTGAGAAACAAAGTCAACAATCATGGCAACGATGCAGGAGGCAAAGCTCGATGTATGTACTTCAACATAAATATTCTTTCTGCCATGTATCTTTCACGCCTCGACGTTCGTTCAATCCTTTTTTCCGGTGTTTTTTGTACCAATATTTGTTACGTCAATTCCGTTGTTCTCTGTTTTGAAATTGCAACACTTTTAACCTTAATCCACGACTGCAATGTCAGGCAATCCATTAAAATCTTCGGAAATCATTACACTCGTACTAATGAGTACAAATACGTGTAAGTATTATCCGTGTAATAAATATCCGTACGCGATGCAGCAGCAAAGCTCGATTTATGTATTTCACATCACAATCCTTACCATATTTTTCCATGCGTCCCTGTTCGTTCGATATCTCATCGCGATATTTTTTGTATCAATATTTGTTATACCAATTCAGTATCGGATCACTTCAGTGATTGCGAAACCTATACTAAATTACGAAACCTGCAATCTTGATACATGGCTAGAATATCGGAGGCAATTCAGTGCAGTCTTCAAGAACAATTATTCATTTTTTTTTTTCAGATATACGACGACGCAATGTACAATGTGGATCCTCAAAGCGTCGAGGGAGAGATGACTGTCGGACCGTCCAAACAGAAAGCCAATCTTGGCGAACCCAACTTCAACACGCTCGACGAGCCTATCAGGGACACGATTGTACGTTGCTCACGAGAACAAATGAGGCTTACCTTGATGCATTCACAAATTCGTATTTATTGATATAGCTGATTGACCAATTGACCAACTGAGCGATTAAACAATTATTTTAATTGGCCATTTTATTTAATGCCAATTGATTAAACAATCATTTTAATCAGCCAATCGATTTAATAGCAATTGACTTTCAATACAGCTGAGGGACGTCAGAGCAGTCGGCAAAAAGTTTTACCATGTTATATATCCAAATGAGAAAAAAAGCCTGTTGAAGGAGTGTAAGTACCAACGACGGCGTTATCGAGCGAGTAACACTGGCATTGATAATAATGCAGGCTGGTCTGTGTTCACTTGTTGCAGGGGATCTCTGGGGACCATTGGTACTCTGCACATTTATGGCAATGTAAGACCCACAGTTGATTTTTATAATGCCTTCGCGGGTTTACAGATTAGTTATCCACAAGTTTGTTGCTTATCCAGGACTCTGCAGGGGTCTTCGGCTACGGCGGACAATTCAAACGACGGCGGACCAGAATTCGCGGAAGTATTCGTCATAGTATGGATAGGCTCCATGATTGTAACTTTGAATTCAAAACTTCTCGGTGGTAATATGTAAGTGGATTCAAGATTAAAAAAAAAAAAAAATCTGGAGAAAGTGGAAACATTCATTGATTTTTTGTACTCCTGTTGCTGTTACAGATCTTTCTTCCAAAGTGTATGCGTCCTAGGATACTGTCTGCTGCCAACTACTATTGCACTAATTATCTGTAGAATAATATTGATAGTGGAGCAAACCACGTTCCTGTTCGAACTCAGATTCATAATTGCAATAATCGGATTCGTGTGGGCGACTTACGGTAAGTTTGTCGAACAGCTCGGTGGAATTAACGAGGATTTAACGAAAAACATTTTTTTTTTCAGCCGCTATGGCGTTTTTGGGAGACAGTCAGCCACCGGGAAAAAAAGCATTGGCGGTGTATCCGATCTTCTTGTTTTACTTCGTAATCTCGTGGCTAGTTATATCTCACACAACATGAAACCCATCAGGGCTTCGTCATGGGACTGTAAAATACCTATAAAAAAATGAAATGCTTGCACAAATTAAACAATAATTTTTATTGAAATTCGGAGTGACAAACAACAATCTGTGCGAGTGAGAGTTCGACATTTGTGTCGTCGAATACTCGTTAAAACACATTTTCACTTAACTCGTCCTAACAAACGATATACAGATCTCTTCCCAAACGAAGACGCAATACGAACTTCTTGTTCGCATTCCAATTGTCGATTAGCGACGGAGAATTGTAAAATGTCGTCGCAATTCATTTGCCGGCAAGTCTGTGAAACGTTTTTCCTTTTACAACTAAACGCGTTCAGTAGGTTTTTTTTGTATCAAGCCATGTAGCCAGTATTTACACCGATTAACAGTGAAGTTATTAAGACGGCGGATACGCAATCGCATTCATTTTTGGTATTCATGTACATTGTATATAATATTTATGTATAGACGATATTAAAGAAAATCGTGTAATGAAAAGTACGCGCTGGAAAGTTTTTTCCGTCGACAACGTATCTTGCATGTGAAAAAAATACTGCTGCAACTTCCTGAAAAGCTCTTTACTGTCGCAGATTTTGCACCGCGATGTAACTCGTAAATCTTTTCCTTTCTCTTCAAATGAATTCGTTGATTTTCTAGAAATTACATGCATTTTTTTAGAATTTTGTTACATGTTTGAAATTTGCGTTTTTAAATGGTTTTTAACGCTATAACTACGCAACTGGTCGCCCAATCGCCTGGAAACTTTTTGTGTACACTGTGGAATCGTGATACGGAATATATATCCGAAATTCGTGCCTGTGCATCGATTTTTCAAATTTACGAATTTTTTTTTTTTAATATAAGAAAATTCTGAAAAATTCATACGAATTCTAAAAAATCAAGAAATTCATTTAAAATGAGAAACTAAAAGGTTTTCAGATTTTTGTTTTAAACAATTGATTTTTTTCAATAATTTTTAACAACATTTTGGCATTATTATTATTATGCACAATCAAAGGTCTTGATATCATTAATACAGCTGATTTTTTGAAAGTACTGGGATTTTAATTGAATTAAACTTTTGGTTGGGAATGCAAGTGTGAACATCCTTAAAGAAAAGTACGCAGTGGAAGGTTTTTTCCGTCGATACCGGATCTTACATGTGAAAGAAATACTGCTCCAACTTCCTGAAGAGTTCTTTACTGTCGCAGTGGCCGGGATAGGCGTTGAGAGATTTTTGCACAGCGATGTAACTCGTCTGCAAATCGCCGACCTCGTAAGCCAGGTTGGCACTGTTGAAGTGGGGCTCATACATGTATCCGGCGATGCCGGCAGCGGCGTGAAAATATGTTCGAGCCGCAGTTACGTTGCCCTTCTTCATCTCCAGTACTCCAAGATTGTTGTACGAATTGGCGTGTCTGTTGTCGGCCGCGGTGGACAGACGAAGGCATTCCTCTGCCATCACCAGATCACCTAGGCACTGTTTTACAAATAAAATGCAAATGCGTTCTACGACTTTGTGTCTGCACACTCGTAACTCGGTTACTCACAATAGCAATGTGAGAAATGTTGTACCATACTTCAGCGATATTCTCCTCGGTCGAGAGGCTGAGGGCTCTCTCGAAGCACGATATCGTATGATCGTACTGCTGCGCGTAAAAACAACACAGCCCAAGATTGTTCAGCAGTTCGGCATTGTAGACGCCCATCTGAAGAAGTCTCCTGCGGCAAACAAAGTTAAACGATGTGCTTTAGATGAGCTCGATTAATTGTCGTTATTCTGTCGTAGACGAGCCTAACGGAACTGAGGCGACCGTCGGTAGACTTCAAATAAACTAATGCACAATGTGGGAATCAAAGAAATAGTTTTTCTGATCGGTCACAGCATTTGACAACCATAATTGGCAAAATGTTGACTTGCTCTATGCTCACGTACAAACTTTAATTTAACATCGTCTTTCCTGCAACTCTTGCAACCGTCGTTGTATAGTCTTATTTAATTAACTTGCACCTTAAAAAGAATTCGTATGAAATTTAATGTACTCCCACTGGAAGTTTTCAATAAGACCATTTTAAGTATAAACTGGCATATTACATTTCATGTACAATTGCGATGTGAAATTAATGCACAGTATATTAAAAACTTTGGAAATATTATACTTTTAATAATTTACTTTAATTTCACTCTAAACGTCTCCTAATTTTTATGACAATTGTACATTAAATTTAATGTACCAGTTTTTGCATAAAAACTTACAATACAGTGCATTACACTTACAACTTATTTTTAACACTGTGTAGTTGCATAGGGATCGCTCAAGTCCATCGAATCGGAGTTAAATAAAGGTCAAAAGTTTGCACAAAGCGATCGGTCTCATTCCAGTACCTCAGAGTCTCGTCAGAAGTACTAAAAAATACTTTCGTACTTCAAATACCGCTCAGCTCCGTTTTTGAAACATGTGTGTCTGATAATCTTTCTTGTGTTATCGAAACGGACAAAATGTATCACGCGGAAAGAATTGGATGTACCGTTGGCAATTTAGAAAACCCACAAGCAGTTCGTTACAAGTAAAAGAACACAAAGCTAAGCAGATTCGCATTCAAGAGCGCAGCCATGGAGATGGGCAAGGATAGAACCTGGAAGGGACGCAGAAGTGTGCGAAGAAAACACCTTGCGCCGGAAATCGAACGCGACCATTCGGTCTTTAGGCAAACCTAGTGCGACTGCGATTACGATGCAACTCCGAATCCGCGGTTGCGCCAGTTCCGGTGATAATATTTTTTTTAAATATATTATTCTATATATTATCCATTCTATATTCTATATTACCGGTAATAACGCAGAGCCAATTCGGGTTGATCATTGTAAAAATGATGCATACCGATACTGGCGATCGCTTCGGTATTCGAGGCGTCCTCTTGTACGACGATTTTGTAATATTTAACGGACATCGGTACGCTGTTAAGTCCCTCGAACACCCGTGCCATTTCCACGAGAACGGTGACGTCGCTGGGGAACAATTCTAGTCCTCTTTTGCAAAGATCCAATGCGGCGAGCGGCTGATCCAGTCTTATGTACACCCTTATCAATCGTAGAACGGTCTCTATGCACTTGCAATCCTTCAGCGCCGATTTGAACTGCTGCTCAGCCTCTCTGACCAGTCCTAGGGTGTAATAACACTTTCCCAATTGGACCTTCCACCACCAGTCTTTGTACTGGCAAGCTTGGGTCGCTTGAACAGCGAGATCCAACGCCTGTAACAAAAAATATCTTTGTATCTTTATCTTAGATTTTTTTTTCTTCGTGTACAGTAATCGCCCTAGGAACTTCGGTAATCTTCTTTTTTTTTTAATAGACATAGAATATCCGAAAAATTACGGTTCTTTCAGGTGACTTTTTACTCACAGAAACAATCGAAAAATAATCGTATTTCAACTTCCGGGCATGCTGCGATTATTTTTTTCGGTTCTCGGGTAGTGAAAAAACATCTGGTATGAAAAAGTGATAAAAATCTCGATTTTTTTTCTTTTCACCATCACAAAGCTTCCTCTATGAGGATGCAAAAATTAAGGTACTTTTATAGTAAAATTTAAGTAAATTGTCGAAAATATATTATTTCCAATGTCTTTAATATCCTGAACACTAATTTTTCATCCCGATCGTACACGAAATTTAATATACTAGTTTTTGCATAAAAACTTTCGGGACATTAAATTTCATACGATTTTTTTTACAGTGTAGCAAAAGACATCTGATCTGAAAAAGTGATCTAAATGAGTTCAATGTGTCCATCCGGATGGTAATTATAAGCTATCCTACATTGAAAAGTTAACTTTTTGGATGGCTGCTATAACTTTCGGATAGCGTTCAGACGAGCATATGGAACCAACTGAAATTACTTGGTGATAACTAATTTTTCTATGCTACCTGGATTAATCGACCAAAAAACTACCGATTGCAAGCACCAGGCAGCGTAAGTTCTTACGCGCGCATACGCGGAACTTGAAATATGAATATTTTTGCGATAATTTTAATGATATAAAAATCGACTCGAAACTAGAGTAATTTGTGCGGTTGTTCCATTTTTGCAGGTGCTAAAGCTGCTAAGGCCGCTAAGGTGCTTGCCAAAAATTGATTTGAATAAAAACATTAAAGTAAAGCCCTTTCTTAATCGCCCTGATACTCACGCATCTGACGTCATGCTCGTGATAGTAAATGTACTCGAAGAGCGGCTTTGCGACGCCGGGCTTATTGGCGTATTTCGTAACGTTTAATCTCGATAGCTGAATGAATGGACCGTCGGGCTCCGATAGCATAGACGCGGTACCCAATCTGAGAAGCGAATTAAATTAATTCTCAATTAAAAAAATAATCCTCGTCGGCCCAACAAAAAATGTTCTTCGCCTGTCTGTGAATCGATTACAATTCACCTCACACTCCGTCCTGTTATCGCTGTAATGGGTCTCGCGGTCATAGCGGTCCTCGGTGTCCTGAGGGCTTGCTCGACGGTCTGCGCGGTCGCCGCTTGCGTGGCCGGTCGCACCACTCCGGTCACCGGTCTGCCCGATTGAGTTTTCGGCCTGAATCCTTGACCGGCTATCGCCGTGCCGGGATTCTTTAGCGACGTCCCCGGCCTCGGCATCGAGGCAATCGTGTAACTGTCCAACAAGCTCTCCGCTATGCCCTCCTCCTCGCTTTCGATATCGTCGACGTAAAGTTGCATCGTCAACGCTCGCATCTTCAACACCCACACGGCCTGCAACGACAAAGCACACGTACACAAGTTTTAGATTAAAATTTCCATCGATAGATAGATAGATAAGAGTTTGTTAAGTCCTGAGATAAATCTCCTACGGACCAGGAAATAAGGGAATTACTTATTATTTAGTTATTTAAAAATGACTGATAAGCAAACGATCTTCAGATTGATAATAGTGTTAATAATAATAGTACAGTAGCAACGCAGGCAATGGAAAGTAAGCAAAGAATCTTAACATTTCTAATAGTACAATGAGCAGTACAAGAGGCAGTGAAAATAGTAGGCATATAGTCTTAAAGTAAAAATTGATATTAGTATTGGTACAGTATATTGGTACCAGTGCAGTATATTGGTACCAGTGCAGTATATTGGTACCAGTTCAGTATATTGGTATCAGTACAGTATATTGGTACCAGTGCAGTATATTGGTACCAGTACAGTATATTGGTACCAGTACAGTATATTGGTATCAGTACAGTATATTGGTACCAGTACAGTATATTGGTACCAGTACAGTATATCGATACCTTTACAGTATATCGGTACCAGTACAGTATATTGGTATCAGTACAGTATATTGGTACCAGTACAGTATATTGGTACCAGTACAGTATATCGGTACCAGTACAGTATATTGACACCAGTGTAGTCATATTCATACCAATACTGTTTATTGGTACAGTACCGTATTTGGTACTGTACTGCAGGTGACTCACCTGGTCCAGCGGACTCTTCCTCAGCAGATTCGTGCATATGGCGGTGCATTCCTCGTACTTGCGTTTGTTGAACAAACTCAGAGCCGTAAAAAGTTCCATCGATGCTAACGGAGCGTCGACATCGACCGACGTTAAGGACAGAAGTGAACAGCTGGTCAGCTCGAGACAGGTGGTGTTTTTTACCAGGTTAATTCTCGTAGGAATATATCGATTATTTTCTACCTCGACATCGTCGCTGCCAAGTCCGTGCCTACGCGACTCAGCTGTACATTTTAGTCCAACGCGTTCGCTTGTTTTCTCAGTGAGGAAAAAAAAGCTTCTTTCGTTTCAGCATTTTTAGGCATCATTCAAAATTACGTCGAGCATTATTTTACATACATGGATTAATTAATTAAGGCACGATGGGTTCCATAAGCAATGGCATTTCCAGGTTGACGAACGATCTTCCTTGTTACCACAAAATTAATTTATATGCGTGCTTCTCTAAATATTTTTGTTTACGTCCTTTACAACAGCATTCAACGCAAATTCGACGAGTTCCTCGGTAAGAAAAATATCGAGGAACAATGCACCGAAGAGACACTGGAAAAACTTCACGAAGCCTTCACGGTGAGAACGTTCAGCATAACTGAAGGAAAATTATTGATCTCGATACGAATTTCTTAAGGCCGCGGAGAACGAACGAATGGATGAAAGCCAGTTGCAAATAGCCTTTGAGAACATTTTAAATATTCGTATGGACCCCGATGAAAGACATATTTTATTCGAGAAGGTAACGGGCTCCGGTATAACTCCTCAGTCCTGTCGTCTTAATTTTACTTCCTACAAGACAGACGAATGCTTTAGATAAATTTTAATCGAAACGGCTTCGTCACTTGGGACGAGTTGGTGTCACATGTATTGCTGGAATTCCAAGAGAAGGACATAGGCTTGAAGTGGCAAACCTTGGAATCCCCGTTGACTGGACTGCCCCTTATGCAGAGAACCCACCATCGTAGTCCCATATCCAGGATTCTCTTTTGTCCGGAAGTACTTCCGGTGCGACAGAATCGTTTGTATCCGACTAGCAGTTTGTTGTGGCTCGGGCGCTTCGCGAAAATTTAAATTTCCGGAGATTTACCGAAAATGTAGATTTCTGGAAGTTTACCGAAAATGTAGATTTTCGGAGATTTACCGAAAGTGTAGATTCCTGGAAATTTACAAAGAATGTAGATTTCCGGATTTTTACCAAAAATGTAGATTTCCGGATATTTATAAAAAATGTAAATTTCCGGATATTTATAAAAAATGTTGATTTCCAGATATTTGCCAAAAATGTAGATTTCCGGAAGCTTACCGAGTATGGAGACTTCCGGAGATTTACCCGAAATACCTCACTGCTCGTTTGCAAATCTCATTTTTCGACCGTAAGTGACGTCATTCCGGAAATACATCACTTCCAGTTTGAAACTTTCATTCTACCGTAGAGAACGTCATAGTGGAAATATGTCACTTCCGGTTTGAAAATATCATTTTTCGTCCCGAAATCACGTCGCACTGGAAATACGTCACTTCCGGTTTGGAAATCACATTTTTCGACCGGAAATGACATCGCACTGGAAATACGTCACATCTGGCCGAAAAATTAAATTGTTAAACCGAAAGTGACGCATATCCGGTATATAAATGAGAGAATGGTGCGCCACATGTATGCATTTTCAGTAGGACAGAACATCGAGTTTTCGGAAAGGGTGTTACATGACGGCCAGCAAGGATGGATTTATAAATTATTGGTCCCTGGATCTTGTCTATGAGCGCAGCGTGCAATCCACAACCCGTAGGTACTTCCGTTAAACGATCCCTCCATCCAATTGCCGCATTCACCGATTTTTTAAAACCCTGCAGCTTATCGAAGAGTGCGTCCGACGACCATCACGGATTTTATTGCAATGCCCGACGTGCAGATCGTGTGTACGAGCTCGACGGAAAGAGATCTTCGATTCTACGATACGGTGGCTAAAAAATTTGATCTTCGAGTTATGGTACCGTAAATTAGTTTCAGAATCAGCCCCCTTTGACTGCACTTTTTTAATATATAAAAAGCGGTAATCGAAGGCTCAGCCGAACATTAATTGTCAGATATCGAGCTTAGACTGTGCGGTCGTGCGTATGAGCTACCACTTCAGCGTCAACATAAGAGACGAATCCCACATAATTCTCGGCGATATGAACGGATCCGTTATCGTCATGTCCTTCAGCTCCGTTGAGAAAGGACCCTTCAAGCACACGCCCAATGAAGATGTTTCCCACAGTCGATACGAGGCCGTCGTCAAAGTTGCTGAAAAAAGACAAAAAAAACCATTTAGTCATCAATGAAAGTGTAACGAGAGAAATTAATTGCAGGGTGAATTGAAGGGATTAAAGGTCACGGAGTTCAGAAACGTTCATCGCAACTGGGTGAGCCAGGTTGCTTACTACGACACTCTGAGAGCTTTTGTTTCGTGCAGCAAGTGCAGCAAGTGCTCTCTCCTCGTGAGTGACCCAACGGGAACGAAAATGACTTACAAATTCAGCGTACCGAAGGGAATATCGTGTTTTACCTTCTGCGAGGGTGAGAAACGATCTTTGTTATCAATAATTTTTTTTTTTTCAAAGTAGGCAAAGCTCAATGGTCACTATAAGGTTTGGCAATTGAGCAGAGAATCAGTTGCTGATAACCGGTGGTCCGGATTGCACGATTCGTATATGGAATCCCTTCGTTACCGAGAAAGCGATTATGACCTTGCGCGGTCATCACGCAGCGATTTGCACGATCGTCGTGCAAAACGCTGGCAAAAGACTTTACACAGTCTCGAAGGATCGCTGCATCAAGGTCTGGGACGTCGGTGGCCAAACGTGTATTCAAGTAGTTGTCTGCGATATAACACGATTCTTCGACGTCCATTCCATATAAATTAATGGCATCGATCAATTATCCTCCGCAGACGTATAATCAACTTCCGAGCGAACTGGGCGAACACACGGAGATGTCGATTATTTACAACCCCGTGACGCACAAGATGATAATAGCGAGCATGATGATCGCCGTTATCGTTTGCGAAAAAGTTATAGATGAAGAATCGTCCGATGGATTCACCCACGCTCAGCCGGTTTCCTGCGTTCTTTACAATTCACTGTTCAAAGTGGTAACTCTTCGAAGGTCGACGAACGATCGTCAAAGGGCAATGACGAAATCAGTTATTTGTACGGCAAGGGTGTAGAAAGGGAGTTTTTGGCGAGTTCGGCATTCACACGAGTCAGGGCTCAATTTTTCCTAACAAATTCATGAAAGTCATGGTTTCCGTTTTTGAGAAGTGCGCGCAGAAAGGCACTTTCTCGTACAAGTGCGAGAAAAAATACACTACTGTGTTTGTACGCATGCACAGTGTTCTTCTCGCACGCGATGCGAGAAAGTGCCTTTCTGCACTCACTTCACATGAAAGGAAAGCGGACTTTTACGTACATGCGTTAGGAAATCGTAAATTACGATACAAGGGCGATAAAACTTCTTCTGACGATTGTGAGTTTGCAGGACGAGTCGAAAGCGAGTGTCGCAATCACACGAGTTAAGAAAGCAAAATTCGCACGAGTACTTAAAACCCGCACGCAAAACTCCCATTAAAACTGCCATTTTCGTATCGAGTGACAAAAAACAAAAAAAAAATTTTTAATGCACAGATAGTCACGACCGGTCTGGACTCTTGCATAATAGTCTGGGAACCCTGGCTCGGATGTCGTTTCCATTTGGTAAAGAACGCCCACAGCCACGTGCTCTTCGGCCAAAGAGTCGGAATCGAGATAACAGCGGCGTGCTTCGACAATTCGGAGCAGCTGCTGCTGACCGGGGCGAGGGATGGCTCGTTAAAAATGTGGAACTTCAATACCGGAACCTGCATAAGGAACATGGCCATCGAGGACAACTGGTGACTAAAGCTGCATTTAATTTTCAGCTCGCAAGCACCGGCCCACGATTTTTCTCATTGTTTTCTCTTCGACCCAAAAAGCGAGATAACGAGCGTCATGTGGGTGAAGAACAGAATCCTCTGCGCCGGATGGAATCGTCACGTGACAGAATTCGCCGACACGGAAACGGGAATACACAAGAAGAATTGGGAAACGAGACACACCGAGGACGTGCTATGCGCTGCCGTTATGTATCCTCAAGTTTTGGCGACCGGATCTTACAACGGTGAGATCGTTCTTTGGCGTCTCGAGACCGGACAGCCCTACAGAAGATATCAAGGAAGCGATCCTAAGCGACGGTGCGACATCGGAATTACTGCTTTTTCTTGTAGATTAAAAAATTGACAATTGCCATTTCAATCGTCTGCGTTTTCACAGTTATACGATTGTCTACAAGAAGGAAGCCAGAGATAAATTTCAGGCGCCGCCGACGAAGGGCCTCAGGCGTATTGCCGCGAGAAAGCGCACTTCCGGCGGAAGTAGCGGACCGTCACCGTCCGCTATTCTTCGGAACGACGCTTCCGTCGTCCAGGAATCGGCCCTCGGAATCACGAGAACGGTCGCCGCGAGGGCGATTATTTTCCTGACCGCGCGACAAACGGCTCCGGACGTCGGCAGCTTGCTGGTCTCCTTGGATTCCGGATTGATTCAAGTCTGGACTCATCACGTCGCCGCGGGCTTTCTCGTCGCCTTCTCAGCTATTCACACGCGCGGAGATTGCGCTCTTTCGCTGGCCACCGATCCGGAAAACGAATATCTCATAACCGGTCCAAGATTTTTTTCTTTTTTCTTGCGGTCTGATTGCGTAACTTCGAGGAATCAATAATCTTGGACTCTCTTAGGTCACGCTGCCGGTTACATAAAAGTGTGGCTCGTAAAGAACTACGCTCTGCCGAATCCTCCGAGGGTGTCAGTGCCTCTGCTGAGACTGGAATTTCCATTTCTGTGGCACGATCGTATAAACGGGCGTGTCAAGAGATCGGTCCAAGATCAGCCAATGCCGATGTTGCTGTCTTCGATTCGAGGACACACGGAGGCTGTCAAGAGTCTTCAGTATATATCCAATGCTCGTATAGTTGTAAGGTACGTCGACAATTTGCACGGTTCGACGGAAGGGGCGAGGAATCTCCCACGGTGGCCGTTTTTACCTGGAAAAAATTCCCTTACTTTTAACTGACCAATTTACAGTTTTCCAATTGATTACATGATCATTTAATGACAATTGATTACTTGATCAGTTGATATCAATTTACCAACTGATCAGAAAAAAAGTAACAATTTTCCCTGACCAACTTCTAACGACTTCTATTAAAAAAAACTTATTGATGCAAATGAAAATGCCGAATTGTTGTAGTAATGTTTAGTTGCTTTTTCAAAATGTTCTCAATTTCTTTTAGATGGTTCGTTTTGTTTTTTTTTACATTTTTTTTATTGTAGAAGGTTTAGTGACAATTTAAATTTATCCCGGGCCAATTTTGAAATTCCCTAACTTTTCCCTGATTCTCCGACCATATTTTTTCTCTGACTTTTCTTGGTTTTCCTTGACTGCAACCACAGTGTTTATGTTGTTGCAGCGGCAGTGCCGATCACTCTGTTCGTCTGTGGACGCTGAGTGGAAGATACCTCGCGACGCTCGGCACTTTCAGGCCCTGGTCAACGATATTACCGGATAGACCGGCGCATTCGTATTTCACGAATTACCGGATTCCACCGGACATTAGGCGGATCGCCAGTTTCACTACTCTGAAGGTAATTGCGAGTACTGTGAGCAGAGGGCGTCAAGTGATAAAGCACCATAGGCTTTCATAGCATCTGGAAGTGGAATTTGAAAATCCTAAATCCCACATAGCATATCGGAGTAGATTTCCAAAACCCTAATTCACTCCCATATGCTACATTGTCGACATTTCGGCTTTCATAGCATATGGAAGTGGAATTCAAAAATCCTAAATCCCATATGCTATATTGTTGAAATTTCGGCTTACATAGCATATAGAAGTGGAATCCGAAGGTTCTAAATCCCATATAGCATATTGAGTCGATTTCGAAAATTCTAAATCCCATATAGCATATTGAGTCGATTTCGAAAATTCTAAATCCCATTTAGCATATTGAGTCGATTTCGAAAATTCTAAATCCCATATAGCATATTGAGTCGATTTCGAAAATTCTAAATCTCATACAGCATATTGGAGTGGATTTAAAAAATCCTAAATCACTCCCATACGCGCGTACAGGTTCTGAGAGGAGGCTCGAGCGAGGAGAGCACCGATGGTAAAACCGACGAGCTTGACTCAACGCTCGAAGTTCCGGAAACCGAACGGAGCTTTCTGTATGGAACACGACTCGCTGCCCCCATCCTCGGAGAATCTTACGAAGTATTGTCGGGAACGAAAGCCTACGACGAGACGCCGATTCTTGACAATTCTCTTGCATACGTGAGTCCATTGGATATTCTTGATTTTTCGGCGTGTAAAACATCCTCGTGGATGTCCCAAATGTTCCTTTTCTGCGTCGATCAGATACCGGTGTATGCCCACTTGACAACCAGCGACTTGAAAGCCATTGAGATCCCGGCTAAGCCGGCTGTCCTGCAGAAACAGGGTACGGTCCGGAGTCTGATGCTGTAAGTGTTGAACAAACGTAGAGATGGAGGCGTCTTCGAACGTACACACAGAGATGTGCAGTGACCGTTTCTGATCGTCAGTGTGTAACTATATAGAGGCCGTTTTTGATCGTCACAATACATATCTACGTACACAAATTCACCGTAACATAACCCAATTGTGCATTTCACAAAATGGAACATGGCATTCAAGCGGACAAGACGAAATTGTAACAAATTATTTTTTAATACGTCGGAAACTGCGCACCCCAAATTGTTTACACTTCAAAAAGCTTTCACATTTTTACGGAACATATTCGTAATTTCACAACATTATTTTGTAACAATCGCGCAATGTAAGAACTTCAAAAGAGTACACATTAAATTTGTAACAGACGTTGGGGGTGAAAAGGAGACGGTTTGAATCTTCCGCAGATGATAATCACCCCAGGTAGCATGAAAAAATTATTTACCAAGAAGTGATCTCAATGCGTTCCAATGTCCGTCTGGACGGTATCCGAAAGTTACGACTCATCCAAAAAGTTTACTTTTAGACGTACGATAACTTATAGCTACCATCCGGTCCGACATATGTAACTCATTTAGATCACTTTTCCATACCAGATGTCTATACTATTGTAAAACAAAAAAAAAAAAATCGTATGAAATTGATTGGAAGATTTTATGCAAAAACTGGTATATTAAATTTCATGTACCAGCTTTTGTATAAAAACTTCCAGTTCACGACACATTCAATTTACAATTTTTTAAAATAGTTTATTAGGGACTGCTACTATGCACGTTAAATGGACTTCACGTCACCAAGTTTGTGGTGTCCGATTTTTGGGGTGTAAATCGTTAATTACAAATTCGTCGTGTGCGCTTGAACTTCGTGTTCCGTTTTGGGATGTTTACGATTTATCCATAGTACAGTGAACGTATGTACGTTTGAAAGCGTTTCTAGTGATGTAATAGTCGTTTATTTTCGAGATTACGAAACGTATGGATATTCGTATTTTGGGTTCAGCGCCGTCAAGAAACTAAAAAAAGTTGCGTCTACCGTTCGGAAGGATAAGTCCGGGAAGTTCGACCTCAAGAGGAGCTCTACTATCGTCGAGGGAATACTATCGGCGCGCCAAGACCGTACGATCCTGTAAATATTACAAGTGTTTATTCGTGAAAATATTTGACACGTGTAAGACATCTCAACGTTGAGAAAATGAATATTTATAATAATTGTAACGTCGGATATTATAAAAATACAAAAGTAGTGTGATAAAAAGTATGTTTATACTAGGAATCATATCGATGCATAGGGGGTACGAGAATCGTCACTTACGAACGTGAACCTTCTTCACGCTGGGCGCAGTTGCAGTTAAATAGATAAAAAAAAAAACTCGGTGATAAAAATTAACTCGTTTCGGGTAACGAAAATCGTTTCGCTTACCGTGTCGCGATACTTCAATTTTGAATATATTAAATTCTGACATTGCGTGTACCTCGCAGTAACAATGTGACTCTTTCATTCACTCCTCTCGTTCATCATCATCGAATAGCGAGGCGGTGTTTTCCAAATTGCGCTCGATGTACGTTGCAGACGTTCCTTCTTTATATCTTTGAACAGCTCCGTCAAATCTGGTGTGCACTTCTGCGCTCCGAAAAACGCGCACACAACTGACATTGGTATGAAGTTGTTTATCTTCAATTGAGTCTTTCGAACACTCGCTGAAAAAAATATTTAAAAAGATCATTGAAGTGTTGCCGATCACGGCCTGAATTGTTTGAAAAAAAAAAAAAAACTGAATCTTACCTTGTGCCCAATAAGGAATAGGATTCTTGGGTCTTGCTTCATCGTCGGAATCATCATCATCGGGTTCGCTGTCTAGCTTGTAACTAGTCGGACCGTGAGCATTCTTGTTGTTAGCCACCTTCGCCTGAAATTCAACAGTTATTATACACAAGTGAATGAATAAATGGAAACGTTTGTTGAAAAAGAGATCGGCGCCTTGAGAGTAAGTGCTCATTGGTATGAACAACCAATGAGCCTTAATTTAATTTACGTTAGCTTTATTCTCTATGGTTACGATCACCCTGAAGATATCTGCATGAGATTAAATTTCATAGAGTTGTAAGGGTTGTGTTTTCCATTGCACAAACTTCACTCTAGGAAGTTCACTTGGAGAATAAAAATGTTCTATAAGTGAACAATATTTTTTTCGCTCTGAAGCAGTGCATTGACAGGGACTTGCCAAAGACGAAATTTGATATCATGCAGATATCTTCAGGGTCATTTGTGCGAAAAAGTAGCTAGAGTGTTAAAAAAGTGTGTAAAAAAGTTAACTAGTGTGATATTTTTCTCGCCTTACTAAAAAGCGCCGTCTTGGCCACACGTTACAGGCACGGAAAGTGGGACTTTTTGTGCACTTATTAAAAAATAGTACATTTCGATTCGAGTGCAGAAAAACTTTTTCTGACGAGTGTGAGTTTGCAGCGCGAGACGAAGGCGAGTGTTGCAATCACACGAGTTCAGAAAACGTTTTTCGCACGAGTATCGAACAAAATTTTATGTCACGAGGTGTGAAAATTGCGTTTTTCGCACGCGAAGCCTGCGCAAAAACCGCCATTTTCCCACCGAGTGACATAAAGTTGATTTGAATCCGAAAAAAATTGATCTCAACAGATTTTTACCTTCGCAATCATTTGAGCTTTGATTCTGGCAGCTTCGGAAGCTGCCAGGTACTGGGCTCTCGCTTCCGCTTGCCTTCGACGTTCAGCCTCCTGTTCGCGACGCTTCTGTTCGGCGAGTTGTCTCTCCGCTTCCTCCTGCTCTTGCAAACGCTGCAATCTCAGTTGCTCCTCCTGTCTTCGCCTCTCCTCCTTCTCCTGTGAAAAGGTCAAGCGTTGCTCAGTCAACAACAGCTCCGATAACACACCGGCACAAGTTAAAAATGTTACGTCGACAAACCTGCGCCCGCTGTAATTGAATGAGTCTCTTTCTCTCGGCCTCTTCCCGCTGCTTCTCTTGCAGCCACTGAGCAGCCCTCGCCTTCTCCTCTCGTTCCTTCTCCACCTTCAGTCTCTTCTCCATGTCGAGCTTCTCGTTGGCTTCCCTCGCCAATTTGTTCCTCAGTTCTTTCTCTTCCCGCTTCCTATAAAAAAAAAAAAAAGAGATCGATGTGACGAACAGTCTTGAAAGTCACAGATTATGTCGCATCTCGTCGCAACGAGAATAGTACATTGCGATGTTTATGCAAAAAAAAAACTTTTTCGAACGTGCGTCAGTTTGCAACACAAGTTAAGAAAACGTCTTTTGCAGGAGCATCGCACAAAATTTTATTTCACAGGGCGAGGAAATAGTGGTTTTACACATGTGAAGCGTGCGTAAAACTGCCACTTTAGCACCGAGTGAAATAAAAGTACCTTTTCTTCTCTTCGATTTTAGCCTTAAGCGCTTCGTCCCTCTTTCGTCGGGCGTCCTCGTCGTTCAGTTTTCTCTTCTTCTCCGTGAGATTATCTGTCGAGGGCGCTTTGCTGAGAGTTTTCGTTGGAAGAAAACTATCGACCGACGTGACGATATTCGATCTCGATACAGTCTGAGCTTTGTTTGTCTAAAAAAAATAAAAGTAAATAAACGGTAACTTATCGTTGGTCAATTTCCACACGAGAATTGTCAGTGAAGTAATAAATTTTGGCTTCGAAGCGTTATTGTGAAAGACGGCCATGCGAGAAATTTGAGTATCGATAACAGTTTCTTACGTTGACGATTTGAATACCCGCGGGAGTGTGCTGAATGCGATTGACGGACATAGGCATTTGTAGTCGACTCTTGCCGACCGGCGTAGTTCTTTGCTGCTGTTTCTGTATCAATTTGTCGTTGGCAGCCAATAGCCTAGTGGGTTTCTGTGCCGAGTTTATAGTGTTATTCTAGAAAAAGAAAATTTAAGCGTACGATAGAGAAAGCGATAGAATCACAAGGTTTTAGTTCGAAGAATTACAACAGTCGTCAGAGCTGGTAGCACAAAGAAATTAGTTAACAACAAGTTAATTAGTTAACAATCCCAATATCCGTCTGGCGGGTATCCGATAGTTTCCACCCATCCAAAAAGTTAACATTTGGGCGTAAGGTCCCTAGCAGGTTGCGCGACCCTTTATTTTTTTAAGTGACCCGCGTTTCGACCGAAAAAACGATTGTCGTGGCAACGCATTTTTAGTCCTCCGTTCAAAAGCTGATATTTCGAGCACGGAGACGACCGAAAACCCTCAAGTCTCACAGGACCTCCAAGTCCAAAATAGGGTGAGTGCACCAGTGAATGGAGGAAATTACTTATATGATTGACAAAAAAAAGTGCTCAATCGAAGGTAAATCATTCGGTGATGAAAATTTCGAATATACAAATAGAAAAAGGAGTGCCAGCGACTTCGCAGTGCTCGAAAATTAAAAAATGATCAGACTACAGTAGAACCCCAATTAACCGGGATCGGATTAACCGGGAAGCGGATTAACCGTGTGTCTTCCCAAGTTTTTTTTTTTCTTTTTATACGCGCAGCAAGCCAAAGTGACTGAGTTCTTAAAAAAAAAAAAAAACTAGTTGCCGTGCTATTAATGAAAAAATATCCAAAGCTTTACATTCTAGTTCACACTATTTAACAATTAAGAGCAAGTTGTACCAAATGTCATTGTAACGAGTCAAAATAAATTTGTATCATTGGCCATTGTTGACTTATATACTTTAGCTGTCTCGTTCGGATTAACCGGGATTTCGATTATCCGGAAACTTTTCGGTCTCGAGCATCCCGGTTAATCGGTGATGCTACTGTATTTCGGACTTGCAGATCCTGCGAGTATTGACGGTTCTTGATAATTTCCGTGGTCGAAATTTCTACTTTTGAACGGTCGAAAAAAATGTCGAAAAAAATCTACTGTATTTCGGACTTGCAGATCCTGCGAGTATTGACGGTTCTTGGTAATTTCCGTGGTCGAAATTTCTGCTTTTGAACGGTCGAAAAAAATGCATTTGGTCGAAACGTCGGTGGTGCAACTCGCTACGGATCTTACAGTTACCACCCGGACGGATATTTGTATCCCATTTAAATAAGTTTTTCCCAGATGTCTTTTTGCTACCTGCTACGCGACGACCGAAAACTCAGACAGGCGCATTGTGCAGTAATATTCATAAAAAAATAAAATAAAAAAAATAAAATCGTGATACTCCGACTCACCTCCTTCCTCTCTTCGACCTCTCTCATTTCCTTCATGAGCGCGATCTTCATAGCTTTAGCGAGTGATTTGCGAGTAGCTTTTTGAGCGATCGATTTTTCATGCTGATTCATGTCGGCGGCCGCGGCCGCCATCGCTCGCGTCTTCGTTCTCGTCACTCTCGTCGGTGCGTCGACGTCGACGCTCTTCGGGCTGTTCATTTGAGCTTGCTCGAACGCTTCGACGCGTTTCTTCACCGAGTCCGTCGTGTACGGACTGAACAATGTGTTTGTCTTGTACGCATTTTTACCGGTTCTAATGCCGTTTACATCTCGCAATACCGTTTTCGTAGGGGTCGCAGCGACGGCGTCGTCCTCGCTCAGGAGACTCGAGCGCGTTATTCGTTGCTTCGTCTTTACCTCGGGCTTGTCGACGCGCTTCGCTTTCCTCTCCTCCTTGCGTTCCGGCGACGAATCATCGTCCGTAATCAGCGCGTTGAACACCTTGTTCGCCATCGTCTCCTTCAACGCCTTCATCCTGTCCTGCAGGTCGTTCTTCGACTGCAGCGCCGATTTCGCCACTAGCGGCGATCTCTGGTAGGCTTTCTTCGCCGGTGGCCCCTCGTTTACCAGCGTGTCCCGTTCGGAGGTTCGAGCGGCGCTCGGTGATTTCTTCACCGTCACCGTCTCGTTTATTCTCATGGGCATTTGCATCGACTCCAAAACCACCGTGACGTTCATCATCTTTCTGTCGAACGTCACCGTGCTGTTCGGATTCATCGTTGAGTTCATCGGAATCGATTTGCCGACGGCGTCCTCGTACATCGACGGCTCGACCGTTAGATCGGCCTCGGGAACGTTCATCGTCTCGTTGACGATGTTCGCCTTTTTCGCCGCTGGCTCGCGGACGTTTTTCGAGGAACCGCGCGAGCCCACTTCGATGGACTCCTCGCGCGGGCGTTTGCTGCGCGACGAGCGGCTCGACCGGCCGATCACCTCGGCCTTTGCGGCGGTGTACGTTGTGTTCGGCTCCGCTTTCGCGACGACTATCGTGGCGTCGTTCTTCTCGGTTCTCCTTGTGGAATTGCTGTGCTTCTTCGTCGGTCGCTTCGCCTCCTCCTCGTCCGAGCTCCCAGCCACAGATATCGTTCTCTTCGCTCGACTCGCTCGCGCCGGCTTTTGGATCGGTTCTTCCTCCTCGTCCGCCGAGGGCCGACGGATCTTTGAATTCAGCCTCGCGCCCTGTTGCTTCTTGATGTTGCTGAAGGCCTTCAGGGACGCCGCTCTTCTGGACGCTCTCGGAGCCAGCGCGTCCTCATCCTCCTCCTCGTGATCCTCCACTCCCGTCTGCTCCACGAGGGTGTCCGACGCTTTCGATTCATTCTCCGCGACGTCGTCCTCCGGTATCGTCTCTATACGTTTGACCCTCTTTCTCGGCACTTTCGGCGTCTTTGGAATCAGCGGACCGGAAAGCGCGCTCGGTATCTGCTCCAGCAACGTCGACAGATAATCAGAGAATTCTTTTCTAATGTCGTCCCCATTCTTTTTTACTTCGCTCGCTCGGTTACTAATCTCCGAAAAGTCGGTCTTCATTCTCTTCAATATGGTTTCCTTAGACCACGCACTCATGGTGAAAACTGCAAACATAAAGAAATTATGACACAGATTTTTTTGTGCGATATATCGTAATTTCTTTTTTTTTGTAAAGATTTAGGGTGTTAATTCTCAGAGGCTTGTCGGGAGCTTCCTATATTGCAAGACGCATTAAAGACAATTATGGGCAAATTTTATAATTTATATGTGTTATTGGAGGAGCAAATGCTGTGACAAAGAAATACAAACAAATACAGACGCAGGAAATAAATTTGTGTCTGAATGGAGAGAACAGAAAATTAGGTTTTTCAGGCTCACGTCTATAGCTCATTAAGGAGGGTCAAGCATGAGACTTGGTTCGGATAGGCTCGTGGTGCACAAGGTGCAGGGCAGGTCGTGTGTGAGTAAAAGTTCCGCCATGCGGCCTCTCACTCGCACATGCCAAGCGTACCGAGACAAAGCTGTAAATTTCCATGTAATTGCTTATTGTTAACTAACGGTGAAGATCGAGTGTCTACTTTTTTGTACAGAGCTTCGTGAAAATATTCTCTGGAGTTTTCAATAATTTGTTTGCAACGTTTCCACATGAACTACCCTAGAATCATTAAAATTCATCGATTATTTTCAATCTGCCATAACAATCAATCTTAAATGGTGCAAATTAAAAAAAATATTTCTGGAAAACAGTAAAGACGAACGCATTCAAACTTTGCAGTTACCCTTAGACCGTTCATATCAATGCGTAAAAAAAGAAATCAGCATATTTTTCTTGATGACTTTGTAAAGCTCGACCCTTCTTAAGGAAAAAAATTCTTTATAATTTATTAATTATAACGGAATTTTATCACATATATATATATTATCCGGGCGATTCTTGAGCGCAAGTTGTATTTAATATTTTGTACGCCAGGAAGCAAATGCTGTGACAAACGAATACAGAAACAAGAAATAAATTTGTTTGAGCGTTTATTTGAAAAATCTTTAAAAGATTACATTTTTTATTGAAATTTAATTTTTTTTTTTTCAATTTAATTTCTTTTTTAAGATTACGGCGTTAATACCCCGTAATCTTAAAAATGTTATACACACGATTATGTACGAATCCTAGAATTTATATACATTTATCGGGTCGACGTTTAAGCCCAAGTTATATTTCGTATCTTGCGCTTAAGGAGCAAACCCTCTGCCAAACACACAGACGAATACAGAAGCGAGAAATAAATTTGTCTCCGAATGGAGAATCGGAAAATTGTGTTTTTCGGCCTCGCGTCTATCGCTCGTAAAGGAACAAAATCTTTTTTTTTTCTGTCCCGAAGAACGCGTAAGAATCGTCGAGATTCCGTGACAAAGTTCGCTGTCCGCGCAATGCCTTCGACTCACCGATTATATCGAAGCTCAAACACGTTTATGGCGGACGATTGTTAAGAAAATAACGCCGATGCACGCTCGGACCTGTTTAAGCACTATGCCATTCGGCACACGCGAATCCTAAAACGACACTACTCCTGAAATTCACGGTTCAGATTCTGTCAGTGACAACTACGACTACGAAAAATAAACAAACAAACAAAATGACTTTAAAACGCAAGCTAATTCCCGGGAATTGGCATAATTAATCCAAATAATTTATCCCGAGATACGTAGCGGCGGCCTCCGCGCTCACTCGATTCACTGTCGTCCTCGCACGCCTGGTGTAAATAATCTAACGTCTTTTTCGGTTTAAAATCCGACCAACGAGCGCCATCTCGATCGCGCGGCAAACTAAAAGCAAAGAATATGGATAGCATAGAAGTGTACTTCCCATAGCCCACTTGAAGCCAAAAAGTTGGGGAGATGTCGACGAGCTTATCACCCCAGTGGTAAGATGTCGCTACAGTAGCGTGCGAGTGTGTATTGTACATGTGGCCACAAGTGGGCTATGGGAAGTACGCTTCTATGCAATCCATATTCTTTGCTAAAAGGCTCGTTCGCAAATCGTCCATGGACGTATTAAGGCGAGGTGAAACGCACTCGGTCGGTAACAAAAACTGTAATAATTGGAATCGGAGTTTGTAGACACTTTGCGAAAAGGCAAACTATTACACTGATGTAGAATTCAATACTGCGTCCCATGATACTTCGGTTTTATCCAAAATCTCAAGCATTTTTACATGACATTGATTCGAAAAATGTAAAGTATCTCTCTAGCACTCTCATATGTCACGTGGTACATGTTTTGACTCACCTCGGTGATTCCGTAATCACTCGAAGTCCGATTAATTCAAAGCCGTAAAAGTTTGGCAAAAAGGATAGTAATCAGAGCTCGGCAAAATACCAAGAAATAATTCAAGTACAAAGTATCACAGGTACTTAAAGTATCAAGTACTCTTTGTACGTGAGGTATTTCTCAAGTATTTTTCGCTATCCGGTTTGTAACATTAAGTGTTATCTAGCGTAAAGAGTTATCTTTTTGAAAAGAAAGGTACAAAGTAATTAGCTCATGGTTTTTCGACCGGAAATGATGTCGTACCGGAAATACATCGCTCCCGGTCGAAAAATAAAATGTTCAAACCGGAAGTGACGCGTGCTCATAAAGTACCTGTACTTGGTACTGGAAATCGTAAAAAAAAAAGTACTTGGTGTACTAAAAAGTACTTGTGTAATTCAAGTACATAGTGAAGCACTGTCCACCACTGTTAGTAATAATTTTCCAACGACAAGTTATCGTAGATTTTTAAATATTCTCTGAAATTTGTTAATTTAAAAAAATATAACTCCGCAATGAATGAATTTTTCATACGCTCTGCTGTTGCAGCCGACATAGAAACTCGCCCTTCGCGGAGTAAAAAGAAAAAACAAGTAGCCAATGGCACGACCGAAGGTGGTAATCGGAGAGGATCGGAAACAATCGTAGAATACATCACTCCCACCAAGAGGCGCGTCCACCCGAGTGGCTGGCTGCGGAGAAGGCTTCCCGGCTGTGGTGTTGTGTAGCAAAATGGCCGCCCGACCGCGATGAGTGTGTGACGTTCCTCCGAGGTGTTGTGTTTGTGTCGTCCTTCCGTGAAGTTTTTTTGTTGTTAACACAACACACAGTCCGAGTGTTACGGCGGAGTGACCGATCGGATATTACAGCGGAACCTCGTCGCCGGCGGTTGGAAAATATTACTTCGAAGTTCATGAAACCGTAAGTTCGACAGTTGTTAGCGAAGTTCTATCGATGCGGTGTACTTTAAAATTTGTATAATCGCGTCGGGTTTCGTGCACGTTCATTCGGTGCAGACCGCGAATCACGCCAGGTTTGTTCGCTAAGCCATCGACGATCGATCCAAAAATTTTTGTCGTCCCGACAAAAACTTACCGACCGCGCTCGTCGCAAGTATTTTAATCTCTGGAACTGTTCCAGAATCATTTTACTTTTCGCAAGGCGCAGTTACGCTTTAAGAGACTGTCACCGACACACGCACACGTTGACAACATCGACGTCTTTAGCTGCGGATTCGCTTGCACCGAAATGCCGGAAATCCACGTACCTGCGAAATATCGGAGTTTCGGTGCGATCGCGAAAAAAACTTTCGTGCTGTCTCACAGCGATGGGGCAAAGTTGAAGAGTGCTCGGGCTGACTTGACCGTACGACCATCTGGGATCAACGTATGCATTATTGAGAGACGGAGAGTTTATTTATTGATTGATTTATTTGTTTGCTTATTTAAATGAAAACGGACTGAGCCCAATTACCGAGTTCATGAAAAACTCTAACGGAGTAACTTGAAACTGCGAGACTGACGGCACGCCGACACGATACAAGGCCAAATGGAAATGAATACATAAAATAATTAGTGAATAACAGAGAAAAACATACAAAATAAATGCTAATAGTCATTTACGATACTAGTGCGATAAAACCTTTTCTGACGATTGTGAGTTTGCAGCGCGAGCTGAAACGACACGTCCCAATCACACGAGTTGAGAAAAAGTTTTCTCCACAAGAATCATACGAAATTTCATTTCGCAAGGTGTAAAACTGGAATTTTTGCATGGAGTGAAGTAATAATAATTTACGATACTAGTGCAATAAAACGGTTCCCAACGAATGTGAGTTTACAGCACGAACCCAACGAATGTGTTGCATTCACAGCAGTTGAGAAAAAGTTTTTTGCACGAGTATCATACAAAATTTTACTTCACAAGGCGTAAAGCTACAATTTTCACACGGAGTGAAGTAATAGTAATTTACGACACTAGTGTGATAAAACTTTGCAATCACGCGAGTGAAGAAATGGTTTTCCGCACGTCTGTCGTACCAAATTTCACTGCGCAGGGTTTGAAAATAGAGGCTTTACGCACACAAAGCCCGTGTAAAATTGCAATTTTCACACAGAGTGAAGTAAAATAATTCGGAGACTCGTGATCCACTTTTGAGCAATTGTAGGAGTCTTTGAGTAGCAGGAGAGTCATCGGGTCATAGAGATTACGTGCTCTCTTGTTTCGCCTACGTACCGTTGCCAGACATCTCCGTACACGAATATTCGAGCACCATTGATGTTTGGGTCGATCGGTCGTTAATCGCAAATATATATAAATTCAAGTTGCTCAGCAACATTACATCTTCGCGATTCTCGCTCGTTAATGGAACGACCCTGTCGGCAAGTGCTTTTTTTTTTTTTTGCATCCATTAGTCTCAATGGGACTCCTCGCCTGCATCGGCATAAATATGCTAAATACGTAATAGAGGATGGCTCATGTTCACGTATAGTCGGCGTTGCCTTGGACATTATAAATAACCGGCGAAGCCTAAAAACAGCTCGCAACGTCCAACCTTCGACGTCCACCAGACACGACTCTCTACCGACAATGAAATCTCGGATCTCGTCGATCGCCGGAAAGTCGATGTGTCCTATCGTTTTATTTATCGTTCCCGCCGTCAATCTTTTCCCGTCCAATTATCGTCGCCACTTGTTTCTTCAATAACTCAACGAACGCGCCGGTACTTACCGTGCGATAATCTCGCCCTCGCCGGTTTCATAATACGATCAATGAATCATCGACCGCACGCCAAGAAAATAAACAAACGCGCGATGCTCTGTCTCTGCACAGCGGTCAGCTCGAGAACTCGTTACGAGTACACGGTCATTTAAGAAGGTTGGAGCGCCTCGCACCGGTCGAATGAGTGCTGTATTTTTAAAGTTGTTCGTACGGACTTTTACGCATCTGTTGAATACAGCGGATGGTTATTTTCTTAAAGCATGTTGCACGTAAAATTGTGCGCTTTCCGTTATTGGGAAGTGCGGTTTGCGCATGCGTACAAACGCAATGTGGTCTGCTTCTCGCACCAGTGCGAGGAAGTGCCTTTCTGCGGAAAAATGAAAAGCCTGATTTTCGTGTATTTGTTAGGAAAACTTAGGTGAATGGCAGAGGCGCAGAAAGGAGAGCACTGACTCGTGTGAATGACACATTTTCATTTTCACACTCGTCGAGAATTCCCTTTCTATGCCCTTGCCGTACAAATGATTATTGTATTACAGCAGATGTTCTCAATCAAGAAAAACATGAATTGCAATGGATTTACAAAAATATTAACTATTTTGTGCTAATTTTCGAAAAGATAGATATTCTATACGATTGTTGTTTTGGTTATGAAGGGGAATTTCGTCAATGGATAAACAAAAGATTGTCATTTTTAAATGGAAAATACTATTGAATATCTAGATGGTAAATTCGTAGAGCATCTTACAAGGAAGAGAATCAACCGTGATACATAAAAAAAAGGAGCAGACATGGATTATTCTTTGAAAAAAAAACTGAATCTTTTAAAAAATTAGCATAATTTAATATTTTCAAAAATCGAATTGTATTTAATGTTTTTCCAGGTTAAATAACATTCGCTGTAGTACAAATAACCATTCACTGTAATCATTGGATGCGCAAAAGTTTGTATAAAAGACTTTAAAAATGTAGCACGCATTTGACTAGTGCGAAGCACTTCAGCTTCTTGAGAGCATGTGAAACACTATGGGGTGCGAGAGAGATAGCATCGGTGGCGCTCACGGCGGAGCGAGAGAGACACACTCGGAAAGGTGTTTCACAGTGTCTATATGACATAAACAATTAATTATATGTGGTACTTTGTCTGCGTCAATAATATTATAATAAAAAAAAAAATAATAAAAAAACATAGAGTATCTATGAAAATGTTCGCAGTTATATTGAGCCGATTATTTGTAAGGAGATTATTTTGTTTAGTGTGGATTTGACTTCATTTTTACGACAATCAGGTTAGGAAACGTCATTTAGCTCGAAACCGTGCACTTTGATCGCCGTTCTATTGAACATTAGTCCGGTGACTTAACTTTTTTTTTTTTTTTTCTTTCGCATGAATTCCCAATTGATTCGCGAGTTCACAGTACTTCATATTTTTTTCTCTAACTTGAATCTAAGTATGTTAATTCTCGATATGAAGATCAATTTCGCCAGCTCTCCCGTAAGCGCCATGTAAAAAAAAAAAAAACCAATTTTCAAGATCTAATTATTCATTCAAATGGTCGGTAAAAGCCCCCGAGATTTTGTACAAGTAACATACGATAGTTAAATTGCAGCATGTAAAAAGTTTATGCACATGACTTTGGATTGCCTTCGCGACATAACTACCTCGAGGCGAGGCTAAACGTGTGCGGCGAGCGGCCGAGTGCGAGAGAGACAGCGCCATAGGGTTCGCGCGAGAGCGAGCGAGAGGGGGTTTAGACTCCCCGTAAGTCGGGACTAAAGATCAACATAACCTCAAAATATTTTGAAACAGTTTTTCTCCGAAATAGCGTTATAAAATAAAAAAATAAAAAAACGAATCGCGGGGCTCCCTAAACGTTTGATTAATGCAATAAGCTCGGCAATTAATTTTTCATTTTATAGAATGGTTTCGGTGAAAAATTGTCTCTCGCGCATTCATGCGTATTTGGCTGCCCCTTAAGGAGGGAGTCTCGCTGCGCGCTGACTTCGCATAAGTTCGACAAAAATAATAGAAAAATTGCAAGTACTTCTTGATGGTATAAAAATCTGCAAAAAATTCATGCATACTAAAGGTACTGTGAAGATTAATTTTGCATAATAATTTGTTAATAACATTTTGTAATTATTATTATGCAAAATTAATCTTCTCAGTACCTTTAGTATGCATGAATTTTTTTCAGATTTTTATACCATCAAGAAGTACCTTCAATTTTTCTATTATTTTTGTCGAACTTATGCGAAGTCAGCCTCAGCGAGACTCCCTCCTTAAAGGGATGCTGGATCTGGTTTTTTTTTTTTTAACTTTTTTAACCTGCTTTACCTCTGTTTTACCGATGGACCTAACAAATTTTTCTGTTCCGACTTAGCATTGTTAATGTACTACGCATATGCTTAAAATCACACAGGATTATGATACTGACATAAACGCTTCGGAGTGCAGTTCAATTTTCATTGAAAACTTACAAGGAATTAAGAAAATCGAATATTATAGTTTGCGAAAGTCCGTGAGCGTAGTGTCAGGATTGACGCCCAGGTGTAGGGCTCTGCATCGTGCCCTACACTTCATTCGGCCGTGTAAACCGATAGCGGTGGATGCGCGGTTGGTGTGCGGCTTCGGTGGTCCCCGGAGTCAAGCTGAATCGTTCGCGGTCAGTACTTGGATGGGTGACCGCCTAGCCGTCCACTGACTGGCGCATTGGAACCGTTGAGCGGGAGGCCGAATTCTGGTGATTGGTGTTCGTACTCGAAGTATCGAATACGAACATTAAGACTCAGTTGGAATGATCGGCTGTATCGGCGCAGGTTTTCCGCAGTTTCCCTGGGCCCTCGTGCGAATGCGATACAGTAGGGGGTGGGGGGGTAAAAAGCGGCTGCGGACGCGCATCTACATCGTGAATTGCAGGAATAGCAAAAAAAAAAAATTGAGGAAAGGGCGGCTCGATGACCGAATAGATGTCAGAGCCATAAAAAGAATATACGGGGGTCAATAAAAAAAAAAAAAAAAAAAAAAAATCATTCGGCCGTGTTCATCGGCTCTAATCAGCCGTCGCAAGTCGATAGACCAAGTAATCGCAGTTTACACTTCACGTGTGATTATCTTTTGAGTGAGCAACTTTCCGATGGTTTTAGAATATTCGGAGAACTTCACAGAATCGGCGTGCACTCCCTTCTGACGTATGTGAAATCTATAATTTTTTATATCCAACATAACGGATGCTGTAAACATTTCAGCGGCCATGTTGGTTTCCGCGACAGTTTTTTTAATATTCGATTTTCTTTGTTTTTCGAAAGATCTCGACCGAAATTCGAGTGCGCGCCGAATGATTTATGTTTTCAATACAGTCCTGTAAAATTTGAAGCACACCCGTCGCATAGTGACGACGTAAAGTGAAAACTACGAAATTACCTATTTCGGCCGGTAAAACAGGAAGGTCCAGGGGCAGCCCCTTAAAGTGGGTCTAAACATCAACACAGCCTCAAAACATTTTTAGACCATTTTTCGTCGAAATAATTTTTTATATTAAATAAAAAAAAAAAAAAAAACGCATTCATTTTATAGAATCGTTTCGGACAAAAATTGATTAAAAAGAACATCGACTCTGTCTCTCTCGCACTCACGGGTGTCTGGCCTCCCCTTGACGTCAATCCGATGTGTCACCGTCTTTGTTTTTTTTGTTTCTCTGTTTGTTTCTTTGTTTCTTTGTTTCTTTTGAAGTTGGTCGCGGATTCTCGGTCCCCGAGACGCAGTCAGGCGATCCTTCGCGAAGTTCGTTGGTAATTGCGAAAACTGTATCGTGAGAATTTGCCTGCCCGAGCCGGAAGTCTTTTCGCCCGGCTCGAGGTCAGACGCGCACTGTACGTAGCTGCGCGCGCATGGGAGCCTGGGACGGTCCTCGCAGCTTTGCGAGCATAATTAGACGAAGCGAGTGAATTATATTCGCCACCGTCGTAACGGCAGCCGGTATGCAACGAAGCAGCCCTCCCGGGCACCGTAAACTACGATAATTAGTCAATCGCTGATTGGCCGGGTTCGCACCGCGGCGTGTCTTCGATGTAGGGAGGATTTAGGTATTTCCCGAGCGCCGGTACAGAAGGATGTCTTACGCAATCCGTCTTTCCCGTCGGATCGAGGCGCCTTGTCTACCGCGGTGGACAGAAAAATACTCCCGGAAAAACGATTCCCTGGATAAAGTATTCCTGGCCACAATATTCCCTGGATAAACTATTCCTGGACACAATATTCCCTGGAAAAAGTATTCCCGGGAAAAAGTATTCCCTGGAAAAAGTATTCCCTAGAAAAAGTATTCCTGGACAAAGTATTCCTGGACAAAGTATTCCTGGACAAAGTATTCCTGGACAAAGTATTCCCTGGAAAAAGTATTCCCTGGAAAAAGTATTCCCTGCAAAAAGTATTCCCTGGAAAAAGTATTCCCTGGAAAAAGTATTCCCTGGAAAAAGTATTCCCTTGAAAAAGTATTCCTGGACAAAATATTCCCTGGGAAAAGTATTCCTGGACAAAGTATTCTCTGGAAAAATGCCCGGAGACTCTGTCTCTGGGCATTTTCGTCTGGAGTACTGTCTGGAGTACTGTCTGGAGTACTGTCTGGAGAAGTATTCCCTGGAAAAAGTATTCCTGGACAAAGTATGCCCCGGAAAAAGTATTCCCTGGAAAAAGTATTCCTGGACAAAGTATGCCCCGGAAAAAGTATTCCCTGGAAAAAGTATTCCCTGGAAAAAGTATTCCGTGGAAAAAATATTCCCTGGAAAAAGTATTCCCTGGGAAAAATATTCCGTGGAAAAAAGATTCTCTGGAAAAAGTATTCCCTGGAAAAAATATTCCCTGGAAACAGGATTCCCTGAAAAAAGTATTCCCTGGAAAAAATATTCTCTGGAAAAAGTATTCCCTCGAAAAAGTATTTCCTGGAAAGAGCATTCCCTGGAAAAATAACCCTTGCAAAAAATACCCCCCGTGTGGGTCTGGGGGGGGCGTACTTTTTCCGGGGGTATTTAGTCCAGAGTGTATTTTTTCCGGGGGTATTTATTGCAGGGGCTATTTTATCCGGGATTCGTTTACGGCTGGTCCGGAGTCGCCGCTTGTTCCGCCGATGGTCGCGGTCTCGTCTCGTCCGCGGAACGAGGAATGTCGCTGATCTCGAGTACTCGGCACTCGTGCCGGGATATGTACGGCAGAGTCTCCGGGCATTCGCGGTATGCTTTCGAGCGAGATTCCTCAAATCCGAGACTTCACGGGCATTACACGTGTTCACGACTATAATGCAGAACCGAAGGAGAGATGAATAAAAAATTCTTTTAATTAAACATTTTAAAATCGGCCTGTTGTAAACAATTTTATTTTTATGTTTCAGAGAGAAAAAGATGACAGCGGAGGATGGACTGCGGATCTGAGATCTAGGTAAACATCCGAAAAACAACAACAACAACAACAAAAAACCGGTGTAACTGGTCGGTTACCTGATTCATCGGTGTATTTCTCATCGACGGGTTCGTTACGTCACGACGAGGAGCTGTTCTCGCGAAATCTAAAACGTGACGACGTACTTTCGTTTACGAGCAGTAATCGAGAGAACAGTGTCGTCTACCCTGGCAAACGGAGCGCAGTCTCCGCACGGAGCGGGAGACGGAGTGGTGTGTGTGTGTGAGAGAGAGTTATATACCTTTCCCTCCCACTATTCGTCCTCGGGCACGGAGACGCTAAAAGAAACGTCGGGGGTCCGAGATATTTGGCCGAGGAACCGAGACGAGCCCTCACTCGTGACCAGTCAGCTGGCCGGGTTGCACTACACGAGGTATCATACCTACGGTACCGACCTTTTTTTTTTTTTTATAAATAAGTACCGAGCGACCCTCACTGCAATGTTAATGACTAAAAATCTCATGCTCGATCGCCTTCGTTGGAAAGTTCAATACACTGATTGACGAGCATTTTTTATTTTTATTTTTGTTCGTTCTGTTATTCATTCAACGTAAGCTTCGTTGATATATAGATAGAAAAAGAAACACATCTTTACTGAGTCACTTATCGAGAGGGATTCGAGGATAGCAGGCATTAAAAAGGCACGTTTACATCTCTATCTCCCACAACTCTACCAGATAGCAACTCTAACAGAAAACATCTCTCGCCAAACACTTCTACCAGAAAACACGTCTACCGGATAATAACTCTGCCAAAGTCTCTACCAGAAAGTAAAATAATTCGACCAGAATCAAAGTC
This sequence comes from Amblyjoppa fuscipennis, assembly GCA_963575735.1. Lineage (NCBI taxonomy): Eukaryota > Metazoa > Arthropoda > Insecta > Hymenoptera > Ichneumonidae > Amblyjoppa > Amblyjoppa fuscipennis. Next base: position 15,205,169 of record OY754493.1, read on the forward strand.
CGGTAGAGTTTTACTCTACCGGACTTGAAATAAAACTCTACCGGGATGGAAATAAAACTCTAACGGAGTACAAGGCTAGACGGTAGCCTTGTATTGCGGTGCAGTTTTATGTCCATTCCGGTAGTGTTTTATTTCCATTCCGATAGAGTCTTATTTTAAGTCCGGTAGAGTTTTATTCCAATTCTGGTAGAGTTTTTGGTAGAGATGTAAATGTGCCATTAAAAAGCGTTTATTTTTTTATGTCGCCAAAGAAAAAAGACGTCTAAAAAAATGTTCAGGGATTTCTCCATCGCGACCTCACTGCAATGTCAATGACTCGAAAAATGTCACGCTTCGTCGCGTTTCTTGGAAAATTCAATACACTGATTTACGAGCATTTTTTAAAAACTTGTTCTGTTATTCGTCGACATAGACAGCAAAGAAACACATCTTTACTAAATCCTATACAGAGGCCTTCGGCGATATCAAGCACGAAAGCCGTTAAATCTTTGGTGCCGGCAGAGAAGAAAACCGTATAAAAAAAATCCAAGCCATCTTTATACAATTCTGTTTTCCTGAATTAAAAAAAAAATTGTTTTTCACTCTCTAATTATATGAATCATACACTGATAAAGTTTACGACCGTACTTTCGTTGATCGGCATGGTTTGTTCAGAGTCTCGCGGCGCTCTCTTAAAATCGCGTACTGATAATTCGAGAGAGAGCGAGCCATGGTGTTCTCCCGAGCGGCGAATAAAAATTTATCTCGAAGATCTCGCCGAGTCGTTGAACCCCCCCATTCTGCATGACGCGAACTTGAATGGGCTTTTCGAGTTTTTCCCTCCGGCTCGAGTATACGCTGAGACGTTCGAGTCGGAGCGATAAACAGGTGGCCACGGAATTAATGATAATTTTTAATGTTCATCAAGGTGGATTGCCATTATTTCGTTTCGAACGAAAAAAAAACGGCAGTTTGGATCTGGTGCGCTAGTAAAGTGCTGTGTCCGGCCACGTCGGACGGGGAGGGCAAAGTAACCGTCCGGTATTTGCCAGACCAGATGGAAAACGCACGACTCACACGGGTCACGGTACAGTAACGTGTACTGTTAAGAGTGCACACAGCTCGTCGGAGGTGTGGAATCTCTGTTGTAAATTTTCCGAGTGCAGCCGCGGCGAACGGCAGCGGGCACTTGATTAATGCGTCGAGCCGCGGAGCGTGGTAGACGCGGTCGCGTCGCCGCTATTTCCGAGTAATCACGACAATCGGACAAGCCCTTCATTTATAGTTGTACAAGTACGATGGGCGTAATGGTGGACGTTGTGCGAGCCGAATACGTGCCATACCCACGCTGTACCAAATACTTCGCGCACACGGAGAAGCGGACACGCTTTCGCGGATTTCATCAGCCTGACATCGAATATGGCATTGCCGAGCTTCGTTCGCTCGAAGCGTTTGACACCTCGTCGACGGAAGAAGAATCACACGAAGAAGATCGATTGGGGACTCAATTTTTTTTTATCGGAGAGTTCTCTTTATGGAAAACGTTCATGAAAAGATCGAGCTAATGGACAATGGAGCAAAAAGTCGTTACTGCTAGCTCATTAATTAATGCGCTGTAAAAATTGCGTAGGAAATTTAATGTACTGGTACTGAAAGATTTTATGGACAAACTGGTATTTAAATTTCGCGTGGAATTGCGATGAAAAATTAACGTACAGTATATTAGAAACTTTAAAAAAGGTTTACTGTCAATAATTTACTTTAATTTTATTGTAAAGGTTATTTAATTCCAATAATCTGCTTTAATTTCAATATAAAAGTACATTAATTTTTCATCACAATTGTACATTAAATTTATTGTACCAGTTTTTGCATATGAAAACTTCCAGTCCGGTACATTAAATTTACAATTTTTTTTACATTGATCTCAAATAATTCGACTCACTGACACACGTCCGTGGATTTCATCGGCCCAGCATCGAAAATCGCATTGAGGAGCTCCGTTTGCTCGGAATGTTCGGCGCTTCATCAACGGGAGGTTGAAGAATGACATCAAGGGGATTCTCGATTAGTGGATTCTCAATTTTTCTATCAAAGAGTCCTCTTCATCGAATTCGTTCATGAAAACACCGAACTAACGAACGAACGGGGCAAAAAGTCGCTACAGTTTCTAGCTCATTAATGAAAGACGAAGGGAGAGCCAGCACGAGCTGCGTAGAGATAGGAGAGAAAAAGAAGAAGAAGAAGAAAAAACACAGTTCTGCGTAGTATCAGAGATCTTGTGTTTTCTCTCAGAGAGCAATTCGTAGAACAGCCATGATTCATAAACCGCAGCGCAATTGTATGGCAAGGACGAAATTGCTGGCTTCGCGTGGGAGGTTCAATAACAAAAATAAATTTACAACGTAATACCGAGCGCGACGTCCCGGAGTCTCTGGCGTTTGGATTCACTCGATACTTGTTCTCAATGTTTTCAATGGGAATCCCGAGTTTCGCCGTAACTCGAGAGCCAAATCCGCTTCGTTAAGAGGTTTTAAGAAAAATCTGCTTGGCCGCGTGGAATTCGATATGGTAACGTGCTTACTAGAGCAGAGAAAACAAAAACATTATCGCACAACGGCTCGCTTTACTGTCGAATAGTGAAATAGCTTGCCGAGTCTCGGTAATTGGTAGAAGCTTCGGATGATGCTATCAATGTCGTCAGTTTGGTCTACAAATTATGCGACTTCGCATTGTCTCGCACATGTGCGACAGGGCGATGCAACGACGGATTTTTCTGGCATGGGAAACTCTTGGGCGATTTTTCGCGCATTGGCGTATTGAGATTTGAGATCAGAGCTGGGCAGTACTTAAAGTACACGAGTACTTATTTGGTACGTAAAGTATCAAAGTACTTTTCGGTACTTTAAGCACTATTACTGAGTACTAAGACCAAAGTACTTGTACAATTGTGAGCTCTTTTTTTCTCTCTTTTTTCTCTCTTTGAGGAAGCTATGCTCAAAATTGTAATAAATGAGGGAATCATGTGCACATTACTTTGCACCGATTGCGTAACGTAAAAAAATGTCTGTCTCATAAATATTATATTTATCAACTCAATATTTTCCATTTAAATCCCAAAAATACGATTTTTTGTGGACAAAATCGACACTCAATGTCTCACTGTACTTTAGCCCTAAAAAGGCCAGCGGATTTATGTTCAGCGGAAAAATACGTTGAAATACGTGGCAGTTCATTTTTAAAAAAGAAAAAAAAATTTGTCAACAAATTTGCAAAGCTACCTTTCGAGTTAATTTTTCGATATCAACGTTTGAAAATCACGAAAATCGACGTTTTTTCAGAAGTGGCTCAAAAATTGAAAAATCCTTGTTCACTCGATTTTTTTTTTGTTTTAACGCTATATTCGACGTATTTTTCCCACTGAACACGAATATAACAATTATTTTACTCTCAGCCCAATATTTTTCATTTAATTCCCAAAAATACGATTTTTCGTGCATAAAATCGAGACCTTCCTCACTTTCGGACACTGTACCAGATCCATACGTCCCAGATTTAGTTGTTATACATCCAGTCGACCTCCATTCACTACCCTAAGGTCCAGTCGTCATAGCCCAGTCGCTTAGTTTGTTACCAAGGATTAGAAACGAAGAGTTGGACGTTTTAAAAAAATGTTGGTCCTGAACAGGGCCGTTTGATTTGAACATTTATTTTTAAATTTCGTACTAGTGGAACTCCCCCCCCTTCCGATTAAGAAGAAAAAGTACTTTGTATTTTATAAAAGTACTTTAAGTACGGAAATTACTTTGCACTTAAAGCCCTTGTGGTACTTAGTACTTCGTACTTTTCGGTGCTTTGCCCAGCTCTGTTTGAGACAGAATTAACGTAAATACAAAATCTGAACGCGTTTCGGTATACTGCGTGATGTAAAAAGTTAAAAACTAACATATTCACTGTGCCGTAAAACCTCGAGTGCCTTCGCACTTTCCGTTCGGAGGACACGGAATAATTTACGTCTGGTGCACGCGATGTTCAGTCATTGGCCGAGGTTTCGCCGAGGAGTTTTTGACTAATACCAAGGTTCCTCGGCCCCTCGACGGGAATCCTGATGATTCTTCGTCCCTGCGACCGGTCAGGATATCCTATTAGCGAATGTCCACTCGCTCGATCTTTAAAAGTCTCGGATTTCGCTGTTACACGGATACACATCCGATGTACCCGATAAGGGTTCCGATAGAGCCTTGCCGCACATATTGTCTTTACGTAACGCTAATTCACATATTAGTATGTTCGGTCAGAGCTCGCCGTATAGATATTTTCGTTTACCACCGCGAGCACACTCATCGTCTCAACAGACGGTAACGAACCAAGGATAAACTCCGTTTGAATTATTCAATATCTGTTCGTGCAACGGATTTGCTCTCTGGGCTCAGGCAACGCTCGTCGCGCTCGACGATTCACAAGCGAGCTTAGAAGCGGAGCAAGTTCAGCGTGGATGTCGTTATGGTTTCCTTATTTATCCTGCGATTCCGTAAAAGGTCCCACGACGCACCTGTTGCACGCTGTTCCGATAGCTCCGCTCGAAAATAATAACTCATCGATGGCCTTTTGCGGTTTATTCTATCCTGCAAAGGAAAACAAAATTATTATCCGTAAAAATTGCTATTGGCAACGTCAAGTCTTTGTGCTTCGACGGTACCTTTTTGATATTCGCAATGAGGAGTCATTTTTACAGAGTTTTATAAATATCATTCATTTTCTGTCATTTTTTTTGTACCCGAGATATCAACGAAATATCTTCTATAATAAAAATCTGTAAACAAAATTGTTATTGGTACCGTTAAATTTTTGTACTTCAATGGTACCTTTTTGATATTTGCTATAAAGGGTCACTTTTTACCGCGTTTTATAAAAATAATTCCTTTCTATTACTTTTTTTGCGTACCTGAGATACCAACGAAATATCTTCTATAATAACATTTTTTCTATAAACGAAATTAGTATCCGTAAAAATTATTATCGGCAACGTTACATTTTTGTTCTTCGACGGTACCTTTTTGATATTCGCAACGAGGAGTAATTATTACCGAATTTCATTAAAAAAAAGTCTTTTTGCCTTGGTTTTTTTCCTGTGTACTCGAAATACCAACGAAATATGTCTTGATTTTAACCTCGTTATTTCTTTTGTTTTTTGCAGATTGATAGAGTCTACGTAGGAGGGAAGAGCTGCAGTAATGCCCACGTATCACAATGCGGGTGGTTGCTACCCGAATGTCTCAGTGCCAGCGCGACAGGGAAAGCTCGACGGCAATCAAAATCACCACACCACCATTCCCTCGAACGTAACGTCCCATTCCCTAATACAAAACACAACTCAACACTCCATTCCCACGAATCTAATTGGTTCGAACATGTTGCCCCATCCCGTCTCCCCGATAATGTCGAGTCACGCCGGTGTGACATCGCAGAACGTAATGACCCACATAAATCCGGTACCGGCACCTGTAATTCTCACCCCGAACGTCGTTACCAATCCCGGAAATACGACAGCGCTATCGGCCAACCCGAGACACGAAGTCAAGCTTAATGCCATGCCGTATGTATAGTTTCATCGTTTCTACGTAAATAAAAACAGTAATAATAATTTTACTTCTTATGTTTTGTATTCTAAAACTGGTATTCGTTTTTCAGTTGGTTTCATGGTAAAATATCGAGAGAAACGGCCGAGAGACTGTTGCGGCCGAGGGAAGACGGCCTCTTTCTAGTCAGGGAATCGACAAACTTCCCCGGTGATTACACGCTGTGCGTTTGTTACCAAGGTCGCGTGCAGCACTACAGAGTTAAATATAAGAACAATCAGTTGACGATAGACGACGAGGAATTCTTCGAGAATCTCGCGTTGCTCGTCGAGCACTACGAACAAGACGCCGACGGTCTCTGCACGCAGCTGACGAAGTCGTTGCCGAAACAGGGAAAGCAAGATTTCTGCGTCGATCCGAAAGCGTTCGTGGAGGCTGGATGGGTAATTCAGACGCACGAGCTCGAGCTCCGTGAGTGCATAGGAAAGGGGGAATTCGGCGACGTACTTCTCGGTGTATATCGGGGCGAGAGGGTTGCCGTTAAGATGTTAAAAGACAATAGTGAAGCGGCCCAAAGGTTTCTTGCCGAGGCGAGCTTAATGACCTCGTTGATACACGACAATCTTGTTAAACTGCTCGGTCTCGTATTCAACAATCAACATATGTACCTGGTTACGGAGTATATGAGTAAAGGATCCCTGGTGGATTATCTGAGATCTAGAGGGAGATTGCACGTTACCAAAAAGGATCAGATCAACTTTGCATAGTGAGTAAATTTTAATACGAAAGGAATGAACCGGAGCGTTTCAGTTATACTGAGACAATGTACGCTTTTCAATATACATTTGAGTTACTGTTCTGCTAATGCTGCAAGGATTGTTTGGTGGTGTTTCGATCGTTCGAGCGTTGTTTTAAAATTGGAATAATTGTCGTCTAATCAATTGAATTCGTAATCAGTGACACTTGTGCCGGAATGGCGTATCTGGAGTCAAGGCACGTAGTTCATCGGGATCTTGCAGCAAGAAACGTTCTCGTCGCAGAGGACAACTCGGCGAAGGTATCGGACTTTGGACTGGCGAGGGATGAGAATTTTTCGCTCGACGGTGGCAAATTGCCCATCAAGTGGACCGCGCCCGAGGCTCTCAAGCAAAATGTAATAACAAATGCACAGTTGTAACGGAACGTTGCGCGATTGCGGTTTAACGTTTACGCCGCGATACTAAAAGCGTACGATTTTCCGTCTGTTCACAGAAATTTTCCAACAAGTCCGACATGTGGAGCTTCGGCATTCTACTGTGGGAGATTTATTCGTTCGGTCGTGTGCCCTATCCTAGGATCGTGAGTATTCTCGGACATAAAATTTACTTCTCGAAACCGTGTATTCGCGCATTTCTGTATTTTACCGAGTTGAACAAATTGCAGCCACTGGCGGACGTTGTGAAATGCGTGGAAAAAGGATATAAAATGGAACCACCCGATGGATGCCCGTCCGAAGTTTACGACATTATGAAGCAGGTATGAGGCTCGCGTTCTGCGAGCCTGCTTCACAAATAGTTTTTTGCGATACAAGTGTGGTAAAGCGAACTCTATACGCACGCTGTGAAGCGCGACTCGCTTGACAGTCCGTGTGTAATGTTCGCTACATCGGCGCTAGTATCGCATAATATTTTTTGTAACGAATGCAAGGAGAAGTGGTACTCCGTGCCTGCTGAGTGTGGCACTGACCAGCGAGGTCTACTGTGGATAGATCGTACTTTACGCACATTCAAGCGTGCGTAATTGTACTTTACGATATTAGGGCGAAAAACTTTTCCCGACGAGCGTGAGTTTGCAGCACAAACCGGAGAAGAGTGTTGCAATCATATGAGTTGAGAAAACGTTTTTCGCACGAGTACGAAATTTTACTTTACTAGGTGTGGAAATGGGGTTTTCCGCGCGCTAAGCGTGCATAAAACTGCCACTTTGGCATCGAGTGCAGTAAAGTAAGTTACGCTCGCTTAGGCGAGCGTAAAGTAAGATTGGACCGAAGTGCGCATGTGCTGAGTATTTATAATACACTTGGCTGTAAAGGGCCACTTTCGCCACGCTCGGCAGGCATGAAAAGTAGCACTTTTCATGCATTAGTTACAAAAATGTTCTATCCAATCTTTACTAAATTTCTAACGTACGCTTTTCTTTCCATTCTCTATGTGGATTGGATAGGCGTGGGACTTGCAGCCTGAAAAGAGACCATCATTTCACGATATACAGGCCAAACTCGGACTGCTCAAGGTTGAGTACACCAAATGTGCGAATTAAGCAAGGATACTTATTTCATACGGTAGAATCATTGCGAATGGAACAGGGCAGCTGGTATTAGTTTGCGGGGCTAGAAAAAAAAAAAAAAAACAATCAGTCTCTTTTGTGTTCTTAAATTTCGAGGCGACGTTAGTGGCTCCTAATACTCTCGATTCGAAGGCAAAGCAATCTGGTTGTACAGTGCAAAAAAAAAAATACGAGTCGCGTTGCTTGTATTTATTTTTTATTTTATTGAGTTTAGGTTATTGTCACGATTAACGATGGCGATGTGGACACAGTTTTGTTTTTAAATTTGTATATGACAATATATTCCACAAATGTTACCTATGTCGATTGTGCCTTTGTTCAACCGAATCTGTTTGAGATAAAAGCAATTGCGGTCGTCCCTATTAATCAAACGATCATTGACGACAGCGTCATTTCCGATCAATTGAGAATCACAACTATACTATAATTATAAACGTCTCGACGAGAAGCCAAAGCTCTGAAACAATTGGGACCTGGACGGTCGTTTTTTTTGTTATCGATTGATTCGTAATATAAATACACAACAGACTAGAAAACCTTCCACTCGAGTACGTTACGAGGCACAAATTTTTAACTTAAAGGGGAGTTCAGCACAATACGATTAGAATCTAGAGTTGCTACGACCAGTAGATTTTTCAACGAACCCTCAACTCGACGCGTTAAATTTAAGTGTATATTTCATGAACATCATTTCGTTTTAACGGTCCTCATACAGTTGTCACTACGCCGAATGACTATAAGATCATCGACGTACCGAACGGATATTCATCCCCGTAGATCTGACATCTGGTGACGTTATAGTAAGACACATCTTGGATATAGAGGTTTAATTTTTTTTTAATCAAAGATTTATCGTAGATAGAGTTAAGAATGACTAAATTATTGAAAAAAAAGCAAAAACAAACAAAAAAAAACTAGTAATCGTATAATAATTTTAAATGTGTCTCGGAATATTCGACTATATTCTTAGCCGTGTAAATGTAACTGTAAATATACCTGTAAATAGTTGCCTAAAAGGGGAAATAATAATCCCACGAGAGACGTTGAAAATGATTAGAGATTTAACTAACGCGAATGTTCATAATTATATTAAAGTTTTGTCGAACGATCTTTGGATCGCGTTGCGCCGGATCTTCGTACTTCTGACCGAGCAGAATTCCACCTTGGTCGGCATGTCCAGAGAAACGTTCTTCTTTTTTTTGTTGTTGTTCAAGCGATCGCAGAAATTGCGCACTCGAAGAACGAGGCGTGGCCGCAAATTTGTAGATACGGGAGCGAACGTGAGCATTCGAGAAAAAAAAAGACCTTAACGAGAAATAAACGAAGCGCTTCGTAAGGAGAGTGAAAAAAAAGTGTGTGCGAGTATCTCCCTGTCATTACGCGGTTTTCTGAAAAATTCCATGCGACCGCACGGACACTCCTCGCTGCAAAGACGGTTCGGTAGGAGTCGCCCCGAGCGTGTTACGTATGTAAGTACGTGACCTATTTACACTTTGATACCTCGTTATACGATTACGAAATGATGCTCCGCGGACCGTAGAAACTAGTGGGTCGAATTAATTTTTACACCGTTAATCCCGCCATCCGGCAATCGCAAACTCGACGATCCGCTTACCAAGGGCACGACGCAAATTCTCGTTTCCCCGATGTAATTTTTTTTTCTTCATTTTTTCGAGTGATCGCAGCTGTGAAATTCGATTAAGCGTTTTTGTGCCCCTGGTAAAAAAATAAAACTAAAAAAAATATTAAAAAATCGCACAAATGTATAACTCTTATACATATCAAACGGCGGCTCCTTGCATGTTTAAATTTGCGGCTCAGAGATGTATCGACGGATAGCGAACGACGTCGTAAATTCTTTAACTATATTTTTCATTTGTTTTAATTGTAACCAATCCACTAGCTCGTAAGAAATTTAATATATATATTGAAAGAAAAAAAAATCAAATTACGACAAATATATAATGCGATTGAACTAAGCAATGTGTTCTGTATTCTCAACAGTTACCGGCCGTGAAGATATTCTGGTCTTAGAGTAATCGTGGACTTCGACGACTCGCTCATCGACGACGGAGACGGCGGAATCGGGGGCGCTTCGGGCCTCGTTAGGAGAGTCGTTTTCATTAGCGACAGATCTGCATCTTTCACCGTGAGTCGACTGAGAGTCAGGATTTTCCGTCTCTTCGGCGGTCATTTCCTTGTCGCCGATTTCGGCTCCATCGGGCCTGATCCAGAACTTGTCACTGCTCTTGAGCTCGTGACTGTTCTTGCATCGATTTTTCTCCGAGGACTTCGAGGACGCGATGCGCAACGGTAGACAATTTTTGTCTCTGTGCTTCGGACTCTTGACCAGGGTGAACGGGCCCGATTTTTCGGTCGCGCTCGAGTCCGCGCTCTTCAGACGACTTCTTATCACAAGACTCCTTCCCGTTCTGTAAGGCTCGCCGAGACCGCGACTCCTCTCCTCGCTGGGCTCTTCGATCACGACGTACTTCTCCCCCTTGGTCTTATCCTCGATAACTGAGTGCTTGATCCTCGGTAGAATAAAAGTCGAGCTTTCGGGATTCGAGCTATCGTCACCGGTGCTCGCACCGGTGTTCGGTATGCTCTCCTCGACCTCGGCGAATTTTATGTACCTCCACCTGCCGATCTCCTTCCTCGTGTCTTCCTCGTTCAGACTCGAGTTGCCTCGTCCCGTTCCGCTGCTCGCATCGCTCTCGCCCACACTCGGATTCGTACCGTTCGGGCTGTCCGTCGAAGTCTTACCGAACAACGAGTGCGAACTTTCGCCCACTCGATGCAGCTTCAGTGTCGCGATCTTGCCGATTATGGAGCCAAATGACTCCACGTAATTGCCGATCGTCGAGAGGTCACCGGATGTCAAATCCGACTCCGTTTCTTCGTCCTTCCTCTCTCGTCCGTGATCGAGTCCTTTCCCATCTTTATCTGGAGATTATATTTTCCTCTTATATTCGCCGGGAAGGCGTTTCGTTTTTATCCCTACTGTTAACGTTACCTACGAGGTGCGGTTATGGTGGGATGAAAAAAAAAAACATCACTGCTAAAAGCAAGATTAAGGGAATGTGAGACTTTCTCTCGGCCGAGCCCAGTTTTTGGTCGTAAGAAAGGGACTTTTTCTTAGGTGTGCCGAAACTTCGGCGTTCTACGTAAATGGAATTCCACTGAGTCGATCAGTTTCACAGTGGAATCCTATTTACTTTGAACGGCGAAGCCTCAGAATCTTAAAAAAAAAGTTAAGTTAATCCTCTCCGTTTCTTCTTTCTTATTCTCTCGTCCGTAATCGAGTCCTTCTTTCCCATCATTATGGAGATTGTTTTCGTCTTATATTTTCCCGGAACGTGTTTCACGTTTATCGCTACTCATAACGTTACCCACGAAGGTGTTCGGTTATGATGGGATTTAAAAAACACGTCACTGTTAAAAGCAAATTTAAGGGAATGTGACACTAGCTTTTTCTCACCCAAACCGAGCCCAGCATGTGGTAAAAAAAATGTAATACTCCTTTTTTTTTAAGGGTGCTGAAACTTTGGCCTCCAAGGTAAATAGAATTCCACTGCGTCCATCAGTTTCACGTTGGGATCCTATTTACTTTGAACGGGAAAGCTTCAGAATCTTATAAAAAACAAAAAAAAGAAACGAAGTTAATCTTCTCCCGTTTCTTCCTCCTGGATCTCTCGTCGAGTCCTTCTTTTCCATCGTTATTTGGAGATGATGTTTTCCTCTTACATTCGCGGGAAACCCATTTTACGTTTATCGCTCTACTCATAACCATAACGTTACCTACGAAGGTTCGGTTATGGTCGGATTAAAAAAAAGAAACATCACTGATAAAAGCACTATTAAGGGAATGTGACACTAACTTCCTCTCACCCAAACCGAGCCCGGTTGGTGATAAAGAGAGTGAAGCTTTTTTCAGGTCTGTCGAAGCTTTAACGTCCAACGGAAATAGAATTCCACTGCCTCCATCACTCTCACGGCCGAATCCTATTTACTTTGAACAGTGAAGCTTCGGAGTATAAAATAAAATAAATAAATGGGATTAAAATTTTGGGTCCACGAGGCTGTGTGAAATACACGAGTCGCTAACAGATCGCTTTCCTCGATTGTTTCCGAAGCTTTTAAAGATTATTAAAAATTGACTTTAACGTCGTTTCCTTATTGACTTACGACTGGCCTTCGAGAGTTGATTTCCGCTCGAGCAACCGCTCCGCTCGGCGATTCTGTCTTCCTCTCGACCGTTTAGCTCGTTGTCCCTTCTTTCAGCTTCTCCGTGAAGTGTCGCCTTTCCTATCCGAGCGCCCTCGTCGAGGGGCTTTTCGGGATTGTCCTTCGAATCCTCATGAACTACGGTCGTGTCGCGAATCGCCTCCTCGTAATCCTCGACGCGCAGGGAGATCGACTCGGGCGTTCGATCCGCAGTGCTCTCGGTGCTGGTGCTCTTGAGCGAATCCTCGGTGAAGGATCCTTTGTAGCGCTCCTCGATTTTGTCCTTCTCAGGAGGATCGCCAGTAGCGAGATAAGCCCCGAAGGCCGATGGCTCGTAGTCGATTTTCGTGATCATGCGAACGGTCTCTTCTCTGAGCGGTTCCGGTTTCCGGTCGCAACGGACGCCCTCAGGTGCTGCATCTTCGTTCGACCCCGCGGTCTCATAATTGTCTTCGGTCGACCGCTCGCTCTCACGATTCTCTTCGGTGGACTTCGCTGTCCGGAACTTATCTCCGGCCGGATCCTCCGTTCTCTCCTCGACTCGCGCTACCAGAGCTGCCGGAGCGAGACCGGAAGTCCGATCTCCGACTTTGTCCTTCTTCAGCCACTTGAACCTCCTTGGTTTCTCGGTCGAAGACGACTTCTCCCCTTCCATCGCTACCAGGGAAGCGCGACTCTTCGACTCGTGCGGGGATTCTTCGTTCGCTGTACAGTAAAAAAGATTTGCACCTTTAACAAACCTTTTTTGTCCGCAATTATTTTATTGTTCATTTCACAAAAAATATTTGTAAAATTGGCAAACATTTTTGTAAAATGGACAATATTTTTGTAAAATGGACAGGATTTTTGTAAAATGGACAGGATTTTTGTAAAATGGACAGGATTTTTGTAAAATGGACGAGATTTATGCAAAATGGACGAGATTTTTGTAAAATGGACGAGATTTTTGTAAAATGGACAGGATTTTTGTAAAATAGACAGGATTTTTGTAAAATGGACAAGATTTTTGTAAAAAGGACAAGATTTTTGTAAAATCGACAAGTATTTGTAAAATCGACAGGTTTTTGTAAAATCGACAAGATTTTTGTAAAATCGACAAGAGTTTTTTAAATGGATAAGATTTTTACTAAAATGGACAAGATTTTTGTTGTAGAATTAACACGCAAAGAATTGTGAACGTCTGCGAACGAGAAACCTTGTTACCTATTTTCCTATGCAACTTCTTTTCGGTCACGTTCGATTGCCCCGAGTCTATAATTTCCGTTCCAGGGTAAATCTTCGCCACGCTCGCTGTGGCCTGGACCTTCGTCTCCCTCCGGCAAGCCGCCTGCCCCCCTCCCTCCCCGCCGTTGCGGTCGATAACGATGACGATGTTCGGCGACAATTTTACGATCGACACACCCGAACGCCCCTCATCGACTTCGCTCATACTGACGCGACTTCCTCCCACGAGTATTCTTCCGCCGAGTTTTTTTTTACCCTCATCGCTCTCGTCCTCGGAGGATTTGTCGCAGGCGCATCGGCGATTATCGTTGCTCGCCTCGCGTGCCGAGTTCTTCGGGCTCTCGTCGCACTCCTCCTCGTCGCTGTCCTTCCGCCGCGTCCTCCGAGGCGGTCTCTTCTTGGTCTCTTCGTAGGTCGTCTCGGGGCTTCCGACGTGAGGCCGAAGATTGAGCCTCTTGGGGCTTCGCACTTGGATGCGAAACGGATCGGGCGACTCGTGGTTCGTCGTCGTGCGCTGTGCTCCGTTACCGACGGCGAAGGAGCTGCTGTTGCTGATGTCGCCGGTGTAGCCGTACCAGGAAGGATCGGAGAACCGCTGAGCGACGGCAGAACGCGGCAGAGCGGCGCCCCTTCGCCTCTCCATCTCGTTCTCCACCTGTGATATCTTGTTCTGCACGTTGCAGAGACGACTCTCGGCGATGACGCGCTGCGACTGATAAGGCGCGAAGTTCAGATTGACACGCTCGTCGCACTCCTTCTCCCTGAGGATGGCGAGCAGTTCCCTCAGCTCCTGATCGGACTTCGTCGCGATGATGAGCGGATCGATGTCGCGATTGCCGAGGGCACCGTCGATTCCCTGGCTGTCGCTCAGTCGCCGATTTATCGACGCGTCGACGTGAGCCTTCAGCAGATTGACCTTGAGCTGAACGGTCGTCAGGATCGGCAGGACGTTCGGCGGTGGATTGGCGGTCATGTGAAGATTTATGAGGGCGTTCACCTGCTGAGCCTGCCGCGTCTCCGTCAAGAGTTGCTCCTTGCTGAGGCCGCCGAGGGATCGCTTCGCCCGCTCGATCGTCTCCTCGATCGACGTCGTCACGTTCGAGCCGGCGACTCGGCGAAGGACGAGCCTCGTCGCCGCGCAGGAGATCACGCCCTGGATAGCGAGGAGCTGCGAGGCGAGGGCCTGGAGACTTATCGCCGAGGGACAGTTTCTTCTGGTGCAGAGCGTCTCGTCGCTGCCGGGCTGACATCGATGATGATCCTCGTTGACGGTGTTATTCGTCGCGGCGACGAACTGTCGGTTCTCCGTGTCGGCGTTTCCTCTTCTTCCGGAGCAACAGCCGCAGTTCTTGGGGCTCTCATTCGGCTGTTGCGGCGCGGCGAAAGGATTCACGAGGGCCATCGACATCGGATAGGGATAGCAGGAGCTCGAAGGGCAGTACATCGACGGCGGACAATTTATCCCTAGGCCGGGACAACCCTGAAGGGTCTGGACGGGAGCTTGCGGAACGCTCGCTGGAGTCGGACAGTTGTTCGGCATAATGAATATCGGCCCAGGACTGCCGATGTAGGAGCGTATCTGCTCGAGGATATGAGCCGGCAAGGATCCGTAACCGGTGGCTTGTGTCTGCATTATTGATGGGGCGTTGTAAGCTTGGTGACCTATCGACTGACCAATATTTCCTACCCCCGATCTTGGTATCTGCTGCTGCTGCGGCTGCGGTTGGTTTACACCGTACGGCTCTTGCTGATAGGATTGGCCGTATTGATTTTGCGGGTAGCCTCCTGGGGAGAGAACGGGTTTTGGTTTTGGAGCAACTTCTTCTTCTTTTTTTTGAGACTAAGGTGACCAAGGTGGATTACGGCGTTTGGTTTTGGGGGGGGACTTGTTTTTGTAAGGAAACTGCATTAGGTGTTTTGGTTTTGGGGGCATTTTTTTTTTTTAAGTGTAAAGTGGATTACCATGTGAACTGGGATGTATTTCACCTTGCTGATTAGCGGGATAGCAGTAATACTGTTGCGATGACATCGGTTGCTGCTGAATGCTCGGTTGCTGCTGCTGCTGCTGCTGCTGGAGAAAATTAATCTGACTCGTCTGGGCGAGAACGTTGTGATACATCGGTGCTATATGCGATAACGAGTTGACGTGAGATTGAGACCAGCCTGCGGTTTATAGTTAATCGTTAATTTTTTTTTTTTTGAATTTATTATCGTTGGCTCGATTATTTTGTGGGGATTTTTGTAAACGTTACACTTGTCGCTCGGCCTCATGTCATCGAGGAGATGGGCTGGTCATTTGGAGACTGAGAATTTTTTCGCCGGGGATGTCGCGAAATAATGTGTTTGGGATTGTTTTCAGACTTGGGATTTGGAATTTTGTGGATGACGCGATGCGACCGTGAAAGAGAGGGAGGGCGATCGGGAAAATTGAAGATCGCGATGGGTAGGTTCTTTTATTTCTGCGATTACAACGGGTCTGGTACTTGATAACAGCTCAGAGATTTTTAAATAAACTAACGGTTACTTTGCGTCGCGCGCTCGCAGTATCTGTGTGAGTTGTGAACCTTTGTGCGTATCTGTGAGTAGCGCTGCGAGTATTCACGTGAGTATCTGTGTGAGTAACCGTGAGTTTCTGTGTGAGTATCTGTGAGTATGCGCATGAGTATTCGTGCATTTCTGTATGAGTATCTGAGTATTCCGAGTGAGTATCTGTCGGTATTTCGAGTGAGTATCTGTCGGTATTTCGAGTGAGTATCTGTTGGTATTTCGAGTGAGTATCTGTCGGTATTTCGAGTGAGTATCTGTGAGTATTCGCGTGAGTGTCCGTCAGTTTCTGTATGAGTTTCTGAGTATTCCGAGTGAGTATCTGTAAGTATTCCGAGTGAGTATCTCTAAGTATTCCGAGTGAGTATCTGTGAGTATTCCCAGTGAGCATCTGTCAATATTCGCATGAGTATCTGTGAGTATTCCAGTCAGTATCTGTGAGTATTCGCGTGAGTATCTGTGAGTATTCGCGTGAGTATCTGTGAGTATTCGCGTGAGTATTTGTGAGTATTCGGATGAGTATCTGTGAATATTCGCGTGAGTATCTGTGAGTATTCGCGTGAGTATCTGTGAGTATTCGGATGAGTATCTGTGAATATTCGCGTGAGTATCTGTGAGTATTCGGATGAGTATCTGTGAATATTCGCGTGAGTGTCTGTGAGTATTCGCGTGAGTATCTGTGAATATTCGCGTGAGTATCTGTGAATATTCGCGTGAGTATCTGTGAGTATTCGCGTGAGTATCTGTGAGTATTCGCGTGACTATCTGTGAGTATTCGCGTGAGTATTGCGAGTATTCGCGTGAGTGTCTGTGAGTATTCGCGTGAGTATCTGTGAATATTCGCGTGAGTATCTGTGAGTATTTGCGTGAGTATCTGTGAGTATTCGCGTGAGTATTGCGAGTATTCACGTGAGTATCGGTGAGTTTCTGTATGAGTATCTGTGAGTATCTATGAGTATCGCGAGAGTATCTATGAGTAATCGTGTGAGTATCCGTGAGTTTCCGTATGAGTATCTGTGAGTATCGTCCGAGTAATACGTGAGTATCCGTGCGAATATCTGCGAGAATCCGTGAGTAGCTGCGAATAATTGTACGTTAGCATCGATGTGAGTGTCCAATCGATATGAACTTTATTGTTTTAAAATAAATTTCTGAAATTTCAGAACAACTTTTTCACCAGGGTAATAAAAAAAAAAAAAAATGTACTGGCCATAGTAAGCAAAACGCTTATCCGAGCAAAACTCTATGTGATGAATGCCCCGCCCCGCCGGATCATTTTGGTGAGTAGCGGCAAAAAGATTGCGTCCAGATGCGTTTCGTCGCTTTCGCTGAGTTATCTGTATCGGAGTCTGTACAGCGGCGACACTTGTCGAGAGTAGGGCCATGTGCGATACGATAGAGCTGCTCGAGGTCTCAACACTGTGGCCTGTCGTTGGAGGACGGCGACTTGGTAATGCGAGCTCATTGATAGCGTAACACTGGCGTGTGTGACGCGTATCAGTCTCCCTGTGAACTGTACGCAAAGAGCTTCGTCGGCAACTCGTCGCTTCAATATATAATTCCTGACGTTCGGTAACGAAGGTAGGTGGTGCACTCAGTAAAATCGGTGTTCACCATAGTGGGGTTGGTTGAAGTCGGTATTTTTTTTGGAATAACGGTCGATCTGTTGTCAAAGTTGTACGTCCAAATCGGTATTGGCGAGCGGGGCAAAATGGAACAGACAATCGGCCATGCATGGATGCGACAAAATGGGACGTCTTAAAATTTTTTGGAAAATTGCGTCTTTAAAAAAATCAATTTTCCAATAATTTTGGGACGTCTCATTTTGCCCCATCGACGCCTCTCGATTGTCTGTGCCGTTTTGCCCCGCTCTCCTCTATTCACGGTACGATGGTCGGATCTATTCATGACGCGTCGCAGAAGCGTCGCGAGCGATAAGATTAGACTCCGATCATACGGAAAATCCCCTTAACCGATTAATGTTTTCAATTACCATGTTATTATTTTTTTTTATTATCTATATTTAATTATTTTATTATTTTTACAGTAATATTTTTAGTATTTTTAAAATATAAGTTGATCTATTTTAACGGTATAACGTCCAAATGATTATTCACAGTGCGATGGTCGATCTATCGACGGTCCGTCGCAGAAGCATCTGTAGCGATAAGATTAGACTTCCAATAGAACGGAAAATCCGTAAACGATCAATGACCAATATTTTCAATTCATCGCATTATTTTATCATCATCAAATTTTATAAAAATTGTAACACTATCGTCAATGTAGGAAGTTAAATTATTAAAGAAAAAAGGGATTGGGGATTTTTCATAATAAAAAGGGATATTTAAAGTGAAAAATCGATCTTAAACGGAGCACAGCTATCAAACGGACGTCTGGCCGATCCAAACAAAAATATGAGATCACTCTACGTACATGAGAGTATATTCTGGAATTTTTAAAGAAAAATCAAACGCGACGTATTGGCTGAAAAAAATATTTTAGTCTATTTTTCATACAATGCGACGTTTATGGCATTCAAAAAAATCTACAAAATTTTGTTTTCAAAGGTTCATTGAAAACTGCAATTTTTATGTTATAAACGTTTTTTTTTTTGTATGACTAATAGTTTTTAAGATATAGAGAGTTATTAAAAAAGTTCAATTTTTCGATATTTCAAAAAAATACGATCCAAAAATTCTGAAAAAAAATTACAAAAACCCCTCGTCAATAATAATGAATTGTGGTGAAATTGCAACTTTTTTTTGAGAGGGTCGGATTTTTTGACCGTTCGATTTCACATGGAATACCTCTATTAGATTATTTCTTTTTTTATTATACGAATCGTTTTTAATTAACGTTTTTCGTTGCCACGATCGTTACCGAATGACGATTGATATTTCGATGCAGATTTGCGGCTGACCGTCTCCGTCGAGTGGATTTCATCTTGAGACAACCGATCGAGTTACTCGATATGGAGAATCGTCGGGATGACGATATCGAGTTTATAAAGAGCGAGCTGCTGCCCGAAGCCGTTCACAATCGTTGCTTCTGCGAGGCTGGATCGAGGGAGTTCGTGGAGTTCGATTCGGCGATCGTTGAACCGGCGAGATCGGCGAAGAGCGAAGACGATTCCACCGAGTATTATCGCGCAACGTTGCTCGTCAATTTTTCCGGCGAATCGAGCTCCTTCAAGCTGCTGATAAAAACGTTGCGTTTCGGCGACGACGACGGCAAGGCCTACGACGGTTTCCTCAACGAGGAGATGTTTTACAGCAAAATCGCGAAGAAATACGACCTGGAGGATTATCCTAAGTGCTACGTTGCCGACATGGGTCGATACGGCAGACCGGTCATCGTACTCGAAGACCTTGAGGCTCGGGGATACCTCCGGGTTGATAGCAAATTGGATGAGGATCACTTGGAGTTGTCTCTGAGAGCGATTGGAAGGTTTCACGAGAGAGGCTTCCGACTAAAAGTGACGAACTTTAATACGTTTAGAGAGTTCTACGCGAAGCTAATCGACACGAGATTAGACGGACAAATATCTTCGGAGGATCTTGGATCGGAGGCGACGAATAGGTAACCCGATTGAGCGGATCGTCCACAGTCCCCGTTCGTCCGGGATTCATCGGGCAAAGATCCTTTAGCTTCGCGCTCCGTGCGAATATTACAGTTTTACGGTAGCTACGTCGCTTCGCGCTCATTTCTCATGAGTTCGCGAAAAAATTCGAGCAAACTGCAGATAATTCTCGACCGTATAAAAATCTTAAGAAATTCATGCACATTAAAGGCAATGAAAAGATCAATTTCGCATAATAATCGTTTCAA
Organism: Amblyjoppa fuscipennis; assembly: GCA_963575735.1. Lineage (NCBI taxonomy): Eukaryota > Metazoa > Arthropoda > Insecta > Hymenoptera > Ichneumonidae > Amblyjoppa > Amblyjoppa fuscipennis. The sequence continues at coordinate 15,224,878 of OY754493.1, forward strand.
AATGTTGCTAACAAATTAATGAAAAAAAAAATTAATTGTTTAACAAATTATCGGGCAAAGCAACTTTTTTTTCTTTAATGAAAAATGATTCGTTTGGTTTTCGTGAATACGCATGAATTTTTTCGGATTTTTCAGTCAACTTTGATTTTTTTTTTGTTTTTTCACACATTTTTTTCATATAAAAATAATAAAAAAATTCAAAGTTGACTGAAAAATCTGAAAAAATTCATATGTATTCAGAAAAATGAACGAATCATTTTCATTTAAAAAAAAAGTTATGTTGCCGGATAATTTGTTAAACAATTAATCTTTTGATTAATTTGTTAGTAACATTTTGGAATTATTATTATGCGCAATTAATCTTTTCGGTACCTTTGGTATGCATGAATTTTGTTTCAGAATTTTATACCATCAAGAATTACATGCAATTTTCTCTTATTTTTCTCGAACTCATGCGAAATGAGCGCGAAGCGACATAGCTAACTTAAGCACACAGAAAACAAATAGCTTGAGGGCTGGCAATCAAAGTTCTCTTTGTTTCAATTTTACTTTAAATTCTTACAATTTCATATGATATTGCAAAGATGCTGGCAAGATTGTCAAAATGAGATGTTGTCATTCAAAAATTCAATGTAGAATTGAAAGAACAATTTTTCTTTGGGAGCCCGCAGGCGAATTTTGTGAAGTGAACCCTGTAAAGTAAAATTTGGTACGATACTCGTGCGAAAAACTTTTTCTCAATTCGAAGGAAACACTCGCCTTCCGCTCGTCCCTCAAACTTACACTCGTCAGAAAATTTTTTATCGCACTGCTATCGTGAATGACCATTATGTAAGTCACGCATGAAAAGTGATACTTTTCGTGTCTGCCGAGAGTGGCGAAAGTTACAGTCAAGTATTGCAGATACCAGGCACATCGGTCCGATCTCACTTTACGCACGCTTCACCGTGCGTAAAGTACGGCGCATGCGCGGTAAGCCTCGCTGTGCACCGTCACAACCGGCAGGCACGGAGTAGCACTTCTGCATTCGTCACAAAAAATATTACGCGATATTAGTGCGTTGCAGCGAACCATCATGAGCGGACTGTGAAGTGGGTCACTTCACAGTGTGCGTATAAAGTTCGCCTTACCGCACTTGTATCGCAAATCACTATTTCTTTCCGACTACGCTAAAAAGGCCCTATTTCACTTCTGCACCGGGGGTGGAAAGTTGCCGATTCTTGACGAGAGGGGGAAAAGTAATTTAGCCGGAGGAAAAGTTTCACTTTTCCTCCGTCCAAATTACTTTTCCCCCTCTCGTCAAGAATCGGCCACTTTTTAGCATAGTCTAGAAAAAAAAAAAAAAAATAATAATAAAAAATAGTGTACGCCGCTCGGGAGGAAGTGCATTTTCACCGCGCTTGAATTTCAGCCCTTGCCACGCTCGGGCATCAAATTTCACACTCGGTGAATAGACGCATCCTCCCTTGTGGCATAATACACTAAGTTCGCGTCAACTTTGTCGATTGCATTGCAGAGTACTGAGCGTTCTGAGAAAACTGGGATATCCGGGAGCGACGGGAATCGAGCTCGAGGAGAGCGTGGCCCTTCGTACAATCTGCCACGGTAATCTGAGCTCCGAAGGGCGTTTGTTCTTCAAGTACGATAACGGCAAGCCCGTGGACGTTAAAATCGTCGGATGGAGTGGCTTGCGCTACTGCTCGATCGCCGTCGACCTGGCGGACATTCTTCGCGACGATCTCTCCGACGAGGACGACGTCAAGAGACATCTCTCCGTGTACCTCGGAGCCGACAAATAAAATTATTGCAAAATACGATATTCGCAGACTCGTCGCTATTGCCGTTGACCGGTGCATCGAGCGACTTTCAGCGGGCGGTGCGAGATCAGCAATATTTATCGAAGCCCTCCGGAAGTGTTCATCGGGCCCGATAAAATTAGATCTTCGAGTCTCTCCGTCCATTCAAATTCCGATGGACGCCTCTTCTCTATCGGTTTACTCACTTCTCACTTCCCGCGGCAACTTCGTCGCGTTACCCATGAATGACCTGGTCGGCAATCCTGTTTGGAAACTGGAGAAACTAATTTGCATGGTAGATGTGAACTCGCCGAAGGGGTTTCGAGCCTGCGAATAAAGTTGTCCGCTCTCCGCTCCGAAACGTGGATTAACTTCGGGAAGTGAAGGCGACCGTGACTCCCTCGAATCAAAGCAAAGAATTTAATATCCGTCAATGGCACGCTGATTGCGTAGCTTATAATTGTTCGTCTATCGTTTGCGAATAAAAGGTATGATTTTTTTTTTATCTTCGAGAATTCACGCCGATAAGCTCTCGATTTCCGACTCCCGTTGATCGCTCGACGACGCCGCTGCTGCCGTCTCCGGTGGCTCGTTAGCATGGCTCGGCGGCTGGCTAGTCACGGACAGCCGGTAAATACCGGCGATCATCAGCAAGAGGACGATGAGGGAGAAGAGGAGTCTCCGACCGGCGCATAAGGATTTTACAGCGGCCTCGAGGATCGGAGCGCAGGGTGGCGCGACCCTCGACACTGGTGGTGGACAAGCGGGTGAACGTGTCGGCGGGGCCGATGGTCTCTTCGACGTCGGAGACGGTGGAGGGCGAGGCACCTGCTGAGGAGACGGCGAACGGATCAAAGCGCAGCCGGCACCGGGCCGACGTAAAATGGACCAGCCCATTAATTTTTTTTTCTTCGTTTTTTTTTTTTTTTTAATCCCCCTCGAGAGCCTCCGCACTCGAAAAAAAAAAAAATTTTGACAGTGTTTGGTTACTCTGGGGACATGATCGACGGTCTCCAGACTCGACGACGTTCGCGTTTTTTTCTTTCGACGGAAAAAAAAGGAAAAAAAAATTGTCGAGCAGCGGGTTTATACTTGGAGGTCGAAGAGCTTCGGACTAGCCAAACGGTGCGCTACATTTTTCGAAGTCGTTCATAAAAACTTTTGTGCATTTGTCGATTATAGCGGATGATTATTTGCATCAGAGAAGATGTTCTTGACCTAGAAAAACATTACTTGCAATTGATTCGCAAAAATATTTAGGGGTTTGCGCTCATTTTCGAAAAGATATAAATTCGTTCGGTTTTTTGTTTTTTTCCAAAGAATAATCCGTAACTTTTGCACGATTTTTTTGTTATGTAGTCCCGCTCATTCTCCTCCTTGAGAGATCCTCAACGAATTCACCATGCAGATATTCGATCCGAATTTTCCGTTAAAACAATTACAGCCTTTTGTTTGTGCGTCGGCGAAATTCCTTCGCAAACGAACAGCTGCCATTTTTAAACAGAAAGTACCATCGAATATCGAGACGGAAAAATTGCCGATTATTCTCTGAAAAAAAAATTGAACATCTACCTTTTCGAAAATGAACACTAACCTGTCAATATGTTTTCAAATCCATCGACTCTACTCTCAAATATCTAAGCAGATATAAGCGTATACTTTCTATAATAACAATAATAACAATAATAACAATAATAACAATAATAACAATAATAACAATAATAACAATAATAACAATAATAACAATAATAACAATAATAACAATAATAACAATAATAACAATAATAACAATAATAACAATAATAACAATAATAACAATAATAACAATCACTTACGCGGTTGTCTACTGTACATATAACAGGTATAAGTGTAACAGTTATATCTGTACACAGTAAAAAAAAAATGTGTACTTTTTACAACAAATTATTATCCACAAACGTCCACAATTTTTGATTTGTTGATTTTCTAGTTTTACAAACAAAATTACAAACTAAAATTGTCAATAATACATGAAATGAAAGGACAGCTTCGTATATTCAAATAAGTGACAAACAAGTTTGTCACTTATTTGACAAGATAATGTTTACGAAATTTCGCACGCCGATTTTACGAAATTATTTTTTTACTGTGCACAGGTATTAATAACTGTTGGACTATAAATGTAACATGTAAAAAAAAAATCATATGCCAATGTAATGGCCATGCCAGCAATACACCCTCCTTAAATACACCCGTGCCATTGAAAACCGCAGCTTGATTAAATTAAAGTCCGTAACTAATCTCTATATTTTCGCGAATAAACGGTTGCGGTTGGATCAAAGCTAGAATTTTGGCCGTGGGTGGGCTAGCAGGAGTTTGGTTGTACTTGGTGCACAAAGTGCGTCGAGCAAGTAGCTCTCTGCGGCAATCCCAGAATTACCGCCGAATTGAAGAGTTTATAATCCTTTATGATGAAATCGCAAAGCTCGGCAGTTGCGATTTCGCGCCGGCGATTAACATAGTTGAATAGCTGCTTTTCATTCACCAGCTTCGAAACAGGAATGTCGAACAGTGATCAACGCTCCGCCATAGGCCGATATTCGAAGCCGCTCGGTTTCGCTGTTTTATTCGCATAACCTGCAACATTAAAAAGAATCTAAAAAAAAAGAAAAATAAAAAAATACACAGAAAAAAAATGAAAACAACCTTTAACGGTTTAACGATTTCGCGGGGTCGCTTAACGATTAACGTGGTTGAATAGCTGTCTTTCATTCACCGAGCTTCGAGCAGGAATGTCGAACAGCAGTTATGCTCCGCCATAGAGCAATGTTCGAGGCTACTCCGTTTCGCTGTTCCGTTCGCGGAATCGATAGTATAAAAAAGAAAAAAAAAAACGAAAAGAATATTTATCGATTTAACAATTTCACGCGGGCGATTAACGATACTTGCATAGCTGCTTTTCATTCACCAGCTTCGAACGGGAATGTCAAACGGTGGTTGCGCTTTGCCATTATCCAATGTTCGCAGTTGCTCCGTTTCGCCAAAATAAAATAATAAAACATGCAAAAAAACGAAAACAATGTTTATCGATTGAACAATTTCACGCGGCCGATCAGCGTAGTTGAACAGCTGCGTTTCATTCGCCAGTTCATTCGCCAGTCCATTCGCCAGTTCATTCGCCAGTTCACTCGCCAGTTCATTCGCCAGTTCATTCGCCAGTTCATTCGCCAGTTCATTCGCCAGTTCACTCGCCAGTTCACTCGCCAGCTCATTCGCCAGTTCATTCGCCAGTTCATCCAGCAGTTCATCCGCCAGTTCATTCGCCAGTTGATTCGCCAGTTCATTCGCCAGTTCATCCGCCAGTTCATTCGCCAGTTCATTCGCCAGTTCATTCGCCAGTTCATTCGCCAGTTCATTCGCCAGTTCATTCGCCAGTTCATTCGCCAGTTCATTCGCCAGTTCATTCGCCAGTTCATTCGCCAGTTCATTCGCCAGTTCATTCGCCAGTTCATTCGCCAGTTCATTCGCCAGTTCATTCACCAGTTCATTCACCAGTAACAGAAATGTCAAACAGTCGTTACGCTTTGCCATAAGCCGAATGTTCGAAGCTGCTCCGTTTCGCCTTTCCATTCGCCGAACTGCTCAACATGAAAAATAAAATAAAATTTAAAAAAAAACACAATAATAAAGAAAAACAATATTTATCCAAAGGGCAAAACCGCAACGGAGTTTCGGCTGCGCGTGTCCGTAACAACCGTCGCGTGATTCAGTGAATTAAATAAATTCACTCACGATCGGGAGCGAAAACGCTAGCGAAACGCCATGGAAGAGATATGCGGAGAAATTGCCCGAGCGCGGATTCCAGGTGGCTGGAAATAAATACTGGACGGAGCTTTTGCTCTCCGGCTGTTGGTCTTCGACGTGTGAACACGGTGCGAACTGAGCACATGGAAGGATTCGATTAAAAGTTTGTGTATTATGAATGCGAGACTCGCATCGTACCCGGCCCGATCGTATGAGCAAAAGTTGTTCGCCTGTTTTAATGTAGAGTACCGGAAGATCCTCTCGGCGAATGCATTTACGATATTCTGCGTTGGTGGCTTTCGGTGTAGCGCATCGAACTGGAAACTCTCGATCACCTCCTTTGCGACAAAAATGAGATGGCTTCTGCGTGGGAAAACTCGTCGGTCCTGCACTGTAAAAAAAAAAAAAAAAAAAAAAAAAAAAAAAAAAAAAAAAAAAAAAAAATTGTAAATCTAATTTACGGGAAATTGAAATTTCCCGTAAATCATTTACATTGATCGAACATCAATGTATTTTTACTGTAAAATTACAATGAGAGATATTGATATTACAAATCTTTCGTCTAAAGTTTACAAAAATTTCCATCAAAACCACTAATTTTACCGTAAAATTGCAACGCACATGTGCTTGAAATTTCAGAAGCAGTTTATGTAAAAAAAAAGCTTCCAATGCTGTTCAGTAATTTTCAAAGAAATTTTTTTTTTTTTTACAGTGTGTTTACATTTTCCTCGACTTCTCGCCCGAGAGACTCCGCTCTCATTTGGATTACTTTAAACAAAAAAAAAAGCGCGGAATTGCCGACAATCGAGCGCTCGCCGGGGAAGATACGGAGAAGCGATAGAGAGAATCAAACCGTCTGGCGGGCTTCTTTGGTCCCGTCGACCGCGCAAGCCGGAGCTAGAGTAGCTGCTACCCATTAATAATGATAATAATGAGAATAATGGAAATAGACTCGCCAAGGGAGGTTTCACTTAGCGGAGCGACTCGGAATAAAGTGGCCGCTCGACACCTCCAGAGCGACGTTTCACGGCTGCTCTCGCGGGCCGTAACGCTTCCTCCGACGCTGAAGTCTGCTCGCTTCTATTTGTTCTTCTACCTTGACAGTTTTCCGGGGTTCGCGCGATGCATGGAAAAAGGGCGTCGTGGCCACAGCCAATTTTTGCGCCGGGCACGAAACTGGTCGCCTATATCGTGTAATTGGTTGCTCTGGATGGTTAAGAGGTTTGCAACTGATTAATTTGTAACGTGAACCAGTAAAGTTTTTTTTTTTGTTTTAAGAAACTCAAGCGTATAAGAGGGCATCATTTGTTTCATTCTCGAAAAAATAATTGAATGTATGTTTCACCGGTGAACGCTTAATTCTCGATCCAGAAGAAATTGGTCGTCTATATCGCACAATCGGTTGGCCTGGATGGTTAACAGGTTTGCAACTGATTCATTTGTGACGTGAACCAATACAATTTTTTTTTTTTTTTTTAAGAAACTCAAGCGTATAAGAGGGCATCATTTGTTTCTTTCTCGAAAAAATAATGGAATGTTTGACCGGTGAACGCTTAATTCTTGATCCAGAAGAAATTGGTCGTCTATATCGTATAATTCGCTGGCCTGGACGGTTTGCAACTGGTTTGCAACTGATTCATTTGTGACGTGAACCAATAAAGTGTTTTTTTTTTTTTTTTTTTTTTTTTTGAGAAACTCAAGCGTATAAGAGGGCATCATTGGTTTTTATCTTGAAAATATAATGGAATGTATGTTTCACCGGTGAACGCTTAATTCTCAATCCAGAAGAAATTGGTCGTCTATGTCGCACAATCGGTTGGCCTGGATGGTTAACAGGTTTGCAACTGATTAATTTGTGACGTAAACCAATAAAGTTTTTTTTTTTTTTGAAGGAACTCAAGCATATAAGATGGCATTGTTTGTTTTTCTCTTGAAAAAATGATGGAATGCATGTTTCACCGGTGAACGCAGTAATTCTCGATCCAGAAGAGATTGGTCGTCTATATCGCACAATTGGTTGGCCTGTATGGTCAATAGGTTTGCAACTGATTAATTTGTAACGTGAACCAATAAAGTTGTTTTTTTAAAGAAACTCAAGCGTATAAGAGGGCATCATTTGTTTCTCTCTCGAAAAAATAAAAGTGCGCATAACGATTTCTCTCGACGCCCGGAGAACGCATGCTTCACCGTGCTTCATTTTTAGCACGCACTTGGCTATTTCCTCCGGACTTTGTAACCTTTATTATTGCATATAGGGTTTTCGTATGGCGTTTTCGCTGTAAAGATGCGATGTAAAATAAAATTTCATTGCACTCAGAATCGACGGTGCTGCATCGTAGCTTTTGCGAAACGTGTCATCCACGGGAGGCGCTGGTCCGGCTGCCTGCCAGTGATTTTCCAACAGTTCCATGCATTCTACGCGTCCGTGACGCAGCGAGCATTCCGTTCTTCGAATGGCATGTGCCGGTCACGTTGCCCGACTGCAGCACAAGTGCGTCGATATTTTTTCTATTCGTCCGTCTCTTGTTTTTTGTATTCGCAGCTTTCAGTTCACTCTGTGCATATATCCTCGGGAGACTGCGAGATTCCGGACCCAATAAATTTACAGCGACCCACGTGAATGAAGAAATTTCTCGCGTAGGTATGCGAGATATTTGCCTGTTCGTATTAATTTTTTTTTTTTTTTTAATTTTTTCGCCGCCTCGCCAACGCGAACCCAAACGCAATTCGCGCGAGTCCTAATATTCGCATGGACTCCCATGAACAATCGAGCCTCGGCAGCCTTATCGGTTTTATTTGCCGGATAAATGCCTCTGAGACTCCGCGAGAGAAACGCACGGAGAATAAGAGTGGAGAGACAGGCAATAACGGAATCTCCCTCGGTTTTTCGCACAAAGTCTAAAAAAAAAAAACACACGCTGTTCCACACTTAAATTCGATGCAAGCTCGGGCTGTAGTTTTCATTACTGGAAACCATCGATCGTCGATGGTGCATTCCCGGGAGACCGCCAGATTCCGGACACAATGAATCTAAAGCGATCCACGCGAATGAAGAAATTTCTCGTGTAGGTGTGCGAGGTGTTTTCCCGTTGGTATTCTTTGCTTTTTTTTTTCTGATTGTTTTTATCCGCATCGCCAATGCGAACCTAAAGGCGATTCGCCCGACGTCTTGATATTCGCATGGACTATCATCGGAAACAATCGAGCTCCCATACACTGTAAAAAGAACAGTGCTAAATCGAACACCGCTCTAACACCGCTATGTGGTCCGTATGCACTGAGAAAAAACAACAACAAAAAAATTGGTGGATAACCAAATTCTTTTTAAAACTAAATCATTCTTTTTTTTTTTTTTAACGATTATTCGCTTCAGTCGATTCAAAATATTTCGATTCAAACTAATTTTTTGTTATTATACCGACTAAATAACGCTTTTGAACGCGGTAGAACGCACCTTGGTTAATCCGACAATTGTTTTGTTTTGTTTTTTTTTTTTCTCAGTGTAGGTTCGTTATACTTTGGTGTTAAAAGCACTGTTAAAATATGATGTGAGACGTACGGTGTGAAATCAGTGGCGCTTACATAACGTACGCTCCCAACACTGTAACGGTGTACAGTAACACCGAACCTCACTGAGTGAGTAAAATTGACTTAAGCGCTTTGGTGCAGATGTAAACGTTTTAATACAATGAATCGTAACTAATAATTAACCCAAAGTAATTTCGTCGTACATCATGATAATTATAAATGAAAAGAGGTGTACGACGACGAATATGTATGATGACGAATCGCTCGAGATGGGATTCGAACTACCTACCTAACGATTGTTCCTATCTACCTAAGTATGTCCACTACCTAAAACACGCCTACCGACTACGCTATTGCGTACTTGTGAATTACTCTTGTTAAAATTGTGTTCAAGCTACTTCGGCTATTAACGGTTACACATTACTGCCATTCGGATGATGATTACACGGCACAATGATTTACTTGCATATTCCTCTATCGTACTATTAAAAAGAATCATAATTTTTTTCACAGATCACCAATTAATAATCAATCGAATGATAGTTATCGCCTCTTTGAAGCATTCACTCTTTCTTAAGTACGATATAAATGAAATGTAATATTTCGGCGATTTTGAGGTTCCCAATTTCGAAAATGAATTTCAAATCTTTGAAATTCGGAATCCAAAATTGTAGAAGTGTACGTTGCTCGACTAAAGACACCGTTCGGTGCGTATTTCACACAGTTTCAATGTATATTTGAAACTTAAAGTTGTGGATAAACGCACCACTTCTTAGAGACGCTATCAGTTGTTGCAGAACTGCGTTGACGTCTATGAAAACAACGTCATTAAGTGGCATCGTCGTTCATCGCGCAGCTTGGTGTCGGGATTTATAAGACCTAGGGTAAACGTGGTGAATATGGACCGCCCCGATTAACACGTAAATCAATGAAATATGGACCGGTTCATATTCCCCACTTTTACCCTAAACCGCGTTACCGCTTTACCACGTGGCCGGTGTACTTTAACTGTGAAACGGTGTTAATGTTAACAGCGGTTTTTTTTTTGTTTTTCACCGCTCGCACCATCGCAGTTTACACCGCAGATTTCTTAAAGCGTAGCCCTATAGGTTTCGTTTTTGCGTTCACATGTGCCTATGAGACTTCGCGAGAGAAACGGAATGAGAATCAGAGGGAGAGACAAACGGCGACATAGGTAAATGTGCTCTGTCGTGTTCCCTCGGTCAGGCACGATAGAGTACCAGTAGGTAAAGGCGGCGGCGTGCAGCAGATACGCCAATTTCTTCGGCGTAACTACTTACGATACGAGCTCGAGTGGTCGGACGGAGCGTACCGACCACTTTACCCTTGTAACGTGCAAGTAGAAGCAGCATTTCCAGCCGCACCGGCAACACCACAAAAGCATGTAAATGGTTATCGACGTTCAAGTGCCCTACAAACTTTATCGCGCACTGTACATTGCGCATTCTCGGAAAGGCGCCCTCGGCATTGGCAACCCTGTTAGCGCCGTATGAGCGATTGTACTAAAAATTCATGAATACATATGAACGTTTACTTGGACGATTCTGTTGCGCAACTCGGAGACAGCTAAGTAAGTTTACTTCATGCACCCAACTCGTCAAGGCTCTGCGATCGCCAGCCGATGCGGAGATGAACTGCGGACCAAGAAATCTTGACATCTTAGTCGCATTGTGGACTTTCAATTAAAAACATTTTTAAGGGATAGCGATCGCGCGACTTCGCGCTTTTAAGGCGAAGTGAAAGATGTACCACGTGACATTTGAGCGCGAGAGAGGTAGATCGATTTTTTCGAATCGATGCCATTTAAAATCGGTTGACCGGTTATATACTATATTACAAATTATATATATATATGTAGTAGGATGTGTCAAAAAAATTCATTTTTTTTTAAATTTTCCTCCCATCTTCTTAAACTACGGATTTCAATCTCAAATTGAACCTTGCGAAAGGCGGTGCCCAGAAAAAAATCCTAAGAGGTGCCGCATTCGACGTTTGTACCCAAAAATGCGACACCTCTCAAACTTAATTGTCAGTGACTGCCTTTCGCTGGATTTTGTCATCGATGAAAAAATGTAGTTCTACGGGGTGGGAGATTAACTTTTTGTATTTTTTTTTTCTTAATAAACACAAACGATTTCGATTTTTTAATTCGTATGCAGAAAACTATAAATGTCCAGTAGGGTGAATTTGTTGAAAAAAATTCTTCCCACCCTTCAAAAGTATATATTTTCATCTAAAAAAACACCTCCCGAAAGGTGGTCGTTGACAATTACTTTTAAAGGGTGCCGCATTTTTTGGGTACAAACGTCGAATGCGACACCAATTAGGATTTTTTGCTAGGAAACACTTTTCACGAGGTTCAATTTTTAATCGAATTCTATACTTTAAAAGGGTGCGACCAACATAAAAAAAAATGTTCTTTTTGAGAAACACCCTAATATATATAGTAACGAATATGTAGCTGACTATTCGTTCAGACACACGACACTAGTTAGGTTTAACAATAGACGAACGAGCGGACAATCGATGCAAGATCGATCATCCTATAGAAACGTCTTGACCGGACTTTAAGGGAGTACAGACGATTGACAGTTCATACTCGAGATACATAGCCGTGATTATACCAATAATATCCGCCCCAAAACCTACGCAGTAAAAAAAACGTGTACTTTTTGCAACAACTTATTGTCCACAAAGGTCCACAATTTTTTATTTGTTAATTTTCTAGTTTTACAAACAGAAGTACAAACTAAAATTGTCAATGACACGGGAAATGAAAGGACAGGTTCGTATATTAAAATAATTGACAAACGAGCTTGTCACTTATTTAACAAAATTATTTTTATGAAATTTCGCATTTCGATTGTACGAAATTATTTTTTACTGTGTAATACGCGCGTTATTCATTCCCACAGTCATTACAATATATATATACACGATATACATTCGCCAATGCTTTGCTTTTTCCCAAAAAGTTTACGCTCTCTGAATCGCATTTGTTACAGATCTTCGTTAACGACTGAGTCGTTTCACATGGTCTTAAGGTAAGACGACGCTACTCGGTCGGTAACTGAAACTGCAACGAACCTTCGTTTCAATGGCCGCGAATTGTTCCATGAAAAATGCAAATGTTCTTTCATAAAAAGAGCTTACTTTGAAAAAAAAAAAAAAAAAATTAAAAAATTACAAAATAGTAAAGTAGTTAAAAAACCATTGAAAAAATTCACCTCGTAACTGATCGGTCGGTAACTGAAACTGCAACGAACCTTCGTTTCAATGGTGCGAGTTTTTCCAAGAAATATGCATATATTATTTCCTGTAAGAGCTTACTTTGAAGAAAAAAAAAAAAAAAAAAAAAAAAAATTACAAAATTACAAAATACTACCACTGAAAGAAATGCATTGACGATTTATTTCTGTTTCTTTTTTCGTAACGGCAATGGACTCGATAGTTCGAGGTACTGCCGGATAACGGAAACGTCGTTACATTATTTAGTTATTAAAACGGAAATGTTATTACGAATGTCGCGTCGACCTCGCATCCAGCCGAGGGCCGTAAGCCCCGTCGTCGGTATGCAGATTGTCCCGTACGCACGCTAACCCATATTATAGTCGGCGGTGAGAACCCGGTCGCGCCGCACGAACCGTGGAAGCCAGAGAGCCGCGCGGCTCTCTCACCAACATATACATATATATAGTACAGTCGTGCACGCACATACACACACACAGACACACACACATACACACAAAGAGGCAAACACACATGGAAAGGCCTCGTTGTTAATCATCGCTAATGAATATTCGCGGATGAGAGACAATTAGCAATGCGCCGAGTGTGGCTAACCATTAAACCCCCGTGGAAGCGGCGAAGGTAAATTACCGAACGGTAAAGTCCATCGTTTAGTCATTTCGATGGTCCTAAAACGGTGTCGCCTAGCCGGCAGCCTTTGAATCACTGTCAGCGATAGAGCGTGCTCGCGCCTCCACCGAGCACGAAAAAAATATCGGTCGATCGACACGCGGATTCCGGCGGTTTCATCGGAACCGACGACCAATCTTTTTGGCTCGCGTTGAACGCGATCCGGCCGAGAGAACGGGAGGGTAAACCGTACAAAAAAAAAAAAAACAAAACAAAAATGTTAAAATCCCCGGGAATTTTCGACAACGCGCAATTATCGGTTGTCGATTATTTTCGATGCGTTCTCTCGTCGCACGATGAGCTTTCCCGGCTGGTGCGGCGAAAAATTGCTGAATATGGAGGGCGGATCGGGTAGCGCAGTCATTGTACATCGCATTGGCACCGAACAGTCGCATCAGCAGGCCGTGCCGGTGTCGCGCGAACGTGTCTCCCCATATCCTCATTCCTCCAACCCCGTTATGATTATCCAATAATCATCGGGGCTGATGAGGAATTCCTGAATGGACAGAACGCGGCGCAATGCGCGTTGTGAATGGGTATGGGTTTGCCGATCCGGTTTCGATCCCGCTCCGAAGCCGCTGGTTGGTCCTCCTGTGGCGCCGGTGCGATACCCTGCCACCCTCTTCACCCCGAGAACTATGTAATAAACACATTCCTTGGATCGGTCGGAGGGCTTGCTATGTCGGGACACGACATTTCCGACTTTGAATTAGTCTCGTTGCCCTTCCGCGCAAGGCTCCTGCCGACCCCGATCGATCGATAATCCGGCAAAAGAATTCGCTATAAGAGCCGCTGGGACGGGGAGGACGAGGAAGTGTCTGCATCCTGATGCTATGAGAACCGGGAGTCGAGGCTGCTGAGATGCCCGGTGCGGAACGCACATCCGGTGGATCGAGCGAAATTTTTGTCTGCGAATCTCATTGTCAATTTGCCGCAATTTCACTTCCTCGATATCGATGGATGAGAGTGGGAGCGCAGATCGGGGCAAGGTTTGATAAAATCCTGACGAGACCTCTTCAGCGCTCTGTCGAGGCACGATTGAATGCTTTAAAATTCTGGAAAGAGCACTTATGCATTCTGACACAGTGGTGCGTCTTGCGTTATTTCTCATCGGTATTTTTTGCTATAAGTAGTCTTGAAGAAAGTTTAATCACTAAGTTAAGCTGCCAACCATTGTGTCAGGTTGCACACTCTCACTCATCCGGGTTCTCGCTCATCTAGTCACTCATCTAGTCACTTCTTCGATGTCGGTGGATGAGAGTGGGACGGCAGGTCGGGGCAAGGTTTGATAAAATCCTGACGAGACCTCTTCAGCGCTCTGTCGAGGCACGATTGAATGCTTCAAAATTCTGGAAAGAGCACTTTTGCATCGTTACACAGTGTTGCGTTCTACGTGACTTCTCATCGGTATTTTTGCTATAATTAGGCTGGAAGTAAGTTTAGTCACTAAGTTAAGCTGCCAACCATTGTGTCAGGTCGCACACTCTCACTCATCCGCGTTCTCGCTCATCTAGTCACTCATCGTGTCACTTCTTCGATATCGGTGAATGAGAGTGGGAGCGCAGATCGGGGCAAGGTTTGATAAAATCCTGACGAGACCTCTTCAGCGCTCTGTCGAGGCACGATTGAATGCTTTAAAATTCTGGAAAGAGCACTTTTGCATCGTGACACAGTGTTGCGTTCTACGTGACTTCTCATCGGTATTTTTGCTATAATTAGGCTGGAAGTAAGTTTAGTCACTAAGTTAAGCTGCCAACCATTGTGTCAGGTTGCACACTCTCACTCATCCGAGTTCTCGCTCATCTAGCCACTCATCTAGTCACTTCTTCGATATCGGTAGACGAGAGTGGGAGCGCAGATCGGGGCAAGGTTTGATAAAATCCTGACGAGAACTCTTCACCGCTCTGTCAGACCACGATTAACTGCTTCAAAATTCGGGAAAGAGCACTTAGACATTCTGACACAGTGTTGCGTCCTACGAGTCTGGAGCACGTAAAAATTCTTCTCTATTTGAAGTCTGCCGAGGGTCACCTCAGTTCCGTTAGGGATGAGATGAAACTAAACATCCGCATATTTTTTCTTCATTTTTTTTTCTCTCCACAGCGCAGTTAGCTGCAAATGGCAACCGGACAGTGTGTCGCCACGTTTGACCCTCAACGGAACGGAAAATTGAGTTTGGACTTGCCAGCTACATGAGGAAAGGGGCAATTTATCACACAAATCTTCATTGCTGACGCCGCCGGTCGTGCAACGAATTAGATTTCGCCGATGAAGCGGAACAAGCGTACACACTCTGGAGAAGTCGATTATCAGCCGGGGACTTTTGTACCGCGGTGGAGAAACAGGCCGGAAGAAAACATCGCTGTGTAGCCCTCGTCGGAAAGACCCGGAAACGTGGTTGTCGGCCAAAGTCCCGTACTTACGGATAGAAATATCCCTCTCACTTTTATCCCACCATCGCCCTGCCGTGCAGGTCACGAGGAGGAAGCGACTCGGCAGCTTCAGCACTCGAGCATTTGCGCTGGGTTCGTGATTCGATCTTCGTTTTTTTTTTTTTTTTTTTTTTTTTTCCTCCTGCACTTTGACTCCATTTGACTCACCCCACAGAGACTTCCACCTTCCTCCCCGTGCCTCCTTCTCGAGGCTATAAATGAAACAACACTCCACCCTTAATTAGCCGCCACCGGCAGCTAACGCCGCGCCGCCGAGAGCCCGACCGATCGATATTCCTTCTTCATCGGCATCCACAATAATCGGGCACGACACTTTTTTTTTTCCCCGCGAATTACCGACGTCGGACGAATGTTGAGCCAGCGACTCAAATCGCGGGTCAAATCTGCCTCTCGATGTACCCGAAGCTTGCCGTACGAAAAAAAAAAATTAATGGTATCGGCAAAAAAAAAAAAAAAAAAGGAAAACGTCTCTCCGAGATAACGATGAAGCCGCTCGAATGTGCGGTACGGTGTCTCTTATTGGGGAGGAACGTTATTCCGTGCATGTATGAGCGATTAACAAAAGTGGTTACCGTAGTGGAATAATGAAATTGTGAGGGGGCGAAGGTGGCCAGTGCTTGGTCCATACTAATCGATGAGAGGGTAAAGCGCGCGGTTGGCGCACGAATGCAGGTGAACGAGGATGCCCTCGATCGTTGCGCGAAAGAGTCAAGAGTCCCGCAGTCGTTGAGGTTTTGCATCCGAAATACCTAATAAAAGTTTCCAATGAGGGAATTCATGGAGCCGAGGATCTATGGACGGGTTTCGATGTTCGCCCTCGGCCTCAATGGACCCAATCAATTCGTGTAACGACGAGGTAATCAAAATTCAAGCCACCACTATGACGCGTCTATACGTGAGCTTTGACGCCTCACTTTATCACTCCCTGCGGCTCCACCCTCGATAGGATTAGTAACTCGGTTACGCGTCGGGTCAAACGATGCAGTTCACAGTCGAAACGTTGTATCGTCAATCTGGACGATGGTAGTTTCTCTCGTTTCTCTATCACCTGGCGCTACAAACTTGACGGTCCACTTCATTGTGGGTTATCATTGTGCTATATACATATGTGTGCTCTAATATAGTTCGAAACTCATCGGTGGGCATTTGCATGTGCAATTTCGATTCGATAAAGCCCCTTCAGTCCAGTTGCTATTTACATTCTACCAAATATATAGATACATATATATATATACATATATACATATGCATACTATATATATATATATATATATCCGTTTAATTACGAATAAGTAAATTATTATTTGTATATCAAAGCACTGAGCGATGAATCGTGCGATACATATGTACGTACATGGAACACCGGAGAGCGTTCTCCGATGACTTTACAGAGAATTTTGTGTAATGAGTGAACAGAGAGCATCGTGTACGTTTTGTTGTGTATTGAAACAATTTTGTGCGCACATATGGTATTGAACGATGTTAATGAAATTGTATTTCATTTAAAGGAAATTCAGTTAGATAGGCAGTTTGTTGAACGGTCGCGCGCTCTCGTGAAATATTCAGTGTCCGACGATGCGTTTTATCCATAGGGGATTAGTCACGCAACGGCGGTAACTGGATGGACGTGTATTGTGCGCCCGTAAAAAATTTGATGAAAAGAGGCAACGTTTACAATTTTCGAGCATCAACGGTGCTCGTTATATTTACGTCAATTTCAATAGGAAACGTTTTAAAAAAAATCTCTCTCTCGTCCTCCGCGGCGCGGCCGTGACGTCGAGCAAATATCGTTCCATACCGCGGGACCGGAAGTTGCGCGGGTCCGATGCACGGCTACGGCGCCTATTCATATTGGAACGGGGGGGGAGGTCGCAACAGTGGCAAATGGATTTGGACGTTGAGACCAATTGCGTAATAAAAGGCTCGCACGAGCACACGCACACGGAGACCGATCGTGAATGCCGATTATACCGAAAGACGCGTGCTTTTTGACATCGGGTCTGGCACGTCACAAATTCTCGATGTTGTTATTAAACTATTATTTTATTTTCGTAGTATGCGCACGTCAATGCTCGACGTGTCGTGCAATTGCACAAAGCTCAAAAGTTTCACTGCACAAACGACTGATCAATCGACTAATTAGACATTTATTTTTTTTTGCATCATAAATACGCGTTACGCGCGGTTTTTCGACCGGTACGCCGAACTCTGTCGGTGAACTAAACGATCGCGACTGGCTTTACCATCATCATCGATCGAAAAAAAAAAAAAAAAAAAAAAATCTCATGAGTGCGAGGCAAATTGACGGGTGCACGAAACCTTATGAACAGTAAAAAAAAACATATTGTACATTTAACAAACCTTTTTTTTGTGCACAAACGTCCACAATCTATTATCTTGTTAATTTTGCCAAAAGTATTCGTAAAATTGACAGACATTTTTGTAAAATGGACAAGATTTTTTTTTTTTTTGTAAAATAAACAAATAAAGAATTGTGGACGTTTGTGGACGAGAAACGTTGGTACGATTTTTACTGTGCGGGAATCATCGTTGCATCGTTGCAAAAGCACGGCCACTGCCGAATCGAGTCGGCAGCGACGTGCCGGAATACCGATACCTCAATTGCTACGCTAAATATACGATTTTTTTTTTTTTTTTTCTTCTACATCGCTCTCCCCGTCTACAACTCCAATTTAGTAAATTCAATGCCCGAATCGGAATTTAATATAAATTCTCGTATCAAACGTTCAGTTAAAATCATCGGAATTTCATTCACCGGCATCGAGAAATGAATCACCGGTCACTGAAATTTTGTCGGTGATTTCGTATTATTCGATTCATAGCCAGATTGAGCATTTTCGAATATTGGCATTCAACACACTATATTAAAAAAAAAAAAACTGATTCTTTATATCTATGGATATGAGTTCGACTTTCGAGTGGTGGGTCTATAAAAATTCCTATAAAATTTAGTCAGTTCAATGCTGTTTGTGTATCAAATGGTCCGGGCGTTGCCAGAAATTGTTGAGCGTTACCTCAGAACCTGCTGAGGTCCGGAAATGCCTGCCAGGAGCCGACGAGGCTCCGACACAACGCTCCAAAATTTCAACCGTCTCCAATGTCACATCCGAAACGAATCAATGATAAATTTACTTGTCATTGATTCGCAGCACAATCTCGAAGCGCAGTGTCTTCAACAAGGGCACAAAGTCCCCGACATTCCAATGAACCGAACGGATTCAACTAAATTCGTTCGTATCGTCTTGCCGGGTGCCGTTATAACTGTACCTATCGGTGGCATTGTGGAGAATCGCGTTCAATCTGGCGATAGTGGGTCGATCGCGAGGAAGTCGGGTGAGGATGGTCGAGGGGGAGGGTCGGACGACCGACGATGGCAGCAGCGGAGGAAAGTCGGGTAACCCGCGCGACGTCGACGTCGCGAATCAACGCGCGAGCGTGCGGTCGGAAAACGCAATCCACAAGCGAAATGGAATTTCAGTCCGGCGTTTGTCTCTTTACCGATAACAATGCAGATGCTCGTGAAGATTCTCTCGGTTGCCAGGTTTCCCCAGTTCGTTCGACTCCCATCCGCGAGACTCCGCACTCAACGTTTCCTTCGTGGAGCGCGAGGTCCTCGCCACCGACTCTTGGCTCTCCCTCGCCTACCATCAACGACATCAAGCTCTCTCTCTCTCTCTCTCTCTCTCTCTCTCTCTCTCTCTCTCTCTCTCTCTCTCTCCCTCTCTCTCTCTCTCTCTCTCTCTCTCTCTCTCTCTCTCTCTCTCTCTCTCTCTCTCTCTCTCTCTCTCTCTCTCTCTCTCTCTCTCTCTCTCTCTCTCTCTCTCTCTCTCTCGCGGTATCTCCGATGCCGCTGACGTTCATTGAGAGCGGCATCCGCTTTTCCCTCGGGAAGTGACGCTGCACTTCCCGCTGTGCTTTGCTCGCTGATGCCGCTATACGTATCGCAGTAAACACACCCTGTTTATGCCAAACAATGTCACATTCTGCAGCGCGGTATTACTCGGGAACCCTTTCTCTTCTGCTCTCCTGTGCATAATGGCGTCCATGGGCAGAACGCCATGCTCGTCGGCTACGAAGACGCCGGTTTCCGAACTTACATTGGAAAATAGACTTCTATTAAGAGCGTCATCAGCATCCGTGAGACTATCTCGTCCGCATCGCAGCCGCCCGGTGAAGGGTGCGAGCAAGGGAGGCTTCCGACGAGGCGCCCGGTATTGTTTCTTTCGTAGCGATTCAGTGCGGTTCGGAGAAGAATTTATAACGCTATCGATTCCGGCGATGCGGGAGATGCGAGTAACGAGTTCGCGAGTAGGGTAAATCAGTCTGAGATGCAATGTCTTTTAACGTAACAAACGTCAATGGTGTCACCGCTTGCACAATTTTTAGTGTATGTGGATACAGTGCGATTGCACAACAAATTTTAAGATTGTACGTGCAAGGGTCAGTACGAGCAGCGAATTCCTATTTCGAGGTAGCCAGAAATTTCTCGAGCTATATTTCTAGCGCTCTGGAGATACTGAATTACTGGAGATATGTTAAATTATAATTTTGCTAGAAAAATCAATATTGCGGACTATGGTTGGATCTTTCAAGACAATATTGGCGCGTAGTAAATCTATTTTAAAAAACTTCTTCCCTACATTTTCAGCAGTGGATATTTTTCCCGGCAAATGGGTGATATGGCCGCCTCAATGGTCGTGGGCCACCGCCTGCAACGGGCGAGCGAGATGGCCTTATCGTCTGGACATTGCGGATGAGATATCCACATGAATGGTGTTAGGCCACCGTCTGCAATAGCGGGGGGTGGTCATCTCACCCGGATAACGCGGGTGAGATGGCCGCGTCAATGGCGGTGAGCCGCGTGGCCATCTTTGCCGCACTATCCGGCTGATATGGCCAGTAAAACTGTTTTCTTTTTAGTTTAGTAAGTCTGAGACATTTAACAGAGGTTTTTAATTGTCTTTCTGCAAGTTATGTAGACAACATGAAATATAGTAAAAAATGTTTTGTGCGTTTTCGATTCTTCCCTAGGCTTAAGTGACTGCCATCATTACTGTGTCCACCTTCACCCGTAGTGTCCGGGTCAGATGGCCGATCGCAAATATTTATTTACAGAGCTGCAATTACATCACGCATCGAAAATAACGAGAGTCCCGAGTTAATTGCTTTAGTTTAATGTTTCTACAGTTGGTTACACAACAAGAATGTAAACATTTTATAGACCTTACACCTTCAATTTTCGTTGTTTAGAAAAAAAAAACCATGGTCATATCACCCCGACTTACCCTATTTAGGGCAGTGAGGTGTTATTCCTCGGGAATGCCTCCTGGACCAGCGAGCGGTTCGATAGCGAGCCAGCGAGCGATTCGATAACGACCGGTCGTTTCTTCCGTCGGCATTGCCTATTTTCTGTACACGTCTCTTTCGCAGGTAAATCTGGTGATGGAGCTTTCGGGAATTTGTCCGTGACGTTCCGGGCCGTCCTCTCGATCGTTGGGATTCCCCGTGGCGGGAGGGACCCTTGATCGAACGTCGCTCGCGGCCCCTTCGCCCGGTTACAATGGGTCTCCGTAATTACTCGGTGCATTTCCGCAACGACCGAGTGGAGAGATCGGCTGCTTCCCCGTTTTAGTCCGAACTACCCTCCGACACTCTATGTCGGTGTACGCTCGGTAGTGTCGACGCGGCAGATTGATTCTCTCTCGTGGTTGTTCAGCTTCGAGCTTTAGTATTCTCTGTGCCCATCCGCTTCGATCTTCCCGCTGGTTCACTCGGCGGCCTCTTCAGCTTCTCTCCGAACTGGCGCGACTTTCGCTATTCGATTAATAATGTTGTTCGAAGTACTGCAGCCTCCGGGATCTCTCTCTCTCTCTCTCCTCATCTCTAACCGGCTCTCGTCGCTCTCACCGTCGCTCGCATAGCCCGGTTAAATTACTCGGGACAAGTATGCCAGGGACAAATAGCATCCGGATGAATTTCTTCATCTCGAAGTGCCGTCGACTGCGAGATATCTCAAGTCGAACGGAATTATTTTTGCAGATAAAATATCTTCGATGCGGCATCGTGAATCCGCACGGGAACTGCGCGGAGGGGGGGGGGGGGGGGGGGGGGGGCGAGGAAGATAGAGAGTTTCGAGAAACTGTATTTATGTGGCAGCGAATGCGAGTGGTCGATGCTCGGTGCCGATGCAAACTCTTCTGGAATTATTCATCGTTATACCTCGGTGACCTGGTTCGCCACTCGAGACAGATTAGACGCTCGATCGTTGAATATATCCTGTCAAGAAAGCCCCTCAAGAATCCCGAATATTTGTTCGTTTCACGATATCTGGCCGACTTGCGATGAACTCAATCGGCTCGCCGATTCTCGAAACCAACCGTCGAAGATCTAAGCTCTTCACTCGCGACAATTGAACTTGTTTCATTTTCACGATTAAACTGCAACCGCAGCGAGAGAGTCAACGGAGAGACGACCGCGTGACCCGAAGAGGTCCGGCCAGTTGCTCGTCGCTCCGCCGTCTGGGAAAAGTCGGGGATAATGAGGAGCTCGTATAATCAACCGGTCGTGAAATAACACTGTCGTGTAGAAGCAACCTTCGACAGGACAAAATTGCCGCCAATCTCGTGCGGAAAATTAGCTTCCTTTGTCCCACTCACTCTCCTCCCCGACGCAGCTCACTTATCGTTTTTATATTCCATTTTACTCGTCCTTTCGTCGACGCAGCGAAGCGAAAGCGTGACTGGATTCCAGTCGCGGAAAACTGAAAAAGCGCGCCTCGAGAGCGATTGTCATACAACCTTCCGACACTCATGAGCGCGGCGCTCCCGAGCCGTGAAAATAAAAAATCTATACAGCTCGCCGAGATATCTCTCGTTGATGTAAATTTTCATCTCGCAGCTACGCCAAAAGGTTTTCCACCTCGAGTTCCCGTAAGTCTCGGGAACATTCGTCGATTCGCCGAATTCAGTCGACTTGACGAGACACCATCGGAGCATTATTCTTTCGATGACGGTTCCGATCTCTTCCGGGGCGCATCGATCATCCGGCGTCCCACGCTTTATCTTTGGGCCGGCTGCTATCCGATTAAGAGTTCGATCATCGGCACTCGCAGATCGATCGGCAAACGGCGTTATCAGCAGGACAACCCTGCGCCGTTCCATTCGATAGTGCTGACGTTACCGTCGATCAATCAATATCCGGAAGAGCTACCGCGAGATCGCGTCACCGAGAGGATGTAAAGAAAAAAATGATCGTGAAAAGAATAAAAAATAAAAAACAAAATCTCTCACACAGCGTCGACAATAAAGGTTGTAACAACGATGCTTGTCGCAACTGGAGCGCGGCAAGTGCGCGCCGCGCTATCGGTTTCCACGCTTATATATCGGGTAATTGAAGGTTTCGCTAATGCGGCGGAGGAATTCCTCGAGTCGTTCCCTGCCTATCATTAGGCGCGATACGAGTGGTTCTCGCTGCCTCAAATATTAAACCGAGTGCCGGGCGACGGCGGACCGTCGTTTGTTTCAACGGCGAACGAATCGGATAGCCGAGGAACTGAGCAACTGATTCTTTGCCGAATGTATCAGATATTCAAATTGCGGAACTGCAAACGCTATGCATTCGTCGGGTTAAACGGAATCCGATCCGCTCGTCTTTCGTTCCGTGGCGCCGAATTAAATTCTCCGATCCACCATTATTCCTCGAATAATGATGGAAACTCCAATTTCATGCCTTCGAAACACGATCTGACTGCAGGGTGAGCCGCCGGTGTCACGGACTCTCGTTCCGTCCCTTCGCTCGGCACGCTCCGCTCTGCACACAGCTATGCGCAAAGCCGTCGATAGGTGTAGGATGTCAAAAGGGGCTGAATTAACCATCGACGGACGAACAGCGCTGGTTAATATTCAGCTGTCTTGCTATTTGCTAACGCTCCTTGAAACTATAGTGATACGGGAAATCAAGACGCCGGGCAAAAGATCCATTCAGCCCGTTTTTTAAAGAGATTAAAGAATAAACTCACATTTCATAATCGCTAATTTAAAGTCCGGATTATCGCGATACTTCTGGAGAGGTCATTACAGGGTGGTCCGGGGAACATCGAAGGCATTGGCAGCTTTTTGTGTAGGCGATGTCAAAAGGAGCTGAATTAACCATCGACGGACGAACAGCGCTGGTTAATATTCAGCTGTCTTGCTATTTGCTAAAACACGGCGGGCAGAATATCCATTCAGCCCGTTTGTAATGGTGCTTAATATTCTAGGGTGGTCTGAGGAACATCGAAGGCATTGGCAGCTTTTTGTGTAGGCGATGTCAAAAGGAGCTGAATTAACCATCGACGGACGAACAGCGCTGGTTAATATTCAGCTGTCTTGCTATTTGCTAAAACACGGCGGGCAGAATATCCATTCAGCCCGTTTTTAATGGTGGTTAATATTCTAGGGTGGTCTGAGGAACATCGAAGGCAGTGGCAGCTTTTTGTGTAGGCGATGTCAAAAGGGGCTGAATTAACCATCGACGGACAAACAGCGCTGGTTAATATTCAACTGTCTTGGTATTTGCTAACGCCCCTTGATAGTGATATGGGAAATCAACAACACGGCAGGCAGAAGATCCATTCATCCCGTTTTTAAAGAGATTAACGAATAAACTCACATTTCATAATCGCTGATATAAAGTCCGGATTATCGCGATACTTCTGGAGAGGTCATTCTAGGTTGGTCTGAGGAACATCGAAGGCATTGCCAGTTTTTTGTATAGGCGATGTCAAAAGGAGCTGAATTAACCATCGACGGACGAACTGCGCTGGTTATTATTCAGCTGTCTTGCTATTTGCTAACGCTCCTTGAAACTATAGTGATACGGGAAATCAACACGGCGGGCAGAAGATCCATTCAGCCCGTTTTTAAAGAGATCAAAGAATAAACTCACATTTCATAATCGCTAATATAAAGTCCGGATTATCGCGATACTTCTGGAGAGGTCACTCCAGGGTGGTCTGAGGAACATCGAAGACATTGGCAGCTTTTTGTGCAGGCGATTTCTTTGTCAATTACTGCTAATACGGCTTTTGCCAATCACTATTTCGTCGCATAATTGCCTGTTTGGGGTTCGCTTCCCGCTACAAACCGTTCCGTATGTATTCTACATAACGGTAATAGTTTACGTATGTTACCCACCGTGAAATTGTAAGAGCATATTCAATATTTATCAAATGTTACTTAAGTCGATTGCACTAATTGTGTGTTCCGCAACGATTGCACAAATTGTGTGTACCGCAACGATAATTTATTAACGCTTGCGCATGCACATGTGCCTGCACGGAGACAATGTAATAATCTCATGATTTTGACCACAGTTCGTATGTTGAATTCGCAATACAGTGTCATTGTGACGTTTTTTCATATGTGCTTATGCCTCGTCGTTTTATGTGATTGACGACATACAGAGATTATTACTAACTTGTCATTTTTAAACTGTATTGTATATTATAAATCCACGTATGTTAAATTCGGAACACAGTGCCATTGTGACGTTTTTTCATATGTGCCTATGCCTCGTTGCTTTATGTGATTGACGACATACAGAGATTATTACTAACTTGCCATTTTTAAAATGTATTGTATATTATAAATCCTCTGATTTGCATAATTAAATATCTTATATGTACTTTGGAAAACCGTGGATTTGTTGGTTACGGTGTTTGTGCCATTCTGCCTCCCGGCCCAGCTGGGGTGAAGCTGACGCCACCCCTTTTTGTCGAAGCATAGAGAGCGATTATGGTAGTGGAGATAAAAGCAAAGTCAATTAACGAAATTCATGCAAGCGCGCGAGCCAACATAATCGCCAGTATGCCATATACGCGAGATTTCGGCATTCATGGCATATAGAAGCGGTATTCGAAAATCCTAAATCCCATATAGGAAAACCACATCGGAGTGGATTTCGAAAATCCTAAATCATTCCCATATGCTGTATTCTCGATATTTTGGACTTTCATAGCATATGGAAGTGGGATTCGAAAATCCTAACTCACGCCAATTTTATACACCGAAAAAAAGATTTGACAATATCAAACTAAGCTGCGGTTGCGGGTGGCGAAGGAAATGTTTGGTCGATCGAAAGAAATATTCAGTTGATTTAACGCATATTTAGTTGTTTCGCCTAATATTTAGTTGCTTCAACGAATAGTTACTTGAATTGAACAGACATTTTATTCAATCGACCAAACATTTCCTTCGCCACCAGCGACCGCAGCTTGGTTGATATTTTTTTCGGTGTACATATATTTTGAAAAACTGTGAATTTAGTGCTTGTTCGTTGGTTTGATGTTTGTCCCCTTCAGTTGAGCTCTCCGTTCGGTGAAGCTGACCATCATGGAAAAGGCACACAGTATGCCCGGTGTTATGGCACAGATAATATTTTTCGAATAACATCGTGACTAAATTCGCCCATCGAATTCGTCAAATCTTATGCATGAAAAACGCGGAATTAGTGCCAATTTTCGGTCCATATTTAGGGGCTGCGCTTCACGTTTAAAAAAAGCCCGGCACATAACCGTAAATTACCACATTTCATTGAGCGACACCATCGTGCTACTTTTTCATCTCATGACATTCTCGGTTCTTGAATTATTCTTCTTATTATTATTATTATTTTATTCTTCTTCAGCCCCCGCAGTTTTGTACTCTGCGAGAGTGCCAGAAGAGAGGGGGTAGACTGACGATTGTCCCCGTGCTTCTTCGCTCCGGCCAATAGCTCCGCGAGGGCTCGGTGGAGAGCACCGTTCGTGAAGAATAAATTTCGCGGTATGGACGTCGTGAAAAATGACGGCACGTATAAATGGTGACACCTTCCTCGCCGTGAGGCATTGGACCATCGCTTTTGCTCCGCCACTGTCGCTGTTGCTTCTGGAATTCGCGTTGCGGTAACTATATTTATATTGCAGGGATAAAAGTGGGGAATATGGCCCGGCTCGTCCCGCACGTGAATCAATGATTTGTGGATCGGGCAATGTTCATCGCTTTTATCCTATAGGGGTGATAGGGGCAAAACGGGCAGGAAGGCAAAACAAGCACCAAGTCTAACGATTATAATCTTTTCCTTAATTAATTTTTCATAATACACCGACTTCTCCGCGTTCTTCTTTGTAATTAAAATCAAGACAAGAAAACGGCGAGATAAAGGAACTTTATATTGAAAATTTGTATCGAAAAAAAAGCTTTTGTAGTAATAGAATTCTATCTGCTCGAGTTATTTGTAGTCATTGCTACCTTGACGAAAGATCATTGAAATTGAAACAAAAGGCAAGTTTCAATGAAGATTATGGAATGAAAGTTAAGAAGCCTTTGTTTTTATTTTTGAAAAACTGTAGTTTTGTACTCTCATTCCAAGTAACTCTTCCTCGAACTACTGCACTCTGGTCTTTAGTGTCGTTCCAAGAACGGCGAATTGTCGCGAGACTTCGGTATAATTCTTTGCCTCGTCAACAACGGACTTCACCGCGCCGCCATTACAACGTCGCTCCATGATTGTCTGTTCGACTATTAAGGTAGATTTTACCTGTTTCCTATAGTGTTGCTAACTAAATAACAGAAGCAACCACTTCATACGCACGTGAACACGAGTAAAGTCGTAAGCCGTATCACTGTGAGTAACGGAATTCATAAGACTCACGGAAAGACGCCAGCGAGTCGTTGAAAACTGAAGGAATGGCAACTTTGAAGGGATGCTATTAGAAGTTGCAGCTTACACAGTGGCAATCCTTACAGATGAAAACGTCTTATAGACATGTAACCTATTAACACGGCAACAATACGAAACTTGTTTCCGCCAAAAAATAAAGGCGGTATTAAAAAAAAATAATTTCATAAAAAATCATTCGAAAAATGAATTAGGTCAAAAATCGAAAAAAAAAAAATGAAATATGGCTTTTTCGAAATAATCATCATTTTTTGAAATAAAGATTCCAACAAATGTTTTTAAAAAGTCTAATACCGAAACTAGTCGACCGAAACTTCAGTTTTTTTTTTTTTTTTTTTTTTACATAAAACATTTGACTTATTTGTCAGACTTTTCTTATTTAAGGAATATCAGAAAACTGAAACAAGTAATTTATAAGTTAAGACGTTTTGCCCCATCCCCTCACATATTTGTATGCAAACAGAGGACGACCGCGCAATTTGCATGCTGGGAAACCGAGCCAATTAGGCACGACTGAATAAGTTGAATTTCCGCTATCTAGCTTTACACCTGCCCACTCTCACTTCCGGTACAAAAACATGGAGCAGGAACGATTTGACAGGCGGGTAAGAAAATGGAAGAGGTACTTCGTTTTTCCGCTATGCAGATCTGACCGACTCCCAGAAAAGGCCGATCCAGCTTACCCGGTCGCGTTATGTCCAACTTATCCGGTCGGTAAAACCTAAGTACATGCAACTTACGCGGTTGTCTACTGTATGTCTACTGTACTGCAAGTATATGCAGTCGCTGCTGGTGATCGACCGTACATCCGAGAGGCACACCTTCCGGTATGGCGAAGCCGCGTTGCAACAGCACCCTCTCCACGTCTCCTGGCGTCATTTCGCTAGGGTAACGATTCAATAAAAAGGTTGAGTACAAATCGTGACGACGACAGTTGCCGCCGGTTACGGGCACCGAACGAGCCCGGCGAGTTAAACAATAAAAGAGCGCCAGGTGAGACGACGGCGATATAAACTGCGAGGAGGAAGTATCAGCTGTTGAAAACGCCGGATGCATATTACACTCGAGCATCTCAGGACCGCGAGCGATATATCCATTTCGAATTTGATATCATAACTGCAGTAGATTCCACCTCCATGCCAGCTCCGCGGAGCGACATCATTTCGCCGAAACTGCAGTCGGCCGAATCGTCGTTAGGCCAAAAGTCATGGGTTCAAACGCGCTTCATCCAAATAGTCAAACATCCGAAATTTTATTTATCCGAATTGTCAAAGTTTCCTTTACATTATTGTTCCGATTCTTCATTTCAGCGAACTTTACTCTTTGGAAATGGCAATTCGCCGAACGTCATTTCTTCGAATAATAATTTCACCGAACGTCATTTTCCCGAATTTTCCCGTTAAACTTCCAAATGCCAAGTCACCGAATCGTCATTCCTCCCAATCGTCATTCCTCCCAGTCGTCATTCCTCCCAATCGTCATTCCTCCCAATCGTCATTCCTCCCAATCGTCATTCCTCCCAATCGTCATTCCTCCCAATCGTCATTCCTCCCAATCGTCATTCCTCCCAATCGTCATTCCTCCCAATCGTCATTCCTCCCAATCGTCATTCCTCCGAATCGTCATTCCTCCCAATCGAGATTCCTCCCAATCGTCTCGACGTAATGATGCGGCTCCCCGCTCCGCCCAGAGCTCTTTTCAATCCAACATTTGTCTCCCGGGCAAAAAAAAAACATAAACCCTACTTGAAACGTCGCGAAAAATAGAGGATATATGTGCAAGTCGAATTAATTCAATCGAGGATTTCACCCGCGCGCGTTACAACGCGGGCTTAGAATCATACAGAAAAATAGCGTTGTCTCTCGTCAACGTTCGGAGTATACGAAAGCGCCCTTCGCTTCGTATACTACAGATTCGGCTAATTTGAGTGATCCGCATTAAAATCCAGCTCCGCTCATCCGTACCCTTTGCTTTCATACGATGTTTCATTAAAAGTTCGAGGGTTCGCGTTATTTGGAGTGAGAGATAGCCGCGCTGAGCGCCGAAAGGATTATTAATTAAAATGAAGTTGATGCTGCTGCTAATGCTCCCGCTTTCGGAGATGGAGAGAGACACAGCGAGGAAGGGAACAAGTAAACGCGAAGAGACGGCTCTCGACGCCGTCGATCAATCCCTTTAAAAAAAAAAAAAAAAAATGCGCTGTGTTTACAAGTTCCAACCCCAACGCCCGGGAATGCTTCGACGACTTACCAAGGGGTGAGACTCGCTCAGCACACGTCTCTCACAACCACACCGCTCCTAAGAATATATATATGTATACGCAGATACAGTTCTTTCCTTACCCCTAGGCTCTTTTCCGTTCCGCGCTCTTTCACCCCCTTTGCTCTCGATTCTCTCGCGCTCGAGCTCTGAAACATCCCTTCGCCAGCGCGACTACCTTTCTCGAAGGGATGAAGCGAACCGGCGACGTATCACTCGAACTCACCGAGAATCCCTCGGAGTTGCCTTACCTACTTCCGCTCGGTGCACTCCCTCAATGTGCAGAGAGGGAAGAGACACCGGAAAAAAAAATATATATATATATATATATATAAATGTGTACAGACATAGCGCAGGTATTATAGTGATGGAAGCTTGGATAGAGTCTCTGATATTTTCCTGTTTATTATTCGCACCGGAAGTCGAGTGATATTGAATAAAGTATCCGATAAAGGCGTCCTCTCAACGACTGCCGTGCCGGCAAAGTGAATAATTGCCGGTCCCGGTCGATGTCTCGGTTCTACCTTGCAAATTACGCAATTTTATGGGGCGGGGGGGGGAAACGTTTTGCGCTCGTGAAACTCGTCGGTTCACCTGCTGCCTCTCTACGAAAATAATGTTCTCGTCGTTCGTCGTCTATTTTCGTTTCCGCCATAATTCTTGGACGAAGCTTCTCGTAATAGGTCGTTCCGAGGCGTGTCAAAGACAGGGTTTGGTGTGTTGCCCGGCCCGAGAGCCGAGGAGAGACTCTTCTAATTAGGGTTGCGCGAGCGGGGCGTAAACGAGAAGCACGTGAGTGAAAATGGCTCGGAGATGAAACGAGAAAGGGGCCGTCTGTGTCTCCGGTGAAAGAAACCGCCACCGGATGCGCATTGAAAATAAAAAAATGTTTAAAAAAAAAAAATTAAAAATACGATATTCTATAAATGGTCAGAGCTATTCACGATCGGCTTCCCGTTTCGCTGCGCGGTCCAATTATAACTCGGGTATGAACAGTGAATGGAAACCGAATTGAATGAGCATGCAGACGTATTGGTAATACCTGAGACTGATTGATGAGTCTAAGATTAAAACTAAACGTCGAGAATTTCGCGTTCGATCGCCGCCAAACGAGCGCCTCGTGCGTGGGACACATTCGAAAGCCCGGCGGGACGAGTCTGCTAAGGGCGGGGGGGGGGAGGTTGGAAGGGTCGTGCTGCGATCTAATTACACCAGGGGTAATTAGTAGTCCCCCCAGTCTCGCGTACCGCTCGCACGACGCGTAACACATTAATCGTGCTACATTACGCCACTTCGCAAGCCACGAGAGACCAACAGGAGCAACAGCGAGGTATCTTGCGCGACATTATGCTCGAAAAACGTTGACGCGTTTAACGACATCTGCTCGACCTTCGGGTCTATTCATGCCCGAATCACCAAATCGGCTCCGTTATGGCTGGTGATTCAAATAGGGGAGAGCGGGACAAAATTGGAGAGTGGGGCAAAACGGAAGAATGAGGATTAACGCAATTTCCCAATAATTTCTGGGCTAGCCCATTTTGCCCCACTGATACATCCCGATTTTCAGCTCCTTTTTGCTTCACTCTTCCACCCAAAAGTTATTGGAAAACTGCGTTTTTCCCCGGCGTCCTATTTTGCCCCGCTCTCCCCTACATTTTTTTTTAGAATTTCCATATAGGGTGGTGAATACGGCACGTGGATCGATTATCGAGGGACCGGTCCATATTCACCACCAAAAAAAAATTTAACACTCGGAGCAGCGATCTAGAACTGCTGACCGAATGGCCGGTAATTAGGACGATAGTCGGGTTGAACACGTTGTGAAATGAAGGGTGGTTGTCGGTGGGAATAAGTGAGAGGTTCAGACGGAGATTCCACGGTGGATTGTGGAATCTATCCGGTACATTTATCGCGACGGGCTCATGGGGACTGCGTGCGTCGGGACGCGTAGTTACATAGCTGTTGTACATACAATCTGAATGTATAATAGGTAAGTGTGGTGAATTTTGCACTTGGATCAATTAGCCAGGGACCGGTCCATATTCACCACCAACAGAAAATGAACACTGCCAGTAGCGATCTAGAACTGTTGTCTGGCCGAATGACCGGTAATTAGCACAATGGTCGGGCAAGTGAAGGGAAGCTGGGTGGAGCAGGTTGGGGAACGAAGGGTGGTTGTCGGTGGGAATAAGCGAGAGGTCCAGACGGAGATTCCACGGTGGATTGTAGAATCTACCCGGTACATTTATCGCGACGGCCTCGTGAGGACTGTGTGCGTCGAGACGCGTAGTTACATAGCTATTAGGGCAAAGGTAGTGAATATGGACCACACCGATTACCACGTAAATTAATTACATATGGACCGGTCAATATTCCCCACTTTTACCCTATACGTACAATCCGAATGTATAATAGGTAAGGGTGGTGCATTTTGCACTTGGATCAATTATCCAGGAATCGGTCCATATTCACCACGAAAAAATAAAAATAAAAATGAACACTGCCAGTAGCGATCTAGAGCTGTTGTCTGGCCGAATGACCAGTAATTAGCACAATGGGAACGAAGGGTGGTTGTCGGTGGGAATAAGCGAGAGGTCCAGACGGAGATTCCACGGTGGATTGTAGAATCTACCCGGTACATTTATCGCGACGTGCTCATGACGACAGCGTGCGTAGGGACGCGTAGTTACATAGCTATTATACATACAAACTGCATGTATGGTATGCAAAGGGCTGCTGCAGGCGCACACGCTCTCGGTCACGAAGCCATTCGTCGCCTCCCATTAAGCCAATTTGAGTTCGGTCCGGTCGCGGTGTGCGTTCGCGGGGTCACCGGGACTACGGACACGATGCCCGTACAGCGGCCCGTATAGAATGCTAATTCCGAGGGGATCTCGCGTACGTAAGGATCATAGACGCCAGTTTCAGGCACGACGCACAGAGTGGCACACACGACGCGTGCTGCGGGCGCGCCGAAGCTCCGGAGCCCCGATCGCATCCACCCCTTGCACGCGGCCCGAGAATCGCCACTCGAGAAGGGATTCACGAGAAGGGAATGGCCGGATCGCGAAGGGTTGAAACGACCGAGGGGCGAACATGGGAGATCCACGGGAAAGGGGTGCCTTTTAATAAATTAAAAATTAATGTTTATTTACACATATCCGAGGTGCGGTTGGCCGAAGGAGTATGGCCGATGATTGGCTGTGTCGGCAGGTCGACAGCCGATGATCGGATCTCGACTGAGACCCACCATTGGTTTAACTGTCGATTGATAGCCACTACGACGTGAACTCGATAATTGGCAAGACGCTGTCTGCCAGAGCTTAGCCGGCGCTTGCGTATCGTGGTAATTGTGCGTGTTCGGCGATATCGAATAGACGTTCGCTCACGGCGTCGAACGAAATTGGCACATTACGTGCTAACGATGTTCAGCCAATGTTCAATACACGATATTTGTAAAAAACGATATTTTTTTTTATTTGCGCGACTGCTCTCTTATTGCTCCAAATTCCTTTATTACAGTTTTTGTCTACAGTACTGTAGTACTGAGAGCCTAAGTTTTGTCAATATTGTTAATTATTCGAAAATAAGTATATCGAAAATGTACATCAAAACAAGCGCTGGGCAAAGTACCGAATAGTACTTAAAGTACTAAGTACTAAGTACCACAAGTACTTAAAGTACTAAGTACCAAGTACCACAAGTACTCCAAGTACAAATTAATTTCTGTACTTAAAGTACTTTTATAAAATACAAAGTATAAAGTACTTTTTCTTCTTAATCGGATAAAGCGGAGTTCCTGCGAAATTTCGAGAAGAATTTTCAAAACGAACGGCCCAATTGAGGTCCAACATTTTTTTTTCAAAACGTCGAAACTCTTCGTTTCCGATGTTTGGTAACAGACCGATCGACTGGACCTTGGGGAAGTGACTGGAGGTCGATTTGATGCATAACAACTAAAACTAGGACGTCTGGATCTAGTTCAGTGAGCGAAAATGAGAAAGGCCTCCATTTTATGCATCGAAAATCGTATTTTTCGGATTTAAATAGAAAATATTGGGTTGGTAGTAAAATAATTGTTATACTCGTCATCAGCAAGAAAAAATACGGCGAATATGGCCTTGAAACAAAAAATATCGAGTGAACAACGATTTTTTAATGTTTGAGCCACTTTTGGAAAACCATCGATTTTCGTGATTTTCAAACGTCGATATCTCGGCTGCCAATGGAGCCAGGGAAAATCTGAGGTGCTCGTCGTCTTCTGCGGGAAAAAAATACACGAGATAAGGGTCTTCTTCGAGTTCTAGAAGCGTTTTATCGGGCAGTTTCAGAACGTTGAACAACCCGAAAAATTCACTCGAAAGGGGTAATCTTGCAATGTTTTGACGATTTTTCATGTCTTTCCCAAAAAATGAACTGCCGCGTATTTCGACGTATTTTTTTTTCCCGCTGAATACGAATCCGCTGGCTTTTTTGGGACTAAAGTACAATGAGATATTGATGAATCTCGATTTTATGTGCGAAAAATCGAATTTTTAGGATTTAAATGGAAAATATTGTGTTGGGAGTAAAATAATTGTTGTATTCGTGACGAACAGAAAAAAAAAATCCATCGATTATAAACTCGAAACAATAATGATCAATTGAACAACGATTTGCACATGGTTTCCTATTACAATTTTGAGCATAGCTTCCTCTTCAATCAAGCTATGCTCAAGATTGTACAACTACTTTGGTCTTAGTACTCAGTAATAGTGCTTAAAGTACCGAAAGGTACTTTGATAATTTAAGTACGTACTTTGAGTACCAAATAGGTGCTCATCTGCTCAAAGTACTGCCAAGCTCTGATCGAGACCAACCCCGAATGATCGAAGCCTCAGCGGTTTCGCCGAAACGGACAATCCCTCCATAATTAATTATCATTTATTCGCACGATAATTTGATGAGTGCACGGTCGGTCTAGCCCACGAGCGAGCCGTGGGTCGCCCTCCCGACCGGCTCGCCTCTACGGAAGAGGGAATAAAAAAAAAAAGCTCGTGGGGTTGCGAGCGGTGCACGCGCACTGGCCATCCCTCCGGTCGCCGACAATCTCGTTCGCCACTTCCATCGGCCAGAGAGAGAAAATATCATGCCAATAATTGTTTTTTTTTCCCCCCAGCCGCTTGAGCCGCCGATCATTGTATCGCTAACTCGCCATCGGTCGCTCAGCGTTGCGTAAATTGTTCACGTAAATATTACGTATGAGCGAATTGGAGCATATAGCTACGGTACCGTAGCATACGCCACTCGCCTCGTGTATTTAACCGCGTGTAGAGGTTACTAACGCGAGCGCACGAGCGCAAGTATACGCCTTGAAAATAGAATAGGGATATTTCTATACGGCTCTATTTATACGAGACCTTGAAAAGTATTGTACCGAGCTTTCGCGAGACTCGTGCCGGAGAGTCGCAAAGGCGGAAGTGCGGAAACCAGACAGCGAACCCCGATAGTTATAGCTCGAATCCGCAATATGAATATAGGAGAGGCGCGAGCGAGGCGTGCGAACGGGTTGAATGCAGAACTAAGTCGTCTCTACGCTCTGCTCTACGGTATTGGTATTATTATTATTATTATTATTATTATTATTATTATTATTATTATTATTATTATTATTATTATTATTATTATTATTATTATTATTATTATTATTATTATTATTATTATTATTATTATTATTATTATTATTATTATTATTATTATTATTATTATTATTATTATTATTATTGTTATTATTATTATAGTGGAAATATAGAGCCGCGGTGGAGGGAAGTAAGGTGCGAAACGGAGGAAAGGAAGCGGCGATATAGCGAGAAAGAGTTGTCGCACGAGTTTTTCAGGGCGCAGTGACGTCGCTACCGACAGTTCAGCAGCTTGGGGAATCTCTTCGGGACGGTACGGAGACTGCGATACAGGGAAACGCCAATGACGACGTCGTTTCTGTTAGCGTGGCAGTCGATTCTACGCGCAAATACCGTAGAACGTACGGGGAAAGTCGTCGATGCGCGCTGCGCGGAGGATTCAGCGAGAGACTCTCGAATAACGATTCAACGACGACTGCTTATGCCGCCGCTGGGACGATCGGGCGGTAATGCTTTCTCGATTCGCGTGGCACACGGCCGAGATAATATCGACGGGGTTGGCCCGGTGATAAGCTTCGAGCGGAGTACGAGTCGCAGATGCACCGGAGGAAGTGCACAGTGAAAAGCGGAGGAAGTGCATATTCGATGGACATTTCTCACTCCCGATATCTCCATAATTTGGGTTTTGTTTCTCAATCGTACACCGAAAAAAATATCAACTAAGCTCCGGTTGCGGATGGCGAAGGAAATGTTTGATCGATTGAACAAAATGTTTGTGCAATTTAAGTAATTATTCGTTGAAGCAACTAAATATTAGGTCAAACACCTAAATATGCGTTCAATCGACTAAATGTTTATTTCAATCGACCAAATATTTCCTTCGCCACCCGCAATCGCAGCTTCGTTTGACATTACCAAACCTTTTTTTTCGGCGCATGTGCAGCGCAAAAAATTGCGAAGTCTGCTAGAAAAAAAGGTGTGGACACTCGTCGACGAGAGATACTTGGAGAAAAAATTGGGGTAATTGTTATTAATCAATATTCAATTAAATTATTATTGTTAAAATTGTGATGGTTAAAATTGTGATGGTTAAAATTGTGATGGTTAAAATTGTGATGGTTAAAATTGCGATGGTTAAAATTGCGATGGTTAAAATTGCGATGGTTAAAATTGCGATGGTTAAAATTGCGATGGTTAAAATTGCGATGGTTAAAATTGCGATGGTTAAAATTGTGATGGTTAAAATTGTGATGGTTAAAATTGTGTTGGTTCAAATTGTGATTGTTAACATTGTGATTGTTAAAATTGTGATGGTTAAAATTGTGATGGTTAAAATCGTGATGGTTAAAATTGTGATGGTTAAAATTGTGATTGTTAAAGTTGCGATTGTTAAAGTTGCGATTGTTAAAGTTGCGATTGTTAAAGTTGCGATTGTTAAAATTGTGATTGTTAAAATTGCGATTGTTAAAATTGCGATTGTTAAAATTGCGATTGTTAAAATTGCGGGTGTTAAAATTGTGATTATTAAAATTGCGATTGTTAAAATTGTGATTGTTAAAATTGTAATTGTTAAAATTGTGATTGTTAAAATTGTGATTATTAAAATTGTTATTGTTAAAATTGTGATTGTTAAAGTTGCGATTGTTAAAGTTGCGATTGTTAAAGTTGTGATTATTAAAATTGTGTTTGTTAAAATTGTTATTGTTAAAACGATTACTGTTAAAATTGTCATTGTTAAAATTGCTATTGTTGAAGTTGTTACTGTTAAAATTATTATTGGTCAATGGTTATTGGATATTTGGAGAAAAATTCTGGAAATTTGGAAAAAAAAAGGTGTGGACGCTAGTGGACAAGATAAATTTGTTAAATGGGCGAAAATTTTTTCACTCGGCGATTCACAGGCGTCTAAGACCTACGAAAGATAAACGCTGCCTCGCCACACGATTTACTTTCATATTTTTCATGGGATCGATGAATTTTTTTTTTTTACTCGTGCGTTCGAGTGACGGAAGACTGACACATGTCCTCGAACCCCACAGAATCCCTCCCCGCCCCAGCGTTACATTAACGCTGTATTATTTCTTAATTTCCATTCGCTGAATACGCTGCAATTGTTGTTTTATCCTAATGTCGCCGATATTTAAATCGACGAGAAGCGCCGTTGCTGCCTCTCGTATGGAGTCAAATAATTTATGTAGATCGCACTCGATCGGAGCACGTACGATTGCCGTGCGAGTGCAACCCACCGAGAAGGAGAAACAGGGAAGCCGCGAGCGATTGCAGCGGTCTCAAGCACGCTGTCGGGACGAGAATATGCTTCCGTGGGGGGTTCGCGAGACGTTTCACCGTGTACAATGGGCGCTTTTCTCCGTCCATCTCACCGCGGGC
The DNA here is from genome assembly GCA_963575735.1 of Amblyjoppa fuscipennis. Classification (NCBI taxonomy): domain Eukaryota; kingdom Metazoa; phylum Arthropoda; class Insecta; order Hymenoptera; family Ichneumonidae; genus Amblyjoppa; species Amblyjoppa fuscipennis. The sequence goes on from OY754493.1 coordinate 15,262,360, forward strand.
AATCGTTATTCGTGTCGTGCGTATAACGACCCATGTCACATCAAATAGACTCGGATGTCTCGCGGACTCCTCGTGCGAGCGGGACGAAGCTTGCGGTAGGATTTATCGTGCGGCTGTCGACGTCGCATCTTCGTGATTCGAAGTTATGAGGCCAATAATCCGGGTTTCGTGTCGGAATGTATAAAAACAACACTAAAACAAAAAAAAGAAGAATTTAAACGTAATTGAGATGTCCTGCGGCCATTCAAGCCCAGGAATTTGAGTGGTAGGATATCGGCTTCATTATCGTTTTTACTTTTATCGGAAGCAGTTTATTTTTTTTTTTTATACCCAATTTTGTTACCTCGCGGTTCGGAGGTGTTACGCTGAGGTTCGTAGGTGTTCCATTTTGTCCCGAACCGCGAAATTCCCGGGATGCTCCGTACAATAATAACAAGTTTAATTTGCTCTCGGTGATCGGTCGATCCGCACCACCGGCTTTATCGGAACGGCCTTTATCATCCGGAGTCCCGGTCTTGGCCCGATATTCTCAGCACCGGCATATCGGGTAGTTTTTGCAGCCGTGCATAGCCAATTACGAGTTCGTCAAAGTTTCGGCAGACGCGTCGTTGCGCTCCGAGGAGAGCGTCGTATCGATGTACGGTGAGATAACGGCAGCTCGACGATACGTTGCTTGCATCGGGGGGCACCTTTGGTCCTCGCCCGGCTCTCATCAGGATGTAGGGGAGACCGGGGCAAAATGGCACAGCGGGGCAAAACGGGACAATAAGAGTGAAACTCGATCTTGCAATAATTTTCGGATGCCCCATTTTGTCCCAACGATACATCCGGTTTATCAAACCCGTTTCGCCACACTGAGAAAAAAGGATGTTATGTCGTACTGTAACGAAAAGTTCCCAAGGGGGACGTCCATATAGATAGTTTGTGATAGTGTATGCTCAATCGATTAAACTATCATTATAGTTACAAATATAATTTTTGGTCATTGTCGTAACTATAAAATATAGACGTCCCCCCCTGGGTACTTTTTACTATATAAGTTTTTCTCAGTGCACCATGAAAAAGTGTAAAAGTCGATGGATGTAGTCAAGAAATTGGGCGTTATAAATTTTAAAGATAATATTAAAACTGAATTGAAACGTTCCGAGTAACAAGTAAATGATCCATACGCGTAACAGGACAGCCAGAACACGAAAATAATAACCAAATGGAAGATCAATCATTTTTATTACGTACAATAAACAAACACAGAAAGTTAAAATAATTGATCGATTACCGCAGATTATTCTCTTCGTTTGGTCATATAACCCTAATACGCTCAGATATGGAAGAAAGGACAGATTAAATTCGTAAAAATCGACGGTCTTGGTAATATTATTTTTCCCTTTCCCTTTTTCTTATATCTCTTTGGTTCAAATTCAATGCTACCAACTCTCCTAAATTAAATCCATTCTTACTCAAGTGATCGTCCTTTCAAATCGATCGTTCCGTATATATCTCGATCGTCAAATCAAATAATTCAATCAACCAATGTAAATTTAGTTGCACGAGTTAACAAGATCGACTCGAGATCGAGATCGATTAATTTCTCCGTAGAAATTCCACAGCTCCGTCCACCGATTCGGGTCATCGTCAGAATCGTCGAGGATAGTTAGCAAGCTCGAGTAGATATTATGAAACATTCCGGATGTGAATAATGTTCAAGAAACTTTTCCGACCAAATGATAATGATCCAAAATCTCCATGGATAAAACTTGAAGCAACTAATACGTCCACTTGTGACGAACGGTCAGAGAGAAGTGACTATGGTGGAAGAATTCGATGATCTTCGGACAGTCGATCTCACAACCCAACGTCACCTCATCCATCGCTGAGCTCGAGCGCTCTCTATCCAAATTCGCGGTTCGAGCGTTTGAATTTGGCATCGATCATTACAAAAGTTATTGGAAAATTGCGTTTTGTTGGAGCGTCTCATTGTTCCGTTTTGCCCCGCTGTGCCATTTTGCACCCGTCTCCGCTATACCGGGCCGGTCTCGAGCCGGAAGCTGACGCCTCCCGAGCATGTTTATGGCTGCCCACGGCAGTGCGCAGCTCCAACATATTCATTAATGGCTTTTTGGGCAACTCGGAAGTTTTCTCAAGAACAACTTGCTTGACTTTTCCTTGGCCGATCCCACCAACCCTCGATGTCTCGAGGCACTGGAGGCGTTGAGCCGGTGCAGAATCGACCAGCCACCATTGTAGGTAAACGGTTCGACTATCCGTCACGTATCCTCGTCGAGTCCTTCTCGGACACAGCCGATCCTCTTCTTTGCTTTCTTCCATCTTCCTCCTCCCCTCCGGCATGTGTCCACTCGCTCTGTGTCAACGCGGACATTGGCTCATTCAGAGCCGGATCGCCTTCCGGTTTGGAATGCCCTCCGGGCCGGTCTTCCCTCTCGCGGCTCTTAGCGTTTTTGCTCCGTTACCGGAGTACACTTATCCGCGAGCAATGGACCGGTCGAGAGCCTCTTACATACCCTCGGAGCAGTGGAGATTAGAGGGCAAACAAAAATAAAGGTACGAAAGGCATACAACGACGAATGCCAGTGTGGAGCATCGGGGGGGGGGGGGGGGGGGGAGATTAAGGCGGCGAGCGGATGTGTGTTATTGGCAGGAATAAAAGTCGTCGTACCAATGTTTGCTCCTCCTCGAATCTTTTGTCATCCTTTCGTTGTCAATTGCACCGATGGTGTTTGCACTATCTCGCAGAGATACCGGCAAAATATTTTTAAACGGGACAATGGGATCAACGTCAAATTTCGGATTGTTTGCTCGAGAACAGGGAGAGGTGGTGGCGATATAGGAGAGTGTACGTGCAGTATTCGCTGCAGGCCTTGCGGGGGCGCATCCTGGATGCAAGGGAGAGCCGAGCGGTCATTCGGCAACGCGACAAGTAGCCTCGTTCGACCGTCGTGTGTCCGCGGTGTTGACCCGGCTGAAACCCGATGACGGGACGGGCTGAATCCAGGATAGGCGATGGCAACCGGGAGAGGCTAGCCTGCTGTCGAATTACATCGGGCTTGCCAGACAGGCAGAGTTAAATGGAAATTGGAGGAGGCGGACGACGAGGAGTTGCGAGAGAGAGAGGTCCAGAAACGTACGCGACTACGGCAAAGCGCAATTGGGTCATTGTTTCGATTGCGTGCAACCATTTTGGGCATCCAACCTCGCTGTTTATGTTGGAGCTGTGCGCTTCTGGCTGTAGAACCGCGTGTCCGCGACTACGGTACAACTGCTGGGAGACGAGCGGAGAGATACACCGAGGCTGTAACGCGTACGTTTACCGTGTACCGGACGTGCGTCCGATCACCATGCTGCAGCCTACTCCCTCGGCTGCCATGTATCATTCCCGGTGAGCGGGAGTTCGCGGACTCTACATTCAGAACGAAATTGATCAGGATTACGTACGAGACTGCCCGGCATCACCGAAAAAGCACTAGATTCTTATCCCTTTTCCGTCGAAGCGCCGATCATTTTTCAAACTTTTTTCCTTCTCTTTGCTTTTTTTGTTGTTGCTTCTTTTAGCATCGATTGTTTCGGACGGTGGATGAATGTGACACTGCGGACTCGTTCGATGAGGGGGATCTATCATTTTCCGATATCAAAATGCTGACTCGACGGTCCGACTGTCGGTGAACAGACACCGCGCTGTTTATCCCGATGAAAAAAAGGAAAAAGAGAAAACGAGTTTGGTCGTCGATAGTGAATGGGGATTCGCGGATGGACCGATCGTTCGTTTCTCAAATTGACGATAAATGCGACCTTTCATCCGGGGTAATGCCGAGTAATCGCCATGAGTTTTTTGATAAGGTAAGATTTGTTGTTAACGGCTGCGAATTGGTCGCCAACGCAAGTAATTATCGCCAATTTAATTTCCTATTCTGTACTTCGGTATTCAAGTCCCGACACATTTACAACTCTACCAAGTAACGACTCTACAAGAAAACGCTATTATCCAAACGACTCGACCGGACAAAAACTTTACCGGGCAACTCTGCTGTATCAAAACTGGTAGAATTGTTATCTGGTAGAGTTGTCATCTGGTAGAGTTGCCATCTGGTAGAGTTGTCATCTGGTAGAGTTGTCATATGGTAGAATTGTCATCTGGCAGAGTTGTCGTTTGCTAGAGTTATCATTTAGTAGAGTTGTCATCTGGTAGAGTTGTTATCTGGTAGAGTTGTCATCTGGTCGACTTGTTACCTGGTAGAGTTGATACCTGTTAGAGTTTATACCTGGTAGGATTGTTAGCTGGCAGGATTGTTAGCTGGCAGGATTGTTAGCTGGCAGGATTGTTAGCTGGCAGGATTGTTAGCTGGCAGGATTGTTAGCTGGCAGGATTGTTAGCTGGCAGGATTGTTAGCTGGCAGGATTGTTACCTGGTAGGATTATTACCTGGTAGAGTTGTTACCTGGTAGGATTATTACCTGGTAGAGTTGTTACCTGGTAGGATTGTTACCTGGTAGGATTGTTACCTGGTAGGATTGTTACCTGGTAGGATTGTTACCTGGTAGGATTGTTACCTGGTAGGATTGTTACCTGGTAGGATTGTTACCTGGTAGGATTGTTACCTGGTAGGATTGTTACCTGGCAGGATTGTTACCTGGCAGGATTGTTACCTGGTAGGATTGTTACCTGGTAGGATTGTTACCTGGTAGGATTGTTACCTGGTAGGATTGTTACCTGGTAGGATTGTTACCTTGTAGGATTGTTACCTGGTAGGATTGTTACCTGGCAGGATTGTTACCTGGTAAAGCTTTTACCTGGTAAAGTTGTTACCTGGTAGAGTTGTTACCTGGTAGAGTTGTTACCTGGTAGAGTTGTTACCTGGTAGAATTGTTACCTGGTAGAGTCGTTACCTGGTAGAGTCGTTACCTGGTAGAGTCGTTACCTGCTAGAGTCGTTACCTGGTAGAGTTGTTACCTGGTAGAGTTGTTACCTGGTAGAGTTGTTACCTGGTAGAGTTGTTACCTGGTAGAGTTGTAAATGTATCCAAGTCCCATCCAGTACTCGGTACTTCAACTACCCGAAGTATTTGGCCAGCTCCGTTTTCGAATATATGGTATCGCAAGAAGAACATCGCATGTACCGGAACTAAACTTGCGTAGACCGGTATCATCATTTCCAATGCCGACTTGGCTGAGTGTACATGTAAATTTCCATCATCTAATTCGCGAAAGCGGTAACAGCGGCAGCCGACTGCTCGTTCGAACTCTGAATTCTCGCTTTCTGGCCTGCTTTCCGAGGATCGAGGGGTCCACCGACACACCCACCTACGCAGGGAGATACATCTTGGCAGGCTGGTTGAAAGCCGACGTCCGTAATATATCCTTCCTCGCCTTCCTCTCCCGCGGCTTTGTCTGTTTCTTGCGTTGTCGTGCGAGGAGCGAACAAGTTCGCCGCAATGAAGTTTGTAACATAAATTCTGGGAAGAGAGAGGAGGAGGTGGGGGGGGAGAGGGAACAGCGAAAGACGGAGAGCGAGAAAACGGAGATCGGCGAAGGCTTTATACCTACACCGGTGAATAGAGCACCTTTAAAGTTCCGTCCTCCCTGGATAATTTTAATGGTGCGTTCACGAGTGAGAATGGAATATTAAGAAATACCTATCCTTCACCATGGAAAATAATAGCTCGGTGAATGTATAATATACTGCTGAGTAAAGCTCTTCGTCTCCCCAACGACGGCGTCGTGATAACGATGTACGGGAAATTCACTTCCGTTGTGTGACAAAAAATAAAATAAAAATAAAACTCAGACGCTTAGTTTTATACCGTGAAAGGTTCGGGCGGAAATGTAACTGCGCAGGCAGAGATACGGCCGTAATGCGGGAGAGCGTCGGATTCGGTGTTATGAAAAAAAGCAATTCCGTGAGGCACAGTGTTGTTGTTTTTTTTTTTTTTGTACTTTATGATTTTTAATTATGCGGGTATCATAAAGGACAAACGGGAAAATGATACAAGATGGAAAGAGGAAGATGACACTATATATTCTGTCTGACCCAGCACCACCATTTTTCGTTCTTCATTAAGATTACTTACCGACACCTCGGTCATCTCATTGTTTTCGTCTAGGCTTATTTTTCAAACATGTTCGAAATGCTTCGGTCATTGAGCTAAAGTACTGGACACCTAAGCGATCAGTTCGAATCCACGGACCTTGCGCTTACCTTGCGCCGACAGCGAAGGAACTGCGACCACTGCCGGAAAAGGAACGGAACAATCTACTGACGGAAAAGTCCCGCACAGCTTGGACCGATCTCTACCGCGTTTGTCAATGAGATCCCTTGCGCATCGCAGCATCAGCGGTGCAGAAAGATCTCGTTGAAGCGGTGTTGGTCTGGTATTCGCGGCGGGTATTCCTCGCGTGTCAATAAGACAAGAGCCCGGCCACGGGTGCGGCTTTGCCCCGGGACGTTTCGCCAATAACGTCAATCCCGAAGCGCGTTACGTGCTCTCCGTACACAGCCGGGATTCTCACTCCCGCTGATCTCCCTTTTCGCTCGGTAACTTTCTCATACCACTCCGGTGTCCGGGGAATGGATTCGACGAGAGAATCGAGCGAGCGGGAATCGCGCCTCTGGCTGCGTTCGCGCACGTTTACCTTCGGAACCTCGTGCCATTATCTTAATTAAACGTCACGCTGTGAATGTAACTACTTGGCGAGAGTCGGCGCCGTGCGCGTCATGTGGACAAGAGCTTTTGCTGCTATCCTGAATGGCCCCGTGAAACAGATATTCCGATGGCGTATTGCAATTTTAGCTTAACCCTCGGCTGGCCTTGAGAAAACTCGCGATACCGTGACAAAACGTCCGGCGAGGATTAAAGAGCCATCCGATTCATAACCAAGATTGACCTAACGGGCTTTGCGGTCCTCGCTTTTCCAACGGGAAGACGAGACTTGACGACGGGATTCACTCGAATATTTCATAGATTCTTGACTTCCGGGCCTGAAATATCTTGTCGAGGAAGAGACGATTACTTATTCGGTAGACTAAACTCATCGGGTCGATGGTCCGACACCAGGGGAACGGCTGCGATCGAGCGCAGTCGACGTGACCTTATGGAATTGAGCCAGCGCCGTGAATACGGTAAGTACTTTATTGTCGAGCGTAAGAATAGCGTTACGTAATGTTGCGAGTTCTATTGTAAAAGGGCGGAGATGAGGGGTGGTTGGGCGTTCACGGCAGATGGACACGGACGAAATCGCGAACTCTTTCGACGGTGAGAGATCGAGGAAGGAAAAAGAAGTTGGGAAAACTGCGATTTGTCTTCTCTCCTTTTCAGGTGAGCAAGGGACTGCAAGTCGCTGATGCCACTGTACGTTCTGACTATCGCCCGGTCCAAGCTCTTGCTTGGGTGTGCTCGGCTCGCTCGACCGAATAGATCGCTCGGGATGGGTTTCGCTCCGTGGCTTGGGAGGAAGAAATAATAGCGTGAAACTGACGGCTGTCGGAGGTAAAGAAGTATTTACTATAGGTCTCGCTCTAACGACCGCTAGGAGTTTTCCCGAAGACTGTGTGTGGTCCGGTAACGTTCGCTCGCTCGCGTTCCTATTCTTTTCACTGACTCTTAGTTTTCTCTCCTCTATTTGCTATGTCTTTCTATCGCTGGAAAACCCGTCGAGCATCACTTCCAGCTGTCCGTCGCAGGGCGAGAGCAGCTTCCCTTTGTGCTGTGCCAGCCAGATGCGCAAGAGAACGAGAGACGAGTTGAAGTAAGAGCCAGCTCGGCTATAACCGACCAGGGTGGAAAGGTAACGCTCGCGCTCCGGATCACGACGTGGCGCACGGCGTGGATTCCCTCCGAGCGCGCAACAAAGTCATTCGCGCTTCGACGATTTTTATCGTAATTGATGCTACGTATATTCTTTCGACAGTAGATCTTTTTTCCATATATTTTTTTTTTTTGCAGTTATAATTTACTAGCATGCAGGATGAAAGTGGCGAGTGTGGCGCACCGCGATTCGCATGCAGATGAAGTATACGCTGACTCATCGATAAGAAAGTGCGGTTGAATCGACTAAAGATTCGGGCCGGGACGTTCAAATAAATATTTAGTTGGTCGAAGAAACTACTTTAATGCCGCAAAAATGTTTTGGTGAAATCATCAAGAAAAATGTCGAACTGAGGTAAACCTGGACCGGTTTCTGCCACCTTTCGTTGAACGGCCCAGTTTTCGCCATCTACAATTGTTAAATGGGAAATTTTATAAAAAAAAATATACGTATTGCGGCATCAATCGAGAGTAAAAGCCATTCTTTGATCCGTTCTTTTGTATTAAAAAAAACTGTATTTATTATTAGGGTTAATAGCGTTCGATGGCGGTAACTTCGACAGTGGCGCAAACTGAGTCGTTTACCTTAACCGATTTTTTAGCTGTACCAACAAAATATTGTAACGAATACAGCGATGAGGATTGATCGAGACACACGATATTACGTACACGACCGGAATAGCTCGGTATGACAAATGACAAACGTACAGATTATCGATTGACGGAATGACGAGAGTCTCGATCGGACTTTCAGAGAGAACAGACGTTCGACAGTTCACACTCGAGATAGTCAACTGCGATTGTACTAATAATATCCGCTCGAAAACCGAATACGCGCGTTGCTTATTCCACGAGAACGTATCAATATTGCTTTGAACGTACTTGCCCGAATCTTTAGTTCGTTCAACCGTATTTCTTCATCAGTGCCGGGAAATATTGAACACTTTCACCGTACATCAGTTTTCGTTGCGCCAATATTAATCGGTCGCGTTATAGCGCCGAAAATCCGAACGTTCATCTAATCCCAAAGCTGAAATCAGCTCAATCAACAAGGAACAAGTGCGACGGAGGAGTGCAACAATCTACCCCAAAATAATACCGCGCAGCGGTGAGGGCTTTCCAAAGTTTCCCGATAGACTAAAATTCCAGACCCTCGTCTCGTTCGCTCGGTCCCTATCTTTCGCTAACTATTGCACAGCTTATTGCGCCGATTTCCCGTTGAATTTCGGTACGGTGAGCGGTATAAGGCACGTATCCTGCCAGTAGAAAGGGAGCTTTCGCCCTGTTCCGCCTCGCCACCCGAGGGACGCCCCGACGTTCACCAAACTCCCGACGAAAACCATTCTCATTCGGCGATGTCGTTCCGTCTAACTTCTCGCTTCAGTGAAAATCCACCGGAACACCGTTGGTTTCCGCGGTGCGCACTCGGGTTGTTCCCTTCGATTTACCGCACCGCGAACGAATGAAGGAACACGAGGCGAACGATTTAGCCGTGGCTTGCGGATTCGTTCTCATCGCCGTTTCCCCGGCCGATGCCGCATCAGGCAGTCGAGTCGTTATACACATCGAATCACCGATGTGCCGCGATATTGCTTCGTCTCCCCTTCGTCTCTCCTTCCTTCGGGACACTCGATATGCGAAGCGGTTTATTGCTGTTCCTCGTACGTACCTGCAATACACGACCGGATAAGTTGCCGGCCTATCCGCTCGTCTAGCGTCTGCTCCGATTGAAGAGGTCGAAGGTTACCGGAGAACTTAAAAATGCTATTCATCGCGAGCCGCGCCACGCGTATCGTCGTTAAACATTTTACCACCCGTTTATTGAGGACAGCGCAACCGGGTATCGACCGGGTGAGTGTCGGCTCTGCGGGAACACGGTACTCTCCGCAGAGACGTAAACCCGCTACCCGGGTACGAGCGTGCTCCGGTTCATTCTCGTTGCATCGCCAATGGTCACAGTGGATGGACCGACCGACCGACCAGCGCGCCGAGAGAGCCCGTCGTCAGGGATTTCATTAGCAGTATATGAATGTTATGTGTATAGGCGATCGTTCCGGAGGAACGTCACGGAGGACAGTCGGACATACGAGGGAGGAAGGACGATCGGGGAGAGGCCTGGGTGAATGGCAATTCGCGTCGTCCCGGCGACCAATTTATAGCGCCATCCGTCACCGCGAGATGAAGGCTGTATCGGGGAGACGAAGACAGCCAAATGACATTTTGAATTTGATCCGTGATTTGCCGGAAATCACATTACATCGATCAACCCTTTCGTCCGGTAGGTTACATTGCATCGGTACAACGTAACTCGCGCTTTCGGTGAGTCACTTCATCCCTCCCAAGGGGCCTTCCTCTTGTTTCGCGACCGACACCCGGTTTCGGGCTCCCCGGAGTCTCCCTGCGCGTAGACTCTCCCGCTCGGAGAGCTTTATGCACGTGGAAACAAATGCAAACGAAGCCGCACAGTCGCCGGTCTCGTTAGCCGTTAAAGCGTCGCATGTTGGTCGCGGCTACGCTATAGAAAAGGCGAGGTAGAGAAGCGCCGCACCGCCCGAGGGGGTGCCGGGCCGCCTCTGGAAAGGGGTTGGCTCGGTGCAGGCGAGTCTCGCCGGGCAGGAAGAACGGCTTGGAATGTAAGGAGTGTTCGCGGAAATAGCAAATCTGCTGCACTCCTTGCGGAATAACAGCCGGTACTCCTCCTTCGCCCCCCCCCCCCCCCCCCACCGCTTGCAACGAATGCTACCCCATACCGTACAAGTTCGTTCATTCTCTCTGTGCAGCAGAAACGCTTCGATATAGATTATTACCCGGGGGAAATGTTGCTCGGGCCACTTTTGCACGGCGCTACCGAGGGCGGAGAGTTTTCTGGTACGACTCACGAAGGATTCCGTGCCGTACCGCAATTAAATTAAGCAAAAGCGATTAACGATTAACGGCAGCACGAAACGTATCGTCTCGGAGTCGGGGGTGGGCAGGCGGAGTGTTGAAGCCCGCAGCCAGACTGTGGCACCGCATGTACATCCACCGTACTGTACAGTTCCTCATCGTCGAACTCAAACTCCGAGGCGAACGCGAATTTCTCAGCGCGCCTAGGTCATAGCTCACTGGCAACGGCTCTTTCTGCTTCGCGCCTGCTATGAGGCCGATCTCCTCATTAGTGTATCACCGTACGAAGGTAATTCAAATTACGAAGGTGATTCGCAAATTTTCAGTTTATTTCACTGCTTCGTGAGCTATCATAACCGGTGCGCCGGAAACCCCGGTTAACGAGGAATCGTTCGCGAGGCTAGAATTGGACTACCAACTGAAATTCGACCGAATTCCTGAACCATTGGATTTTTCCACACGGGACCAAAGAAGCCGTACGGGGGGTGTTTTTTTTTCGTGTTTCCTTTAATGGTGTAGTCCTGGCACCTTTGATCAGTTTGCGGTTGCCGGTGCTGGCGGGGATTCCGTGTCGCCATAGTGCCGTTCGATGAGCCTGCCAGCCTCGAATAATGTGACACCTATATATACACACCTCTTTGTCGTGTATCGAAGGCCCGTGTCCTATTATGGCGTTAGCGAGAGGAACCGATAGGTTGGGGTGGTGAAACGGGAGGCCGCTTGGGGGGGTGAACGCAGTTTCCCTGTTCGGCGGGGCTCTGAGCCGACGCCGCGCAATGTCCATCCCAATCTGCGGAGCGTACGGCGCCGGGCTGTGGTAGTGGTGAGGACGCGTAGCGGGCGGATGCTGGGCGGGGGTGACTCCGGACCGGGAGCTTCGGCTCTGGAAGCCCGTACGGCGAGACGCACATGCACACGTATCGTCGGTGGCTCATCCGGCCCTTGGCCGGATGAACCACCGACCTCACCAGTACCAACAGCCTTACCGGTGGAGGCGATCCCTCTACCGATTCGATCCGAGTGCATACACAGATCGCAGTGAAACGCAAAGCCCATGCAACGGCGGCGAACGTTTGGTCTGCACTCCGCGTACCCACGGCGAAACACACTGACGGTGGTGATAGCGCTCCTGCTGGTGATGCCGGTCGCCCGGTTCAACCTTGTCTTACCGCGATAGAGATACACACTGGGTGGAGCTCTCCAACGCACACTGGATCCAACAAGCAACATCTGCCTCGAAATTGGCTCTCTTGCGGTCACAGAAAATTTCGTTCCAACCATGTGCATGCATGGAACAGGCAGTGTCAGCATAGCCTCGGATTCACTTTGGATTCGAGATCCAGAGCGATAATTGCGAAACGAGTAGGTTCTTCGCGAATACTCTTAATCTTCCACGAGGGTCGTTTCTTAAGGGGCGCTTGCAAAAAATGGATTCTAGGACGGGGAAGTTTTTCTCGGACGTATGCATAGCGCTCCTGCTGGTGATGCCGGTCGCCTGGTTCAACTTTGTCTTCCCGCGATAGAGATACACACTGGGTGGAGCTCTCCAACGCACACTGGATCCAACAAGCAACATCTGCCTCGAAATTGGCTCTCTTGCGGTCACAGAAAATTTCGTTCCAACCATGTGCATGGATGAAACAGGCAGTGGCAGGATAGCCTCGGATGTACTTTGCATTCAAGATCCAGAGCGAAAATTGCGAAAGAGGGTCTTTCGCGATCGCTGTTAATCCTGGGGATCTTTTCTTGAGGGGCGTTCGCAAGAAATGGACTCTAGGACGGGGAAGTTTTTCTCGGACACAGCGAGGCGGACGTGTGCATGGGGAGCGCGAGGTGCCTCGCGGCGCGGTCGTTGATTGCGATCGCCCGGAGCCCGGTCGGCAGCTATAAGGGCGGTTACTCTCGTGTCATAATTACACGAGCGTCCTGTACTGGCAGGTACACTCCACCGCAGCGAATCGCTCGGGGCTCAAAAGACTGTGTCATTAGCTTTGTCACGATCCTCTAGGTGGTGTATATATATAAATGTATATGCATATGTGTATATATATGTGTGTGGTGTAGAACCTATCGTGTCGGTATAATGCAACTATGCTGGTAATATGGAACTACTCACGGGGCGTAGACTCGTCGAATCCCGCGTCACCGAAACACACCGTGTATCTACATATTACAGAGTATAGATCGCGGGACTAATTGTAAATAACCCCGGTGCACGACAACTCTATGATCTATAGGGGAGGGATGGGCGATTAACTGAATTTAACATCCCGATCCGGGTTGTTATTGTATACCAAAGTATTTTGACACATTGGCATATTTGATGTTATTTCTGTATTGACATATTTGTTACTGCAAATGTTACGATGTTAGTATATTTAGTCTGTAAATTTTTTTTTACATTAAATCATCATTTCCCTCTTGTAAAAAAACACTCAGGTGCCGAAAGTGTTATCGGAATTATCGGAAGAATTTAAAGTATTGTTTTCTATTTACTTGTTCGCTGATTTGTTGTATGAGATAGTTCTAAATATTTTTTTTTTAATATAAAAAAAAAATATATAAAAAAAAATTATATATAAAAATAAAAATTATATTTTAATTTTTATAAAATTAAAAATATTTTTTTAATTTTATAAAAATATAAAAAAAAAAAAACTAAAATCAATAAGATGTTTATGTCACCCGGTGATAAATTTTGCGTACACTTCGCGCGAGTGTGGAAACCCCATTTTCAGACCTTGCGAAATAAAATTTCGTACGATGCTCGTGCGAAAAGCGTTTTCTTAACTCGTCTCATTGCTCACACTCATCAGAAAAAAATGTTTTCCCACTAGTATCGTAGTGTACGATTTTTAACTCGGTAGTGTCTTATTTCGGTAAATTATAATCTCGTACCAAATAAATATTGCGACACCATAAAAAGTGCACGTAATTGCTACGAGAAAACTTATTAAATTTTACAAAAAAAAAAAAAACAAAAAAACGTTTCGTTGATTTTAATAATTTATTTCTCTCAGTGCGCAGTGCGCTGCTCGTTAGGGGTTGAAACAATTGTTCGGCATGTATTTGATGTACCTGTTTGGATTTTGTCAAGGGCGAACGACTGAATCGACGTCACACAGCTAACGACTCCCGATCATTGATCCTTAATCGAACCGAAGACATTGATGGGATTCACCACTCACGATTAGAGTGCAAGCGTATATCTGCCCCCGTAACCTCCCCCCCCCCCCCCCCCCCCCCCGATGCGGGTAGCGTGAACTGTGAGCTAAACGTTTCCCAACTGCCGTTACTAGTAACTAGTAATTAAGCGAGGCGCTGCTGTGTGAAACGAGCTACCCTCTGTTCTCCTTTCCGCCCTTCCCGTCTCCGGCCCGGCCTCTCTCCACTCTGCCTCCGTCCTTCCTTTCCTCGTACCCTTCGAGCCTCCCAAGGGTGGGTCGGATAAACCGAGCACGCCCGAGTTCGCCAAACTCGATGTATACTCTCCTCTCACTCGATGCATACAACATCAAGCCAACTCTGCCTCCGAGCCGAAATTTTACGCTTGCTAATAACGACGAGATATTACCCCGACGAGAGTTCGAGAACGCCACCAGAAGCAACGCCCCCAAAAAGGTCCCATCACGAGTCCGGAGTCTATGATAAACTTTGGGCAAAGGGAACCGCGAATTCGTTCGACGAATCGCGCTACGCATTCGATCGGTGCAACCAGAAATGCAATGAATTTTTCGAGTGGCAGGCAAACGAATATTCATTTAGTGCAAGTAAATGATTCAATGCAAATCGATAATTAGTAGTCGTTGTTGTAGTAGTAGTGTGCTTATTAACAATACGTAACATGTAATAGAATTTTTTTTTTTATATATCATAGACTGCTTTGCTGTTTTCACCTATTTTGTGTATTGCCAATTGGCCATCGACCGCAGTCCTTCAGTCAGATGAATAATTGTATGGTGCAAATAAATAATTATCTTGCTCAAATAAATCATTATTTGATACTGGCGAATATTAAGTTTCGGGACGGACGACAAATAATTTTGTTGTATTTTCGCGGGTGATATACTCGTGTAACGATCGCTGGGAGACTGGCCGCTGCGTGACATGATTTCCCTTCGGGCAGATGTGTTTACATAACACACAATATCTCGTCCAGCCATTCGTTTGAGGAGGCTATAATTAATGTAACGATGTAAATAATAAATGCACAATTATATTATAAGGAAACAAGTAATTGTTCAATACAAATCAATATGAAGTGGCGGGGTGGACGATGAATAACGTTTGTTTGTTTGTTTGTTTGTATTTTGGCGGTCGCGATACTCGCGTAACGAGCGCTGGGACATTCGGCGCTGCGTTAGACGAACTCCCTTTGCGCGTATATGCGCTTACGTAAAACGCGATATCTCGACCGGAAATTTGTTTGAGGAAGCTCCAATTAATATAATAATACAAACAATTATTTAGTTCGAGTGAGTATATTCAGTCGCGAGTCCGGCGATAAATAATTTTTCTTTCTTTGTATCTTAGCGCTTGAGATACTCGGATAACGACCGTTGGAACATTGGGTGTTGCGTTACACGATCTCCCCTTGCGCGAATGTGTTTACATAAAGCACGATATCTCGTCCAACCGTTCGTTCGAGGAAGCCCGAGCGCCAATGATTCTCGTCAAAGATCCTTCGCTGTTTTCTCGGAAGCTATAACTATGACCTTCCCCCCTCGTGAGACGAGCGGCCGGTGTGCCTCAATGTCAAGTGTCGCGGAGCGGGAGGAGGGGGGATGTTCTGTTTACACGAGCGCGTTCGACGTAAAGTTGACGCTACAGCGAGGATGCGCGTCTCCGTCGGCGAGAGAAAAGATTTAGGGCCATTTTCGATTGAGAAACTTTGTGGGCGGAAAGGAAAACACATACGTCAGAATCGATTCGACGCACAACTGCCGATTAAGCGCGTCGTTAGAGCGAAAAAAAAAACATATAAATTGCGTACACACGATGAAGATTTAAACTATCGGCGTCTCTCGATTTGCAGTAAATCTTCGAGCTCTTCCCCTCCCAGCGCACGTAATCTTTGCCCTGGCAGCGAGCGACCGTTTTGCCAAAATAGCAGCGATCCCTCAGAATCGACGCGGTAATTTATGGTGGGAGGAGGTTATGGGCGGTAAATATATATGCACGGTATATTTTTCTGCCTAGCGGCGGGAGTGTGAGTGGCTCGCCGTAGGACACGGAACAGAGTGGATACGGCACGTATCCAACTAATATCCCCGAGCGCCCGAGCAGAGAACGCGCCACCGAGGCAAATCCCTTTGCTAAAGCCGGCCCGGCTCTACGCGGCACATATTGTACTCGAAATAAGTTTCTAATTTCGTTTAGCAATGCAACGGGCTGGGTGCAACTACTGATTATTCCACCATCGCCGCTGGCTGCGATCATACCCGGGAGGTCTCGATGTTTCACCGATTGGCCAGTCTGCTGCGGTGCAGACGTAAATGTCACAGGGCAAAAACTACCCACCAATCCAGTTGTTACTGTCGATTATGGCGGACAGTACATTCGATAAATTACCAACGCTGCAGACGTACGATACATTTTTTTCCGTTCGATCGACGACGATAATAATAATAATAAAATAGCAACTGCAAAATTTGTAATTAAATTTTGAAGAAAAGTTTACTATTAACCACACATACCGTGTGTGAAATTTTAGCTCGATCGGTCCAAGCATTCTCGAATGATAGTGATCTGAATTTTTTGCGTCCAATTCCTACACACATCCACACACATGTGCATACATCCGGACGTTGTTTCTAAATATGATTTTCGATGTCGAGGAATATTCTGAACACTTTTCATTGTCACCAAAACAAAGCCTCCTCTTAGAGGAAGCAACAGTAAAAAGAGCATAGAAGAAAAACAACAAGCGTCTCGGTCGTCATTGGTCCAGCCTCGTCACGCGCCCAATCGCCGGACGCGAAAAACGGCGAACGCCTAATAATCTCGAGGCAAGAAAAGAAACCGACGATTTATAAATTCGTGTGTATTTTTCATGCGATCTTGCCTTTATCGTCGTGCGAAGCTCGTTACGCCGACGAGTGGAGGAGTCGCGATAGCCCGGTGTATACACGAGGTTTCTTTTCGGTGCAGTTGGGATGGATCGCGACTTCACTTGGACGGGAAAGCACGGGGGTGTACGTGGGCAACACAGGGGAGTAGCGTTCGCCCGCCGCCTCAACGACGTTGCAGCGCGTGTGAATCCCGAGCGATGGGCCGGAGCAGTGACGGGGGAGAGAGAGAGGAGGAGGCATGGCGGCGCGAAGTTGGTTCGCCGAACGCCCGTCGTAGTGGCGCTGCGGCCGTCGCGTCGTCAGTTCGCTAGCGTACGGCGGTCTGTACAGTTTAGCGGCGGCGAGCACGTTGCTTCGGAGGTCCTCGACGTTTTTTTTTTCGTGACGGCGACACTCGGTTCTTTTCGACGTGACAACCGAATTTGCCGCACGCACACGCGCAACAGTCGTCGAGCCGCGCTGGAACCCGAGAGTATTCAGTGTCGAGCGTGTTTCGTGCGACAATCCGATCGCGCGAAAACTATCGGTTGATCGTGAAAGCTTTCACGAGCGGGTGTGCAATCGACGGTGTTGTTGCTGCGAGAGTAACAGCAGCCGAGGGATTGTACGGCGACGGTTGAGCGCAATGTGTCCAACGGGAAGGTTCGATAGGTAGAACGGACCCACATCCGTTTTTAACGAGAAAAAAACGAACAAAAAAAAACCCTAAATTGCTCTCCCTCGAGTCCACCGACAGAGGATTAAAATTGGACGGCACCTGCGAGCGAGGAGCATCCCGAATCGACTTTCCGCTTCTTCGAGACCGTACAAAACGTAGAAGTTACGATCGTTGGCGAAGCATGTCCAGTGCTAACACGGCGTGCTCGCTGCATAAGCCATAAGTGCACAACGGTGAAACGACCTTCGGCTACAGTGTATCGTCGAATTTTATCCGGAGTTTTGTTAATTGCTTCGCGGTCGACAGGTGACGGATAATAAATTCGCGGTATCCCGAGTGCTCCCCCCCTCCCTCCCGTTTCCCCCGCACCACTCTTTCGCTATCAATATATCGCCCGTGTATCCCTCTCGAAATCCTCTGCCCCCTCCCCCTCCCCCACCCCCCCTCACCCCTGCGGCAACGCCGCTTTTCCACCGACCCCGTCGCTTGGCCGAAACGTACCGCGAGCGTTCTGACCAATGACTATCCATATCAAAGGTTCGACCGGTTCGCGGTTCGGCTCGTGTTCGGACGGCCGAAAGTTCTCGATCGCACGGCGCGTCAGTGCATCGATACGATAAACACAGCGACTTGACTATCCGCACACCTTTCGCGCTCGGTATAAATTCGCCGTTTTTTTTTTTTATTAAAAGAAAAAATTTTTACGCACCGAAAATTCGCCGCGTCAGTTCGTCACGCGAAGAATCTCATCGCTGGGAAGCAGGGCTTTAAGTTCTCGTTCGAAATTGCTCGAGCGACCGATCGAGTGGTGTACGAGAGTGCGGTGAAACGCGAAGCAACACGCCAAGCAGCGCGCCGGGCCGAATAGGAGAAGGGGGGGGGGGGAGGGGGGACAGCCCGTTAGATCCAGGCCGAAGATTAATCCACTTAATCCCGCGGACTCTCGTGGTGCATACGCGGTTGTCGGGTTTCGCCTTGTGCAAACGACGAAACGGAAACTCGCTCGCCGTCGGTACGGCCACGGGGTTCTTCGATAAGCATCCAACCACGGTTATCCCGACGATAAACAACGGAAGCCCGCTCTGCTAGCGGTGTGGCTCTCGGGCCGCACAATGGAATAGTCGTACAACGAGATAGTTACTTTTACATGTCGGCCACGGGGGCGCGAATGATTATTTTCTCGCCGGTACACGAACGAGGAAACCTCGGACTCGATTGAATTACGCCCACCGCTTGGCACGAGTGTAACGGTCGCTGTGGGAGCGGAAAGGGGGGGGGAGGGGGAGCGAACGCGTTACAAGCTGCTTCGCTCGTCCGGTGAAGGCAGTTACGCTAGCGGTGCTGACAGTGGTAGTAATCCTCGAGGCTTGCATCCCTGTGCGAACTCACGCGCGCGCACACACACACACACACACACATACACATCATACATACACACGCGAGTGTACCTACAGTGATTGGAAACTCTCCAGGAAAAATCTCTTCCTCGCGCGTGCATGGAATAAATTAAACGATACAGCGCTCGCGCACTGTACACTGTTTCGAGATTGTGATGTATTAGATTGAAGGCTGTAAAACGTGCACGAGATATATCGGACGTATAACGATATATCACGTTGGTTATGTCGCGAATGTTTGTGGGGCAGTGTTCTTTGTAAATTTCGGGGGATTTACCGTCAGGGTGAGAAACTTAAGTAATAATAATCGATCTTAAACTTGTAGGCTCGTGCGGTAATCGCAATGAAGTGTTGATGGAGTGTCGAAAAATCAGTGCACGAAGAAGAAAATCGACTGTCCAGGATAACGAGTGATTAAAGCCAGTGGGTGAAAAGGGTGGGAGGGAGGGGAGGGAGGATAGATACGGAGGTCCCGGCCACGACCTCCTTTTCCTCGAGCCGCTCAACGGCCGAGAGAAAATTTACGATTGACCTCTCCTCACACCGAGAGCCGCCCCCCCCCCCAGAGTTCACCGCGCCTATACACCCTCTACTCGCTCTCTAATGAGAGTCGGACATTTTTTTTTTCAATTTTTTTTTCTCATTTTTTTTCGTTTTTTTTTCGCTAAATACCATTTTCGACTTTAATAACGAGGAATGATGAATAGTCGCATTGCGTGCCGGCAAAATTCTGCTATTTCTCGGATGATCGTCGTTACGTTACGTCAGACGCGGCGTTGAAGAAAAAGAGGATCCGGGAGTGGAAAATAAAACACGGTCGAGGTAAGTTTGTCCAACACTCTTAGCTATGTACGTATACATACATACGTGTGTTGTTTATCACATTGACGGATTTCTCCTTTATAATCAGTATACAATAAGAGCCTTAATATCGAAGCTCCTGAATAATGAATTACAAAAGTTAAAGAAGTTAATGACACTTAAGCTTAAAACGCATCAATTGATTTAGTAGCAGCATTGATACCAGCCTTACTGACTGGCATTGACTTAAAGTTTGTGTAAGACTCTTACCTACGGATCTATGCATACATACATGTATTATTTATTACTCCTACGAATTTCTCCTCTACAATCGGTATATAATAAAGCCTTAATATTAGAGCTTCTGAATAATGAATTGCAAAAGTTAAAAAAGTTAATAACGGAAGCTTGGAACGCATGAATTGATTTAGTACCAGCATTGATTTAATCATACTTACTAGCATTTACTTAAAGTTGTTATAATACCCTTATCTATCTACGTATGCATAGATACATATATTATTCGTTGCTTTGATGGATTTCTCCTTTAGAATCAGACACAATAAAGCCTAGATATTAAAGATCCTAAGTAGCGAATTACAAAAGTTAAAAAAAAGTTAAAAACACTTAAGCTTACAATGCCCGGATTTAGTATTAGCATTGATTTAATCACTGGAATTACGAATTTACATATATATATATCTATATATAAATATATAATAAATAAAATGTTTCGCAAATTTTTTATTTCTTATTATCGCCGTTCATTTAACGTCGTTTCCGTTGGCCCCTTGAGGACGGGCTCGATGCCAACTAACCTGTGCCCCGAGAACTCCGACCGGCCTCTCTAACCAATACCCCCGACCCTATAGAACCGCGTGGCTTGCCTCGTTTCTCACGATCCCCACGGGCACACGGTGCAGCACTCGAACGAGCGGGAGCCCGCAGAGTCGAGATAGGGAGAGCCTCTGGAAGGCCGCCTTGAATCTCGATACAGGTCTCGAATAGCCGATTGCCCGTTTCGGTTTTAGCCCAGACGATAATGTATAACACTTTGGTAACGAGGATTCGTCCCGGATAAATCTGCCTCGTCTCGACAGTTTCTTTTTTTTTTTAAACTTTCTCTCAATACCTTTTATCCCGTCGTAATAAAGGATTACAAAAAATTATATCGCGAGGGGCTCGCGCCGAGTGGAAATCGATCTCTCTCAGCCGCAAGCTTACAGATAATCGGTGTAGCAACGCCAACTTCGGGTGTATAATAGTGTTCGACCGGGGGTACTTTTAGGGCATCGGGGATGGAGAGGCCCCGTATCGTCTTACCGAGCGATAGGAGGGCCTCGCAGGCGCACTTAATTATTATCAAATTGCGATGGGGCTCCGGACGAGTCGGTGCACACGCAGGGCTCCTATCCGGGGCAAGGGTTGTTGAATTCAAGAGGAGGATCGAGCCACGGTTCAGTGACCTCCCGGCGAAGCTCTTACCCAGGAAGCAGCTTGTTGCCAGCGTAGCGACCTTTCCAATAATAATAATAATAATAATAATAATAATAATAATAATAATAATAATAATAATAATAATAATAATAATAATAATAATAATAAAATTTTAATTTGTAAAAATCACAATGTAACCGTGTATGAAATTAATTTGTAACAAATAACGTAAATAACCGTACTGGGACCCAACTCCAAATTGAGTTGGGCCAAATATTTTTGTTCCTTTGTGTGACTAGATATTCGTTTCGAACTAAAGTTTTTTTTTCGATATTCTGTTCGATCAAACATATTCTTAGTTGGGACAATGAAATGATTTTTTTGACGCTGATGCAACTTTGTAGTCAACTTAACTAAATATTTCCTTCGCCACCCGCAACCGTCGGATTAGGTTGATTCAAACAAATCTTCTTTGATCTTACCAAACCTTTTTTTCGGTATAATAATAATAATAATAATAATAATAATAATAATAATAATAATAATAATAATAATAATAATAATAATAATAATAATTTCTCGCACCATATTTTTGAAGTGCAGTTATATAGTTTTTTTTAACGGTGTGGCTATTCGCACCCTTTCGTGTGTCGTGTGTCGTGTGTCGTGTGTCGTGTGTTGCCATATAAGCTTTTATACAGGTGAGCTTTTCGTGTGTCGTGTGTCGTGTGTCGTATGTTGAAGCTTTTTCGTGCGTCGTACGTTGTGCCTTCCTGGTCGTACTGTGGCATAGCATTTATCGTGTGTCGTGTGTCGTGTGTCGTGTGTCGTGTGTCGAGAGTGTTGTGTTTCATAATTTATTAGTTTCAATTAAGCATGACATTATTCGTGTGTCGTGTGTCGTGTGTCGTGTGTCGAGCGTGTTGTGTTTCACAATTTATTAGTTTCAATTAAGCATGACATTATTCATGTGTCGTGTGTCGTGTGTCGTCTGTCGTGTGTCGTGTGTCGTGTGTCGTGTGTTGAATGAGTTGTGTTTCACCATTTATTAGTTGCAATTGAGCATGGCATTTTTCATACACATAGAATACAGTTTTATCATGATAACTAATGACAGTTGTCTCATCGTTAATTAGTTTTTATGTTAATATCAAAGATCTGGCTGTAGAGATGATAGCCGGAGTGGTAGCCCCATAATAATTTTCATGTGACGTGTGTCGTGTGTCGTGGTTGTGTATGTTGTGTGTGTGTCACCACTCATTAGTTCCTATTACGCATAATGATTTTTGTGTATCGTGTGCGTGCGTGCTTTTATCAGTTCGTATTAAGGCAATGTGAAATTATTCCGTCGCTATCAAACACCTGAGTTTCGGCATTCTTGAAAAAAGTCCATTACAATATAGGTTTTGATACCGTCCGACTAATTTTCCATTGCCTTAATGTGAGCTAATAAAAGGTGAGACACAACACGGACGCCGCACGACGCACCATACACGACACACGAAAAATATTATGCTTAATTGGAACTGATCAATAGTGAAATACAACACGTTCGATATACGATATACGACACACGATACACGAAAAATGCCATGCTCAATTGCAACTAATAAATGGTGAAACACAACTCATTCAACACACGACACACGACACACGACACACGAATAATGTCATGCTCAATTGAAACTAATAAATTATGAAACACAACACTCTCGACACACGACACACGACACACGACACACGACACACGACACACGACACACGAATAATGTCATGCTTAATTGAAACTAATAAATTATGAAACACAACACTCTCGACACACGACACACGACACACGATAAATGCTATGCCACAGTACGACCAGGAAGGCACGACGTACGACGCACGAAAAAGCTTCAACATACGACACACGACACACGACCCACGAAAAGCTCACCTGTATAAAAGCTTATATGGCAACACACGACACACGACACACGACACACGACACACGAAAGGGTGCGAATAGCCACACCGTTTTTTTAAAGGCAGCAACGTGTGTGCGTCGGGTCGTAGAAATCCTTGAATCTTAATTTTTCTCGGCGCTTAGGCGCACTTCTCACGCGAATGACGAAGCCCGGCGGGCATAAAAATCGTAGACAGAACGAACGACAATTTATTCTTTTGCAATCTTTTTATAAATCCGACGACTGTTTTTTCCCGTGGGAGGCTTTTGCGGAAAAGGGCGGATCTAGTCGGGGCTCACATGGGTAGAAGGGACGCGCGGACCTCGAAGCTCTCTCTCTCTCTCTGTCTCTCTCTCCGTCCTTCCCGTCGCGTGTGCGACGTCGTCCTCGGCGCGGGATATGCATACAAAGAAACTCGCTATGCTCGGTACAAAGAAACAGAAAATTAGAAGCAAAAAAAAAAACAAAAAAAAAAGAAAGACACGGCTCTTTCGCCAGACGAAACGGGGCTCTGCGTACCTTCTGCGTACTCTCGCTTAAGTACAAAGAATCTCGTTGTTTCGTCGAGTCATGTCCCGGCGGCGTCACTAGACAAATAACGCGTTTGTTCTTTTGTCCCGTGAGAGCGAGAGAGAGAGAGAGAAAGGGAAAATGCCATTTCGACAATAAAACAAGTGCGTCGGTTCGGTCGGAGGGGTTTTTTTTTTTTTTTTTTTTTTTTTTTTTTTTTTTTTTTTTTTTTTTTTAACTCACCCGTTTGTTTTTGTTTCAACGTTTCGCGAGTGCCCAATTTTGTCGTGGGTTCTTTTTTTTTTTTTTTTTTTTTTCTCTACCTCTCTCTCGGCGACTCGTTAGTCGTCCAGCGGCGGCGTTAAGTTATAAGTGGTTCGCAAAACTCTGCGTGTAAAATAAAATAAAGTCCCGACACCGAGGCGGTGAGACCTCGTTACAGCACAGGTGTTTAAATGCCCGCGCGTTCCACGCTCTCGCTCGTCGTTGGTTTTTTTTTTTTTTTCTTTTACCCACGCAAATTTACGACAACGGATTTATTACAGCGTGCGAACAGATTAGAGGACGAGTGAAACGTAGCGGATAACTTTCGCAGCGCCCTCGCGCTCCCTCGTAACCGTTTGTTCGGTCTCGACACTTTTTTTTTTTTTTTTTAATTCGACGGTAAATATTCGCGGGAATGAATTTCTTCGAGTTTATTTCCTGCGAATATAGCGTCGGAATCCCAGCGATAAGAACGACAAAGTATTTCTTTGAAATTGTTTGGAGGAGTGAAAAACTAAAAAAAAAAAAACCGTTCGACGAAAACTTAATAACAATTGAGGAATTTAATTTTCCGATCGTACGTAGAAAAATTCGTTCGATCGCATCAAATTATTATGGTTTTTTTTTTGCCCTCGTTCCAGAGCGATACATCGTCACTCCGGAAAATTTTTCGGATTCGAACACCAACGACGGCGCGTACAGGGACAACGGATCGACGTCGTGTGAGAGGAAAAAAGAAGAGAAAAATTGCTTGCCACCACTCCGATGCTTTCAGGACGCTACAACGGTGTCGCGTTCAAACGCATCGTTACCGGGCGAAGCCCGCTCGTGACGTTGCAGCAGGCAATGGAACCAGGTAATGGTTTCATCAGGAGTGGCAAGGCCGAATTCGCCGGGAAGCATCGATGAGAGGAACGTGGACGTCACAGTGTACGCAGAAACGAATGGAAACGCGTTTCCGGAAAAAAAATTATGGAAAAAAATATATATATATAAAAGAAATAATAATAAGGTTTCTTTGAAAATATGATATTTGATTGCCTCGAACACAAACCGCTCGACGAAAGCTGATAATGGGTGAGGAACCTAATTTTTCGGTCGTACGTACGGAAAATTCCTTCAGCCAAAAAAAATGACCTTTTCTTTTTTTTTCTCAGATTAGGGTGAGAAATTATGGCCCGAAGAGACATTTTTACTGATTCGAACGGAAGCGGCGAAACGTACAGGGACAAGGGATGCGAACTATGCAAGCGGAAAAAAAAAATTGTTTGCCACCACTGCAGTGCTTTCAGGACGTTGCAACGGTGTCGCGTTCAAACGCATCGTTACCGGGCGAAGCCCGCTCGTGACGTTGCAGCAGGCAATGGAACCAGGTAATGGTTTCATCAGGAGTGGCAAGGCCCAATTCGCCGGGAAGCATCGAAGAGGGGAACGTGGGCGTCATAGCGTACGGAGAAGCGAATGGAAACGCGTTTCCGGAAAAAAAATGATGGAAAAAAGAAATAAAGATGGGAGAAAAAATAATAATAATACAATTTCTTTAAAAATATGATATTTGATTGCCTCGAGCACAAACCGCTCGACGGAAGCTGATAATGGCTGAGGAACCTAATTTTCCGGAAAAGTACCGAAAATACGGAAATACGGAAAGTATGGAAAATTCGTTCAACCAAAAGAAACGATTTTTTATTTTTTTTTCTCCGATTAGTGTGATCAATTATGGCCCGGAGAGATATTTTTTACCGATTCGAACACAAACGACGGAACGTACAGGGACAACGGATCCGCGCTATGCAGCAAGCGGAAAAAAAAATTGTTTGCCACCGCTGCGGTGCTTTCAGGACGCGGCTTCGGTGTCGTGTTCAAACGCATCGTTACCGGGCGAAGCCCGCTTGTGACATTGCAGCAGGGAATGGAACCAGGTAACGGTTTCATCAGGAGTGGCAAGGCCGAATTCGCAGGGAGGCATTGAAGAGAGAAACGGGCGCGTCAGAGTGTACGCAGAAGCGGATGGAAACGCGTTTCCGGAAAAAAAGGGGCGGAGGGGAAAATAAAAATACGAGGAAAAAAAATGCACATGACCCGAGTGGAATGTCGTGTTTTACGAACGCGAGCCCTCGACGCACGAACACTCCTTCCATTTCTCTCATTCCCTGTTGTTGGAACTACTGGCACCGATGCTGTTGGACAACAGTGGGAGCCATTAGTCCGTGGTACAGATGTTCACGCCCTTCGGCCAAAGTTGTCCTCTTCTCTCTGTTTCCCTCCATCTATCGTACTCTCGAATTTCTTTCGGATTTATTGCCCGGCGTGCACCAATCGCTCCCGTTTTCCTGCCCGCATTCGTTTCTCTCGTTGAGGGAAATAAAGAAAATGAGAAAATAATAGAAACAGGTAGTTGTCAAGCTTCCCCGCTGACTAAAACTCCACATTTTCCCGTATCTTGCGCAACAGTTTTTGTCAATTAAATTCTTCGACAATTTCGATGTTTTTATATATATTTTAATTTTTATATATTTTTAATAATATTGTAACGAATGTAGAGACGAGAATGGACCGAGATGCACGATATTACATAGATGACTGGAACAATTCAGTATGACGAATGACAAACGGACAGATTATCGATTGACCACATGACAAGAGTCTTGATTGGACTTTCAGAGAGAACAGTCGTTTGGCAGTTCGTGCTCGACATATTTAGCTGCGATTGCACGTAATAATACCCGCTCCAAAACCAAATACACGCGTTATTTATGACACGCGAACGTAACAATGTATATGGGACGGCTCGGCAAAACGGGACAGTGGGGCAAAACTCAATTTTCCAGTAATTTTTGGATGGCTCATTTTGTCCCAACGACAAAATGAGGATGTATTAGGATGCATCCTAATTTTCAAGGCCGTTTTGCCCCACTCACCACCACCGCCACGATCCAAAAGTTATTGAAAAATTGCCTTTTTCCAATAACTTTTGGATGTGTATTTTTAACAACATTTTTTTTTAACCCACAAAAGTCTAATATTATTGTCTTGTTAATTTTAGAAAATGCATTTGCAATGTTATGAAACATTTTTATGAAACGAACAAAATTTCTTTGTAAAATAAACGGGAAAGGAACTGCGGACGTTTGTGGAAAAGAAGCGTTGCGAGCCTATTTTACTATGCGCAAGCGAAAAAGTCTGCGATTCGGTTGAAAGGCCGGTGAGTAGAGTCTCGAGAGAACGGTGGAACGGAAAGCAGGGAGATGATAAGTAAAATCCCCCAAGTGAGAAATGAGGCACGGCTCCGAGGGAGTTCTCTTTTCCTCGGAAGACGTTGCATTTCAACAAACTTTTTTTTTAAATCAACAAATGTCTATAGTTATTTTTTGGTCAATTTTCGAAAATATATTTGAAGTATTATCGAATATATTGGTAAAACGAAACAAATGTGTTTGTGAAATGAACGAGAAAAGAATTTTGAACGTTTGTGCAAAAGAAACGGCGCTACATACACTGTAAAGATAAATTGTAAATTTAAAGTACTGGATATTGAAATTGGCTCACATACTTACATTAATTGAACATTAATGTACTTTTTTGCAAAATAAAAATCCCAGATATAAAAATTACGAATCTTTTGCCTAAAATTTACAAAAGTTTCTATTAAAAATACAAATTTTAATGTTAAATTACAACACACACGTGTTTGAAATTTCAAAAACACTTTATGTAAAAATGCTTCCGATGCAGTTGATTAATTAAAAAAAAAAAAAAAAAATGTACTGTATTTTACTAACCGCAAGCGAAAAATTCGGTCGATTGAGAGAGCATTGAGCAGTGCCGGGAGAGATTAGTGGTGAGGAAATCAGGAAGATGACAAGTAAAATCCACCGAGGGTATTCTCCCTTTTCCTCGAAATACCTTCCGTTCTAACGAAAATTTTCTTCATCCACAAGCGACGCCAATTGTTTACTCCTCAATTTTAGAAAAGATATTTGCAATATTATCAAATGTATTAATTTTTATCGATACATTTACGACATAACAAACAACAACAAACGAACAAAAGTTTGTTTGTGAAATGAACGAGAAAGGAATCGCGAGCGTTTGTGGAGTAGAAACGTTGCTATCAACTTTACTGTGCGCAAGCGAAAGAGTTGGCCGGGTTGAGAGACCGGTGAGTAGTGCCGGGAGACAGCGGTGGTGAGGAAAGCACGGAGATGACAAGTAAAATCCACTGAGTGAGGGAAGAGGCACGGCTCCGTTGGAGGGTGTTCTCTCCTTTCCTCGGAAGACGTTCCAACTCGGCGGCCCCGACGACATCACGTTTGATTTGAATAAATGGCGTGTCCTGGCCGAGAGGCCCGCGAGGGGGAGCGTCGCCGGGAGAAGAAAGCGTCCGAAGGCGGAGGACGGAGGGATCAAGCCACGACGTGGGTTCTCTTACGCGCGGATTTTCCCCTTTTTTCTCCGTCACGTCGTCGACCAAAGACCCCGTTCCGTGTAATACTTGTGGCGGAAAAAGAGCTTTTTGCATATACGACGCTCGATATTCGCACACAAATCGGGCATTTGTATACCCCGCGGTTTTGACGGCTCTCCCGCTGACGGGGCAATCATCCTTCGGGTTGTTCGTCTTTGAATCCTGTGGTGAACATAATTTTTTTGGCAATCTATGTCACGTTGTCTACCGAACACCCCTTTCCCCGTAATACATGTGGGGAGAAAATAAAAAGCTTCCTCCACACATGACGGTTGACTTGCATACAGAAATCGGGAATTTGTATACGGTGCGGTTTATACAGGGAAAGTCGTCAGGCTATCTCGCCGATGAGACAATCATCTTTCCGATTGTTCGTCTTTCAATCGTTTGACGAACATGATTTTTTGGGCAATCGCCGACGAACTGGAACATAACTATCTGAGGTTTTATGAATAACGATAGGCGTTGATGACGAAATAACGAAGCTATTCGTATCTGGCGTGCTTGCCGGTCGATGAATCGCGAAAGTTTCCCGAAGCAAGTTTCGTCGGCCTTATTCGGAGCTTAAATGTATAAATGTACAAAACGATCCACCATCTCCTGCCCTACCTTTCGCTGTTACACTTTAATCATCAATTGTCAATGATTCGCCTTCGATAATGTTTTTAATTATTGATTTCGATTCAATTTACAGTTCGCCATTGGGGAATACAGGACGCACAGTGAAGAGTATTATGTGAGGTGAAACAGAAGTGTGCAACGAGATAAACTACGAAGATGTTGGTATTCGGCTCGGCGTTTCGGCTCCTCGGTATCGTCGCCCTGGCCGTCATCAGCAATGGTGAGTCATTTTTTTTTCTATCTTCATCTGCAAAATATAATGCTGTGAACGGAGTTTGGCAATCGGCGATGTCCCAATTGAGTGGTCGATGGAAGCGTTCAACGACCGTTCGGTCAACGGTTTCATAATTTCTTTTAGGTATCTCAGTGTCATTTACAAAAATGTTTGCTCCGCCCATCCAACGATCAGTAAACCCTTTGATAGTTCCTTTTACGTATCCCAGTATTATCTATAACACAGATTGATGCGCCCAACCGCCGTTCAGTAAAGCGTTGGAAAGTTCCTTTTTAGCTATCCCGGCATTATTTGCAACAAAGTTTCATCCATCGTCAATTCGATAAACCGTTCCAGAGTTCTTTATACGTATCCCGGTATTATTTATTTCTCGTAATCGCTTCACTACAACGTTATAAAAAAAAAAAAAAAAAATCCTAGGATAAAAAAAAGAAAAGTTCGTAAAAGCGTTTAACGTTTTTCTAACTTTCAGAATGTTAGAAAGGCGCACAGCCCGAGCCCCGACCGGGCAAATATGTGAGCTGCGGCACGAACGAGCTTTTTTCCTTTTTCCCGTTTCCGTTCTCCCGCTCTGTTTAGAAATCCGAAGAGGGCGCGTAGGTACTTTTAAATGGACTCGAAAGACAAAGGAAAACATTTCGCCTTGTCAGCTTTCAAAGTGAATTCAGAGCAGCAGCGCGAGAGCCACGAGTCCGAATGTATATCCCACTACTACACACACACATACATACACATGTGTGTATATATATATATATATATAGTATATATATATATATATATATATATATATATATATATATATATATATATATAGTATATACACATAGCATACACACATAGTATATACATATAGTACATAGATACACGTGCGAAGTAACACCTCGTACAGAGGCTGTGACAGAGACTGTGTGCCTCACGTTTCTCCTCTTCCCTTCTCTTCTTTTACTCGTGTCGCCACTGTCGCTTGGCATTTATAAGAAGCAAATTTATTCCCCGGCCACTAACGTCCCCGTGTTACGTCTTCTTCCTCCTTCACCCCGTCCCTCCCCCCAATCTCTCGCGCGGCCCGCTCCGCGGATAACTCCCTCCCGCCCCCAACATCAAATCCCGCAGACGCAAAAAAAAAAAAAACCATTCGAGAAAAAGTTCTTTTGTAGACCGTGTCGTGTTATTATAATAATTGCGAGCCCTGTGCAACCGATATGAGCTCATGTTTTCGCCTATTTCTTCGACCAGTGTTTTCCCGCAGACTTCCCGCAGAGACACTGTTTCACAATCGAGTCTGTCGTTTATTTGTCCGACGTCGCTCCGTAGTTGCTTTAGCGAAAAACCGTCGGATGCGGAAGATAATATCTGCGCTTGTGCGACACTTTTTTTTTTACACTCTTTTTATTTTATTCGAGGACGTCGAGCAGGGCGCCCTGTGAGCTTCCTGTGACGTATTCGAAACAGAGCGTGTTGCCGCGAAACGTGTGTACGGTCACAAACAAACCCATCAGAGAAACGAGATTCGCACACGTGCGATGGAAATTGGCGTTCTATCAATCGCACGGCGTGTTCGTACGTACACGTAGATTTGCTGGTGTCCTGCGCTCCCGGTTCGTTTTGCACGGGTGAGATCGTGGCAAAAGAAAACCAAAAAAAAAATCGGCGCAGAAACGGAGAGGAGGGGTTGAACGACGCGGTGCGCCGCGTCATGGCTGTTGACTCTTTCGAGCTTCGCTCAACGATGATAGGATAAAAAACAAAATGACAAAAAACATTACAACGGGGCACACCTTCAATTGACGTTATTTTTATGTTTCGAGTTGCTGCACACGTATGCACCTGACCCAAAAAAAGTGAGAGTACTTCACACTAACCTCCTCCCTCTGCCTTCCCGTTGTAGTCGCACAGTGTCGGCGTCTGGGCTGCTGAGAAAATAATCATATCTGCCCCGGTAAGCATGTAGGCCATGCCGGGAATGGGCAAGCACCGGGGAACGTCGCACCGCTGCGGTACATGCAAAAAAAAGGGCAGAAGGTTTTAGTTTCTGTTTTTATGCAAAAATGTTTTAACGCGTCCGAAAAAATTGTCAAGATAGAGCGGCGGTGCCCCATTCACTTAATTAATTGTGGGGGTTGGGGAGTCACGTGACATTTTCGTGACTTCAATGTTTCAATGTGCGATACACAAGGCGCTCGAATTTTGCACAGTCGATAGAACAAGGTCGCGTCAACGACCCGAAGTTCTCGACGCGAAGGTTGTTCTTTTATCCTTAAACGTTGGCGGAGAATCTCCGCCGGTTCTACGAGCTTCGCGCTGCCAAGAGGAATCGTGTCCGACAAGTTAAGTCCAACGGTTGCACGTTGGAGAATTAGAAGAAAGCAGCCGGTGACGTCCGTTTCGTTCCGTCGACTCTTCGGGGTGAACGATTTTCACGGAGCTTCCAACATTAGTCGCGACAATTCGCCGGAATGACTTCCGCCTTGTCTGATTTTCTTGTCAAATCGCGAGATATCATTTGAACGAGTAATTGCGGAGGCGCGGTTCGCGCAGGAAAGGCTGCTCTCAGGATTCCGTGGCGCCGTATCGAGCCTGCGAGCAATAGCGGGATTCCTTTCTCGGGCAAACAATGGAGCTACGCGGAGTGAAAAATTAACGAGGTCGCGGAACGAACGTTCCGGCCGTCGCGTGAGGAGGCCGCAGGGTCGTGCAGCCTCCTCCGGTCGACCGCCGCTGCATTTGCTGACGGCGCAGGCCCGCGGCTGAAGCAAGCTGGAAGGACAAGCCAGGCGCTGGACGTGAAAAACGCCTCAGCCTCTTCCCAGACGCGACGAATCCCAAAATCCCCTTTGGTTCACGAAGGCCGAGGCAAAAGCTTTTCGGATTTGTCTCCTGAAATTCTCGTGGCCAGTGCTTAGTTCACTTGGTCAATTGAGAGACGGGAATCTGGAGTAGGTAGCTAAACAGGTTGATCGGACAAGCCGAATCAGAAAATCCCTTTTGGTCCATGAAGACTGGGATGAGAGCTTCGCGGCTTTATCTCCTGAAATTCTCGTGGCCAGTGCTGAGTCTACTTGGTCAATTGGGAAACGGGAATCTGGCATTGGTAGCTGAACAGGTTGGACGGACAAGCTGAATCAGAAAATCCCTTTTGGTCCACGAAGGCTGGGATGAAAGCTTTGCGGATTTATCTCCTGAAATTCTTGTGGCTAGTGCTTAGTCCACTTGATCAATTATGAGACAGGAATCTGGAATTGGTAGCTAAACAGGCTGGACGGACAAGCTGAATCAGAAAATCGCTTTTGGTCCACGAAGGCCGAGACGAAAGCTTTTCGTATTTACCTCCTGAAATTCTCGTGGCCAGTGCTTAGTCCACTTGGTCAATTGGGATATGGAAATCTGGAATTGGTAGCTAAACAGGTTGGACGGACAAGCTGAATCAGAAAATCCCTTTTGGTCCACGAAGGGTGGGATGAGAGCTTTGCGGATTTATCTCCTGAAATTCTCGTGGCCAGTTTTTAGTCCACTTGGTCAAGTGGGACACGGGAAGCTGAAATTAGTAGCTAAACAGACTGGACGGACAAGCTGAATCCAAAAATCCCTTTTGGTCCACGAAGGCCGAGACGAAAGCTTTTCGGATTTATCACCTGAAATTCTCGTGACCAGTGTCTAATCCGCTCGGTCAATTGGAATGCAGGAATCTGGAATTGGTACCTAGCCAGGCTGCAAGTACCCAGACAAAACGACAAATGCCACTCCATCGCCTTCTTTCAAACTTCTCTCCGACAGAGTATTCTACATTATATTTAGGAACAAGTAACTATCGTTGATACTTTAGATTTAGCGTTTGCCCTTAGAGGTGGTTTCATCCAGGCGAGTTTTCTTCTTTTATGATTCCACATCCATCCCCAACACACACATACGCGGAAAGTCGTGTCTTCGACTCGTCCCGTTCTCATTCCTGTGCCGCGACCATCATCATCGGCGCTTGCCAGTCGATGCAGATGCTGCGATTGCTCCAATCTATATAGCTTTATCTCGGTCGCGATTGCATTGTTAGTACGGCGTGCATTGTTTGAGCGACGCAGCGAGATGGCACGGAGATCACGGGAAAAGCAACGGGGACCCGACGGGCCGGGTTTATGATATAGACCGAGGAAAGAGGCCTCGGGCGACCAATCAGCGTTTGAACCGGCAGCCTCATCGTCGGTGCCCTATCAAAGATTTCCTCTCGGAACCCTTGCCGCAGGGCGTTACAACTCGGTAGGAAGACCATGAGCCCGCGGTGATACCCAGCATAGCCGTTGCGCTGCTTTCCGCACTTCGGCATCTCCCGATCTTCCTGTCTGCTCCCTTCCGTTCCGATAGCGAACTCGCGACCGTGTTGTTCCCGCTAAGGGCTGCTCGTCCTCGAGCGAGAGGCAGCTTACAGCGAGAAACCCGGCCAACAACATTGCGAAAGGACGGGACAATCCAGCGACGACACATCGAGCCTGATTGTCTGGAATTTCGCTGAACCAACTTCGCAACATCAACGTCATCTCTTGGAATCCGCAGGCGTGATCTTCCCTCCAGTTTCTTCTCACGAAGGTGGCACCGAAAGCCCGCTCCTTCTTGATCCATACCCATGGAAACAACGCCGTTACTCTCATCTCCTCTCATCCATCCTCCGGTTATTCGCTCTCACGGGCGTCGGACTAATCTCGACTATGACTCGGGTAAAATCGTTTGTTCGCCACGGGACGAGAAGAAAACAAAAAAACGTGTGATGGGTCGATGCCTCCATGGGTAGTGATTACGTTTCTCGGCTTTCTTCGCACTGGTCTTCAGTACCTCTTTACTTTCTCCCTCTCGTCCCTCCCCGGCTATCAATTAGCGGCCGCATTCCATTAATCATGCGCTTACCTCGATCATTTGTCAACCCCGTCATCCCGCCGTCCCGTTTCTGCGGTTGATTTACCGTGTCAATGCGCACCGTTCTTTCCTCCAAGTCCCTCCCGCTATCGTGATTCACGATGAATACTCACAAAAAAAACCTACAATTAAGAATTAACCCTCGCTCCTCCATATCTCAATTAAAAATACACCCCAAAACGTGCGGGTTCGCCGAGACCCGTCCAGAGCGAAGAGTCATCGGGCTCTCTGCAGTTTCGCCCCCGTTTCTCGCTTTCGCACCCTTCACTCCGAAACGGGAGCCGAGCCACTCCGGCGAGACTCAAGGCCCGCGCGTCATAACGCGGAACTGGCTGGGGGAGGCCTCGCAGTCGCTGATCCTGAAGCCTCCCGCCAAACTACCTGGGGGAAGCTCCTGGCAAAAGTAATACGAGAGGCCGAACTCTTTGTGCCGAGGTGCGCGCGGGTGCCCAAGGGAGAGAAAAAGAAAAACCTCCGCCACGACGAGAGGGATGTACGGTCGAAACGAGAGATGGACCGGGAGTCGTCGCGGGAACGAGGGCGACTGAGAACTCGTGAAATAAACAATAGGAAACGTCCTCTCGAGCCCGGACACCCGTTCGCGGAATAGCTGTGGGGTCTCCTCTCTCGGCTCTCGTTTTTCAGTCTCGTCTCTTCGAACCACCCCGCCCTTCACCTCCGGCGAACTTCAGCCCTCAAGCCTTTTGCCGGCTGGGTTTGGACAGTCAAGGGGATACGCTTGTTCTCCCGATTATCGTCACGTCTGGGCCCTCGGCTGTTGATCGTTAAGTTAACTTTAATTGTGACGCAGGCGCGCTCTCGTTCTCGGGTAAATCCGGTGAGAGAAAGAGGATCGGACAAAAAGCGATCACGACGTAGACGGATTTTTGTGGCCAAAGGAGGGAACTGAGGAGATAAAAAAAAAAAAGTCTCACGGCTTTATCGGCTTATGGACTTTGGTGTAAGAGAGTATGGATAGCGGCGGGGAGGCGAGGAGGCACCGAGGCAAGAGATATCGGACGAATAAAATTCCGACGCAAAATCCTCTGAAGATATTTCGCGGCGCGCGAGGACGACCGCCGGAATTCTCGCGATTTCCAGATCGTCCGTCCGGAGATCCTCAGCCAGACTATTGCAACTAACACACGGTGCCGTCGTCACCGAGGCGAACGTGCTTCTGGCGCCGGAACCGGAATGAGGCGCGGCTGAACGAGATTTCCCGTTCTCCTCGTTGAAACCAGTCCGAGCGCGGATAAGCTTCTCGAGTAAGAAAAAAATCTCGCCGCGTCACGGCGCTAAGTGCGCGAGAGAGGAATTGCGGAGCGACATCGACGAGAGGTCGCGCCGCAGCTCGAGAATCACGCTTCTATGATAAAACAACCGACCACCTTTTTTTTTCGCTTCTGGCCGCGAGTTTTTCCGCATATAATATTAATACCAGCGCGACAAACGGCAGAGTCGTGATCGCCGGAGGACGATAGGTGGGGCACATTTTCGGAAAAACGTGCGAAAAGATTTTTACACTGTTAACGGATGGGAAAGGCATCGTTTCATTAAAGACGCTCGTTCAATTTTTAGCGTACAAATTGGAGCAGGGTGAAAGTGGGAAATATGAACCGGTCCATATTTCATTGATTTACCTGCTAATCGGGGTCGTCCATATTCACCACGTTTATCCTATTCCAAATAAATGTTCCACTTATTGCGGCATTTTTTGCCCAAAGTCGATGGAAATAACCGTGAAAGCAAAAAACAATTTTCCGCACGAAAAGACTCCATCTTCAGCACTGCGGAACTGTTTATCGTCCAAGGAATTAAACGACAACAGTTCCTATCGATTCTACAGGTTTCGTGAGACGAATTTTTTTTTTAAATAGGATTTTTAAGAGCATTCGTCGAATGAACGCTGAAATAGCTCATTGGTCTCTTCCGCAGCGCGGAATTAAATAAATGAGAGAAGCGAAGATCCTCTTTTCCTCTTCCCATCTCCGCGCGGCTCCACCGGGTCGTTCGGATAAATTGCGAAAACAGTTAGTTGCCCTGACGAGACTGGGGGGACGGTGTTTTTTTTTTTTCTCTTCCCTCCTCCGGCCCTTCCGCTCCGATCGATCAGCCTCCTCTTCCGGTGGCACTTGTACACAAGATTTTATGTTCGACCCATAGACACGGTCCTGTTCTCGCGGACCGTTTCTCCCGGTCGTCAATTAATCATGAGTCATTTCGAGAACTCGTAGAAATGGCTGTAACGATCGGACACTCGTGTACAGGCGCTTCCCTTGCTACCCCCGTACATTATATTCACACCCAAAACTCCCAACTGCCGTCGATCAGTCCTTCGAGTAGAAGTGTCCAACCCGTCATTGTGTCCCATTTTGAATCCCTCGAGCAGGATATTGTGAAGGAATGAGGTAGCGATCATACTTTAATTAAGGTAGTTCTTGCAGTACTTTGAAGTCACGTGGACAACTATTGCTATTAGCCAGGAATATGTGTAATTTCTTATATAAAAATCGCCGTACGCTTCGATTAATTATTCCTTAATTTTCTTTTTCATGAAAACTTCGTTATATACGGAAAATAGCGGAGCAAAGTTTTAAATTTCACTAAAGTTGAAGTCATATGCTTTTATAAGATAACACAATTTGGTAACGTCTTGATTTTCATGGGCGGCGGATCGCCCGCTACTCTGTCGTAACCTCGTAAACTCAGAACGTGTACACATGAGCGAGGACTCTCGATGCACAGGTCGTTTCGGAGTGAAAAGTTCTTTGGAAGGCAAACGAAGAATAGTTTTCGAGGAACACGACGAGAACATTTTTGATGTCAACCGTGCGACGCACCACTTTCATTTAGAAATATTGAAAGTGAAAACGTACACGCATTTACCGAATTGTCTATCTGGGTTGTGTTAACGGTGAATAATGGACAACACGAAAATGTTCACATTTAATTTTATCCATAAACGGTACGGTCAATCGGTCTAGTGTAGCGTTATTACATTCAGAAATGTTTAATGCATCGGTTGAATGGGTTTTTATTACTTCATCTAGTCAAGAAGTACAAACATATTTCATAAATGCGCACTCTGAACCCGTTTTCCCACTTTGGTGCTGCTATTGTCATCTAATATTGGCAACTTTTACAAGCCTACATCGCAAAAACTAAAGGTAGAAGGATTGTAAACTTTGCAAATACACTCTACAGATGTTACCCTTTTATTTGATGTTGTACTTGTTCGTCTATCTATATTCGATCAAAACCTAAGAACTACCTTACGCATTAAGCGTTCTTAATCTTTCAGTACTTTTTCTTTTCGTTCTGCTTCATTGTTACTATTGCAACCCTTACATGTGCATCTAATTAAATTGTCGACTATCCTGTTCTATTTCATTCTATTCTATCCCATGCTTTCTGCACTGACTTCGCCTTACTTTATATATCGCCTATTTGTAATGCACGGTCCCTAGGGCATTTATCCCAGGACACATAAATTGATGTATCTATCTATCATTTGATTACTTTCCCAGTTTTACCCTCGGTCGCTTTCCGACGAAAGGGCGTCTCCGCCAGGATATCGCGCCTCGACATACCGTGGGTCGTTAGTCCAAAGAAGAAGAAGAAAAAAAAAAGAAGGTCGAGAGTCTCGGCTCGTCCACATGCGCCTCTCATCGCGACTTTTTCTCGCCCCTGGGACTGGCAATATTTGCAACAAATCCCGTCGAGTCGCGATTAATATTTCAATAGAGGGACGTGTATACGTGTATGTGTCGAGAGCAGCTCCAGTTCTCTCGGTACACACCACGTGTCTGCCTCATCATCTCTCGGAGCTCGCCCCCTCGACCGCCTACGCTCACACCGTTCGTATCAAGCTCCTTACGCGACGTACAAGGTCCATACTTCTTATCGATCCGCTCGCACCCGCTCGTCGCTCCGGAGCACTTTGACCCTCTTGACCAAGAACACAGCTTTCAGCGGGAGAGCGCGCGGGCGGGTGGACCATCACCTCGAATCGGGACTCATTCGCTCGGAAAGTATTTTTCCCTCGGTCAGGTGCATATACGACGGTGCGAGGTAGCCCGAGGCATTCGTAGACCCTGCACCGGAGCTTCTTCCGTCGGTTACTTCGTCGCCACTTCCGCCTCTCCGTCCTCTTCACCCTCTGCCGTTAACGTAACGCAGGCATTAAGTAGGGATAAATCGCTTCCCCCCCCCAAGGAACGATCGTGCGAATCCATGAGAATAAGAGTCAAGTACCCAAGTATCACGGTTATGCCGCTAGAGTGGAATTACGCCTTTTTACGAAGGAATATCGGCACTGCCAGTGCGCTCTTACGGCGCAGCCATTGAATTTCCGCTGTAATGGCAACCGGGCAGTTTGCTCGAAGCACCGTTTACTTATGACACTCGATCGCAATGGAGTATCGCCGGTTGATCAGCGAAACGTTGACTCGGCCCTCCCGGACGTAGAGAGGACTCGGGTGGTAGAGCAAAAATAATAAAAGTAACGAAAAAGGAACTTCCGGTAGGGAGAAGAAAAATCGGAAAATCATGGCTCTTCAGCGGTACGCGAGACCGAGGCTGTGGCGAGACTTCCGTCCGAAATTAACTGAATTTATCTTGGCGTGGCCGCAATAATCGGACGTAGTTAGTACGCTCCGGAGGAGGGGTGGGCGGGACTGGGCAGGGGTAGGAATGAGTTGAAACGGGAGGGATTCTGCCGGGGATGAGCGGGGCCGTTTCGACGTGCGGCGGTTAGGAGGGAAGAGCTGAGCCCAAGAGGGATGAAGAGGATATATACTCTTGCCATTTCTCGCTTGTCCTATCCGCGGTTTCGAGGAATCCTCGAGGAGAGGCAACGGCTGACGGGGAAGGGGAATGAAAGCCCGGAGATTGGGACGTACAGCCTGAGGGAGTTGCAGCACAGAAATAGAGACTTTACTCCTTTCACCCGGCACAAATGTGCTCTCTCGCCACAGTCGCATCCACTGTACTCCACTTCGGCGGTATTAAAAATTAAACGCGCGAGTGTTGTTCGAAAGAGAGGGGAAAAAAATAGTCTTGTTATGACACGAAAAGGTTTATTAAATTAAATAGAGGGGGCTCGGCTTGAGGGACGGCGTCGTGAATAGTTTGTCTCTCGAATTCAACGTTTCGTAGAATAATACGCGGATGACATTGCGGTGCAGTTCAGATAGCTTGGAGCCAAGAAGGCACCCCCGAGAATGCCGCACCGCCGCGGAGAGGACCGTCGGGCTTCTTAATCTCCCCCTCGAAAATTTATGACTCGGTTGTTCGGGGGGATGTTTAGTCGTACTTAATCTGTAACTGTTATGCTTACGTTTCCTACTTCTGCTCCGCCTCGCTGGCACTATCAGCCCCTCCACTGGAAGACCAGAGACCTCCGTCTCAATCTCTCAGCGAGCTCTTGTTGGAGGGCGATTCTCAACATAAATCAACCGTGGTCGCTCTATCTGTTTTCCAGTCTTCTTCCTAACTGATGCGTATTTAAAAAATGTTAATTAATTATAATTAACTCTATACTTCGCGTACGATTTTTTCTACCTTCTAGCTCGTGACTGGAATAGTTTCTTCTACCTAAGAGGGTCCTGTGAGCAGTAAATGTGGTTTTCCACACATGAATCTCTTCATTTTTAAATGAGAAAGAGAATGGCATATCGCAAATTTGATTTTATTAAAGTTTAGGGGGTGAAAATCACACTTAAAGCCCAAAAACCTAAGATAAATTGGCAAAAACCGAACTTTTTAAATATCCTCGGGTTGTTTTCCAACCCATTCATGAGTTCTAGCGTTAAAAGTTGCATATTACGTACTTTCGAGTAGCATCAAAATTGTGTCTTATATACATAATGAAACTTCCGGTTTTTCGTGTGAGCGAGCAAGAGTTCACGAACCGCTTGACAGACGGCCTTGATATTGTGTATTTCGTGACACGAACAATCGAAGAAGTTTAGAGTTCTGACACGTGACTTTCTCCGTCACGTGACTTTCACTTTACCTTAAGGATGTCCACGGTGCAACTGAGATAGAATTAGCTCCTGCGGTCTTATTGTCGAAGTATCTTCATGTGAGCGGTAGTGGGAATTTCTGATTGTCACGTGAGCCGATATTCGGTAGAGGTACCAGATTTTTTAAGGCAGTGAGGACCCTCAAGGTGCAGAGTGGGTCTTTCTCTCTTCTTCCTGTTTCGGCAACGCGGGGGCGGGGGGGGGGGGGGCAGGTCTTTCCGTTACAAAATATAGGGTCGCTTTTTGCACAAATAATGTGCCTTTATAATTCAGAATTGAATTCAGCCGTCCCGCCCGATTCCGTCGTTGAATCGAATTATAAATTCATACTCTGAGGATTTAGAGTTTCGTGACTCTCGACGTTAGAATATTCGTGCAAGTATCGACAAAAACGTCGATACATTAACCTCGGTATCCGAGGGTTGTATAATTGAAAGAGCGCTTTGCCGCGCCGGCGTGTAAAGTTAGACTTCCCGAGCTGACTTCCGGTTTAATTCAATTCTTAAAAGTTTCTCCACGCGTGTCAAGAGCATGCCGAAGCTCGTTCGCGCATTTGTGGCACATTACGTCGGACGCTTTCGTAAATGCCCGCGGTTCTCGTCCGGCAACAGGAGGGTTTTTAAACTAAAGTTGCGTGCAGCGCGGAAGCGATGAGACGTATAAGGAAGTCCCAAAAGAACCTCCAGCGAACGTCGACTCCGAAGTATAAGCCCGCTCTCGAGAGCGAACAGTTTTGGCTCCGACTGCTTACAACGCTTTAAAAAGTTTCGGGACGAAAGTACCGCGTCGACGGCTTGTTCTTACAGCTCAAATCCTCTCCTCCGTTCTACCGGAAACGCGTTTTCAGGCATCACCGAGCGTCCCCGTTCTCCACCCGTTTCACAAGTTCCGAACGTATTCCAGCAATTTTTCCGATTCCCTCGCCGTTGCGTCATTGAAATTTTTTCGAGTTTTGTTTGCCAACGGAACGAGCTGCGAGGGATTCCGGGAGACGGAAGCGCTTTTTATGTTATTTTTCACTCGGCGAACTGTTCGGGTACATTCCAATGTTTCCAACCGCTGTTCCAACGTTAAATCGGCTGGGTCCGTTTGGTCATTTAATGATTTTACCATGAATCCGCAATTTAAAGAATCAACGCAATTGAGGGCGCTGACAATGCATTTCTCTTTTCGTTACTGGTGTCCAAAATAGCAAAAATTTCATGCAAACGAAAATCTTTATCGGTGAATATGCATCGCGAGTTGATGGAACTATTTCGGGGATCGAAAGCGCAGGTATTCGTATTTTATTTTCACTGTACAAACCGTGCGGGTTTGCCGACCGAATTCAACCGAATTCAAAATTAAGTCGGTCGGGTCCATTTCGTTATTTATATATTTTGATCCCATCTCCACAATTAAAACAATTGTCAAGATTAAGGTTGTCGATAATGCGTCCCTGTTTTTGGTACCGGTGCCTAAAATAGCAAAAATCTCTACATTGGTACATGTAAAGAAAAATCCCTACATTTGAACGTATCGTCGCTTTACCTGTGAATATGTGTCGCGGTTTGGTTCGCTGGAGTCTCCTCGGATCTTCGCGAGCCGCGCTCGCGACCGGTGGGGATGGTTATTTATATATTTTGATCCCATCTCCACAATTAAAACAATTGTCAAGATTAAGGTTGTCGATAATGCGACCCTGTTTTCGGTACTGGTGCCTCAAATAACAAAAATCTTTACATTGGTACATGTAAAGAAAAATCTCTACATTGGTACATGTAAACGAAAATCCCTATATTTGAACGTATCATCGCTTTACCTGTGAATATGTGTCGCAGGTTGGTTCGCTGAAGGCCCCTCGGATCTTCGCGACCCGCGCTCGCGACCGGCTGGGTTCGTCGCGATCCCAACATTAGGTCGGCCGGGTCCATCTCGTTATTTATATATTTTGATCCCATCTCCACAATTAAAACAATTGTCAAGATTAAGGTTGTCGATAATGCGTCCCTGCTTTTGGTACCGGTGCCTAAAATAGCAAAAATCTCTACATTGGTACATGTAAAGAAAAATCCCTACATTTTAACGTATCGTCGCTTTACCTGTGAATATGTGTCGCGGTTTGGTTCGCTGAAGTCTCCTCGGATCTTCGCGACCCGCGCACGCGACCGGCTGGGTTCGTCGCGATCCCAACATTAGGTTGGCCGGGTCCACTTCGTTATTTATATATATTTTGATCCCATCTCCACAATTAAAACTATTGTTAAGATTAAGGTTGTCGAAAACGCATTCCTGTTTGCGATACTGGTGCCTAAAATAGCAAAAATCTTTACATTTGTACATGTAAAGAAAAATCTCTACATTGGTACATGTAAAGAAAAATTCCTACATTTGAACGTGACGTCGCTTTACCTGTGAATATGTGCGCGGGTTGGTTGGCTGGAGGCCCCCTCGAATCTTCGCGAGCCGCCCTCGCGACCGGCCGGGATGGTCGGACGATGAGAATGCAGAGCGGGGGTTTCCCGGTTCTCGCGCCAAACTCCCGCTCCACCTCGTTGCTCGATGTATCTCCGTAAATTCGTCGACTCTTTACAACGAGCCGGAACAACGCTGGAACCCTCGGCTCGCGTCGTTTAACGTACCTCCGATAAATTCCCACGGGAGCACGACCGGTCCGCAGGCATAGCGGGTGCATGGGGGCGGACGATTGTAAACGCGTGTGTTTACGAGTTCCGCGGGCGGGACGGCGTGCCAGCAAGAACACGTATTGTCTGTCGAACAAAACTACGATAACTCATTTTTCCCATACACTCCGCCCCCCCCCCCCCCTACTCCCATAACTCCGTGCCCATAACTTTTTACAGAAAATCGTCCGAGTTCCTCCCGACCTTTTGCGATGTCAATCAAAGTCGCATGTCCGTTAAAAAAAAAAAAAAAATCTGGATAAATCGGTACAAAACCAGATTTCTCCCACTCTAAGTAAAATCCATTTTAGGCACACCCAGAAACATTATTTATTTGGCGGCCACCGTTTATTTGATTTAAGTCAAATATTCATTAGATTTAAATAAATATTTATCTTACTTAACTACTATTTACTTAATTTAAATAAATATTTATTTCATTTCAGTACTATTTACTTCATTTAAATAACTATTTTACTTAAGCCTTAAATTATTTTTCTGGGTGCAAGAGGATCCTTTCGCGGCAAGTGCATCGTCATTCCATTAAGTAGAATCCTCTCGCATCAAATGGATTTTGTTTAGTGCGCCGCGGGACGACGGGGATTATCGCCCTTGCACGGAGAACCGCCCTGCCGGTTAATTACCCAACATCTCTTCGATCTCACCGAGCAAACAAGTCGCGATTAATCTTGCGCTCTGCGCACCGAGTTTTCACCTAATTACGATTTCGCGATAAATTCGTGAAGTCGATTAGCCCCCGTATCTCGTCCCCCTCCCCCCCCCCCCCTCCCCCCTCTCCGCTGCATATTTCCGAAGCGAATGCAGCGGTGCCGGAAGCGCGAATTCAGTTTCGTACGAGACACAGCCTCGTCGCGACTGCGAGATGCAGGCGTTGGAGGGAAGGGTAGCTCTTGGATGTGGTGGTACAGCGGTAGCGCGGTTCGTAAAGCCCGAGGATGGGTTGCATGCCTCGAGCGCCGCTACGTGTCCTGCAGCCACGTATGCCAAGCACGTAGAAATTCGTGCTTTCCCGTTCCTTATCAGGAACTGAACCAGGCGTGGGGGGGGGGGGGGGGGTTGAGGGAGAACGGACGAGAACCGCCGTGAGCCGGGTAGGCAAGTCCTTTCCACCTCTCGCGAACCTTCCCGCCCTCACGAGCCATTCCTTCCTCCCATCTACCCCCTCGCATGCCGTTTTCCACCTTCGTTCGTTCTTTTCCTCTGAAACGGTCTCAATCCACTGTCGC
This sequence comes from Amblyjoppa fuscipennis, assembly GCA_963575735.1. Classification (NCBI taxonomy): domain Eukaryota; kingdom Metazoa; phylum Arthropoda; class Insecta; order Hymenoptera; family Ichneumonidae; genus Amblyjoppa; species Amblyjoppa fuscipennis. The sequence continues at coordinate 15,306,302 of OY754493.1, forward strand.
GACTCTATCTCGTACGTATCACTTCCTCCATTCCCGCTCGCCCTAGTTGCTGTTGTTGCTCCTGCTGCGGAGGAGTCCTATCGACGCAGCAATGGCGAGTCCCTCCCGCCGTTCGTTCTCCACGATCTGTTCATCCCCCTTCGGTCTTTCGACACTGATGTTACAAGAGAACATTCCGCGGCGCGCCATCGGTTGCGAAAGGAAAATTGTCTCCTCTGGTTCTATACCGTAGCTCGATTCGTCGCCGAAACGGTCAGATCTTACGTCCTACGCAATTTTTAGCAAACTATATACTATAACTATATATTATAACTATATACTATAACTATATACTATAACTATATACTATAACTATATACTATAACTATATACTATAACTATATACTATAACTATATACTATAACTATATACTATAACTATATACTATAACTATATACTATAACTATATACTATACCTATACACTATAACTATACACTATAACTATATACTGTAACTATATATATGACAGGAAAATTAAATATGGATACTCTTTCCTTGACATCTACGTTTATTTCGACTCCTCGAGCGCTATCGAGAAAATACCACATATTCGAAACAATAATTAGATCGCATTTCTGGCCATTTATGTGAACCGTCAATTTTGTATCGTAACTATTTATTGATCAGGGTAACTGATCCGTTATTGTCAAAAAATGATTCTGTCGAATTGTAAAATCAGGAGGAGGGGTCGACGACACTAAGTACGCGAGGTAACATAGCTTTCTACTCAACGTACAGGATCGACAAATACGTCACGAGGGCAGTGTAACGTATTTACATCTTCCGAAACATACAAACAACAAATATTACAGTATAAGTATCTATTCGGGATTATAGCCTCATTATAAACCTATCTTCCATATCTCACGAATGGATGGTCAACATGAGAAACCCACCCTCGGCCACGGAAAGCTACAGCTAATGTAAAACGGGAAGAACACATCCTGGTCTCATTTCTCAGTTCGGTCGTAACCTTCACCGATGAATTTCAACCTCCCAAGTTCTATTGTTCAGCCCTTGAGGATTGCAACATAGGGGCAAAATTATGGCAAAAAGCGCACGATTGTGGGTATCAAATCCAAAGCCGGCCAAATACCCAAAGTACTTGAAATACTGAGCACTGGATAGTTCTTGAGTAGTGACGTAATCAGTACTGGCAGAACTAAATTTCCCAAAGTTCTGAGTAGTGGGCACTGACCAAGTACTTGATACTTGAACACGTACCTCAAATACTTGGTGTGATTGACCAGCTCGGATCGAATCAGTTACTCAACGAACATCCAACCTGCTGCATCATCGAAATCTACCCAAAGTGAGAGTCCTAGAGCTCTACAGTAAAAACAAGTCCAGCACGTTGGCTCATTTTGGCATAACGAATTCTAGCCACATAACCCGTCGGTCGAAGATATTTATTGTACCGAGCGAATGAATAACGCGCCTATTTAGTTTGGGGCCGGATATCATTAATTATAATCACCACTAAATATCTCGAGCACGAAATGTCCCGCGTCTCTTCGTTCAGACGTCTCAGTCCAGGCCATTGTACATGACGATCGATCTTGTATCGATCGTTCGTTCGTTCGTCTATTGTCACACCCAACTAATGTCGCGTGCCTTAACGAATAGTCAACTTCGCACTCGTTACAATATTCAGAGTACACTTAAACCAAAACGTTTAAATCCTTTATTATGCATGCATCTCGGGCCATCTGATATTCCCTCAGAGACGCGCTACCTCAGTGCGTCTTTCCTTTGTATATCCACGGCAGTAGGGCGAGGTCTTCGTCCCCGAGTAAAGGGCTAAACGCCTCGACTCGACAGAGAGGCTATTAATTTATGAGTCTAACCGAGCGAGTCCGGACGTAGCACAGCCGCGTTTCTCGGCCATGCCCGAGGCAAGGAAAACCAAGTTGGGCGGTTGCACTCCCTTGGATAATCAAGGATTTTGTTCCTTAATTTCTTTCGTTAACACAGATACGTTTCCCTCCTCTTATCACGAGAATCTCGATGTTAAAATAATTTCTTCCGTGTACGGTGCACGAGGCTCGATTACCGGATTATTTTTATTCCGTACTCTTCGCTCTCCCTCCGTGGCTGCGCGATAGGAAAAATTCTCGTGCATGCCGCAAGATCATTACATCGCGGTGGTGAAATTGGTTTACACGCGCCGAACACCAGCGCAACGGTGCGATACACTCGTCGGGCGAGTTTCCCGTACGTGTGATAGTCTCGCCGCTCGGATGGAGCGAAGAATCGCGTCGGGCTCTGGATTTTTCACTCGCGGAATGCTCGCCTCCTCCTCTCGTTCTCATAATTTATATACATATACGCGGAGGGTGGGAAACAAATGTGGCCTCGTTTTTCAAGATCGAGATAGAGGAAGAGGCGGAGAACGTGGCCCGGAGTGTGCGTGACACGCGATTTGTTTCTCTAACTCCTCCACGATACACAGCGGTAGTTGATCTTGCCCGCCGGGCCAATCGGCCGGTGCTTTCCTAAATCGTGCTCTCGAATTCTCAAGCTACCCGCATTTTTCTCCCCCATACGATCGGTGGTTCATGCTATTTCACTACGTACGGCGCACGGTTACACGTACCGGACGAATAACCGAGCCGTCCGGAAGTGCACGTACTCCGGAAAGGGGTTGCGCTCTCCTCGTCCGGGTAAACGAATGAAAGCGGGCTTGAGATTCAACCGGAACTCGAGGGCGAGGCGGGAAGAGCCGGGAACGAGCGACGGAGTGATCTTGCAAACTTGTCTATCGCCCCAGTCGGCGACTTCCGGTCGGCCGGGAAATTACAAATATCTCGACTCGGCATCCCATTTTCATTTTTTACTTCAACTTACGCTCGGTTTGTTTTTTTTTTGTTTAATGGCGTTTCTCGTCTAATACGACTCGCCGAGTATAGATAGTGGGTTGGAAAATTGGGCGAATTTCTCCGGGCTCTTGTACGATTGTAGATTAGATAGTTACACATATTCCGCTATCGCTTCCCCAATACGATAAACCATAGGGAAATCGTAAAATGCGGTTAAGAGAGCCGGGGTTTGGGGAAATGGCAAACGATCGGCCACGGGTCGCGGGTTACCGCGGACACTGCCCGAACGTGCAAGTGCTCTCTCACGTACTCCATGAACGGGGGCGCGAGGTTGGGAAGAAGCGCGGTCCTCCACTCCAGCCTCACAACTTTATTCTTATATATATATATATATATATATATATATATATATATATATATATATATATAAATATATAGTCATTCTCTGAAAACATTGTCGGGTATGACCTGGAAAATTTTCCGCGTTAACGAGGAGAATGGCGCAGCTCGACCGCCCGCTTGCCCGCCGCTGCTTCTCAGCTATATGCTTTTTCCATCGAATGAGAAACGCTCCGGGCAGGAAAGTTCTCTTTATTATCGTAACCAGAATTAGTTGGTTATTTTCCGAGTTTGTTCGGGAGTGCCGAAATGGTCGATAAAACGTGTACTCGACTACGTTCCAGGAACTTCCGGTTTAAACCATGACACGCAAAAATGTCGAGATATTCTTTTATTTTACCGTCGCAATTATTCTGGACGTCTTTCGTGCACGTTGATTGGAACGAACGAAAACTGTTTCATTCGGCGTTTGAGTGCGGGTCGTACAACGTTCATTTTTTGCCCCCTCGATAACGGTCCCGACAAACGAGAAAAGAATCGTCGCCGCCCGGATCGCGGAAAGATTAGTCGATGTCTCGATTTCTCCCGAAACCTGATAAATCAGACGGACGTAAACTTTCTTGTGAACTTTTCCGCACCGACACATATGCCCCTCGTGGGAGGACATTTCCGTTTCCACTAGCGAAATAAGTTGCGGGAACGCGAGTCCGCCATTTGTTTTACTTTCGTTCTGTTCTCTCCCGCCCAGCGATGCGCGCCCGCTCGGCGGGGTAGTTGGCAAACCAACCATCGACCAAGTCCCAATAAGAGGAGACACCTAGAAACCTACGAGATAGCGTGACCAACATTCCTCGCTTCCATCGTCATCCTCCCGGTCCATCGAACCTTAAATCCTTTCGCATCTTGCGTTTACATCTTCGGAGGAAAATAACACTCCGCTGCAAAGTTTTGCTGACCAGCTTGCGTAAACCAGCGCATGTAACGCTCCGGGACAATGACTTGCGGCATCATCGCGTTAAGCAAAGATTCATTTATCACGTTCCGAAGTGGTGCGCGTTAATCATCTCCGCGAAGGGGTGAAACTATGACCAAGTCCCAATAAGAGGAAACACACTTCGAAACAAGACCACCAAGACCAGCCGTCCACCCGCCTTTAACCACCCCTCGGTGCTGCCACTGGCATCCAATCTGTTGAGTCTTAAATCCTAGGTTTCTAGGTATCTTTACTGTTATCGGGACTTCCCAGTAAGAGGAAACATACCTAGAAACTTACCACAACGTGTAATCACCACTTCACGCTTCCACTGTCATCCTCCCGGTCCATCGCTCCTTAAATCCTTTCGCATCTTACGTTTACATCTTCAAGTTTTACTGAAAAGCTTGCGTAACCCAGTGCGTGTAACGCTCCGGGACAACGAACAATTCATTTATCATGTTGCGAAGTGGTTCGTGTTAATAATCTCCGCAACCGAGTGAGACTATGACAAGTCCTAATAAGAGGAAACACACCTCGAAACCTACGCTTCCACTGTTTCCAATGCCGTTCTCCCGGTCCATAGATTTAAACCATCCCGGTTTTAAATCTTAGGTTTCTAGGTGAGTTTCCTCCTATTGGGACTTCCCAATAAGACGAAGCACACCTACAAACCTACGAGAAACTGTGACCGAGTCGTCACACTTTAAGTGGCATCGGGACGATGATAGTGGAAGGAGTCCTCGCACTTCCACCTTTATCATCCCGGTCCTTCGACTCTTAAGTCCTTCCGCAACTAACTTCCATATCTTCGAAGAAAAAATAGCACTCCGCTAGAAAGTTAAACTGACCAGCTTGTGTAACACTGCGTGCGGTACGCCCCTGGACAATGAACCACGGAATCGTCCCGTAAAGCGACGATTCATTTAACACGGTGCAAAACGGAGCGTGTTAATAATACACGCGACCGTGTGAAACTATGCGACAGCTATATAACGAGTCGGGTAGACGAGGTGTCTTACTTACAGACTCGTTCGTTCGACATTCTCACCGGGTGCTTTGCCCGCTTACACGTACACGCTAGCGTCGCGGATCGTTAAGCGACCCGGAATGGTAGTAAACCATAAAAGTGACTCGTCAACGGGTTAGCGATAGTTCACGGTTTCCCTCTCCGTAGACGCGATCGAACCGTACGTGTGCGAAGGGATCGAACGCGAGGCTGGCGGTAAGGCGGAGGCTGTATTTGTACTTACACCCGTTTAGTGTTACGTCGACTTGCTCGGCGCGAGGGCGAGAGTGGCGACGATGTCCAGGGACGTGGGGTTGACAGAGAGTCTCGACTACTGGTTGAGGTGGTGTGCTAGAGCGTAAAGCTCAGACGCCTGTACCTTGCCTCGTGTACTCGACAGGAAAAAAAAAAGAAAAAAAAAAGTATATCGCGCTGTAGATGGAACATCGAGGGAAAGGTAATTTTCCTCTGAGACGTCCGCGCTGTAACAGTCAAATGAAGTATATTTCATTATTTTTCGTAGGCTGGAGTGCAGGGTTTTATCAAGAGGCCGCGCGAGAAAGAGAGAAAGGGAACAGAGTAGATAAGGGCGGAAGATGGATGGTGAGGGGAATCTTCTCGAGTACTTCCGGTCGGCGAGGTTCGCCTCGCCCCCGGGTCGAGACTCTGGCAAACAGCAAAATGCGGGGAACCACCTGAGCTGTGACCCGCAAAAAGAAAAAAAAACATGTTGCGGATGTGGGGGGGGGGGGGGGGGCGGGGTGTGTGCGTATTTCTTTCTTCTCATCCGGCCGACCTCTTCTCCCTCCGGCTCTCTTGTGCGAGCGAAACCTCGAGCTCGTCGTGAAGGAACGAGCCTGGTCGACCAAGAAAAAAAAATGCTCCTGCGCGAGTTTGTTCTTCGACTGTACCTTCGAAAGTCCGGACTCTTCGATTTTAAACTATGCGAAGAAGAAGCTGCATCTGCATCCGCCACGGGGCCGTTGCGTCATTCCGTAACTGCAGAACAATGCTATCGAGTGGAAGATTAAAAGTGTTGCTGTTTGCGAATAAAAAGTGAATATAAAAAAAAGTAGCACGATCCAACTGTCTCGAGTACATTGTTACTCTCAATAGGTTTTCTGAATGCGAATGCGGCCTCTTCTGCGCCATCGATTTTCCCGCTAAGGTTGTACATTTTCCGCGGCGAATGATACCTTCTCCGAGTTCATACGACTCTGGTATCTTCCTCTCTGGCCGTCAGCTCAATGCTTCTTTCTTTTTTTTTTTCGCTTTGATGCGTTAAGTGGGTCAAGCGGTATTCCCGCGGAGAGAAGAATACGAATGAGATACTGAACGGGGAGTGAGAGTTGTTTAAGAAAAATGCGCCTTGACCGAGATTTCGCGAGGGCCGGGTTCGTTATCCAGGCTCGCGGTGGCGCACACTCGTGAAGCGGCTATCGAGCCAGTGAGTCGATGGAATACTGAAAAATACGGTGGAAACTCGGCTGTGCCCTCGTCGTCGGTACGTTCGAACGGTTATTCGAGAGACGATAAGTGAGAGCGCTCGGCGGTGCTTAGGATGCGATACCCCACCGTCCAAACATGTCCGAGTATCGTCCGAAAAGGTCCGACTCGAGAGGTACGTATTCCGTAGGTATCGCGAGCGAATGCCCGCGCCGCTGTGTTATTTTATGCGGCTGTCCAATTACTCGGTGAGTACCGGTGGGAGGATCGAACGAGGCTTGCGGAGCTGCCATATCATTCCCGAGTTTTTTTTTTCCTCCCTGTACGTAAAGCTCCGTGTACCGTGCAGCTCGTTTCCCGGGCGTGTGTAGGTAGGCACTATCCATTCGGGCTCTCGCCGGAGCTCTCCTCCGGAAAAAAAGTTCGATGGTCCCTACACAGCTGCACCAAAATAAATCAAGTCGTTATCCAAACCTCTCTTTCGGCCAAAGTGGTCGACGAAAGATACAGAGGATTCGAAAGAGAGCTACCGAAGGCAAGTTGTTTGGCAGCTTTAGCGAAGAGAGTCGTTTTCGGATGCCACATGCATCAGGGCGATAACGCCGGATTAATACGACTAGGTTGACTTCGTTCCTACCGTGATTCACGGGCACTAAGGAGGTGGTTCCCTATGACCGGTACATAAAAGCCGCTTTATTGTGTTGACAACTATACGTTTACGAGAAGGATTGTCGATGTTATACGCTCGGGATCTTGGGAGCATTGAAAAGTTTATGAATCGCCGGATGATATCGCAGGTCGGCTACTTTCTTCGCTCGGATCCATCGAGCCCGCGGAGGACGATGAGCATCCTTCGGTTCTTCCATCCGGCGAGTGGACGATCGACCCGTCCCTCCTACCCGGTTCGTTCGATGGGAAGCGAACCGAAGGTTTTATTACGACACCGAGTCCGCGTCCCCGCTCGTCAAGATTCCGCGCTGATAACCACGAGTCAGAAGGAAAGTTCGTTCGGCCGGATAAACCCTCCAAGATTTCAAGGATCGAAGGCACTTTTACGAGTAGTACGTCCCGAGGGAGACGTCAGTCTCGGCCTGCGAGTATATCGGTACCCAATAACGGAGAGAAATAACAAAAGTTCCCGTCGCGCAAGCCGCATTGCTTCAACCCGTTTGTCCATGGGCGCGAAAACTTTCCGGAGACGAAAGAACGCGTGATGAGGCTGGACTTGGAACTCTCACTTTTCAGTGAGAGTCCTCTCACGATGATAGTGCGACTCGACTTATGTGGCAAGTCATTCAGGGTCCTAAATCCTGATGCCGAATGCGTATGATTCGAAAGTGTAATGCAGCGATGGCGAACTTTCGCATTTCAAATGAATGTGGTGGTTAGTTGAAAAGAAGCGGAGATAACCCAAAAAAAACAATTTAATTTATTCACAATTATTTACATTGATGAGTTAAGATGATGATTATTAATTTAAGTTATTTTCGCTTAGTAATGACGACGGTTAATAGTAAATTTATCTCATGGAGATGTTTAACTTTTGATGTTTCCTCTGCAAGGTTTTGACGAATACTTATGATAAAGGATTTTAGGCTTACATTCGTGGTTGGTGACGAGAGAGTTTCCTTTAGAGGAAACGGGGGATGCGATCTCACTCTTTTGCACGAACAACTGAATTCATTGGTACAAGTAGCAATAAGAAGCGGGTGGATTTTAGTTGTCACCAATCACAAATGAGAAGCATGATATAGAAAATACTGGACGGCGCTGGCGAACATTTGGCGTGACCAGCGGGTAATTCCAGTGACGCACTCTTTACCGTACTAAAAAGTTTTCGCGCTCGACTCGAGCGTCGAGTAAATCTTTTTATTAGGGGTACATTGTGCGCCGATATGCGAGTGCTTAAAGATAGTCACGCAGATAGTCAAAGAACGCTACTGTTGTCTAGGGATATAGAAGCTTAAAAATAGTAAAACTTGTAACTGCAAGCTGGATATTGAAGCCAACATTTGGCCTCGAGCAAATCCGTGCATGGACTTATCGACCCTTTTTTTATGGACTCAGGCAAGAGTGAGGTACTCTTATCTGCCGTGCCTTGGGAGACTTGGTATATATTTGATTGTTCACGAATTGCAAAGTTAACTAAATTCTATCCTTTTGAAGCAAAAATAATAGAACTACTTGTTCGTTCCCCGTATGCGACGGAACACTCATCAAGCAACTTGACAACGGAAGAGGCAAATGAAGGAAGACAATTGTATTGGGCAATCCGTAGATCCGTCGATAAGGCATCGGAAAAATGATATCCCGTCCAGTCATGGGCATGCGCGAAGTAAAATGCACGAAGAACGAAGATGACGGAATCGCACCTGAGGGTGCTGCTGCCTTGCATCAAGGATAATCGAGTCTTCACTCCGGATTCCTTGAAGCCATCGAACCTCCTCCTCAACCTCCACGGTTCTGTGTCTGCGACCTAATCGATATTTCTAATAACCTCGCTGGGCTCACACACGTGACGCTCCCGCTTTGCGACCCGGCAAGTAACCCGGAGGTATTACTCCCAGCGCCGAAATGAGATTTTTTTTGTCTTTTAAATTTGTTCCGATGCACCCACTCGGCCGACCGCGTCTCTCACGCGCTCCACCCTGCCAGTTTGATATCCCTTTCCGATCCCTCGTTGCACACCGAATATACCGCCGTGTGTATCGATCTCGCGAGCTCGGTGCTTGCGGTAAAACGAGATTTCGCGAGAGCCGAAACCGCACCCGTTACCTCGCCTCCTAACGCCGCGGTACGTATGGTATTACTATTTTTGGCTATACCGTATGGCCTATGGTACGGCATTGCTACGTGCTCTGTGCCAGCGGTAGAGGAAGCGAAATTCGGTATACTCCGTGTACAAGAGCACTATGAAACGGAGAGCAGGATGCTGGTTCAGGTTCTTACACTCTGTCGTCGGTGCTCTCGACGGTTACTCTTCTGTCTCTCGTTCGCCCTCCATCCCCCGTTTCTCCTGACCTCGCCGACGCCAATGTCGGCATCCACTCTCACTCGTTGCTGCGCCTACACCGGCCCTCTTGAATACTTTATGCCGACGGCCTCTCACTCTTCCCTCAGGCATACGCCCGCACGTACAACGTACTTAGGTACGCGAAACGAGCCAGACCGCCGATGCATCCGTCACTGCATGCTGCTTTTACCGTCGACCTCAGCTACCCCCCCCCCCCCCCCCCCCCCTAAAATTACAAAAAAAAATTTACGGTACGTATTCCACGTACTCCACATACCTCGCATTCACCTCTTTAGAGACCGTAGGCTACGAAACGCAGACCTGCACATCGAATAGTGATTCGGGGCTCGAAATCCGTACGAACTACTTCCTTGAGGATGAAGAATCCAGAGTCAGATCCGAACTTTCTGAGCAAAAGAGATCCCTAAATGCTCGGTTCTCCGATGCTTGGATTAACAGGAAGCAGCAGCTCCGAAACTCCCAGAGTGGTAATTCAAATCTGATATCGGGATCGCAGCACCTGCCGGCAATAACAGAAGGTAGGGGGCAACGACCGGAGTCTCGCGAGTAATCGGGACCTCTCCGCGTAGTCCGCGAGAATGGATAGGAGAATAGCTCGTAAACAGGCCAGCCCGTTACCGTTCACTTCAACACTGTCGTTCTCCCCGGTTCTCTCAGCTTCGCCCGGCCATTCTCCTGCTCCTCCTCTCGTTCCTCTCCCCCCGACGCTCCGAGCACTCTCTCTCATTCTCTCCTGATCCAGACCGTAATTAGAGATTTACTCACCCCTTAAAAGACTCCTCGTTAAGGAGCGTTGTTCGCAAACTCGTCCCCCACGGTGCTCTCCTAATGGCGACCCGACGTCGAGTGCTTTTGCGATGTAAGTCCTATTTATAACCCAGCACTGTGTACACCTATGTCTCGGCTAGTGGCGTCACTGCCGACGGCACCAACACACTAATTTCGCTGTCAAAAGGTATCTCACTTTGCTGCTCGCCGGTAGGCAACGCGCCGTTCATAAACGACTTCGTCGTTTTGCCATCGGCCCACGGCTCTTTTACGTCATTAAGCCCCGATATGTATCAGGTTCCCGTCGTATCAGCGTAAGGACAGACACCCACAGATTCCTTTCCGAAATTTCAAAAATGGTCTATTAATATTCGCGAATTTTCGTTCAATCAATCATCGCTGATTATTTATCACGCTGAAAGCGTCGACCCAAACGAATTTAGCATGCTCGAGCACGGCGCTTAAACTTTGACCCCGACTGACCTGGAATCAAGGATCACGCGAGATTCACCCTGATGTATGGTTTTTGAATGATTGAAAATAAATAGTCGCGCGATTGCCGTTCTCACTGAGGTTAATTGCGTTATCGATGCAATCCTACTGATTACCCGCCCGATGCACTATAATAATTAATACTCGGAGATATTCACGTCGCAAAGTACATCGCGACGTAGGAACTGCATCGTCCTGTACGTTGATCTCAGTGACGAGATTAACTCGCGTCTCGTCCCTCGCTTCTTCCGCCATTCCTCGAGATTGATGAGCCTAATAATAAGAGGAAGGCTTCGCGTCGCGGGAAACCACGTCACGATAAATAACATTATCCAGCGTCAAATTAATTGCGAATTGTGTTCGAGGGGTTCGCTATATAAATTTGCATTCCCTTCTCCCCCCTTCCGTCACCCCGCCACCATCGCCGGATGCTGTTACAGCGAAAATACAAGATGCATTATTCAGTCGGTGGCTGTAACCACGGTACATTACTATCGCTTCATTCGCTGTGTTATATAACAGTCACCCTGCGAATTCCATCCGCGTTACGGTGATTTTCATTGCCGGCAAGAGCGAGCGACGTGTCGTCGTTTCTCTCATTTAAATAATCATCCATCTCCGACGGCTATAAAACTGAAAGGCAAGCGCGTCAAGGCGCTCCTATCTCGCTGTCAGCTGAAGCACATTGCAGTGCATTAATTAAAGTGCCGTCGCACTTGAATCGCTGCGGGGCGTCTCGTGAAACAACTAAAGTCCGCTGTAGCGACAGAATTGTCAGCCGGCGAGCCAATCCCTTGCCATCTGAATATCGTCCCGAATTGAAAGAGCTCCCGCCAACGATTTCAGAGTTCTCCGTCGAGCGACGGCCAAAACCCTGTCATTTCCGCTTCCACAAGCCGGCATTTGTCCAATCGGCGCGTAATGGACAGAACGCCCGAGTTAAAACATCCCAGGATGGCGGGATCGTAAGTAACCAAGGGCGACGTTGGATCCAGACCGATGGAGAATTCCCGTTATCTCGCCTGGAAACTGCGGACAATGGCCCGTTTGATCAGCAGGGCGAAACCGAACATCTACCGTCCCTTCCGCGGCGTCCAAACGCGGAAATATTAAGCCATAAATACACGTTAGCAGGACGATCGATCCGACGCGTACGCTTCGATGACAATTGAAAGGGCCGCACAACAGTGCCGCGGCTAAATCAGAGAGTAACACCGGAGAGAAGCGCCGGGGGTTTGCAGCGCCAGCAGAGATTCTGGTAATTCCAGAAACGCGTGCGTTACACACGCGTCAGTTAACCCTTACACCATTATGCGGCGGGTTCTCTCCGTACAGCGCGGTGCAGATACGTTAGTATGTTTCGTACCCGGGGTCATACGGAAATGGCGGCGTGATTACGCGGCTGTTCATTGTTTGCCACGCCAGGCGAACGTATCGCATATGCATGGGGGTTTCTCCGCACCTCCGCCTCCCGTCCCTTCTCGCCGGTTGCAAACTCGCTGCGGCATTAACCGTAACGCGAGCGCATTGAAATTAGTTGTGATTTATGCCCGTTCTGCAACTGGGCTCCGCGTACTCCGCGTTCTCCCCCTCTCCGCGTTCGTAAATCGCGTCTCCACCGATGTGTTTAAGAACTATGCAATATCTGCCGGCTCTCCAACGCTCTATTGGCTATTAATCGGATATCGCGATATATGTTATTGCCGGCGGGAACGGAAACCACGCGTGCTCCGTGCTATGTCTATAAGTATCATGATAATGTTGATCGTCCGCTTTCACGCAAAAGGGATCACGAATCTATCGCGCATTTTGTTGTTACGCTCTGGAAATTCAGGGATTACCTACGCATATTTCTCCCCCTCACTCGTGAGCGGGAGATGAATTAGCAGCGGAATAATGAACCACCGGTCGTCCTTTTGTCCTCGGTCTTTTATCCTGGATTGGACTGTCCCGCCACGTAAGTTCCTGCCACTTCGAGCCGGAGAACTGAAAAGAACCCGGGTATTGCCAATGGGGCGGTGAAAAAACGCCGGAGAATGGCGCGGAGGAAAAGCACAGAGAAAGACTGTGGTACACTAGGTGTATCGCTGAGGGAATAAAAGAAGAGGTTCTTCTCGGGCGATAGAATATTCATTCGTAGTAGGTGCGACGGTTCTTGATTACTCGAGAGCTTCTCCCTCCGTCCTTCGTGGCGAAGGGTGTTTTCTGTACACCCCTTCGCCACTTTCTCAGCTCTCCCAGGCGATGGTCGTGACCAACCGCGTTCCCGTAACGCGCTCAAGGCGATGCGAGACCAGCTCGGTCGGTAATGAAAACTGTAATCCATTTTCCGTTTTTTCAAGGCTCTTGAACATTTTGGGCTAAATGCAAATTATCAGCCTCTTCATTCACCGGTAGAGCGGCCTCCGGTAATTTACTTTCCCTTGGGAAAATTCGGAACCCTCGAAGAAAATGAATTGCGGTTGTTACCGACCGGATGGCGTGGAAAGAGGTTTCGCATCGTCTCGACCTCCCCGCCGGATCGTCTCTTCTCGCTGTTTTGCGCACCAGGTATCTTATCGCTCGCAGGAATACACTCCGAATATCTCGTGATGAAAAAGAGGAAGAAGCCTCGGATGACGCGGAGAGCGTCGCGATGGATGTTCCGACAGCTTGCACGGTGAGAAATAAGCATACGAATGAACAGACACGGAAGGGGGTATGAGGTGAAGAAAAAGTGCTCGGCGTACAGGATACCGGAGTCAAACTGCCACTCTCACATGAAAGGAATAAGATATTCCATCAGTGTTCCTATCATAGAGACGCACTCCGGATGCATTGCGACAATGCGGAGAAACGTTTGTCTTTCGACGTTTATGGGCACAAATTTATTCACGAGTGCACGCTCCACATCCATTTTATCCTATTTCACCCTGGGGTATCTCCGCCCCTATGCACTATATTAGATATACCATATCGTCAGCGGGTAACGCAATTCGCTGCATTAATTATATTATATATTGACGTTACGACAAAGTGGACATGCGCACAGAGATATTAAAATTGATGGCGCGATATCATAACGCAGCAGCGGCCGTGAACAACCGCAGCCTGTGTGCCCCTCCGGCATTGTACCGTCGATGTAATCGTGTATTCACCTGCTGTGTTCTACATAGCTCAGAAACTCCCAGATTGGATAGAGGCGGAATCGTCGGATTCTCAATTTCGCTTAGAGCGCAATGCACTCGCATACACGTCGAAGAGAATCGTGTTGCGTTACAATTCGGCCATCGGAAACACGATACTGCGGGATAATATCCTCAGCGAACATTCTCAATTCTCGGTGAATTTGTATAGTTCCTTTGGTTCTCGCGTCTTCCATTGTGAGAAACGTCAGTCGGAAGGCGCCTTTTGCGAGAAGCGCCGTCGACTCCACCGTCGACGGCGATGGAAATGCAAATAGTAGCCTCGGGGAATGGGAATATCACTCGGTGGGTATGAGAAAATTAACCGGAAAAATTTCCCCGTGCGACGGAAGTGGTGCGGGGGAGGGGGGGGGGGGGGAGGGAGATGTCGAGGTGTGAAAAGCTGTGACGGGAATGTACGAGTCTTGGGAGAAGCGGCTAGAGTAGGCGAAAGACAAAGGGGACACAATAGCAGTGGAAGATGTGAAGAACGCCGTCACGGATAAGGTGGAGTAAAGTGAGATCGCGGAAGGGTGCGAGACTCGCGGGGCCGTGAATGGAAAGAAAAGACCGCTACTTCGAGAAGGCACTGTTGCTAAACTCCAGAAAGTGCCGTGGGGAAGTGTAACGAAGAAGAAAAGAGACCGTGAGGAAGAAGGTGCGGAAAGCGATGGGGCCGGGAGGAGTCAAAGCCGCCCTTTCCTGTTCGCACCAGCGTGTCCCCCCTTCCCGACCAGTTTCCACCGTCTCTCCGTTCCCGTCCGACATTACGACAATCTTACACTGCGTCGGAATTCATTTAAATGAATTTGCATTCTGAGCGGATAGAAAATTCGCCCATCAGTTTTTACACCGTCGATCCGCTTCGTCGTGGAAGAGTCGTGGAGGAAGCGGGACGGTTGTTCGCAACGCTCGAACGGGCATTCGCTTCGGCGCCGGTGACGCGGAGGCGTGCCGAATTGTTCAGCGATCAGAGAGCGATGATTCTTATTTAACCGCGGTTAATTGGTAAGCGACCGAATCTCCCCGTCGAGCTTTCCGAGACCTTCGGATTTGCATAAGAGATTCCGGATCGTGAGAGTCCGGTCCCGCGGCTTGAAGTTTTCGGTGACGCGAAACGCGATGATTGGAGCGTGGGGGGTCTCGATAATAAGAAGTTCCATGGGAGTCTATCGCGATTTCTATGACGCGGTGAAAGGCCAGAGAAACGCGTGTCAAAGGGCGAGAGAGCGATAGAAAGGAGACAGGAGGCGAAATCGAGCGACGAAGAATCGACTTGGGAGCGCTTCGATGCTCGGATTCTTTCGCGAGAGTGCTGAACGGTGGCGCGGCGTGTAAAGGTTCGTGCTCTATACAGAGCCAATATGGCATGGGGAGCGGCAAACGAACAAAGAGCCAAGAAACGAGCGTTCTCTCGCGCGGCATCCCGGTCCATCAGGGTGTGACGATAAGGGTGTGAGAGAGCGTATTCTATTTTCCGGTCGAGCTAAACGATTTCGATAAGAGACGCCGGGGCAGAAGGAAGGGTGGATGGAAGGAGACCGGCGGGACTACGCCGGGCCATGGGGAAGGGTGAGCGAAATAAGAGTGCCGGCTCCTGACGGCGCTGGCGATGCGAGTGCTTCTCGATTCTCTGGATGATCACCCCCTGGGATGGATCCAGCCGAGAGTGCTGCACACCGAGACCGAGCGAAGGATAAGTACGATGGAACTTTCGGGGAACTATCTGTCCCGCCCACTCGCAGCTTAGTGATCGATCACCTGGAAAAAATCATGTAATAACGCATTACCGAACGGGTAAAATAAGGGTGATAATTGTGTCGAGCCGGGTGCGGTTTTGAAGTTGGGCTGACTTTGGATCAATCACTTGAGTAGGAATTTTCGAGCATTACATCGCACCCTGATAGGGTCCTGATAAGGCCTTATCAATACCCTATCAGGGCCCGATGTAACGCTCGAACATTTCTACTCGGGTGTAACCGCCCGAGTTAGAAAGTCAACCCGACTTTGGTCGCCAATGTAGGTTTGACGACCAGTTAATGTCGGGATAATAACATCAGCCTGGCGTTATCAAACGATGTTGAATCACGAATATTTATAAGCAATAAAAAAATATTTTTGCTTTTTGAACATTCTGTAACTTCTTTTCTTGTAGTTTTTTATTTTCATACATTGGAATCATCAGAATACATTTTTAGTCGGTAATGGGAGCTCAAATCCTTGACCCTGGAACTACTTGTCGATTCTATTGCCCAATCGGCTGTGCTAATCTTGAGGAATTCTACTGCACGTCTGTCTATATTTAAGTTTTATTATTTAATTTTTTGATTCACACTTTAATGAGTAATGTTGACGAACCTTCAGCTGTCAACCCAACCGTACTGCAGATAAAAACTGTTATAGAGGTATCATAAAAAAGGGTTCAGCAGTCGCGCAAATCGAAAAAAAATCGCCATATCGCAATGATGTGTATTGAACATTGGCTGAACATTGGCTTTTATTGATATCGTCGAACACGCAGCATTACGATGATTACGCGAGCACCGGCTCAACTCTGGTAAGCTGCGTCTTACCAACTATCGAGCCCAACGTCGGTGCAGTTCTCAATCAATACACAGTAAAATACGTACTAAAGTTTCCTGTCCACAATTCGTTACCTGTTAATTTTACAAAAAAATGTTGTCCATTTTACAAAAATGTTGTCCATTTTACAAAAATGTTGTCCATTTTACAAAAATGTTGTCCATTTTACAAAAATGTTGTCCATTTTACAAATATGTTGTCCATTTTACAAAAATGTCTGTCAATTTTACAAAAATCTCTGTCAATTTTACGAATATGGTTTGTAAAATTACCAACAAAATAATTGTGGACGTTTGTGGACAAAAAAAAAGTTTCCTCAATGCCCAAATCTTTTTTACTGTGTAGTTTAGCCAGTGCCGAGCATTAGTAATCGGCTGCCAACCTGCTGTCGATCATCGGCTCTCGATCCGTTGCCAATCGGCTGTCCAACAACCGCACCCGTGGACCGATCCGGCAGTGGAAAGGACTGCATCAGAGAATTTCTCCTTTCCATCGTCGCGCTCGAATTTGCACAGTGCAAGTTGTGGCGTTCCAACTTCTGGCATCCGGAGCAGTTTAAATTCGTCCCAAACGATATTTACCGTGTTATCGGAACGAGCACGACAGGCGATCGTAACGCGATGGCAATTTGTGTAGCGGTAACACAGCACAGAGTCGATCGTGTCAACGAGACCGAGTGCCGGTCCGGCCGCAGCTACAGTGTATGCAGTATTAACGACGGGAAACCCACTCGCGAGAGGAACTTTCGACACGGTCCTTTAATAAGTTACGAGGCTTTGCTCTGTTGTACGTAACGCGCTACCGCGTGGGAATACCTACCGCGTACACCGTCGAGTTTTGACGTCGACAGACGGGTTAATGCGAGCAAAGTTACGACTACGTATGAGGAGGGCTTAGCGATCGAGGAATCGTTTATGGATTCGACAAGAGACGAGGGTTAACGGTGTCGCGGGTTTGATTCGGGTAATTTGGGTAGTTGGGCTATTGTTATAGAGAACATATGCATTTAACAATATTATTAGCTGCACTATTATACTTTATAGCGACTATTGAAATATTGAAAAAAGTAAATCGGAAAGGGACAAAAAAAATCGTTAGAAAAATATCTCGCATTTCCGTCGTTTCGTGTAGTACAGATTCGGAGGAGATCTCAAGTTTCAGAGTTACGGTATGAGCCAGTAATGGTTTTAGGAATAATTCGAGCGGGCACCTTCTCCCGTTTGACGCTCGGTCTCGTTTTGCATGACGTTCGTGAACGTGTCGCCTCGAAATTTCGCAACGTACGTAACAAGTTTGACTAATTAAGCGCAAGGAAAATTTGACGATGCGCCAGTTCCGAGACCGTATGCGCCCTGGTTTTTGTACTGCTTCTTTTCTCTTTTGAATGCAAGCTCCGGTGAATTCGTTGAGACGATTAATTGAATTTGCCATCATTCCGCAATACGCTCGGGTTGGTTTGAAACAAAAAAAAGAAAAGGAAACTAGGGCTGCATTTGATATAATTCGTTTCTGACATTCGGCTCGCCCTGACGATTACCGGTTATGCTCTATTTACGGCATAGTCGATCCACTATGCCGCGTAATTCCGTAGACCGGTCGCGCGGCCGAATAGCCAAGGGACTAATCTCATCAGGAAATTGGATTGCAAATAGCCTTCCTTTCATTTCGCCTGTATTGACGCTGCCCTGCCCGGGAAGCATATTTCGAATTAAATGGTCACCGAATAGAGTTGAAAAAGCTCTGATCTCCAAATACTTTGAGCGAATTACTTCAAGTGCGAGCCAAATGAGATTCCGCGGGGGAAGCCAACCGCTATCCGAGGAATTCAACGGTCACGATTCATGGTTAAAGCTCCCCACGCTAATAACTCCTCGCTGTATACGAAAAGGGTCCTGGGTACGTTTAAAGTCGATTCAGTAATTCCAAATATACGAGATTGCACCCATTGCGCACGAAGACATCTTGCGATGAAGAAAATTGATTAGAGTTTTAGGCTACAAGCGGTGAATACTCCAATTTAAGGTCGAGAAACCATGCAAAAAACGATCCAGTTTCATCACTTTCACCCTCCAACATTCGCTCAGTGCACATTCGGTTTATTGTGCGGAGACTTCCATATAATATTTCGGTCCATTAAAAAAATATTCCGCAACTTGAGATTTCTCGGCGAAGCTGCGCAGAACTCGGATTTAACCGTGTAATAGTAATTTCCGACCCAAGATGCTCACGTCCGTCCGTCGAGTACATCGTGCGCAACTGTGCGGTAATTACGTCTGGCTATCTCTCCGCTATGCCGCTAACACGGCCATCTCCGCATTTTCCCTCCGGGTCGTCTTCTATAACGTTAATTATGCATGTTTCGCGAAACGTCGGGGTCACGATGAGTGGTAAGTACGAGATAAAATAATTTCCGGGCGGAACGAGTAGTGTTGTTGTAGTTGCGGTGCAGTCCGAGCGGTCTGTGCGAGAATTTGGTTTAGCGAACAAAAGGGTGGAGTGGAGTGCGCGAGCACTGCCGAGGCCCTCGACGGAACAGCGAAAAATCTGCAAATCGATAGAGTTACATATACGACGAAATCCCTCGTCATCTCCGCCAGTGCCGGAATTCGACTCGGCATGTGCATCGAGCGCGGATCGGTAAATCCGGAACGACTAAGAGGAAGCGCGGAATCGGCAGGATAACGCTGCAATTCCAAGATAGTCACCGCTCCCTCCCGTAGGCTTCGTCTTTCAGCCCCTTCCGGTTCTCTGCCCAATGCCGGGGCATCAAACCGTCAACGTCAGGGACGTCTGAAATCCGCATCGAATCGCGAAATCGCCCTGCCGACGAACTGTACCTACGTGTACAGCCCGACCGACCGGAGGGAGGCTCTATGACCGTGTCGCTGTACGTCCCGTGTCAAAAAGAATTTCCAACGAGAGTCACAAGGCTCGCGCAGGGCGTGATCAATGGGCGAACGACAGCGACAGAACGGATATCCAAGGCTTTGGTAGTTCTCTCTATGATCCTGGTTCACTCTGCTTGACGTTTGATAGCCTGCTTTAATGAAATTGCAAAGAAAACTACGCAGTTGATGCTGGCTCGATGCGCTATTGAGGGAAACTTACCTGTTAATAGAAAAACGGAAAGTGCGCTACGTTTTGAGAAATATATATATTTTCAGAATTCGTTTAATGACGTTCAACCGCCCATTCATTGGTTCTCTGTGCAGTCGGCTTTCACAGGGTGCTTTCATATCTCTGGTTTAATGTTGACTAGGAAAGAGTGGCGGAGAGTAAAGAAGTCCCGGCTTTTGTGCTACTAATTAAATAAG
Organism: Amblyjoppa fuscipennis; assembly: GCA_963575735.1. Lineage (NCBI taxonomy): Eukaryota > Metazoa > Arthropoda > Insecta > Hymenoptera > Ichneumonidae > Amblyjoppa > Amblyjoppa fuscipennis. Next base: position 15,326,283 of record OY754493.1, read on the forward strand.
GCATGATGTTGGCAGGCCTTTTTTTAATGCGCTCCCGAGTGCCCGTCAGCCGGCATACTCCGGAATTATTTTCTTCACTTTCACTCCTCTCGCTTCGCCTCCGGACGGAACGAGCGTTTTTTTCGCACGGCATCGCATACGGCTTCTTGAGAAATGGTCCGCTTCCCCCCTTGCCCGATGCTTTTCTCCAAAGTCTTTCGTCAGTTTACTTTTTTCTGTTCATTCATCCATTCTCGTGCATCCGCGGTTAAGCTGCTTTCAACATCGTGTATAACTAACCCGGGCATCGTTTCCACAAATGCTCAACATAAGAGAAAAGGAGAACATCATAAACTCCACTGCGGGCAATCGAAGTGAAAATCCATATGGTTTGAGCAACATAGGTTGAGTACGCGAGCGGGGTTGTTTGGCTGAACTGTTAACGGTCCGGCGCAGGCCCGAGCCTGGGCCATGATCCTGGCCTGCACCAGTAGCGGTCTCTTTACAACACGCCAGATCACCTGAACTCGATGATTGGATTTTCAGTTGAACGCACTACAGACAATCGAATTGAAAATTCGCATAGTTTGAGCAATATAGATTGAGTACGCGGACGAGGTTGTTTGGCTGACTGTTAACAATCCGGCGCAGGCCCCAGCCTGAGCCATGATCCTGGTCTGCACCTGTATCGGCATCTTTACAACACGCCAGATCACCCGAACTCGATGATCGGATTTTCAGTTGAAGGCACTACAGACAATCGAATTAAAAATCCATATAGTTTGAGCAACATAGGTTGAGTACGCGGGCAATGTTGTTTGGCTGATTGTTAACAGTCCGACGCAAGCCCGAGCCTGGCCTGCACCAGTATCGGCCTCTTTATGACCCGCCGGATCACCCGAACTCGACGACGGGTTTTCAGTTGAACGCACTACAGGCGAGAAATCCCTTTTGATGCGAAAACACCTTTGGCGGTGCTTCCAAGGGAAAAGTGTCGTCAAAACGCATTACAATCCCGTGGGGGACTTGGAATAATCGGGTCTCAGAGGAGGCGCTTAGCGGCTATTGCAATATTCAGAGCTTGGTAAGTGGTCCTTGAAAGCTGTATAATCTCTCGAAACTATTAAAGATGTTCTCACATAAAATGTTAGCCATCATTCGCGTTAGGTAGTACTCGCTAATTTTTTTTTTTTAGATGAGGGTCACTCGTGTCAGATCGATTCGTGCAACCCGATTTTCATACAGACCTGTGGCATTAATACGAATATTCATGATCCGAGAATAAAATACGTGCATAAATGCCTGATGGCTTGTTCCATATTGACGGACATGAATTAATTGATATGAAGCTTTCGAAAATGTCAAAGTGAATCTGGCTCGACCACGCGCTAAAATTAGCCGGCGAGGGTGATCAACAAAGCGGGACGTTATCAATCGCCAATAGCATGGTGATTAAGCAATTAACACGCCATACCGAACGTGTGCGAATCAAGATTTTTCTTCTATCAGCCATGTTCGCTGGTTTCCTGCAATTCCTCAGCTTTCGCCATTCGCTACCCCGCTCGCTTCGGTTTTCCCTCCGTTACCCGGGAAGACAGTCGGGAGATCAAATTTTATGGTCGCCTGTAAGACGAGCTCGGTCGTACTCTGCCGTTGGATGGCGTTTCCTCGGTCAAAGGCAGCCGACTCGTTGAGACGGCCAGCTTCAGACGGTGCTTCAAACCCCGGTCTAGAAGCCGGTTCCCTCGTGGCCGACCTATGGGGCGCAGATTTTACGACAGCCACGAGATATCCCTTCGAGCCTTTGTGACGAACGCGGCGTGTCCGTAATTACCATCTTGAGACTCGACGAGAACCCGCAATTGGTGCAAAGTTGTGTCAGGCGTCCTGAATTTGGAAGTCGGGTCAAGTTCACCTAACGTCTCGGTATACCAAGAATGGATCTTGAATGGAATTTCGTTTCCAAGGTGTCAATTTGCACGTTTTTCCACATTCTTCCTGAGGATTTGGAACCAGTCTCTCCGCAGGATAATTGCGACGCTACGATATCTCACTCGCTCGTCTATGCACACCCGAAAGCTTTGACATGCGGCTCTCGCGTCGGTTTCATGCAAAGGCTCTTCGAATATCTGCCGAGTTGAACCAGGCGGTAACTCTGCGAGCGGTGAGCACAAATATGCATGTTTCTGTTCGCTTCTATATAACCTTCCGCCCGTCTCTGTCTCTCCATAGTTTGCTCCGATAGACACGACAGTCGTGATACCCGTTGGGTGTAGCGTACACCGAGGCATAGAGAGCATTTACGATAGTTTGCCTGAGCCAACTATCCTGTGCCGACTGGAATCATCTACACAAACACGCTCGAACGTACTCTCAAACGGCAACTCGGCAGCAAAGGGTTAGCAATCGGGCTGTTCGTGGAAGTCGTGCCGGTAGTCTAATACGTGCTTCGTCACGAGTCCTAATTTTTTCAAGAGACGCGGCACCGTCTCGACGTCAAGTATAGTTAATATAAAAAAAAAAACGTTAAGCGAGACGCTAACAAGTAGTCTTAGTCGAGAATGCCGGAAGTCGAAACTCTGAATTCATGTTATTTGAAAATAAAGCATCGATTCGGCATTTTTGAAGACACTTTCATGATATTATACGGACACAAGCTTTCCAACGCGCCCAGGTACGATCATAACTGTTCGACGGATGCTGCGATATGGGCTTGTGCGCCGAAAAAGGTCCGAAATTTATTATAAAAACTGTCGTGTAGATGTACGGTCTCTCTTCCGATACTGTCACTTGGCTTCATATCTTGATAACCTATAACCTAATTCGTCTTAGCTATTGTGTTACATATTTATATATATATATATAGAGTAAATAAAATACGCGATGTACATCCCGAGTAGAAATTTTCCCGCGTTAAATCGGGCCATGATAAGGTCCTTAGGAGGCCTAATAAGGCCTTACGAGGGCCCGATATGATGCTCGAAAATTTCTAATCGGGATCTTCACTCGCGTGAATACTGAAAAAAAAAAAAATCGTGCAGTGCCGTGTGTGCGAAAGTTAATTTCTTGATCAGCTGGCCTACTTGGAGATCCGTGACAGGATTTTGGTTTTCATGAATAGTTTGAATAGCGTAAAGTAAAAAAACAGAATTGTAATCGTGATAAAAGAACGTACAAATTTGGATTATCCGAATAGTGATAAATCAAAGTGCAAAAATTCGTTTTTGTGTACCTTACCTGTTATGCGAAAGGCATTTCTGATTTCAAACAAAGATGCTCTCGATGCTTTCGAACTTCAGAGGCATTGCGTCGGAGTCAGAAGATGTCTTTAACCACCATGCGAGACAGGTAGGTTTTTCATTTCAGCTGCACACAATGAATGTCATCTACTGATCTTGACGTGGCTGCTTCTGAAGGTCCGGAGCATCAAGAGCAACTCCGCTAAGAGTCGGAGTTGCCTTACGTCACCATCCAAAACAGATAAAGGTTTAATTTTGTCAACTACTGTATTGCATTTGGAACGTAAAATTTAAGAACGGGAATAAAGCTCATGGCAAACATTTTCGGAGATGAAACTCGATATCGGTAACTGTAGGACACGGTAATTCAACGTTTGCGGTCAATGGGCCATCCGGCGGCGTCCGCACCTTTTATTTGTCTCGGAGTATGCCGGGATCCACTTGAATCCCCTCAGGATTTCTTTGATAAAACCCTCCTTCGTCCGTTCTCGTTTTGGCACGAAGTCCCGGGATTGTTAGACAGCCGAGGAAACGAATGGATGTGTGGTAGTCGAGAGAGGGAGAAGACGGGCGAGGAATCTCGAAGAGGGAGGCTTTCGTCGTATTTGGCCACGTTGTACTCTCGTCGACGGAGTTTTGTCCCCCGGGTCGTCTCTCCTTCTTTTATTATGTTTACGAAAGGACTGTACTGTCGTAACTCCTCGTCACGCCAATAAACGTCGGAGATGGCGGTGCCTACCGCTGTTTCTGATTTTGCCGCTGCTAGCTACTTTTTCCCGTGACGTTTGCACGGCCCTGTCGAGAGAACATCTGTATATTCGTACGTCTGCTCCTGATATCGCGGGAGGAGCTCAACGGCTGGACATTAGACGGAATGTAATAGAGGTCTTGGCAGATGCCCAGAGGCGACGAACGTCGAATAGGAGGGTACATGCACCTAGATCACGCCTCTGACTGAGGCCGAGTCCCTACGTGTCTCGTCTATGTCGTTGCCGAACAATCTAGGTCCGAGCTACATCATCTTTCTTTTAAAAATAATCTTTTGGAACTGCGCAATAAACCAAGATTTCAATTTTCCTCCGCGGAGACAATCGGATCTCCCCTCGAATACTCGAATTCATGTTTTCGTAATCTGGAGACATAACATTCTCGAAGTCTCGTTCGTGTAAACGCGGTTGAGGGGGATGCGGATCTTCCTGTTTTACCGACCGAAACAGGCGATTTTTTGGTTTTCACTATTCGTCGTTACTATGCGACGGATATGCTTCAAATCTTACAGCACTGTATTAATAACATGAACGATTCGGCGTGCACTCGAATTTCAGTTCAAATTGTTCGGGAAATAAAGAAAATCGAACATTACATATTGTCGCGAAAATCAATATGGCCGCTGAAATGTCAACAGCATCTTTTCTGTAGGATACCAAATTTTTTAGATCTCTCAATCGTCAAAAGTCGGCTTGCATGCCGATTCTTTAAAGTTTTCCGAATATTCCAAAACCGTCGGAAAGTTGTTCACGCAAAACGTAATCAGGCACAGTGTAAACTGCATTCACTTAGTCTATTGACTTGTGACGAACGTTCAGTGTCGATGACAACGGATGTAAGGTACAGAAAGTTAGCCCCCCCCCCCACTTTTAGAAATTCCAGATTGTAAAGGTTCTGTGTTGTTCTAGGATTGTTCTAAAGTTAGTAGTGTTGTTAGGAAAGTGCATGAATGTAGTGTAGGGCACGATGCAGAGTGACCTGTGCGTCAATCGTGACACTACGTTCATGCACTTTAGCATACTCGTTTTCTTAATTCCTTGTAAGTTTTCAGTCTAAAATCGACTGAACACCGAAGCGTTTAAGTCAACAACATAGTCCTGCATGATTTGACGCCTATGCATAGCATATTGACAATGCTAATTTTAATTAATCGTAATTGAAAATTAATTAATCGTAATTAAAAAATTGTCTACATCCGTCGATAAGGCAGATAATGCAGGGTAAAAAAAGGAAAAGAAAGAGCTCCAGCATCCCTTTAAGATGCGATGCCTCTATCTCCGTATGCCATTGCGCAAAGCGTCTACATTTCCATACAGCTCACAGAGGGAACGGTCAGCGGTGATTATCGGTAATATCCCGGAGACCCGTGCAGCCGGCGGACCCAGTTACATGTATCAGTCTTGCGCCTGAGATATTGATATTTGCATGAGACACACGATCGGACGGAGAGAAACGGACAGAGAATGTTGGCCCAAGTTGCGCCCGAGAGGATCTCGGTACGTTCCAAATCGACACCTACTCGGGACGTGTACGACTTCGATAGGATAGCATTTGCTCGCCCGGAGCGTATGTTCTCAGAACTCCGTGAGCTCGAGGAGGATGCCGCCTGAGAATCCCTAGGGTTCGCGCAAATAAATCGGTGCGTAAGTAAACCCGAGTAATGGTAACCCGGCTCGCGCTTTACACGGCTCGACGATCATCCGATATCGCCAATTCTCCAGTCCCGTTTCCGGGCTCTCGTTCTCCACTGTTATTCGATCGCATCGATGAGCAGAGACAGAACGAGACGGAGGATATAGAGGTATCTCGACTGGCTCGGACGTTGGGATCTCAGCGTTATTTAATTTTTCCCTCTGAAGCTGACTTGGCACCGAGAATGCCAGCCGGATTGGTACGGTCGATGGGCGGCGCCCTTTTATGATTCTCTCTTCCCCTGTCCGTTCCACTTCGAATCCTCGTTCCGATCGCCCCGCAGCGCAGAAAATTCCAACTCGCTGTGTTATTTCGAGAACCCCGGCGATATTAAAAAAAATGCCCGTTTGGTCGTTCACTGAGAAAAAAAAAAAAAAAAACAAATGGTGGATTAACCAAATTCGCTGTCACGCACGTTCAAAGCTGTTATTTGGTTGGTACAACTAAATCATTATTTTTTTGAACGATTATTCGCTTCAGTCGATTCAAAATATTTCGATTCAAACAAATTTTTTTTATTATACCAACTAAATAACGCTTTTGAACATGGGGGAACGCAGCTTGTTTAATCCAGCCATTTATTTTTTGTCAGTATTGGAGAAATCCCGTTGAACTGCCCGTTCGCAGGTTTAACGCAGCGAACGAAGCACGCGTAATAATGAACCGGTCGGAGACGACGAATCTTGGTGCACCGCGCATCGCTTCTGGCGGTAAAATCTGCGCGATAAAAGTGGCTCTGTCCCGTCTTTTCATTACAACTAACTGGACATAAAGTAGATGCGTTCAACGTCGAATAAAAAAGTGGCTTTTATGAATTCAGTACTGCGGGAAACCTGCGTTTTATCTCCGTCCACGGCGAAACGACGCTAGCCGGCTCGAGTTTGAGGGCTCCATTGAGAGGCAGCCACGGCGCGAAAGTAGTGACGCTGAGTTTAATAGAAAAAAAAAAGAAAATCGGCGAAAAGAGGAGGAACAGAAGAAGAAGAAAAAAAAATGAGAGAAGGCGCGCACGTCCGTCCCTTAGCACACGCCGCGCCCTACTTCGGCCATCACCGTCCCGTTTAATACGGTTTTAATGAAGAAACTAACGACTTTAATAAACGCGTCATTAATTACTACGTTCCTGTGAAGAAACGCCAAGGTAATTTCGCCCGATAAGATTGTATGCGCTTTATAGAGATATACATTATGTATAAAAGATTCGATGTAGTCATCTCCCCCCTCCGTCGCTCCACGGTCTCTTCGCTTTAACGTCCGCGGGAATTGAGTGGGCAGTGGCGCTTGCATCCTGTTCCATTCCCTGCTTTTTTCACTCGTGACCAAGATTATGCATTTTTTTTTTAATCCTCGTATCGCTTTTCGAACGTTAAGACACTACGAATCCATGAATTATTTTACTAATTCATACCCATAAATTAATTTAATCGATACCATGCGAGTTCATTAATTAATCAATAGCGATCGTTATTTAAAATTATCCAATATGTTTTTCATCGAATTTAATTCGCGAGTGAACGGGAGTTCGTGATATCGATGAAAGAAGGTGGGTCGGGCGTATCGTAGGGGAGACCGGGGCAAAACGGGACGGTGGTGGCAAAACTCAATCTCACAATAATTTTTGGAGCGCCCAATTTTGTCCCGATGGTATATCCGGATTTTCAAACGCGTTTTGCTTCACTTACCACCATCGCAACCATCCAAATGTCATTGGAGAATTGCACCGTTAAAAATTTTATGAAATTTACAACACGTTCAATATACAAAGCTATATGAAATACAAAAAATCGGTGTATGAAATTAGAGTTCGTATACATTGTATTTGAATTTTTATAATTTAATCTTAAATGCAACACCTGTATATTAAAATTACCGATGATGGCATTCAAAATTAAGGCATTCGTATCTGAAAATTATGTTACTATTACAAATATTATATAAATAATATTTTTTTTTGAATATACCGGTAACGCAATATTCTTACACACGTGTCAATGAAATTTCGTATACTGTATATGCATAAAACTTCATATACACTGTAAAAAAAAATCTTTTTAAAAATTACTGAACAGTATTTAAAGTTTGTTTTACATACACTACTTCTGAAATTTCAAATACATATGCGTTGCAATTTTACAGTCAAATTAGTATTTTTTTATGAAAATTTTTGTAAATTTCAGTCAAAAGATTTGTAATCATAATATCTCGTATTGTAATTTAACAGTAAAAGTACATTAATGTTCAATTGATGTAAACAACGTAAGGAAATTTCAATGACCCGTAAGTTAAATTTACAATTTTTTTATTTTTTATTTACAGTCTAAATTTTATGAATATTGATACAGAAATTTTGAGCAGTGTGCCTTTCGTCTCATTATCGCGTTTTGCCCCGCTGTGCGATTTTGCCCCGCTCTCCCCTGCTTCGCATCGTGGGGATTATGTTTTCGTAACAAAAAGCCCCCCCGGGACATCGAGGGGCCCTGAGTGTACGGAAACCTGCATTCCTCTTGGCTCTCGCCAGGTGAAATATGACGTCACGCCTTAAGGTCCAAATATTTACACTGTGCCACTTTTTGCACTCCGCGTATAGGAGAATGCTCTGTCCGGGGTGTCTCCGCTATTTCGAGGAAGCATTCGCACGCTCGCACAGGTTCCCCACCCATTGAAAATGCCATCAATCTTACCTGTCGAATCACTGTCGCCGCAAATCTCGATCCCCTTGGGTCTCGAATCTATTCTGCGACGCAGCCCCCCCATCCTGGGGGGTTTCTTCCTCTCTTCCCTCACCGTCGCTCGACTCGTTCGACTCGCTCGCTTCTCGATTTCTCCCGGTTTCCCCATTATTCAGTCAATAAACACGATGGCCAAACGGGTGAGTAGGGCCACGATCGATTGGGTCCCGTCTAGTCGAGAATCCGCCAACGGCGTCACTGGCCCGTACCGCATCCGGTCGGAGAGTAGCCGTGCTCGAAAAAAAGTGGCCGGTACTCGTGTAGCCCGGACGAAAGTGGGACATCGGGACCAGTTAAAAAATTCATGAATTCAATTATATCGCCTACATAATTCCGAGCCGGAAAATGACGGAAAAAGAAAATCTGTCGAGGGGAAAAAAATGTGACACGAGGGCTCAGCGATACTCCACGGTCGCTTTGACAAATCACCGACGGGGCCCTCGTCAGCGGGGGCGATGAGCCGTTTTGTTTTATTATTTTTTAAACACCCAAACTTTAGACCGGAAAAGCGAGTGTCGGGGCGCTACGACGGAGGAACTGGATGTGCGGAGCACACCGAGGCCCGGCACGGTGGGGAACGCCCGGGAAAACTCAGTGCGCACTAAACTTTTCCTATAAATTCGTCGAGGTTTTTTAATCATGGCCAGAAGCAATTCCGTTGGCGACGTACTACCTGCGGCGGCGCAGAATGCAACTCGGCAAGCCTAGCGGCTTTCGTTGTTACTCGCCCGGGACGCCGCTGGGTTTTTTTTTTTTTTTTTTTTTTTTTTGATCGATCGTTCCCGCAACGTGCCGGCCCTTTTGCCACTTATCCATTAATTTTTTCGTGCCATTGGACGATTCCACGTATGATGACTCCGTACCTGACGCCGCTCGACGATCCGATCGTCACCGAAGTGAAATATACTTCGGCAGTGCACAGTAAAAAATTATTTCGTTAAATCGGAATGGGAAATTTCGTGGATATTATTTTGTCCTTTTATTTCCTGTATTATTGGCAATTTTTGGCTTGTAATTTTCTCTGTAAAACTAGAAAGTTAACAAATAAAAAATTTTGGACGTTCGTGGACAATAATTTTTTGTAAAAACTACACATTTTTTTTTTTTTTTTTTTTTTTTTACTGTGCGGTGCGGAAAAGAACGATCCGGTAGACGGTAAAAATGGTACCGAGTTTTCTTGTCCACAAACGTTCACAATTCTTTAAATTCACGAATATCTTGTACATCTTACAAAAATGTCTGTCAATTTTGCGAATACCCTTTGTAAAATTAACGACAAAGTGATTGTGGAGATTTTGGGACAAAAAAGATTTGCCAAATGTACAAATATTTTCTACTGTGCAGGATCGTTCTACGTCCGCAGAGTAAAAAAATATTTTAGCATAAACGAAATATGAAGTTTCGTGATGATTTTGTTGAATAAGCGAGAAACTCGTTTCTTCCGAACATACACTGTCAAAAAAATTGGTTTGAAAATTACTGAACAGTAATGGAAGCTTTTTTACATAAACTGCTTCTGAAACTTCAAATACATATGCGTTGCAATTTTACAGTAAAATTAGTATTTTTGATGGAAATTTTTGTGAATTTCAGGCAAAAGATTTGTAATCTTAATATCTCGTATTGTAATTTTACAGTGAAAGTACATTGATGTTCAGTTAATGTAAGTAATGTAAGGAAATTTCAATTCCCGTCAAATAAATTTACAATTTTTTTTTTTTACAGTGCACAAACTTATCCTTTTGGTAGTAGTACAAGTAATTTATTAGCAAGATCATACAGTGGTTTTCGATAATTCAAGTATGTTACAAATGTCTTGGTGATTAAGTGAATGTATGATAACAATATCCGCTAACGAGCCATCGACCTCGATCCTTCAGCTCATTATCCTTTTATTTTCCGTGCTATTGACAATTTTACTTTGCACTCTTGTTTGTAAAACTGCAAGCCGAATGGTGCGATCGAAAAATTAGCAATCAAGCAATTCTGGACCTTTGCACGTAGAGCAAAGTTTCGGTCACTACAGCATGACACGCGCCGCCGTAGCAAATATCGTATGTCAGCATAGTGACAGCAAAAGTATTTGCTCTGGTAACAAACAATATTTGTTACCGCCGGATTTGCCAGAACGGCAAATGTCATTTGCTGCAGAAACATAGTTGTTACTGCTGAGTGATTTCGCATTGCTTGCGCTCATCGTTTCTTAATCAAATAACTTCTTGATACCAAATGATAAACTAATATTAATCCACACACTGACAATAGTCATGAAAAAATGAAAATATTCATAAAACAAAAAAACTCAGCAAACGCACTTTTGCTGTCGTGACTAAAAAAAAAATAGTCTCCGTGTGCGAACAATAAATTGTGTTAATAGCGCTCCGTTTTGAGCGCGTCGGGTGTCAGGGTCTTGGGAGTTGCTTGCCGCTCCAATGATTCGAACACTCGTACCGTTCACACTCAAATCAAATAAATCTTTATTATCACCGTACACTGAACATAAACGTACATCGACCTCTCACTCGTTTCTCCGATCGCAAACAATCCGTTGCCCGCGCACGAATCACACCCCCCGTTCTTACTCGCGCTCTCGATTTCTCTCGTTCTCGCTCGCGTGCCTCTCTGCTCGATCGCTTCGCACCAACTGTTCTCTCGATCCCTTATCGTGCGCGGCGATCGCGATCTACGCAATTTCGGAAAGCCATGTCCGAACCCGTGTTCCGTCCGCGCAGCGCGCGGGTATTTAACAATTGTAAAAGTGCAAACTTTTTTTACTGCGTCACTCTGGCTGAGACGGTGTCTTCCTTCGCTCGAAATCCGCATTTTACGTTTCTCACAACCTGTCCCCCCCCGATTGCAAATCATCGCTACAGCACGAAGGTCGCTGCGAGTTTCCCGAACAACTTCCCGTATAACGACAATGGACGTGCGGTTAATAGTTGTTAGTATTTCCAATCTCGAGAGCTGTGCATTGCTCGTCCTCGACGGTGGTGCGATTGCTACGTCGTCAGGAATCAGAGTGGATGTGCTTCCGTTCGAATATCCAACCGCCGACAGCCAGCAGTGCTCCGCCGGTAATAAGGCGACGACCGGAGCTACGAAGCGATCGGGACTCTCGGAGGGAACGCAATTAGAGGCAATTTCGTGCGGTGTACTTGCTCGGGATTTGAATCCGAGCCCTCCCATCTCTCCCGTTCGTCTACAATACGGTATCTACACTTTAAAACTCATGCGATTTCGTGCAATTTCGCATCTGCCGCTGCAACGAGGCGCGTTCTCGACGTTCGCGCAAACTTGCGAAATATCCAACACTTAGTCAGGACGGTCGCGTTATACATACCGGGTATTCGAAAACATAGCTCGCGCTACTCGCAACATTGCACCGGAAATATTCTTCCTTACAAAGTAACTAATTCTATTAGCAGAACTGCTCGAGCGAACAAGTCTCTCTCTCTCTCGCTTAAGTACGGAAAATTAATATTTCTCGGTTGCCTCCGTGTACCCAAAATTACACGTTCGCACCTTCGCGTACAGTCGAGCATTGCCGTATTCCATAAGCGTACTAAATATAAAACTTAGTTTCTCATTTATCCGAATTTCCGGCGCGAAGCGGCAGTCGCAACAATTGCAAGGGTACTCAAAACTGAGCAGCACAACATTGCCCTCTCTTCAACGAACTCGAAACTGATTGAGAATGGAGAGGAGATCAAAATCACAGCGCGAATACAAGAAATAAAGATAATAGCCTCGCGTTTTATTATTTGTATTTCTTGTTTTCGCTCGAGGCTCTCGACAATCTCTTCCTGTCGTGCTCGTATTATGCATTTACCGAGAGTCACGACGTCAGCGAACGACTCTGGTAGATTATATATGTAAGCGCCCCGCTGCGCAACGCCGGAAAAGAGACGATGACTTTCTTTCCCTCGTGAATCTTTAACGACGCAAAATTCGTCCCGCGCGCCTCTCGTCCTCGCTCACCGACTGGAATTCCATGAATACATTCAATTTTCTTCTGTCTTCGAGACTCTTCCGGAATCCGATGGTTCGCGTGTTAACACGCATTCGGATAAAAATGCATCACATCCAGCTTTTCCGTCCCGACGGTTTTTGCATACCTCCACCGCAAATCCAATTGCGCGTGCATAGCAACGGCGCCGGCGAACACGATATTCCAGAAATTAAAGGAACGTACATACTCGATATACACTATTATAATGGGCGTTGAAAAAAGCAGCGCTCCTCCGTTCTCTTCCGCTCTTTCGACGGGAGGAGCGGAATGGAGCGCGGCGAGAGCTCATCGCGCCAACCTCGGTTCCGGCGAGTTTCGACGCTGTAACCGGCTCGCTGTTTGCGCAAACTACGGACCGCGTATTCACGCATTACGTGATAATTACATCCCCGGCTCCGCACCGCTTTTCTACATTGCAAATATAAGCTGACGCCGCAATTCGTACGTACACACAAAACGACCCGCTCACTCTCCGACAATATGGGTTTGACGGATTTAATGCAATTAGCGAAATGACAAATTTTTTTTTTTTTTATCGGTCGGCAGAAACCCGTGATGTACCTGTATCGCCACATACTTTTAATCCAATCGTTCCAGCAATTCCACTTCGTCGATACTTTTTTTTTTTTTTTTTTTTTTTTTTCATTACACACCGCATCCTGATGGAAAGCTTCAATTCCGCACTACTCCGCAATTTCGCATAGTACAATCAAATACCGTCCCGTCCCTCCCTCCACTCCCTCTGGCAAATAAATGAGAATCGTTCTCGGGCCGAAGCGACAGTGCGCGACGGTAGGAAAAAAAGAGGCTACTGCAAATCCGTAGAAAAATTGGCGAGACAGGAACATCGGGAAGACCCCCGGAGATTCCATGAAGTCAGGTGCGGAGTCTTACTCGACTCTCAATCTTGCTTTCCCACCCTTCGAACAAAACGCAGTGTCGGATCGGTCCCCGCTTTCCCTTCCTCGGGAGTGTCGCAAAGTACAGAAGCGTCGAACAGAGTACCCTCGGCGACACTCACTCCGGCTTCGAGGGACCGTTGGAAATCCCGACGACTGCTCAATAATGCAAAAACTCCGAATGGCTCGCGTCGTTTCGCGAAGCTACTCGACGGTAAAAAAAAAAAAAAAAAAAAAAAAAAAAAAAAAAAAAAAAAAAAAAAACCAATCGCGAGCTTCGAGTCGGCGCAGTTTTGCACCGAGAATGCACCTGTGATTCCCGGTTGCTATCCGATGCACTTTTTTTAGTGCCCTATGTATTCGAAATTGAATAGGGTAAGTCTGGCTGATGTGGAGATGGGTTTTTAAACAGTGCAAATTGCAGGTTCAATGTTTGGAAATCTTTTACATTTCTGTCGTGACCAACTTCAGAAACATCGAACCAAAGTAACTAACTTTGGTTCGAAACTTTTGATATTTTCGATGCGTGCTGTAATTGCATCAATATAAATAAATATTTGCGATCGGCCATGTCATCCGGACACTACGAGTGACATGGCATATGTAATAATGGTATGCAATTAGGCCTAGAGGAGCGTCGGAAATGCACAAAACAACGTTTTACTATATATGATGTTATCTACGTAATTTACAGAAAGACAATAGACAACTATGTCAAATGTTTCGGATGCTAAACCAAGAAGAAAACAGTTTTACTGGCCATATCACCCGCATATTCCCGTCGAGATGGCCACGTGACCACCACCATTGACGTGGTCATCTCGGCCGCAATATCCGGGTGAGAAAATGCGTGGCCATACCACCCATATCTGGGGAAAAATAGCCATTGCTTAAATTTAGAGAAGACATTTAAAAATAATAGGTTTTCCATAGGCCAATATTTTCTCAAAACATTCAACTATAGCGTGCAGTGTTGATTTACCAACCAAGTTATAATTCAGCGTATCTTCAGATCGCTACAAATATAGCTCGAGAAATTTTTGGCTATCTCGAATTCATTCTTCTGATTTTTGGTGTAGTCATTCGGTTGTTACGTTAAAAGATATTACAGGTGGCCATTTTACCCACCGGGCCATATCACCCATTTCCCGGGAAAATAGCCACAGCCTAAATTTAGAGAAGACATTTTTAAAAATAGATTTTCCACGCGCCAATCTTTTCTTAAAACATCGTGTGCAGTGTTGATTTACCAACCGAGTTATAATTTAGTATGTCTTCAGGCGCTACAAATATAGCTCGAGAAATTTATGGCAATCTCGAAATAGAGATTCATCGCTCGTACTGATCCTTCAACCTACATTCTTATAATTGTTGGTGCAATCACATTGAATCCACACGCACAAAAAAAAACTGTGCAAACGGCAGCGCCATTCGTTCGTTAACTTAAAAGATATTACGGGTGGCCATTTCACCCGTCTGGTCATGCCACCCTGATTTACCCTGCATAGATGATTATGGCCTGTTTTCCCGATCGCACCACCGGCCATTTTACTCTACGTACGAACAGTGTGCAAACAAATAACGTGGTACACTGTTGGCTGTTCCTTGAGGAAACCAATGTAATTACCTTTTGGTATTTATGTTTGCCTCGGCATGACAAACAGCGTATCGTGCTTGAAAACGTGCTGCAAGATTGAACGTCTCTGCTCTGTTTCTGTTTGAGGAAGCTGGAGTGCTTCCGGCACTGTTAGGAAGTCCTCCCGACAAGTACAACACCGGGAGCGCGGTACGCTCACGTATCTAAGTACGCAACGCACACACTTCGCGCCTCGCGTGCGTATAACTTGTCTTCATTTCACGGAAGCACGGTGGTTATCCGGTGATGAAAGAGTGCGCGAAGACAGAGCGGAGAAAACGTCTGCTGTGCTCTCTCATTTTAATCTGTCGCAGTGGCTGCGCTTGGTCCTCTTTCTGGTTGGTTGCTCGTTGGCCACCTGAATTATGTATGGCACAGAGGTATGTGCGCGCTTTCTGTACACAGAACGAGTAATCCGCTCTTCGCTCTTATCGGGTATCCTCAGATACGCAGTTTACCGTCACGCCTCCGCAGCGGCTCACTTTTCATTTCGAAGCCGCCCTCCATGCTCCCATGGCAACGACACGGATCTGTTACAAGCGGCAACGATAAATTCGACGTATCTCACTGTTTACCAACGCTCCTTCCCGCTTACACTGTTTTTACGCCGGATGCACACGAGTTTTACGCTCCATTCGGATTTGTCCGCGGAACACTGCGACGAGCGGGCGTTCCCCCGAGACACTTTTTTCATCGTCGTTACCCTTAGCGAGAGAGTTGAAAAGAAATTAGCTCCGGGATAGCCCGGAGTGGCTACACCGCTATTAAAATAAAACTCATTACGCTCAATTAATTCTTTCTTAGAGTTTTGTGGACTCTCGGTCGTTGGGAGGCACCTGAGGCTCCGCCGCTGGGCATCCGGCCGTCTCTTCTCTTTCCTTCTCCTTATCTATTCACTGCGACCGCCAATGGCGATGCGCCGCGGTTCTACCCGCACCGAGGAAAACTTCGCACTGCAATTTCAGATGATAATAATTTAATTACTGATACAGGTTATATCTCGGGCAGGGAGCCCGGAATTTTGTGACCGAGACGGAAAAAATAAGCTCGCTCAGGAATATATATGCATATGTTTATATATATTGTAACGAATATGTAGCTGACTATTCGTTAAGACACACGATATTAGTTAGGTTTGACAATAGACAAACGAACGGACGATCGATGCAAGATCGATCGTCAGGTAAACAGTCTTGATGAGACTTTCATAGACGAGAGACGTTTGACACTTGATACTCGAGATACATAGCCCTCATTATACCAATAATATCCGCCCCACAACCTAATACGCGAGTTATTCATTCCCGAAGTCGTTACAATATGTATACATTGAGAAGTTTCGATATTTCGAGCCAACGAAATATCGAACTCATGAACTGTTAGATCGTCTTTTTCCAAGTGGAAGGTATACGAGTTAGGTACTGGAGCGCTACGATATTATGGGGGAAGGGAATTCGCACGCACTGTCGGGTTGCAATGCGGCGGCTGGATGACCGGCATCTTGACAAAGCATTCAAGGATTACGTGAAGGGAAGTGGACGGATAGTTGTGCATTTCTTCAGTCATGCAACTCGGGGAGCCGAGATCAACCCGATGTTCAAGACCGAATACTACGCTGCGTCAGCGGGTTGACGTCTCAAAAATAACTTTATCCTCGGAGGCTCACCTCTTGACACAGAACTTAGGGCTTGAGGGAATACATCACATGGTCGCCGTTTCTTAATGGTGTACGTTATACTTTGAAAGTGCGGTGTGCAAGGCAATTTGAATTTTGCATGTTGATTTTAAATTCAGATGCTACGAAGTTTTTAATTTTTCAAATGCCCGGTAGCGACTTCTAAAAATACATAAATTTCGAGGACCCTTCGCAGATGCATATTTTTATTTTATACCTCAGGATAATATGGGACTCAGATTATTAAGAGAGTTGCAATTTAAGGATCACCTTCATACATACGTACATGTACATGTAGGTAGTAAGCATTTAGGAGGCAAAGTAAAATTTTCAGCGAATATAAGCTTTTCCGTGGCTCCCCAACATCCCTCATGATTTATACGAAAGAAGGATTTCTCTAATGTTCGAGGTACCTGTTTCATGTATTCAGCCCAGTGAACGATTTCTACAGCCGGAGAAAGAGTCTGAGTCTACTTTCTTTCCGATCGGAAGATTCGCCCGGGGTGAAAGCTTTCTATAATCGAACACCGCTCGGAATCAATGCAATGCACCTTATTTTTGTATCTTCGATGGGATCTTGGGCCTAGCGAAGGCTGGACATTCAGCTGGCGATGTGGAATCAGTCCCCGCTCACTTTTGATTACCCTCCGCCCAGCCGGCTATCGACGAACTCGAGGTGGATGAAATTTCTCACAAAAGCAGCGGTAGTGCAGTAGCAGACTCAGTCTGCTCGAATGAAAGTACTGTAATACCTTTTGCTCTGGCTTCTCCGACTCTCACATTGTGCTCCCTCCTTCAATTCCCAATCAGGAATCGATCATTGTACGCTATCAAATCCATTTCATTCGCATTACTCTTCCTCCCGCTCCGTGCCACCCTTTCGCTCGCGGAAAGATGAGCGCCAGAGAGGGAGCCGCTGTGAGAACAATGAATGAGAAAAGAGCAAAGTACTTCCCCTTATCTGCCGAGACTGACCGAAGCGTTTAAAGTGGGAACAAAAAAAAAACGAGAATCGCACAGAACGAGTAGGAAACATAGATAACGACAAAAAAAACTTTCGAGTGTTGCGCAATTAATGAGAAACGGTGGTAAAAAGAGCGAGGAGGTATATTGGATGCCTCCGTTCGAAAGAAAGGACGAGGCTGCCGAAGCCGGCTTTGATACATCTGCAGGGAATCGAGTTCGTACACCCTGCCGTGGGACACACCGGGACATTCCGCATCGGTTTTCGCCACCATATAGCCAACTCTTTTTCCACCCTCATTGACGAGAGTATTACCGCGACAATCGATACCCCTATAGTTATCGCGTGTCGTCCCGACCGACTACCAGAAGCTGTCGCTGCCGAGCCCTTTGGGTGAAAGGGACTTTTCGAACACAATGTGCGAATTGATTGGGTCTGCTATTGCAGTGCGACAAAGGATTGGGATTCGTTTTTCCAGCGCTTGCTGATACGATCGGAGGTTTCGGAATAATTCTACGGTCGCATAGCTGTTTCCTCTGCGCGCACTCCAGCACGAAATGCAGGACTTTTTTTTATTGATTTATGATCTGACATGGTGAACCGTGCATGGCTCGGATGGCAACGTTATCGAAGGACGCAAAAGCGCATCTACTGTCTCTGCCCTGGCTAATTTCCCATTTCGTTAATCCCCGTATTTCGCCCCCTTGTCGGTACTCGCTGTTGGGGTTAACCCCGACAGGATTCCCCGAAGTTAGCCGTGCCTCCTCTCGATCGGCTCCCCCGTCCGGGAAAAGCTCACTCTTCCGTTACGGAAGTGACTCGGCTGCGAACAACCGGAACTAACATGCATCTAACTCCACTCGAGTTCTCGTTGAACTCGTTCGGTTCGGCACAGCCGGATATCGCGCACCGCTGTTGCACACCGATTGGCATAGCTGCAAATTCACGAGGGGTGAGGAATGCGCTTCCGAATCAATTGTCGTGGAATTGGATCGAGTTCACCCCCTTTCCCACTCCGTTCCTGTTTCGCCCCTTTCGTTCAACGGTGAAACTCGCCGATCGGGCACGCGCATGCGCGCGCGCGCGCTCCCGCCGCGAGCTACAAATGTTCACAAGTAGCCGGCGGATCGCACTTGACGTTTTTGTTCGAGTACCTCCACCGCACAGTCGCACTCGGTGGACAATGTATTACCCTTTTCGTGATCGGTCTTCGCCTCCTGCGATTGCCCCGCAGTTGGCCCGGTCCTCGCCCGAATCCTCGTGGGATTTGTTCATTTATTTTCAATCTCCCGAATACGCACGCGGCGCCTTCGCGCCCGTTGTTCCTCGACGACGATAAAACATGACGTTATCGCACTATGAATCTGGAATACCAAATGCGAAACGACTGGCAGAACGAGAACTACGACCGCGAGCGAGTGACGCCCATCGTTAATAGTGAATCTTCTGCCAAGTGGACAAACGTGATTCGCATTCGGGAGAAACAGCCCGATGGGAAATGAGTCAGAGTCGGATGGCAAAGGGACACGGCAAGATAATAACCGGACTCTCATTTTGAGAGCAGTGAACTCAGCGCACATTCCACATAAAGCGAGCCATCCAACGAACCATGCTATAATAGAGAGAGAAAAAAAAGCAAAGAAAAAAAAAACATGGATGAAAGTGCATCTGGTTCGCGGAGAAGTGCACTCGCAGAATGCCACGCTCGGACGCTTATTACATTTTAATACCTCCGACGTCTTCGGTCACGATACAAAAACGTACCATCCGCGCGCAGAGTCGCGGTGGAGTCTCCGGCGTTAATAATGAATTCCCGACGATGAGCGAGTTTCATCCGCGAATTTAATCAGGGCACGACCGACCGTGAATCCATTCACAGCTGCGAGATGAATTTCATTAATTGCTCGATATAATAATGCGACGCCGGTAGGAAGCCTTCCGGCGAGGCCGGGTGACTGCTTCGGGTGGATGGTTAGGCGGATAAGCGTACCGGTACAGCGAGAGCCGGAGAGTCGCAGAAACGTTTCGTAGAGATTTCGAGTGGTTCCTCGTTGCCGTCGACGACGAGACCGGCTGTACTCTTGTGCAGGCTTCCTTCGTGCCCGGAATAATGAAACGGTCCACGGACAGCCAATTAGTCGTCGGGGACTAATGACGGGGACAATTCATTTCCACCTCGGTCGAGGAAGTGCTCGCCAGGGCAACTCGCCCGTTCGTCCGTGCGACAACGAAGAAGGTCCTATCTTCGTGAGCGCCTCGCGTACCGTGCGACGGTCGAGGCACGGGCGAAGGACGAAGCGCGATTACAAACGGCAAGAACGACGACGGAAGCACGGAAGAGTAGCTGAAGCTACGTCGTCCAACGGCCCGCACAGTCACTCCGTCCTTCGTCTCCGTTATTCTCTCTTGGCAGTTATTCGAATTCTACTAATTCGCAGAAAGTGGATTCAGTCGTTGGAGAAGCGGAGACAGGGGGCAAAGTCGGGGCGGGCGTATGGAGTCGGAAAGGGATGAAAGTAACTCAAATATAGTGGGTCGCCAAGTTACTTAAGCTAAACTTATTGTTAGTGCCTGGTCGGCCGGTCGGCTAAAAGTTTCGTCTGGCAGGAGGTGAAGAAGTGCGGTGAGGCGGAGAGGAGGCGTAATAGTGGCGTACGGTAGGGAAAAGGCTGAGGAGGGGGGAGGGGGGTAGCTAGTGGCGAAGGGTAGGAAGCGAAGAGGGAGTGAGGGAGTGCAGCAAGGCGAATTAAACTTTTAAAGCCACCAAAAGTTTGTCTAATTACGGGCGGCGACTCGATCGTGACTCGTTCGTGCGCGAACTCTCACGATTCCCGGTTCGGCGTGCTTGACGGTTCCAACTTGTACACGCTAATCGCGGGAGGCTCGCGAGCCCGACCGCAGAGGATGGTCCTTCGGCCGTGCCCAACTCGGCCGTAGCCGAGTCACGGCA
This sequence comes from Amblyjoppa fuscipennis, assembly GCA_963575735.1. Lineage (NCBI taxonomy): Eukaryota > Metazoa > Arthropoda > Insecta > Hymenoptera > Ichneumonidae > Amblyjoppa > Amblyjoppa fuscipennis. The sequence continues at coordinate 15,346,823 of OY754493.1, forward strand.
TGCGAAGCGGTGAGCAAAGTCAAGAGAATCACGTGACAGCTGAGACGACAGTCGGAGAGATAACGAGGTTGCATTGCCGGTAATAATAATAATTGCGGTCATGAGTGCATTACAGCGATTCCGCTGGTAACTCGCGATACAGTTATATCCGCGAGTTGGGGACGGAGGACGCGAAGGGCTTGACATTATCCTTAAATAAAACCCGGCTACGGATGAGGATCAGATGCGCGTGACCTCGCTGACACGATCACCGATAAGGGGATGAAACGGAACCAAGGGAATGCATTAAGCTCAATTACCCCCGGTGATACGCGGCTCTCCTCTGAACATCGATCGATCGCACATCCCGGCTTCTCCGAAACAGGCCGTATTCGGTGGCCTCGACCGGCATGAACGGCTCGACCGTGCCGATCATCGATCATAACGTGTTCGAGTCGTCCTCTCACACGCGTGCCTGCAGCTGTCCGCTCGAAGAGAGCCCTTCGGTTCCTTGGCGTCAGAGCGAGTGTGCAATCGGCGCACGTATGCCTTAACGATTTTTTAACTTGCTCCGGGCCGAGTTTCCCCCGTCCAGCCGGAAGAAGTCCTCCCCGGAGACTCGTTATTCCCGTGGAAGAGCAGCGCCTACGCCATCGGCATTCGAAAACACCGTCTTGCTTAGCTTTGCCGCACCGCTCCCTCATTCCTCCCTTTCTCAGTTTCGTCGGCATTCACCAATAACAGAAATCGAAGGTGGATCGACCGTCCAGGAATTCGATATAGAGATAAATACGCTTTGGAATCCTATTCCTCTCCATCGCTCTTCTCCGCTCCTGTCTCCTCGTCCGGCACTATATTGCTTTGCCATTGGCCGAACGAGAGGGGCGCGGGAGAAAAATTCACGCAGGGATACGAACATCCCCGCCGGCTCTTGATCTCCGTGGCAACCGACGCACAAGAATCATTCCCTCGAATTGGCGTGAGCCCCCCCCCCCCCCCCCCCCAATGTCCTCTCGTCGCTTTTCTTATCTACTCTCTCGGCTACGTCTTCCTCCGCCTCGATGCTGTGTTCCCCCCTTATCACCCCTCTATCCACTCCGGTCTCTCGATCGCTCGACCCTCTCCCTTGCCTCCAATACAATCATTTGCTCCATTAGCTTCGCCGGCCTACAAAAACATACCGGTTTAATCAGTGTTCGGGCACTCTGGGGACCAGACCCATAATATCATTTTTTGTTGTTGCTGTTCCTGTTGCTTTACTTTTGTATTATAGATCAATTTTATCAGTACATATCTAAGTCAAATCGGCGCGGTGTTGATTCGTTGGATAGTGCAGTAGCTTGATGACAGGTACCGTTTTGATCCTAGAATGTTCCAGCTTTCAAATAGACGTATTATGGGAGCCAACTAGGTGTACGCGTTTGGGGTCGATGTCAATCGAGTTGGCGAGCCGAGAGCGGAGAGGTAATTGAATTTTGATCTGAGCCACAGGGTGCGGGAGATCGACATTCTCATCCTGTCTCCAAAGCGTCCATGCGATGGCCCGCTGGGGTACTCAAGGAGCCCTACTAATTGATTATGGACTAGACTTAACGTGGGATTCGTGACTCGTGACAGCTCGAGGTCACTCGCGTACGTCAACACACGATTGGGACACTTGCAAGGTGTCTTTCTTATTGCCCATTTCAATGTTCTGCCTATACAACATCCACATACAACGGAATTCAAGGAACCGTTGGCCGCGTCAATCAATTTTCCATCATTCTCTCTTCTCCTCTCTCTAATTTCGTAGAGCGATTAATCGCAATCGGAGCCAAGTGCAACTGGAGCCAATATCTATCGGTAAACAGTGATGCATATATGATGCATATACGGTCCGGTCTGCACCGCGGGGGAGTTGAATCGATCGGCGGCCGGATGAAAAAAGTATCGAAAACCCGAAAGATATTGGCTTCGGTAATTCATCGTCATCTGCCGTTAATAATTGCCCACTGGTGTGTATATATATATATATGGTGTGTGTATATATATGAAATATGTGTATATATATAAATATATACACACGCATCCTTAGCGTGTGCAGCCTACGGGGATATGAATGATGTCGGTGCAGGTGGGATAAAAAATAAATTGGCTCGTCTATTCGATTGTACACATTATAGTGGCGGATAGTGCAATATGTGGTATAGAAGCAATAGGAACCACCGTCGTCCGTACATATGCCGCATAAAACGCACGAAGACTTTCGGCATCCATCGCCTTCGCTCTCGTCATGATTGATGTGTATGCCAAATACTATTCTGTTTGCATGTCGAAGAGCAAGCTGCACTGCAATACGACGAGCGTATATAGACAGAGGGGACATAGAGCTAGGCGGTTCTGGATTGTTGTCTCTTTGTCGTATCCACACCAGTATAGTCGGTGCCGATCGGCGAAGGAGGAATAGGAACTGGCGATAGGTGGATAGGAGACTCGGCGCTCATCTATGCGTCAGTATGTATGCGTGGGCGAACGACTACGTGATAGCCACGTGGCCTAATTACACCTCGATCTATAGTACGACCCGGGTGCAGGACGCACACTCGGTGTACTCAAAGCTAGGACGTCCTGGACTGAAGATCCTCACTCACAGCTAGGTTACCACTCCGCATCCTCCCTATCCAATGCTCATCTCACAATTACTGTATGGTACACCTCTCTAGGATCTCCGGATACCTGTCTCGAACATGTACTGCGAATTATGTATACAGCCAGAAGCGGTTCATCAATTTCCAAGGATTATTTCCTCGATTCGACGAGGAGGACACTCACGATCGTATTGAATGAACGCGCCTCTTGCACCCGTCCCTTATCCTCGGTTGTGATAAGCTGTCGTTCTTCTTCGCAAGATCCGGAACTAACCTTTTGGGTCTGTCAGGCCAATTGAGGAAAAAGCCCCAGCATTTAATTGAAAAAGCTTATGTCTGCCTCCGCGATGGAGATTGTAATGCAGTTGGAGAAACGTGTCCAACAACGACGATTAATCACGCGAATAAACGACGCTGAAAGAGCATCCGCGATTTTTTCCCCATCCGTTCATCCAGTTCGCTCGTTCGCCAACCGGACGGAGAAAATTACCGAGAAACGATAATTATACCCGCGTTAAAGAAATCGGATGAGAATAGTGGGAGCGGTGAATGGCTCGGGCTTAATGGCTCCCTACCTCTTTCTCTGCGCTCTTTGAAGATAAAGTGTGATGTAAAGGCCGGAAGCAGAAGTGCGGCATGATTACAGAGCGGTAGGACGGATGTGAATGGTCGGACGGTCTGCCTTCGTGCCTTCCTTGTGCAACCTGCAGTGCACTACCACTACTTTTACCGGCACTATGGCGCTTCCGCCGGAGCGGACGCTCCAGAAGAACCGAGAGTGGATGGCTCGCACTGGCGCGAGGGGGTGACGGAATCGTGCGGGTGCAATGGAACGAGAATTCCGCAATTCGCGGAGGACGGTTACACGGAGAGAGAGTTCCAATAATGATCGATCACGCGGTTGGCGTGCGGCAATGAATGACCAGAATGCAATGAGCGGAGCAGTTTTTCTTTCTGCACCACCCACTATGTTGTTTCAAGGCTTTCTCGATCCCCCTATAAAACTAATGGCTCGTGATTAATCATTATTGCTGGTACGTTCCGATGGAGCTCCTGCGCGGACATTAGAATCGATAAACTAGGGTCAGCGGTCGGTGCACGTTAGGGTGGTTCTTAAATTGAACATTTTTGAATTCTCTGCGGGCCATCCCGTATTGTCGTTAGGTCTAAAATAAAAATGCGATGTGCGAAAGGTCTCCGAAATTAATGCATTTTTCGAGGTCGCTACTGGCATGTTTGTAAAATAAAAAAACTTCCGAACATCTAAATTTAAAGGCAAAATGACGAGTTCGGGATTTCCTTGGAGCCAGCGCGCACTTATAAAGTACAACGAATAAGAAAGAACTCTGCGATATCCCTATGAAATCGAATCACTTTTAATGGTCGCTTCCGAAGGTTTAAAAAAACAAAGTTTTCGACAATTATAGCTAATAGTTACAAAATGTTGTGGAAGGTGAAAAACCGGCGCGGAAAAATAACCGAGTATTTCATTTGAAAATATATATTTGGTGTAACAAAAGTTTAAGAAAAAATCGAAGGTTTATGGTGTCTGGTGAAGGGAGTCGACAAATTCCTAAAATGGTCAGAAGGTTTAAAAAATCTCTATCGACGAACGAATGAAACTTTTTTTTTTGCCTAATTCTCTTCAATAGCTGATAAAAGAGTACTCTCGTTTCACCTGTTGAAGAGAATCAGGTAAATAAAATGTTTCTTTCGTTCGTCGCTAGAGATTTTTTTAAACCTTTTGACCATCGCAGAAATTTGTCAACTCCCTTTCCCACAAACGACAAACCTTCGGTTTTTTTTATTTATCTTCTTTAACGACAATCGTATTTTTTCAAATGAAATATTCGATTTTTTTTCTACGGCGGATTTTCAGCTTCTACAAAATTTTGTAACTATTTATATATAACTATTTGTATTTATACTGTATATACTACAATATATAACTATATATAATATAGCCATTATATAGATTTATATAATATATAACTATTAGCACAAATTGTCGAAAACTTTGTTTCTTTAACCCTTGGTAGCGACCTCTAAAAGTACTTCGATTTCATAGGATTTCGCAGTTTTTTCTCGTACGTTATAGACGTGCCGAGTGGCTCCAAGGAAATCTCAAATTTGTCGTTTTGTTTTTAAATTAAGACCGCAGTTTTTTATTTTTTAAACAGTCAGTAGCGACCTTTAGAAATGCATTAATTTCGAGGACACTTCGCACAACGTTTTTTTATTTTTTACCTCGCGATAATACCCGGTGGCCCGTAGAAAATTCAAAAATGTTCAATTTAAGGACACCCTAGTGCACGTACTGGCAAGTACGTAAGGTTGCACGGAACAAGGTTCACTACACTCATGCGAATTTGTATCGACAGCTGAGAAGCTGAAGGGTGTAAACTCCACACTTTAAACAATGCGTTCCACGTCCATTTCGTTCTTAGCCACCGATCTCAGAGAATCGATTAATTTTTTCTCCCGTTTCTCGCCACCGCGCCACGACAACTTCCCGCACGGGACATCGGAAGTTCCGATATCGGACGTGTACGCAAATAAATGGGGAGATTCCGAGTCCGAAGCGTTGCGTGATTAATCGCTCTTGACGTTTACCATCATTGCCTTCCACACGCACGTAGTTCACGACTTCAGGAAAAAAAAAAAAAGAAAAAACAGAAAAAAAAAAGTTGAACTCGCTCCCTCTGTACACAAGCGCTGGCGCGTCGGCTGCCACTCTGATGAGTGTTGGCGAGGAAGGTGGAACCGTGTGACAAATGGTAAGAAGTAGTGGTACATCTTTAAGCGTACACGTACCCGACATGACGGAGAGTGGCGCGAGGATGAGGAAAGCCCCGAAGAGAACATTTACGTCGTCGCAATGCTAATGATGGTTTCTCAATGTCTCGTTATAAATGGCATTTATTTCCCTCCAAAAGGTGCAGGTTTCTATTTTTCTCTCCCGACGTTATCGACCCGAGCTTCAGTGAAAAACTGAAGCTTAATTCAATTGAACTGTCTCGTCGTTATCCCCCCAGGGAATATATAATTGGCATCCCGCTTCCGTTCCACCCCGTTCAATACTCCTCTGATTACCAGTAGGAATATACATCAAATCCTTTGAGTTAAACGGACTCCTGGCACGATTCTGCCCATTCCCGTTCCCTTGCCTATCGTACGGGCGAAAGCGGCAGCTAGAGAGGCCTTCGCCGGGTGCATGTCGATATTCTATGTGAACACACACACACACACATGGGCGCGCGCTTTGCAAACGCTTTGATAAATGGACGACCGAGTGTGGGGAGACAAGAGGACACGACGGCGATAATGCACAGAGGTAGAAGGCAGCGCGCGGCTAATCGAGCCTGCGATATTAGCGGCGGGATGATTAAGGTGCGTTATCCAACCTCAAACAGCACCGCCAGCCTTGCCGTCCTTCCCCTCGATAGCTCGTTCGCGATCCGCGAACTCGACTCTAACGACGCTCGGCGACTTTGACGAGAGCGGCGCGAGACACCAAAGTGGAATTTTTAGTTACCATCCGGAATCGTCGATTCCGCTTGAATTTGGACCTCAGCGACCGTTCATCAATTTTCCCCGAGTGTCCCTCCGGTATCTTAACCGGTGTTTCGGTGTGCATAAATATAACTCGTGTCAGGTGAACAAATACGCTGGACACAAGTAATCTCTTCTCTTGATGTTATTTATGAAGCTATCGTAAAGTAGGTCATCGACACCCATCAGCGGGAAGGCTCGACGGTTTTCTCCGTCGCTCTGTTATTTCGCGAACGAAGTGGAAGAGCGAGAGAGAGAGAGAGAGAGAGAGCGGAGGTGTGATAACGATGGCGATGCCGACGAGGGTGGATTGACGCGCTCCCCTGAACATCATACTCGCTGTGTGCTCGGGTGTGACGTTCGTGACACTGCAAAGTGATGCCAATGGCGCGAGTCTCGTCTCATCGGCTTCCTCCTCGTCGTCGCGTCTCGTTCGCTTCTTCGTCGCCTTATTATTCTGGCTGGAGGTAAATTAACGCACGCAACTCGACGGATACGGAGAGCAAATGAACGGGTGGAAAACTCAGCGATCACGAAAGGTGTACACGATACTGCGTGTAAGGCGCGACAATTTTTCAAGCGGAAACAAGTTAGCGCAATTGCTGTTGGAGCGTTAACGGGGAGCGTATTCGAGACCGAGGCAGCGTGACGAAGAGAACACACTCGCAGACCTTGGTATGCCAATCGCTGCTGAATCGAGCCTAGTAGGGTAGTTGCACAGAGAAAGAGCATCAATTTAGTCAACAAAATGTGCGCTTACGGGTGGCGAAACAAATGTTTGGTTGATCAGAAGGAACACCTCGTTGATCAAACTAACGGGCGTCGAATCTAATGTTTATTTTTTCCCGACTGCGCTAAAATAACCACATTCCTTGCGTGCAATATGGGCGGAAAATAGCCTATTGTTGACCGATGATCATTATTAACATGTGCGCATGCGCGGTACAATTCCATTACTCCCTAGGGAGTAATAGGGCTCATTACTCACTCCCGAAGCTCTATCACTCCCGGGTCAGTAATGGTCATTGCCGAAGATGACGATTTTGCGACGCAAGAAAGGTGGTTATTTTAACGAAGTCGGAAAAAAAATATCGTATGCCACAAGGGAAGAAGTGCTTTTTCACCTCGTGTGAATTTCTGGATCAAACTTCACACTCGGTGAAAAAAGAGACTTTCCAAAAACGTATTTCCCCACCCGTAAGCGCTCATTTTATTCAGACAATCGATTTTTTTTCTGTGTGCTGGTGTTGCGGCAATGTTGCTTCTAGAGTGGAGAACGGGTTGCAAAGGCTTGAAGGCAAATTATCTAAATTGACTCACAAGATACAGAAACATATGTTGTTGGTGTCTGAAAATCAACAACGTCCCATTTCAATTTATTCGCATATATCAAGAGATGTAAGTATCCGGAAGAGATGCCTTCAGTTCATCTCGCCTGACTTTGTTCGAAGCATTGTGACGAACCTGGCGGAGTTTCTCAGAGCTTGACCTCTGCACTCCGGCGACTGTACTATAATCTTTGAGCAGGGATTTTCGTTGTCCGGCAGTGGACCTCCGTGCGAAACACGTGGCGGAGATTGTGTGGTTGTAGCGGTCTTGATGCGATAGGTGGAAAGCGATCGGGCTTAGGAGGGGTAAAAGTGGCGAGAGCTGAGGTACGTCGCAAGTGGTCCGGTAGCTGCCGGGTCTATCGGATAATCTTCGGAGCCAGAGTTATAATACTCGTGCCCGACGTTCGGCAGGAAGGGGGCGCAGAAGGCTTGCCTGGAAGGATGGACTTAAGTGGATTAACGGAAGAATGTCTTTCGAACAGCAGAGGGGACCCGATATCGTAGCACAGTTATCGATTGGGCTGCACACGTGTTCCCATAGTCGCCCGTACAAGCTGACATCGCAGCTGAACTCTGCGCGGCTAATCGTTCATCGATCGGGGCAATCTATAATGGATATCTAGAAATTCAACATGTTTTTCCATTATCGTCGTTAGCCGGAAAGGAGATACAGCAATGTCATTGCCGAGTGTGAAACGGACGGGCGAACGTGAATGGTTCGCTAAGTGGTCGTGCGGCGTGTCGCGTAATCTTCGGACACAGAGTTAATATGCTCGGAGGGTCGAGCCAAAGTGGATTACGGCAAGAGTACCCGCTGGCGTTCGCATACACGGCCGGGCGGGCGAGCGAGCGTGGAAGAGGAAGGAGAATATTGTGTTATCGGACACAACCGGCGATAGGGCCTATTCCGTGTTGCCCGAAAATCTAATTACAAACAAGCCCGCCTCGTCGTTTGCTCTCTCGTGCGCACTTCGAGCCGAGAACTTCCACGGAGATAAATACAGCCAAACTTGCTCGTTTCTAATTCAATAACCCAGTGCCAGAACAATTCGTGCACCCTATTTATCTCAATTTGGTTATCGTGCGATTTCCATCCCGGATGCAAAGTCGCAGCAAGATTGCAAATTTGTCTCGGACATACGAGAGGCCACTCTGTTTTGCGAAGATTTTTGTCGACTCGGTTTCTCGTTGCGCTCGGGATATTCCGCATTGCCGCCGATGTCTCGCGGGTCGACGGGAAGCGCAAGCTACACAATAGGGTGGGAAATGTCGCCTCGAAGGTTCTCAGTGCTCCGTGAGCAGCGCAAACATTTCGACACACGTGAGCAATTGACGCGCGCCGATCGTGGAAGATCCGCGGATGAGGGTCGAGAAATACGAGCGTGCTCCGGGGCCGCTGGCAATCGAGAAAGTGCCGATTTAGCGAGTCCTACAATACGACCCGCTCCCCTTCCGATACGACTGTTGTGCGGACAACGATGCGAACTGCGAGAGCTCCGCACCAGTAAAAGAAATACATGTATACGCGACGAACGAGAAAGAGAAACGTCGAGTAGGCTCGGTCTCTGCCGTAGAAAAAAAAAAAAAAAAAAAAAAAATCTCGACGTTAACCCACGCAAAGTGACGTGAGGAAGCGACACCACCAACAGCCGCAGCAACCGATGAGAGAGAGAAGGCGTCTCGTATGCGTCATCCATTTTCCGAATTCGGGTCACGCACGACGCGGGTTCAACGGATCACCGGAAGCTCAACGTCTGCAAGGGATGTCTGAAAGTTGGCTGTTCTCTGCTCGCTCGCTACGCTCCCAGTAGTCCCCTATGCTCCGCCAGCTTTCCCCCGAAGATCCCCCGGCGCTGCGAGCTAACGTTGCCGGGAACTCTGCAAAAACCGACCACGACACCGAGGAACTGCAGCTAATCCGCTGTCAACCCTCCTTCGCTCCTCGACCCGCCGAATTTTATACCACGCCGATCCTCCCGGTTCTCCTGTACCACCCTGTCCCGCTTTTTCGTTGGTGCTTTCTATCCGCCGGACAGTGCTTCGCACCAGTTCATCCTGCTGTGGGTGGCTGTACAGTTATAACAGCGACTCCATCCCAGTCACCGGGGGGGGGGAAGCGCCCAACTCCATACTCGCTCTTCTATTTCGTTTCGACGAGTATGATGCAGTTCGTTTTCCCTCTCACGATCTGTCAATATATCGAAGCGTGCATTACTGGCCCGGCACTTGGGGCAGGCCGGCTCGCTCGGGATGTACGTTCGGCGAGTTAGCTATAGAGCTATGCCGCGTCGATGGTTCAACCGCAAAATTTATCCCCTCGTTGCAATTCTGTTATCCCGCGGCGCGCGACCGGTCGAGGCAAGCGTTTTATGCCATAACTCCTGTCTCTTCGTTTTTTTTTTTTGTTTGTTTGTGTAAAAAGCCCGCTCTGCACTGTACAACGGCGAGCTTTACATTATCTGCAGGGTGGAGCGGGGCAAAACGGGACAGTGAGCAAAACGCAAGTTTCCAATCATCTCTGGATGTCCTATTTTTGCCCTGTTGATATATCCGCATTGTCTGCCCTATTTTGCCCCACCGTCCCGTTCTGCCCCGCTCTTCCCTATCTTGGCCATTGCAGCGCGCGTCCAACGATTGAATGCGACCGACGTTCTGTCCACTGGCTCGACAAATGCTCGTACTCATCGGTCTAAAAAGAATACATAAATAAATATAATAAAATCAGCATTACTTCAGCCAATTTGAACGGAGTGAATGGTTTCTATTATTACTATTCGCAATTAATGAACATGCACTGTGGATTCGTGCGTCGATGTACCGTTGGCGCGATATCACGATGCTTTCCGATTGGCCAAGGGGACTGGTAGGACGAAGGTGGAGGAGTGCAATTTTCGAGCTGTTATTCGTATAACGAAATTGAAGTTACAATTAGCGTCCGAATCCGGTCGTCAGTTTTCCCCTCCGGTCGCGCACCGTCGACGACTCCGGCCCGCTCTTCGCTATCTTGGCCTTTGTAGTGCGCGTCCGAGCGATCGAATGCGGCCACCGTTCTGTCCACTGGCTCGACAAATGCTCGTACTCATCGGTCTAAAAAGAATACATAAATAAATATAATAAAATCAGCATTACTTCAGCCAATTTGAACGGAGTGAATTGTTTCTATTATTACTATTCGCAATTAATGAACACGCACTGTGGATTCGTGCGTCGATGTACCGTTGGCGCGATATCACGATGCTTTCCGATTGGCCAAGGGGACTGGTAGGACGAAGGTGGAGGAGTGCAATTTTCGAGCTGTTATTCGTATAACGAAATTGAAGTTACAATTAGCGTCCGAATCCGGTCGTCAGTTTTCCCCTCCGGTCGCGCACCGTCGACGACTCCGGCCCGCTCTTCGCTATCTTGGCCTTTGCAGTGCGCGTCCGAGCGATCGAATGCGGCCACCGTTCTGTCCACTGGCTCGACAAATGCTCGTACTCATCGGTCTAAAAAGAATACATAAATAAATATAATAAAATCAGCATTACTTCAGCCAATTTGAACGGAGTGAATTGTTTCTATTATTACTATTCGCAATTAATGAACACGCACTGTGGATTTGTGCGTCGATGTACCGTTGGCGCGATATCGCGATGCTTTCCGATTGGCCAACGGGACTGGTAGGACGAAGGTGGAGGAGTGCAATTTTCGAGCTGTTATTCGTATAATGAAATTGAAGTTACAATTAGCGTCCGAATCCGGTCGTCAGTTTTCCCCTCCGATCGTGGACCGTCGACGACTCCGGCCCGCTCGCTTCCACTCCGTGGAACGCATCGTCGACGGGTCACCGTGTTAATTGAAATTAATCGGCCGACTATATATATCCCGTATGGACTAATGAACGCTAGACGGCACGTACTAATTAGTGCCACGAGTGGGGAACAATACGTTGTCACGTGAAAATCGACTTCCTTCTCCGCCCCCTCCGTCGCCATAACCTCGTTCACTAGCTCGCCCGGTGCGGGTGCGAGTTATTGAACGTAAGTTACGAGATCGGTTGGGGAGGATCGCCAGGCGAGAGAAAGAGGCTTTCTCGACTCGCTCGGGTGAATGGAGAAATGGAGAACGAAATCGTTTTCGTGGCAGCGCCCCCGTATCATCTTTTATCGTCGAGTAATCATACAGGAAATGCCGGTGCGCTGCAACGGAGGTTCTCGGATTCTCGAGGGTGGAGAATACTGGTGATTCATTCGTGCCGGCGGTATTACCTAATACCTATACCTTCGGCGGCGCTGCTCCCGACGTGGAAACCGAGCGACTTCGCCCGCGAGATTCTCCGCGCGACTCCGCTGGATATTATATGACTTTGGCGTGATCGTTTCAAATTCTATTCCATCGATCTCCCTGATTTCACTCGATCTCTCTCTCTCCCGTGGCTCGGCTTGGTGTTCGATCTACGCTTGAAATTTCAATCGAATCAAAGTTATTCGAATTCGCCGAGTGTAGCGACAGGTCCTCCACTTGGAATGTTGAAAACTTGAATTATACAGATCGCGGAGTGGCATAAACGGATCTGATGGCAATCCATACCGAAGATCCTACATTATCTTCGATTCGGAAAAAAGCTTCGTGCTAAAATCCTCGGAAGGTTCTCCGCTGGCTGCCGTGCACAGAGTTACCGACGCTTGCTCGACATCCATTGAGAATTCCACTATCCGGTGATCCCGCTTGCTCGTTCCGATAGCTCTTACACCAACTGCACGGCCGCTGGTCCGAGTCCCTGTGTCTATTTTTTTATTCCACTTGGTTCTCAATAAGTCCTCCATCAGTCGACCGTTTCCGCAATGTCGAGGCTGCGGAACGAGACGAAGCGTACGGAAAACCGAGTGCTCGTTATCGAATCGACAGAGATGACGACGACCCACACTTATAGCACTTCAGTCGCGGCCCATCGCCGACCCTCGATCCTTGAAAGGATCCGAGTAATTTCTTTAAACGCTCAAACTCCGGCACTCTGGACGTTCGGCGTTCCGAAACGCTTTTAATGAATTCCTCTTGAGGCCATTACCAGAGCGCTGCCATAAAGATCGCAGTCTGCGTTAAATCACCATGTTCACACTAAAAAAAGCAACATCAGTTTACATTCCAACGTTGATACCGAGAATGACATGAAGGATCATACGACCGACATCGACAAGTGCGCAGTTGGTGGCTCTGGCGATTCCCAAAGCCAAGCAGTACCGCGGTCAGTACTTGGATGGGTGATCGCCTAGCCGCGCGTTGGTGCATCGTATTCAGGGAGCGGGAGGCAATTTTCTCGGAGATTGGTGATTACCCTATAGGAACACAAATTCCTGCGGAAAGAGGCGTCTGTGTATGGCCAGGTTTTCCGTAGTTTCCCTCTGCCCATGTGCGAATGCGACACACAAGGGTAAGGGGGTCGGCTGCGGACGCAATCCGGGGATGAGGTGGGGTGTGTAAAAGGGGAAGGACACCGTACAGGTGGAACAGATATAATAAAATGAAGGATCATATACGAGTAGATTGAGGCGCGGTATAAGGTCAGAGTTATTTTTATATACAAGCCGATACAACAATGCAGGTTTTACGGTGTGTAGGGTAAACGTGGTGAATATGGACCACCCCGATTAACACGTAAATCAATGAAATATGGACCGATCCATATTCCCCACTGTTACCCTATTCCACCGCACAGTTAACGGGTGTTTCGGTATGCATAAATATAACTCGTGTCAGGTGAAAAAATACGCTGGACGCGTTCAGTATTTGGATGGGTGACCGCCTAGCTGACTCATCGAATCGTGGAGCAGGAGTTAATTTCTTCGGAGATTGGTGATTGCCCTATAGGAACACAAATCTCTCTGGAAAGAGCCGTATGTGAATGACCAGGTTCTCCGCTGTTTCCCTTTGCCGTTGGGTGAATGCGACACAGTAAATTGGTAAGTCGACTGCGGACGCAATCCGGTGTGTGAGGTGGGGTGTGTAAAAGGGGAAGGACACCGTACGAGTGGAACAGATATAATAAAATGAAGGATCATATGCGAGCGGATTAAGGCGCGGTATAAGGTCACAGTTATTTTTATGTACCGGTATAACAATGTGGATTTTACAGTGTGTATTCTACCGCACAGTCATCCAACGTGCCTTTTGATTCTGCGTTCACTCCCGTCCATTTTATCCAGCTCCGGCAGTATGGATCGTGTGTACGCTGTGTCGTAATAGCCGCACGAGAGTAGCGTACGATGAGGGCGTACATTTGAAATGCATTGGCCGTCACCGCGACGAAACCACTGTTTGCCCTGTCAACCAGAGGGATAATGGATCGGTGTTAGCTAAGGTATAGGATGGTTGGTGGTTTCCCAGCGTCGCCGGCGTTAGGGGCCCCCCCGACGCTGGGTGCAGAAAGGATCGCTGACGGGATGGAGACCCGGAGCGATAGAACGAGCTGCCCGGGACCTCAAAAAAAATTGGTAGAACTCTCCTTCCGAAGACGCAAGGTTAATAAAACGATCGGTCAACGTTGCTCACTGGACTCGCCGGGGCGATTCTAACCTAATCTGGGATTTATCATCGGAGAGAAGAGATCCAACAGCGAGGCGTGTTGCTTCTCTGGGGAACATCGCTGGTTCGACGGATCTGGCATGACGCTGGTGACATTCTCAACTGGCCGACTTTCTATCAGCCTGGTCGTTTCGCACCACCGACGTTGGATGCACTCCGTCTGAGTGCCGAAGATCACAGGCTTGGAAACTTGGCAGAAACTTAGTGGGGGTTTTTATTTTGTCATTTGTTTTTCACCGTAACACGATCCGTTGATATAGTAACAATATGTAGGGCTAATGCCCAATTTTACTTAATAAAAAAATGCTGCGAATCACATACTAACACCGGTTCCTCGGTGATCTCCAAGCGTATAACTGCAAGCCTCTTTCTTAAAGAGCAAGAGTTTACACACTTCTTATTAAGCATAGCTACTATTCAGAACTGGGCAAAATACTGAAAAGTACTTAAAGTACTAAGTACCGCAAGTACTTTAAGTACAAGGTAATTTCCGTACTAAAAGTACTTTTATGAAATACAAAGTGCTTTTTCTTGTTAATCGGAAGTGGCGGAGTTCTACGAGTACGAAATTTGATGAAGAATTATCAAACGAAACGGCCCTGTTCAGGGCCAACATTTTTTCAAAACGTCCAAACTCTTCGTTTTTAATCCTTGGTAACAAACTAATCGACTCGACTACGACGACTATAACAACTAAATCTGGGACGTATGGGAAAGTGAGGAAGGTCTCGTTTTTTGTATAAAAAATCATATTTTTGAAATTTAAATGGAAAATATTGGGCTACGAGTAGAATAATTGTTATATTTATGTTCAGCGGGAAAAAAATACATCGAATATAGCGTTGAAACAAAAAATATCGAGTGAACAACGATTTTAAAATTTTTTAGCTACTTTTGAAAAAAACATGTAGATTTTCGTGATTTTCGAAGGTCGATATCTCGGCTCTCAATGGAGCTAGGGAAAACGCGAGGTGTTCGTCGTGTTCTACGGGAAAAAATACACAAGATAAAGTCTTGTCTGAAGTTCTAGGAGCGTTTTATCGGGCAATTTCAGAACGTTGAAAAACGCGAAAAATGGACTCGAAAGGGGTAGTCTTGCAATTTTTTAACATTTTTTTTTCTTTTTTAAAAATGAACTGCCACGTTTTTCGACGTATGTTTTCCCGCTGAACACGAATCCGCTGGCGTTTTTGGGACTAAAATACAGTGAGACATTGAAAATCTCGATTTTATGCATGAAAAATCGTATTTTTGGGATTTAAATGGAGAATATTGGCTTTGGAGTAAAATAATTTTATGAGACAGACATTTGTTTGTTCGGTAATGCTCGGTATCTAAGTCAATTACGCTCACGCATCATAATCCATCGATGCACGTGAACCAGCATTTTTGTTTGGATTCGAGGAGTAAAATTGCAAGGATGTGCGACCGCGGTAGCAGACGAGCCGTAACACTTACAAAAAATGTCCGCTCCTCCGTGCTTCAGGATCTCCTTCAGAGGTTCGAAAGCCCTCCACTGCTCGCATAGCGCACAATGCCCCGGGTGTCGCGTCCACTACACCGCAAGCCTCAAAGACATTTAATCGTCCGAGCAATTAATTCCTGTGAATGGTTTCGCTGCTATGCCCGAATTAACCACTCAGCTCGACGGTGTTTTTGAACCCACTCGTAAACTTACTACATTCACGTTAGTTACGTCCGGTACTCGTCAGCGGCCGACGGCGACGAGGTGGGCAAATGGGACGGTCCGGAAAGGTGCTGAAAAAAAGTTTATGCGACAATCCGACTGCGTGCCTCTTGTGCGTCACCCGCTTTCGCCGTTCGTTGGTCTTCCGAGTGGTTGAACTCGTCCGATGAGAAACTTAGTCTCAGCCCGCTTTTACTGGACAGAGAGGAAGCTCATTCATTTCCCCGTTGCGAAAAGAAACTTCGTCTAATGGAGTGCAAATATAATTTTGCAGGAATATCGGCCACACTGAGGAATGTTACCGTACGAATTTCCGTAACAGATTCGCACGATAGCCTCCAGTATTTTTTCATCGCGGTTGAGATACGAGCGCTGCGTTCGAGCCAGAGATACCCGGGGTCTGAAACTTTGTTTGTCGATTCAGCAAAGCCCCGCCGGCACTGGAACTCTCGGTTAATTCGAGAGGCGAGCCCGGAGCTTCTCTCTATCCCCCGTACGTTTCCCCATTCTCCGACTGTATATCCGGAACAGTAGAGCCCCGGCTCCTCGGTGTCCGATTCACTGCAGCGAGCCCTCAGTTTACGAAATGCCCCTCACCGCCGCGGCAAACTGGTTAAAGCGCTTCTCTCCAGCCCTCACCATTTCTCCCTCTCGTTTCTTTGCACCGCCGGGCATAATGTTATTCTATGTATTCCGAAGTGTCTAGAATTCATTACCGCGCTCTTGATTGCACGAGGCTGACCACTGAACGATAAATAAACTAGCGGCGAGCGGTTTATAAGTCTCTGATGATGAGGGCGAACTATCGAGCATTTTCTGTCGAAACTGTTCTTTCTTTACCAATGTTGAAATCCAAACGAATCTGGCAAGTGTGTGTTTTACGCGCCGTTAAAAATCCGCCCATTATTCCCTTTACTTGACAGGGAGAAAAATGGTTAAGGGCAAACTGGTTAAAGCGCTTCTCTCCAGCCCTCCCCGATTCTCCCTCTCGTTTCTTTGCACCACCGGGCATAATGTTATTCTATGTATTCCGAAGTGTCTAGAATTCATTACCGCACTCTTGATTGCGCGAGGCTGACCACTGAACGATAAATAGACTAGCGGCGAGCGGTTTATAAGTCTCCGATGATGAGGGCGAACTGTCGAGCATTTTCTGTCGAAACTGTTCTTTCTTTACCAATGTTGAAATCCAAACGAATCTGGCAAGTGTGTGTTTTACGCGCCGTTAAAAATCCGCCCATTATTCCCTTTACTTGACAGGGAGAAAAATGGTTAAGGGCAAACTGGTTAAAGCGCTTCTCTCCAGCCCTCCCCGATTCTCCCTCTCGTTTCTTTGCACCACCGGGCATAATGTTATTCTACATATGTATTCCGAAGTGTCTAGAATTCATTACCGCGCTCTTGATTGCGCGAGGCTGACCACCGAACGATAAGTAGATTAGCGGCGAGCGGTTTATAAGTCTCCGATGATGGGGGCGAACTGTCGAGCATTTTCTGTCGAAACTGTTGCGTTTTGTCAATGGTGAAATCCAAGCCAATCTGGCAAGTGTGTGTTTTACGACCCGTTAAAAATCGTCTCCGTTCATTAATCCCTTTGCCTGACAGTGAGAAAAATAAGCGACGGTGAACAGAACGTAAATCAGAGTCCGCAGCTCTCATCATGTCGGTTCAGGACGAAAAAAAAAAAACCAGAAAAATTCGTTAAAGCTTTGTATTCGCTTTCCCGTACGAGCGTCGCGAGTTTTCCCCTGTAACACACACGCAACGTGTATAACGTCCGGAACGACTATATTTCACCCTTTGTCTGGGGCTTTGTGATCTCCGTAGACGAAGCCCAGGCAACATTCGTCCACAGACGGATTAGCTGAAAAAAAAACAGCGTCGCGGCTCATGGGAATAATAGTGGCTGTGTAAGAGCATGCGGTGAATGCCAAAGGAAGGTGCAGTATCATCGAGCTCACGTGTGCAGCTCAAAATTGCAGCCACTTTTCAAATAAACCCGTCTGGTTCTTTGCCTCGGGTCAGAAACACTGGCATGGCAACGTTCGCGCGAAGCAATTCTCGGATGCGCGTTTCGCATTACATTTACGAATTTAGTTCGACGATTCAGATTTTGCGCAACAACTTGGCTGCTTCTCTTGCTTGACTATCGATTTATTCTATTAACCGGACAAAATTAATTTTTTCATCACTCGATGCGGAAATGGCCACTTTTCCGCCCGCTTCGCGTGCGTAAAACCGCCATTTCCGCCACTTTTCCTAACTCGTGTGATTACAGCACTCGCCTTCGGCTCGTGCATGTAAACTCACACTCGTTAGAAAAACGTTTTTCGCCCTCGTGGAGTAATGTACTATTTCCCATTAAGAATTTATTCCATTCTGTGGGGTAAACTTTTCTAATGATTGAATTTTACCTCGTGTAATGAAAATTTGTCACACTCAACTGTTTTCCGTGTAAACTGTGAAAGAGCGGTTCCGTGGAGAGCGGGAAATCGAGGGAGCGTGTTTTTCACAGCCACCGCGAGCTGCGTTGAAGATACAAAAACGCCCATTGTCAGACTAATTACCCCACGATGAGATTAAAGTGTGGGAACACGGTGTTTATTATGTCTCTTCACCGTTTCCTCTCTGTGTCCCTCTTCGTAGTGAGTCCTCCGCGATGACTCTTATTTACGGGTTTTGTCTTCCTCACGCCGCACAACTTCAACATCAGTGACTAGGTGTCGACTCGTTTTAATTGCATTTAATATTCGGAATCAAAAAGGAAATAAAAAAAAACGAAAATAAAATAATGCGCACTTGAAATTCGCAAATTTCATTATATCGACTGTGTCAAACTCACAATTGTACTCTATGTTATGTCTCGTGAATTTTCGGTGACATTCACTGACGCAACTGATCAGAAATCCATGAATGTTAAGAAAATAATAGTCACAGGACAGTCACAGAAAATTGATTGTATAGAAATAATCGTTGACAATTGATTACGTATTGCGTACTGAATAAGTACTTAATAAATCATTGAATGATTTTGCTCAGTGATTCGCAGCACTAAACGTGCATAACTAAACAAATCAAGAAAGGAGACATATTCAAATTGCGGCACAGTTATCGTCGGCAGCGGGAATATCTTAGGCTTCTTTGCGGAACCCATTGTTTTAATAGAAACTCAAGAGGTAATACGAATTCTTTGCTATATATGAATATGAAAGAGTACAGTAACTTATCGCTCCAACAGGCAGAGCGAAGCGACTCACGCTCGCAGACGTGTAGCCAGTGTCGGTGCGACTGCCTCGAGGCGACCGATTGCAAAAATCACATCCTCGTAGCGAGTGCAGCGCTTCGCAGGGCATAATTATTCAAAACATGATTACAAATATAATCAATCACTATTAATAAGAACACGAATAAAAGTTGAATATCCATGGAAAAAAATGCCTAGAAAATAAATGAGTAATTATTATGCCAGTAGAATCAACTTTGGTGAAATATTTTGAGAAAGTCGTCATAACAAAATTATTATAAAAATTATGAATTATTACTACAATGAGAGGCGCAATTATTTTACTTATTAAAACCATATATTCTGACTGTCAATAGCAGGGAATCAGTCAATATCATCCGAAACAAATATTTAGGGTCTTGTTGTGTAAATAAGGTTAGACAAATGAGCTAAAAATCAGGCATTCATAAGCAATAATTAAATATACATGATTAATCGGAACAATAACTTTTGATAGAAACAAGATAAAAACATCATTCAAATTTCTATATTACTATAATTTAATAGGAAATTCATCAAAGTACATTGTTCAATCCAACAATTCATTGTAAATATCAATATATTGAATTTGTAAAAATATGCGACGGAAGTTGACAAAACCAATCGATAGGCGAGCGACCTCTGACCAAAACGACAAAAGAAGCTCCTCCAAAGACGAAACTTCGCTATTCGCGAAAAGTCACTCTTGTCACCTACCTAACACTCGTATTCGTCTCGAGT
This sequence comes from Amblyjoppa fuscipennis, assembly GCA_963575735.1. Taxonomy (NCBI): domain Eukaryota; kingdom Metazoa; phylum Arthropoda; class Insecta; order Hymenoptera; family Ichneumonidae; genus Amblyjoppa; species Amblyjoppa fuscipennis. Next base: position 15,366,563 of record OY754493.1, read on the forward strand.
CATTGACTTCTCAATGCAGACTACCCTTATTTTTTATCGAATTTTATTTGTTGCATTTCTCTGACGATTTGTTAGTAAGGCCTTCACCTGACGCGGCCGGGTCGACCAAGGCTCCGAATTCCGAACTGGAATTTACTTATGATTGGTACCAATTAGTTTTGAGGGAACTAATAAACTTCCGGTTATTAAAAATACAATTTCACTTGGTCGACCAACTCCACGTCGACGGTGAGCTCGGTACGGATAATTACAAAACGGCGGAAGAACTCCAGAGTATGCGAGTCGTTCGACAGTTGACGGTAGTCAAGAAGTGCGGTCGGAAAATAATTTGTTGACGATAAGTTGGTGAAAGTAATGAAAGGGGCCGCCCGAGAGTTTTTGGAGTTCATTAAGAAAAACAGAGGAAAAAAAAAAAAAAAGAACCGAAAAGTCGAGACGAAAAGTAGCGCAGCAAAGATGAACGGAGGAACGGATTCTGCGAGAGACAATGAATATATACGCCAAACAACATGCAAACAAACAGCGATACGATGGGGATAGCGGAGAATAATTGAAACGCCAGCTACGACTGCGCTGAAATGGAGGACGAGGACGAGAGGCGCGCGGGAGCGTGTCTTCCTTCGCTCTGGTTACAGGAGATAGGAAGAATTACGCCGAAGGAGAAAGACCGGAAATACGGAAGAAAGTTTCGAAACTGACGAAACGGTATTTAATTAGTTTTTTTTTTTTTTTTTTTTTCTTCGCAGCGTCCCACTTTTCATTCAAGACCACATCCTACCGGGCTCGTACAAAAGTCGATCGTACAAAATTAAAGTCGGAACATTTTTCCTCGACATTGTATAGCATTAAACAAGTTGTTACTGTCAGCGAAAAGAAAAAGACAGAAAAAAAAGAGAATTTTCAATCCGACTTGAAACTTCGATTCGGGGACGGATCTGTCGGGGATTGCGCGCGGTCTTTCGCAAAAATCATTTGATTAAGAACTCAGTCAAGTGGCGTGGAACCGTGGCCTGACAGAAGTCCAATGTTGGGGTAACATTCCGTGCTTCTCGAATTCCTGAGGCTATGTGTGTCGCTGCTTCACGGACGAGATGGGAAGCGGGAGAGATCCAAGCTCACGAATGTCAAGTGTGTTTGAGTTCGAGAAGCCCAACTTCCTTTATAATAAGGGCTTCGGTTCTACGATGCACAGAGTAGCGGTGAAAGCGGCAGTCGCTATTGCAGATGTTAGGCTATACGCGCGAAGCAGACTGAGCCGTTGTTCCGCGCTTCGTCCTCAACCACCCTGTTTGTTTTTGGTCCACTCTATTAATGATTTTACATTGGCAAAGTTTCGTATTCTAACGAATATGTAGCCGACTATTCGTTCAGACACACGATATTAGTTGGGCTTGACAATGGACGAACAAACGGAAGATCGATGCAAGATCGATCGTCATATATAGAACAGTCTTGAACGGACTTTCAGAGAGTAGAGACGTTTGACACTTGATACTCGAGATACATAGCCGTGATTATACCAATAATATCCGCCCCAAAAACCAATACGCGCGTTATTCAATTGTACGTTGGTTCAAACGCAAGAGCCGCCGAGCCAGCTCGATGGAGCTTATGGTCATCCGATCGAGAACCGGCATTACTGCATCCTGTTCGCATCACTCCTGCAGTGCGCATACATCGACCACTCGGTCCTAAATTATTGAATAGTCCAACTCTGCCAGTTACATCCTTATTTCTAAATATTACACAGCCATACTAACACCACTTGCGTGTCTTTCTTTATGTTTCAGGTGAGTCCAACAAAATTTCGAGAACAACGAAGTTTGAGCGTCAGGCGCTGTTTTATTTACCACGTGAGTAATTTTTTTTTTTTTTAACTGCAGCGAAGTTATTTTTCGTCCCTTCGATGTATGTGCACTGACACGGAGAAAACGGATTTGTTGCTCTAACGTGCAAACACGTTGGCCTAACAAAACTTTTGTCAGCGTAGTGACGACAAATCACTTGTCGTCACTATGCTGACCGAAGTTTTGTTAGGCCAACGTGTCGTTCGTTAGCGCAAAACAAAATCCGTTTTCTCTGTGAAGGGGCGTAAGTGTAAAGTGCGCTAAAGTGCGATTCGCTTTCCCGCAAAAACACCCAAAAATGTCGCAACACATCGGTGTCGTGAATACTCACTGGCTGAATGGGCTGGTTTGACCCGGCATATGTGAAAATATGACGAATACATCATTTGGAGGCGCGGATTATTTCGTTCTTTGCAAAGACCATTGCACATCGTATCGTTTCACGTATTTACAAAGCACAAAGATGACGTCTTTTTGAAGTTTCTCGAATTTGAAAAACTCACAGAGAAGCAAACTGGGAACAAGATAAAAGTGCTCCATAGTAATAACGGTCGAGAAATGGAGAATGGTCGAAAAGCAAACGCATGAATGTGGTGTATCATTTCATTGGAGAACATGTCGCAGAAGGGTTCCTTGAAATTGCACTACGTTCGATTCGAAGAACAGTCAGCCGACATTCTGACACAAGCGATATCGCGTGACAAGTTCATTAGCAATCGCGATGCTCTCTCGATCGTCTCTTATCAGTAACGAAAGAGTGGGAGTGTTGTGTTATTTGACTCGATCTCGTGGTCGCTGATGAGAAACGGTTTGCCTATGTTTATGCATCACGTTTCTACAGTAACGATAACACCTTCAATTATTATCGATGAATGAGTTTCTCCGAGACAGTTGCCAAGAACTCCTCCCCTGTTCAAATCACTTTGCAAATTAAGAAACTTTATTTTTTAATTCAGCGTCCTATTTGATAAACAACAGAACGGCCGAACTTTTCGAAGCCTGATGCTTTGAGTGAGGACCGCGAGTAACTTCTTCGGCGAGAAGTCTGGAAGTTACGACGGAGAGTATTCCATTCCCTTCCACCGACCGGGGGCGCGCTCAATTTCTGGATCGAATGTCGCCATAAATCCATCAGCGTGAAGTTAAAACAGCTTCGATGTGTAGGTCGGCGTTTTATGCGATTTCCGTGACCGTGCGGCGTCTGCTCTAGAAGAGATGGTGCGCTACTCACGCGCGCTCATCCGGGATATTTGCGGAATTCCTTATGGCGCAGCCACTACGAGCATCTTTACGTTAAAAGATTATGATACGAACCATGATCGATCGGTCGCGGGCAAAAGGTGCACGACGCCGACAGATGAGCAGCTCTCAGCCACTTTCACTGTCCGGCAAGTTTCTGTTATTCAATGTCTGTTCATAATGATAAAGAATTCGAGGCGCTAAATCCATCCGCGTGAAGTTAAAACAGCTTCGATGTCTTGGTCGGCGTTTTGTGCGATTTCCGTGACCGTCCGGCGTCTGCTCTAGAAGGTACACTGTTGAAAATGTTATGAAATTTACAACACGTTTAATATACAAAGTTGTATGAAATATACAACCTCGGTATATGAATTTAGAATTCATATACATTGTATTTGAATTTGAATAATTTAATCCTAAATGCAATACCTGTATATTAAAATTACACCAAAATAAAAAGGTTTGACAATGTCGAACTAACCTGCGGTTGCGGGTGGCGAAGGAAATATTTGGTCGATGGAAAGAAATATTTAGTTGATTGAACGAATATTTAGTAGTTTAACCTAATATTCAGTTGCACCAACGAATAGTTACTTGAATTGAACAAACATTTTGTTCAAACGACCAAATATTTCCTTCGCCATCCGCGACCGCAGCTCAATTGATATTACCAAACTTTTTTTTCTGTGTACCGGTGCATCCATAAAAATAATCAGAAAAATAATTTATTTGACGTCCAACGTTTATTTAGATAAAGTAAAATATTTATTTGATTTAAATAAATATTTATTTCACTTAAGTAACTATTTACTTAATTTAAATGAATATTTACTTGAATCAAATAAATATTTTAATTCATCTAAATAAACGATGACCGTCAAATAAATTATTTTTCCGGGTGTGATGGCATTGAAAATTAAGACATCCGTATATGAAAATTACATTATTATTACAAATATTATGCAAATAATATTATTTTTAATATACCGCATATATTCTTACATACGTGTCAGTGAAATTTCATAATACTGTATACGCACAAAACTTCATATGCATTTTATGAATTTTCAAACTGAAATTATGAACAGTGTGGTGCGTCACTCACGCGCGCTCTCCCGCCATGTTTACGGAATTCATACAAGCGCCTTTACCTTGAAAGATTATGAGACGAACGTTGATCGATCGGTTGCGGGAGGAAGGTGCACGACGCCGACAGGTGCGGAGCTCCCAGCCACTGTCGCCGTCCGGCAAGTTTCTCTTATTCGATATCCATTCATAACAATAAAGAATTCGAAGCCTCGGGAGAACCTGTTACGTGTACCGTTCACTTTTCAATAGATCCGCGCGCTTCACACGCGGCCGTTTCGCGTTAAACATTATGCTAACAATATTTCGCGACGGCGAAGCGTGGCGGCGTGCGATGGTCCATGCGGGACGATAAATTTTCCATTTATATTCCTGTCGAGGATGATAATGTGAAACGAAAGGACCAAAAAAAAAATGTGGTGAAGCTGCTGTCGGTGGGTAGCGAGAATTCCCGAGGTACCGGAGCGACGACGGTGGAGGACCCCGCGAGGGTTGCGTCGTGTACCTGGGGCGGCATGCATCAGTGGCAGAAGGGGACGGAAAGCCCGGTGAGGGTCGTCGAGGGTAGGAGGCCGCGAGCGGTGCGTCTTTATCGAGCCACGCGCAGGTGCAACGCCCATGAGAGAGACCGGCGCCGCGGCGCACTCGCGGTCGGCAAGATCGTTCGCGGAAAGCGCGAGCAGGGTGGGCGGCGAACATTTTTCCATTTTCGCGAGATATAGCAATGAAATATCCCATTTATATTCTTCGCCGCGCGCCGCGGCACATCCACACAGGGGAAGGCACATTTCCAGTCCTCTTTGCGTGCGTTGAGTGAAAATTTTTGAAGAACACTCCATCCACCATCCGCGTGTGCTGTCCTCCCTTTCTCCGACGAACGTTCACTTTGCTCGGCTATACCGAACGGATAATCGGAGGTTGAAAAAAAAAAAGAAAAAAAAACTGAAAAAAAAGAAGAAGAAAAAAACTGAAAAAACTACTGACACTTGGTCGTGCTGGCGAGTTGTCCCTGTTGCTAAGGAAACAGAATGGCATTTAAGCTCGTTCTCCGCTAGTGAAAAAAAAATATATATATATATGACTCGGACAAACCGAGCGCGAACCGTCCCTCGAGTCGAGGAGCCGAGATCGTAAAGAAATTGCAAGCTGCCGGCAAAACCTCGTGGCTGTGTAAAATAATTCGCGGTCTGCCAAAGTGGGACGGCATGGGAAAAATATTCTATTCATATTTTCGCAACGCGTACACAAAGGCATACCGTAAAAGTCGAGGCGGCTCCGGGTGGTGTATATAGAAATATTTCGAACATCCATGCGGAGGGCGGGATGGATAGAAACGGAGAGAAATAGATATACATACCCGTGACGGAATAGCGCCGGCGGAGGCGAGAGAGGGTTTCGCGCGAGTGCACCATCATGCACCCGGTATGCAGGCGAGCAGAGTGTATGCATACAACTGGGACGTCGGAGGACTGGAGAGAGCACCAGTCACCCGATATAGCGCGGGCGTCGAACGTGGCGCAGTACCGAATGAATCCTATATACATACACACGTAATAGAAGATATATTCTTTATATAATGGTATACATATGGAGAAACGACGATATAGTTCACACGCAGGGGCTAGTTTCGTTGGGCCGGTGCAGGACGGGTATCGGCAGGGGGAATGTAGATATCAATATTTTATCCGCGCACCCGGGAGAGGGCTCAATAGTTTTGTATCGTTGGCTCAGCCCTTCTCTTATTCGATGTGTTATATATATATGTGTATATACATATATGTATACACACAGGTGATACTGGCTTCGCCGACGATATTTCAATATTTTCCCTCCGAAAGCTCGGCTAAAGCCGTGGCCAGCACCAATTTGTACCGTCTCTGCCGTTTCGTCCTAATGTGTGTTGTACTTTAGCACAGAACGTAGACCGTGTAGGGGAAAGCGGGGCAAAATGGCACAGCGCGGCAAAACGGGACAATGAGACAAAACACAACTTTCCAATAACACCCGAAAAAAAAAGTTTATTAATCATCAATAAAATCGGATATTAGAATATTTTTGTTTGAATTAATAACATTTTTATTTGACTCAAGGATATTTTTACTTGATTCAAGTATATGCGATATTTAACTCTAATAAAATTTATTAGATTTCAATAAAACTCTATTAAGCGCACAGTAAGATGAGCAACTTTATTTGCTCTGAATAAATTTTCTTTGGTTCGAATAATTTTTTTTTCTTGGTGAACTTTTGGATGTTGGCGATGGTGGTACGCGGAGCAAAATGGTTTTGAAAATCCGGCTGTATCGTTTGGACAAAATGGGGTATCCAAAAATGACGGCAAGATTGAGTTTTGCCCACAATGTCCCGTTTTGCCCCGCTGTGCCATTTTTGCCCCGGTCTCTCCTAGGCGTATCGTATACCGGCAGCGAACTCGGAAGAGTGTGCGGTGTGCATGCCCTTAGTTTCTGTGGCTTCGTCCGAAAATGTTTCATCCATCGAACCGCAAACGTGGTAGACTTGCACTTATGTATAGCCAAGGTGTGTGCGCCGGATAAAAATCTACCGATAGTGTATGAATTTTGGTCGGGATCGCCGTAGCAGGCGGATTCGCGAGACTCCTTTGCCGCTTTGTATCGTGCGGTTCGTGAATGGCAGGTGGAAAAAAATTTTAGGACCCTTTTCAGGTATTTTTCAGAATAGAAGGGCGAGGAAACCGCACCGCTCGTTGCCTCTGGCAGTCAAACGTGCGGGAAAGTAAAATAAATATAACAAGAGAGACTTGTAAAAAAAAAAAAAATGTTTTTATAAAAATAACCAAATGAATTTCACGCGAGGTTACGAATTGCGGTTGTATCCCAGCTGCGCTGATGAAAGAAGCCACGATTAAATGGCGCTAATTAGTTTTCCGCGGAATCTCTGTTACGTACGTGCTCGCGCGACGAGTGAAGGCACGCGTAAAACACTGTACTTCAAGCTTTATATTATACGTATGTATATATAGATATTCGTATATGGCAACGTTTCCTGAACGAGCTCTGTCGCATTCCGCGTGACTTTTGTATGCGTATCTCTGACGCTGTTGCTCCTCGCTAGACTTGAGTGCCAACGAAAATGCTGAATCACGCACCATGTTTGCCTTTGCAACGAATCAATTCCCTTAGCGAAAAAAAACACGACAGGCGAAGAGGAACACGGGTTGAATTTTTACGCGAAACAAACGGAGTTTCATCCGAAGCGAGAGACATCCGGTATAGATATAAAACCTTTAAAAAAAAAATTTAAAAGAACTCATGCGGATGACTGGAAATTCGCGAAATGCATGCCAAGTGCGGCAACGAAAATGTATATTAATTAGTCGAGCGAAATGGGTTATCGTTGGAAAAAAGGTGCGCAAAGAACGAGCGAGAGGGCTCGACTCGTGAACACTCAACTCATAAAATCGGTACGAAAGTTTGAGAGTGAGCGTAAGTCCTGACAGGCGAGTGGGAAGGTAGACAGGAAGGTGGAGAGACGAAAGAGGTGAAAATACGGGAGAACCGAGCGCATCGTCGGTTTAATTAAACACGCCTTCGGCACCGACTTCTTACGGCTTATTGAGAGGATAATACGTTCGATGCAATAGTAATAACGGGATCTTCTCACCGGCGCAGTTTCTACTTCGGTTATACCAACTATTGCGGATATGTCAGTTCGCAATAGTTGGTATTCGCAATAGTTGGCGTCTTACGGCTTATTGAGAGAATAAGACGTTCGATGCAATAGTAATAACGGGATCTTTTCACCGGCGCAGTTTCTACTTCGGTTATACCAACTATTACGGATATGTCAGTTCGCAATAGTTGGTATTCGCAATAGTTGGCGTCTTACGGCTTATTGAGAGAATAAGACGTTCGATGCAATAGTAATAACGGGATCTTCTCACCGGCGCAGTTTCTACTTCGGTTATACCAACTATTGCGGATATGTCAGTTCGCATTTCGTTGCCACAAGTGAATACAAACTGTGGGACGTTAAACGAAAGCCAGAATTGCGGCTTTTTCGAGGTTTCCGCAGCCCGTAGGTAGGACGCGGAAGACAGGATGTGCGCAGTTTTCGCCTTTTCCGTTTTCAATTTTTGTCCGACCGCGGCGAGCCGCCTCTGTCTTTCCGTTCGCGGTATTCTCGTTGAAAGCCAGTTGCGTTTTTTCCGCTCAACCCAAAGCAGACCGCACACAGCCGTGCCGCACTATGAGGAGCCCCCGACGACTGGCCAATCCACCCGGTACCTTGTGTACGCGTTGAAAATCTTCCAATTACGCGAAACTGCAAACCGTACGATGGCTCCGGCTCTAACCTCGACCATCCCCTCGTTTCGCCACGGCTAGCCTGAGGGCAATTTTCGCCTCCCTTTATAAACGTACCCTCCGCCCGAGCGCGAAGATAGAAAAGTACGGTCCAGCCGCCCGAGCGACGACGAACTTGGAGTATTTATCTACGTGACTACGTGCCGAGAACGTTACTTTTCGTTGAACGTGCCGATCCGCCGGTAACGTTCTCGCTTTGCCCTTTCTTCCTCTTTTTCGCCAACACTTTCCAGCCTTCTTACTAAATTAAAGAGACTGCCCCGTCGTCCCGCTCCGTCGGTCAATTCGCGCTTCATCGAACGATTTCCCGATAGTTATAATCGGAACTGCCATTATCAATCTGCCATAATCGCGGGTCAATCGTTCCCTCCCTCATCCGAACACCCCAATGGAAAAGACAACTGCGATGTATTCACTTTTCCATAACCCGCAGTGATAGGAGAGAAATAACTGGCTTCGGGCTTATACATTACCAAAGCATTTCGATAGCCGCTCGCTTTGACACGCAAACGCATCGCGCTTCGTTTCCCATCTCTCTCGTTATTCTATCCTCTCCCGGATCAAATTGCTCCACGAGAGGTCTAGGAACGAGTGGATTCGTTCTACTGCACGATGAGTTTCAGTTGCACGCAAATGCGAGCCCCTAATAGGTATCATGTCGCGGGCGATACATGCGGATAAAAAGAGAACCGATCCAACACTCCGCATCACGTGGCTCGGGACCGCCAACTGAAAACAACCTACCGAATAATTAAAAAGTTGCCTCGTTTCGTATACCTTACGGCGGGGTTGTTCGGGGCGTTCAGCCGAGTGGGTCGCTACGGAAAATTCAGAGCATCTAGATAGGAGCGACTGCGTTATCGTAGGTGTACGTACAATGTGCCCGTATAATGCAAGGCGCACAGTGCGGGGGTCCTGAAAAGATAGAGAAAGCGGTGGACGGGAACAGAAGCATGACGAGACAATCCATGGAAGAGAGTCGGTGTCAGTTAGGCTAACTTAATCCGTCTCTCTGCCGGCTTTGCGAGAACTCATTCTGGGTGTCTGCGCGTGGATGTAGTTACAAGGGCGGACTCTTGCGTGTGAAAAGGTAGAACGACGGGAAACGCGTTCAACACCGCGGAAGAGGGATGTGTACGAGAGCACACAGAAACGGAGGCCCCCTCAGGCAGTTTCGAGTCCTGCGGGGACCGCGGGGGGATTCCGTCATTGCCGGTCTTGCTGTTGTTGCTTTGTTGCTGCTGTTTCTCCGCCTGTTTTGCCACCGTCGACATCGCTTCGTCCCTCCCGTAACTGATATTTCTTAAGTTACTTGCGCAACAAGGGCGACGGAGGGTGGGTATGAGAAAGACAGTGGAACGAACGATATAGATATGGGGTGTATGTATGCATATATACATATATATGATATACATATTATCTTCGCGCACCTAAGCGGCGCGCCTTTGTTTTCGAATTTCATTGGGACTTGGGTGGTACTCTTGTCTTGTTCGGATCCTCTCGTTACATTAACGTTTATGGTGTATACACGCGAAGGAGAGAATGACGATGATGACGCATGTTACCGAACTTTCCAGACACCGGAGGGGGATCGAGATAATGGCTGAGCTGCTGCCTGCAAGAAAACGTCACGCGAATGTCCGACGATTGAAACTGACACTTTTACCCTCCTGCGCAGTCTTCTCTCCTCGATCGCCGTTCGTTCCCATTCTTTCATCGCCAGACGTTATTGTCACTGAGGCACAATGGCGCGTGCGCGTCTGGTGAATCGAGTCATTAGGTCTTGCGTGCTTGCTGATGTGCAAAGAAAACATCGAGCTAAAGGCCAGTTATGCACAGTTCAACTCGTAGTGCATAAAAGTTTCGGGTCTCTCCTCCGCGTTTCCTTGAACTGCACAAGACGAGAAAACCTCGAGGGAAACTGGGTCGTTCGCGTTCAATGTTAACGAGTTACTCTGTTATCAGTTCGTTGGGTGGGAGATGGGAGGAATCCACATTGTCGGCCGGAGCGGCTCGTCGCAATGCGTTTGGACGTCTCGGAAAACGGGAGTGAATCTGAACGGTCATGATCGGTCCATGGAAAACGGAGATACCGCTTTAAAATTCCATCGGACCACCTCGACTGGCAACTTTCGTGCGTCTCTCCGTACCCGCCGAACACTCGCGGGGAACGCCGAGAGTTTCGGAGTGAACGTATAGGGGAACGATGGGAACACAAGCGCTTCCTGCTGGCGCGGTGGAACGAAGCTGGGACCGATATGGCGGAACCGTATTTTGATAACGCACGAAAGTATCATAAATGGGGATATGGTGATAGGATGTTGGAGAATGACGATAGGAAGGGAAAACGAAACCGTTTCCTCGGTCCCATCGGGGCTGTAACGGCGCGCAGGCAGTTGCCGCGAGGCCAGAACGGGACGCGAACATTTCCCACAAAAACCCGTTCGTTTCGTCCTTAAGAGAGCAGATAGTGAGCGGAGTTTGGATATCTTACATTCCGAGTCATATCTTATGGTATGCATATCGTCCCATTTTTTTTTTTTTTTTTTTTTTTTTTTTTTCACAGCTTGCATTCCTATTACTTCCGTTGAAGGTGCAATGATTTTTGTTTTGCAAACGCTCAACATTTTACAATCACGGGTCGCATTACTCGACAATCAACTCATTCGATTCGCGTTTGAGCGCTCGAATCGGGAGATTATATTGCGTCAACTTTGTGAAAAGCCAATCACACAGCAGCCAGGACAGTACATTCGTTAGTGATTTTCGTTTCTCTATTAGTTCGTAATCCATGGTCGGCAATGGAAGAAGCGAAATTGCCTTTTTTTTTAATGTTTCCACAGTCCAGCGGTTCGATTCACAAACGCTCGTTTCATTCGTCATTCGTATCGTTCCAATATCGCTTGGTAACCACGGTCACTGCGAAATGGACTGACGATGAGGAAAAAAAAAAACACATGAAAAAAATTATAAATAAAAATAGCCCCGCGTAGAGGGTATAAACGAGAGTTGTAATGCTGGATGGCTGATTATTCGTTAGCAGTTGCGGAGTCGCACAGCGCGGACGTGCAGCGGTACGACCGAGACGAGTTTCCCCCCGCAAAGCCGCTTCCAATTAACATAGAAAATGAAATTGCGGGAGTTGCGGCAGGGAAAATTGGTAAAACGAACCGGCGGGCGGGAGCTTAACAGACAATTATCGCGTTTCGGATGTGTATACCGTGCCGATTTCGTCGTCGTTCGCACTACCACAGAGTGCTCTGTCACGAAACGAGAATTCGTTATTGCCCGAAGAACGAACGTTATTACCGCACCGGTGTAAAATATAATGAATACAACAATAACGGCCGATACGTCGGAAAGTAATTTCGCCATTAGCATCGAGAATAATTGTCCCGATTCGTGCGATCGGTCAGTCTCGTCGAGCGATACGCTTTCAGCAAAAGAAAATAATGAAAATAAATAAAAAATAAAAATAACCGTTTCGACGAGCTTCGGTAGGGCTTATAGGAGAGTCGAAATTTTCGAGCCGTACATCGGGGTCATGTTCCCGAGTACAGCGCCTCTGTCGGAGCGAAAAGAGGGCGAGGAGTTAGTTACCAATATGGCGAAAAGCCAGAAGCTTAAGAATAAAGACTCGTGTTAATTTGTCTAAAAATTACCCAGTTATTTACTCCCAAACAGGCCCTGATAGTGTTGTGAATTTACCGGTCAATAACATTCGTAATTATTTTTACCGGTAAAGTTACCGGTAAAACAACCGGTTATTTAATTAACGACAATGCTGCCAACAGGCGCAGTCTAACTTTCGATTTAAATTTAATAAAATGTCTACGTTATTGCGAATCATCTAATCAACGTTTAACTTCTTCAATAAAATACTGATAGTGACTGTTAAACGATACTTATTCCTTGAAAGCTATTAAGGACTGGTTAATTTTTTTTATTCAGCAAAAAGAAACGTTAAAAATTAAGTGTTTGTACTGTTTATAATAACGACGTTATGGGGAACGAACGGATTAAATCAAGATACACTTATGGAGTAAGGATGCGTGGTTGAAGCGGTTACAGCGTAAGAAAGCATCTTGCACATGCAATTTTCGCCGGGTTCGTTAGTGCCAAGCACGGAACAAGTTACCGTCGGTAAAATACGTTAATAGCTGCGATTAATTAACCGGTTACTCACATCACATCACAGGGTCTGATAGGGCCTTATCAGGCCCTTGGATGGCCTCTTCAGGAGCTTACGAGGGCCCGATGTAACAGGCAAAAAATGTCTACTCAGGTGAACTTCATCGCCCAGCAACGGTAATGGAATAATGCAAACGCCCGAGCGACTGAGAGGATAAGACACACGCTTCGACGGAACTCTCCGCCCCAAGTTCTTATTAAAAATCCCGCGATTGCGTATTAGCGACCTTTCGCATTTTCCAGCAGTTTCAAGTTTTCCGCAATGCCACCGGGGCCGCGGTTTTCTCGCAGTTTCCGATAAGGACCCGAACGTGCTTTCCATTTATAATTCAGGTGTTTCTCGGTGGACTGTAAGCAGCCCGCAAGTCGGATGAAGAATTCAGTAGCTACTTCGATATCCGCTCGGCAACCGTTCCCGGGCAATAATGATCGAGGAGACTCCCGCCGACAACGTTGCCTTACGCCGAATAGAAAATGTTGCTTGGCAAACTACGATGAAACAGGCTCCGCGCGGAAGCGAAACGCGAAAAATAAAGGAGTCAGCAAAAGAGGGTGACGGGGTGCACAGAGACGATATAACCGGAAGCCTCGGACAAGAGACTTCGAAAAACATTCTTGAATAAATGTCATCGAGGTGGGATCGGAAGCTCTCCGGCCCGCCCGTTCGCTGAAAGCCTATATCCGGCGACGACCTCCGCACTGAATATAAAATAACAGGGTGGCGCGACGTCGCAGAGGGTTGTCGGCCTCCCCGACGTGAGACAAGCCAGACTCGGCTCGTGTCAGCCCCGGCGTTTTGAGATCGTCCCGCAGCCGTGGAGCCTCTCGTCTAGATAAATTTCCAATCCCAACACACGAATATAAGTGAAGCGACGGAAAGCGAACGGACACGAACGACGCCGAGAATCGAAGCTCGAGTATCTCGCAGTAGTACAAGTCAAACGCGGTCGGACGGTGGAGAGCCCGGTTATCGCAGAGGCTTTCGGCAACAGCAACGGTCGTAGTATGCTCCATAAATAGCAACCGCGACTCGCGATACTTCAAAGACAATATATATATATATATATATATATATATATATGCGCTGTATATTTTTATCGCGCTACTTTATTGCTGGAAAAAAGAAACAAAAGCTTGACAAAAATCCACCTTATCGTCGCTGACCGAGAGACAATTCGCTGGAAAACAGTTAGCGCAGAGCGGTTGTATTGCGGGAGTTTCTATGCGTTTGATGCGCGATAACAGTGGTGGGGATCAGAACTGAGCAAGGAGGAGGAAGCTGCCGGGCGTCTTCGTATTTCCGCCCCCGAGTAAACGCGCCAGACGATATTCGATATCCTCTTCTGGAATAACCCGACGAAACACTGGTGGTTTCTGTGCCACATCAGGCTGTACTAGATACGGCGCGAAAGAGGATACTGATCCTATCAAAAAATTGCTTTGCCATTGGCGTCTCGGAGTCTAAGCTGTTCCGTGCTGTTCCTTCGCTCCCTCCCCCTCCCGCCCCTTCTTGGTTCTTCCTTTGCCTTCCATTCTCATTCCTCGTGTCGGCGCGATCCTTCGAGGAGAGCGACGACGACCAACGGACGCTCCCGTGTACATTCCAATTTCCTGCATGCGCGAGTAAACTTTTTGCGCACCCGCTCCCGAGCTGTTGACAGTGGGACGGACGCCCGGACGCGCGTGTATACACGCTAGGTATCTTCCTTGCACCAGAAAATCCCCCACCAGATTTATAATATTCGCCCATCGTACTTTTCCCTCGTTTCCTTCGAGGATCCTCGAAAAAGACCGGGCCACGTTCGCAGCCGCTGGCCGAAGAACGTAGGTTAGCTCGCTTTTCACGAACTCCACTGCGCCACAATGGCTCCAATAACTGAGCAGCGGTAAAGAGGTACAGAGTCCGAGCGAACGAGGTGGAAGGAGGGGGGAAAAAAGGGAAAGAATTGCAGGAAATTGCGTACCTCGCCGATCGAATCGCGTGCTCGTTTATCACTGGATATGCCCGCAAAGCACGACCACGTGCTCGTAACTTCGAAATTGGATCGTTTCGGGAATTACCGCGTTCTCGTTGCTGGCTGCCGGTAGTTGTGGATTTTAGGTGCAGGCGCTGCGACGGGGCTGAGCAGGGGCTTAGGGCGACGCTAGATCTTCCTGTTTTACCGACCGAAATAGGCGTCTTCCTAGTTTTCACTACACGTCGTTACTATGCGACGGGTATGCTTCGAATCTTACAGGAGTGTATTAATAACATAAACGATTCGGTGTCCACCCGAAATTCGGCCCAAATCTTCCGAGAAATAAAGAAAATCGAACATTACAAATTGTCGCGGAAACCAACATGGCCGCTGAAATGTCGACAGCATCCGTTCTGTAGGATACAAAAAATGTTAGATCGCGTATACGTTAAAAGGGCGTGCATGCCGATTCTTTGAAGTTCTCCGAATATTACAAAACCGTCGGAAAGTTGCTCACACAAAGGACAATCACGCATAGTGTAAACTGCGTTCACTTAGTCCATTGACTTGCGACGGGTGATCAGAGCCGACGACAACGGATGTAAGGTACAGGAAGTTAGCTCCCCACTTTTAGAAATTCCAGATTGTAAACGTTGTTCTGTGTTGTTCTAGGGTTGTTCCAAAGTTAGTGGGCTTGTTAGGAAAGTGCATGAATGTAGTGTAGCACGATGCAGAGCCACCTGTGAGTCAATCATGACACTACGTTCATGCACTTTCGCAAACTATAATATTCGGTCTTCTTAAAACCTTGAAAGTTTTCAATCGAAATTCGACTGCACACCGAAGCGTTTGTGTCAATATCATAGTCCTGCATGATTGATGCATGAAGAATGCTAAGTCGTAACTAAAAGATAGTCCATTTCCGTCGGTAAAACAGGTAAAGCAGTTTAAAAAGAAAGAAAAAAGCAGCTCCAGCATCCCCTTCATGCACCACGCACCTCGGCCGATACGGCGTTATTCCGGCTTGCTCGCGAGCTCCGGACGATTGTACCGATCTACATTGCCAGTTTTCTCTGGTCACGTGGAAAGGCTCAAGCGGATCGTGGCATTTACGTCGACATACAACAATTTTTGTCTTTTTTTTACTGAATATACTCATTTATTACATAATTCATTATCAATTATAGATTATAAACTAACATTAATTGATTTATATTTATTATTATTTATTATCGCACAGTAATTTCCGGCGTTACCGTTTCACGGATGGAAGCTCCGTTCTCCGGGCGTAATTGGATGAATGAGAAATTCAATGAGAATGGATTGGAGCATTGTCGACAGAGAGGTAGCGAGCGGTAGGAAGGTTTCGATGAAGAAAATCAATTAATCAATCAATCCTTCGATTCATGTTTTCTTTTTTTGTCTTCGTTACCGAGGTCCCGATGTCGGGACTTGTTGCCGAACAATTCAATCTGAACGCTCCACCGTGCAATCGTGGCCTCCATCGGCTTTTATCTTCCTCGGAGTAATTTCTCGGCAAAACGAAGTAAAGTGGTAATCGTGGTACCGGGTAGGGTGGAGGGGTGGGTTTGGTAGCTGCAGCTAGTATAACGAACCGCCCTTCCCCCCACCCTCCCCCTCCGTCGTAGTGGTATAACTCCCGGGGAAAGTCAGGTTGCGGTAAAATTGCCGTGAGAGGAACCGTGAAGACGATGAGGATTGCGACACCGTTAGGATGAGCGAGGGCGGGACGGAGAAAGATCGTCGGCGGTCGGCCGAAGGGGACGTGCGGGGGTGGCGTATAACTCGCGGTAACTTTTTCTCCAGATATTTTCGCTCGCTCAAAGCCGAAAGTTCTGTGCCAAGCACCGGCCGCGAGGCCACTCGTACCCTCAGCGGCACGCAATCCCCGTGCCCTTACCCTCGATTACTTATACATACACAGCGAGAGACTCATCCCGGGTAGTTTTGCGCCAGTGGCGCATCATTCAGCCTCCGCCGCTCGGCACTAATACCGTAAAATTTCATTTTTCCCTTGGGGGTTGTAGCGGCACGGCTTGACTCGAGGTGGTTGCATCGAGTAACGCGCCAAGCCCGGAAGTCTGGCCAGTTTCGCGCCAGAGGTAACGGCCAGACGGACTAAGCCCCCACGAGGCTCACCCCGGAAACTTCGTCCGACTTTACGGTCCTTCGTTCTCCTCCGCTCGCATAGCCATGGGCGCCGGATTTTTTTTTTTTTTTTTTTTTTTTTTTTTTACGGATCGGTTTACCACATCGATAAGGACGATATTGGCTCGCACCGGGTCGCAGCGGATTCGTCATCGAGATTCGGCTCCCTTGATCTATCTCCTCATCCCCTCGGATTTTGCGCAATGAGCGCTTCGAGCACCTGACGATGTTTCCTTGCGTTCTCTCGTTCTCCGATTCCCCTTAGCTCCAGATTTTTTTTTCTCGCGGATTTCTTCGCCACATTGCCGACTGCCAGTTCACGTATCACGTAGATACGGGAATAGGATAGCCGAGATGGAGGCATGAAGCGTATAGAGCCCACCTTTGCGCCTTAACGCAAGGACATTCTTATCGCCGCGGCGGAGCAGTACGTACGTATACGAGAGATATCGGAAACCGTGTCTCTGTCTACGACATCGTTCCGCTCTCGTAACTCTTGCGGAAAGCTTTCCCTCCCATTTCCCTCGGCAACCTCTATCTCTTCGATTTGTCAGTAAAGAGTGGCGGGGTGTTACGGGACTGACGGGCGAGGAGGCGAGGACTGGGTCGGAAAAAGCTACCGGCTACGCGACGCGAGCTGAACGGGCGAGACTGGGACCGGCGAGCGGAGTGGGACGAGACGAGATGGGAAAGATCCTTCGCGACTCCCTCTCACATCACGGAAATCCTGGACGATTCTCTCTCCCCGGTTCACCGATATGTAGGAAATTCGGGCCTCGTTCTCGTCGAAGGGTCGATGAGATTTCTCGATCGATTCGTCGTTGCGTCTCGCATCGACAACTTTTTACACTTCTTCGCCGCCTTTACGGTTCGTTCAATCTCTCGCCGTCCAAACAACCGCCATTCGAACCGACGATTGCGACATGTATCTTACCCGTCGGGGGTTGCCAGATATTTTTGTTATTTAACTGAATACAAGAAAAATAAACTAAATGAAACAATGAAACGCGACGATTTCGCCCGGTCCGATAATGGTCTATTAATTTTCTCGTTCGATTCGCCCGCCGGGCGTAATAATTTATATGCAGGCTACGCGTGCGTGTGGCAAAACCGTGTACACACAGTGTCGAAAACAGAGCGTTGCGCGAGTTAGATATTTTCCATCGACTCCGCCATGACAAGGTAGTTTTCGGTTCTCTCGCTCCTCGTTAAAAATACATCGCTGTTCGCGAAGGGGTGGGTCGGGCTGGAACGTAATTGCACATTTCGATTGGTATTCTAGAACTCGGCCTCCCGACGCCGAAACACTACGTCTGCGGAAGCGTGGGTGTCCGGCTATTCGATAGAAAATACACTGTAGCGCCGCTGTTTGAAATCTGATGAACGTGACCGGAAAATCGCCCCGCACTTCGGAGCTCCGCGCTGCAGCGTTATCATATTTTTTTTTGTGTGTGCGTATCGGCTTGTAAACGTGAATTTAATAATGCGTATACCGCACACACTCGGTCTTTCAGTTCGCGTCCATCGTGCAGTCGATGGTTATTCGTTCAATACAATACACATCGAGCTGTCAGCGTATGACGAAGTTCATTTCAATAATTAATTCCAGGCTCGACGCTAAATCGTACGAAGTGACGTACATAATGGAAAATTTGCTTTTACGTATTTGCCCGTTGAGTGAAAGCCGGCTCAAAATGCCATGTAATTATTTACTCGAGCCTGATAAATTCGAGAAGTTTCAGCGGGTAGAAATTTTACACGGCGTTACTGTTCGGCGTGACCGACGCGGGAGCTCGCTGTAATTATTGCAAGGCGCTTGTCGGGGTTGTAAGTCTCAGTTATACTGTTCGGTACATCGGGACGATGGGAAACAAGAATTTAGAGTGGGATTTACATGTTCTGTGAAATTCACTATGTAATTTAATAATCAAAACGAAAAACTGTCGATGGGTTACAATGTCAGTACAAAATTGTGAATAATTATGGATCTTTGTGATGTGTTCGGTCGAACCAGAGATCAAGACGACTTCTCGTCCGTGTCGAAGTTCACGAGTTGAGAGCAAATCGAAGACTGACTAAAAACATTGAAAAAACAAACTCTCGAACCTTGCACTCCTTTCTTTGTTGGAAGGAGGCAAATATGGCTTCAAAAGTTTGTATCACGCATTCTTCATTGGTTGTCCTTTGACATTAAAAGATTTTTAAAATGTTGATTGATTGAGAGGGTCGCGCGCAAGGAAACGTAACGATCAATCCGCCGTAAAACATTTGGTCGCCAAACGCTGTACCTCGGATCTTTCTATAATAAAACGATTTAGTAATAAAATATCTGGAGGCGGAAAGTTCCTTTTGGGGACTTTCCCTTGAAATAAACGAAGGGTGAAATTTTGTAAAAAAGGCTCCTTTGATTGTATGCGATTGGCGGTACACTATATTGTTTGAATACCAATGTTTTCCAAATGTATAATGCGTGTGTAATTATAATTTACTGAACTGACTGAACAGTTCACTGTTAAAAAAGTTATGAATTTTACAACACGTTTAATATACAAAGTTATATGAAATATACGACCTCGGTATATGAAATTAGAATTCATATACATTGTATTTAAATTTTTATAATTTAATCTTAAATGCAATACCTATATATTAAAATTACCAGTGATAGCATTGAAAATTAAGACATCCGTATATGAAAGTTGTGTTATTATTAAAAATATTATACAAATATTGTTTTTAATATACCGGTAACGCAATATTCTTACATACGTGTCAATGAAATTTTTATATACTATATATGCATAAAACTTCCTATACATTTTATAAATTTTCAAACAGGAATTTTTAACAGTGTACACTGTTAAAAAAGTTATGAATTTTACAAAACGTTTAATATACAAAGTTATATGACATATACGACCTCGGTATATGAAATTAGAGTCCATATACATTGTATTTGAATTTTAATGACTTAATCTTAAATGCAGTACCTATATATCAAAACTACCGGCGATGGCATTGAAAATTAAGACATCCATATATGAAAATGATGTTATTATTACAAATATTATACAAATATTGTTTTTAATATACCGGTAACGCAATATTCTTACATACGTGTCAAGGAAATTTCATATGCTGCATACTTCATATACCGCATATGCATTTCATGCATAGTGCATATGCATAAAACTTCATATACATTTTACGAATTTTCAAAAAGAAATTTTTAACGGTGTACGTCGGAATCTCGGTGGGGCCTCGTCGGGCCTTTTCCATGGCTGATCGAGGACCCGATGTAACGCGTTAACAGTTCTACCGGGGACGCGGCAATGTTTGTTCGGCTACGTTGCTCCGGTAAACACAGTTACTCGACGGTCGGGATTATCCGGAGATAATAACGTCTTTTACGATCGGACCTCAGCACCGTGTTCCAGCGGGCGCTCGTCCATATCGCCGAGGTCCAAGCCGGAGCTCTCTGCCGATGACGGACCGTGTCTCATAATCCTCCCGATCTCTCTCGTCCACGCCCCATTCTAATTTTTACATACGGCTCGGCGCTCTCCGGCTTGGTCCGCTCTCGGCGAGTTATCTCTCGTCGAGGAGCGAGAACCACGCGAATTTACGAGTAACTCTACGGCAGGACCAGCGGGTTACCGAACTACCGGCCCGTCCGGTCCGCACTCCAACGAAGAGAGGTCCGATCTGGCTGCGGAAAGCTCTGCTGGCATGCCGAATTCACACGGAGCCGTAAATCAAGCTCGTCTCTTACCGCTTCGCGTTCACTTATAGCGCCAAGGAATTATTCGTTGAGATCCGGGCCGAACGAGGAGGAGCGGTTTCTACTTAATCGAGAAGATATAAAACCGGGAGGTAAAGACCCGCCAAAGGTAACGAGAAAGAGAGATCGGGAACCAACCAGCTCCCGTTGCACGCAATTAACTCGATCGTAAATTAAGGGATCCTTGGGCTAACTCGGACATCGCCAGATGATCGTGAAATCAAATAGAACGAAGGCACGACCACGCCGAGAAATTATGCCAGTTACGTTGAAAAAATAAAAATTAAAAATAACGGGTAGACGTTTGTCACCGTTGAAGAGAGACAACACAGAACGTGTCGTTAAATCCCGCCAAACGTGAGTTTCGAGGAAAAAAAAACATTTCTCTATGGGATAGAAATGGGGAAAAAATCAACCATATGGGAGGTGCTGCAAATACTGTTTTTATGTAAAAACAAATTACTCGGCAACTTAACTATTTTTTTTTTTCTATAAAAATGATTCGTTTATTTTTCTGAATACCTATGAATTTTTTCAGAATTTTTTGTGACCTTTGAAAATCGCGTTTTTCTGTGCTCAAGCTGTGAATGAACGCGATTTTCAAATATTACAAACAATTCATACGTATTTAAAAAAATAGACGAATCATTTTTACGGAAAATAGTTAAGTTGCCGGCTAATTTGTTGAATAATGATTTTTATCTTCAACTTGCCAATAACAAAACGCGTAATTATTATCTCACAAAAACAATCTTTTAGCGCCATCCAATTACTTGATTTTTTTCAGATTTTTATCCCGTCGAGAAGTGTTCGAAATTGTCTCCGAAACTCACGTTTGGCCGGACTTTACCACTGGGACTACCTTAAAAGCAATAATCCTCGGGTATGTTCGCGATAAGTGATGGTCAACCGGCGCTCACTGTCGGAGGCTCACTCGCGAATCGTGTTGATCGTTATCGGTCCCGAGATCGGAGAAAGCGATACGGAGCGGGACGGGGAAGAACGATGAGAGATTCTCTCGCTGCCGGCCGTTGCAGGCGACGCGTACGTTAAGGGTCGTACCAAAATTGCGTGGGCAGAGTCTGCAATTTGTTGGTCGTAACGTTGTAATTGCATCCGAGAGTGGACCGATGTGAGGGAGGTGGATGGGCCGGTGCTGGTAGGTCGCCTCGTTAAAGTCGGCACCGACGGGATTTCTTCGTTCTCCACCTGAAACAATATGAACGTTTTCGCTCGTTAAAGCCGTCGCGCATTTTTCCCACCGACAACGTGTGCTCGGGAGCGATGAAGTACGAGACTTGACGGATAACGTTAAATCGGCGATGGCAGAAGGGGAAAAAAGGAAAATAATAAAAATGCAGAGACGAATGACGAGGAAAATGTTTCATTTGCAAGCACCTTCGTTATCTCCGCCTTTAACTAATAACAAATAATTGCCGTGGTCACCTACGAGAACCGCTCGTTGCGTTCCATTCGCTCTACGGTGAACGCGCACTGAAAGCACGCATGCTCGTTCAATGGATAGCCGCGTTACGCTATTCAGGTGTGTTTTTTGTTTTTCGACCGAAATGGAACAAAGAATTGGTCTGATCCTACATCGGTGTGCATCGGAGAGGACACGTGGAGAATAGAGAAATAGGTGGTAGCCGGTGTATCGGGTGTGCGGGACCAGTTCGTGCCTGGCCAATGGAAAGTAATAGACATCCCCCGAACTGTTTTTGCCGACCGCGACCTCTGCGCTGAGCTTTTAATGCCGTTCCGGCGCTTTCCATTGTCCGCTGCCCGACACTCATCAATCAGCCATAAACTCACGTAACAAAAGCTCATTCTCTCACTCTCTCTCTCTCTCTCTCTCTGTGTTTGCAACGAACCGAGGGGTGTAATGCTGAGTTTGCGATTGCGTTTAGCTCCGCCTCGAAAACCGGCCAGTGCATGCAGGGCTGTTACATGTTGCAACGAAAGTCCGTTATCGCCCGACCTGTACCCCGTGCCTCGCACGCCCCGTCATCCGGGCGTTGCTCGCATAGTTAAGCCAACCCAGTTAAATCGTCATCCAGAAACGAGAGGGAAAACGCCGCTTTGGGCGTTACAACGCGGAACATTTCTTCTCGAAACCCACAGGCGATTCGAAGCTGAAACGCTTGAATATTTTCCGACTGTTTTCCATGCGTTTGTTTCGTGTTGCATTGGATCGCAATGTTCATTGCTTTTAGCCTATCAACAAGTAGGAAAAAGATCCTTTCGGCCCGAACTTCAACGCGGACAGACGCGTGAAGATGCAAGGCGGGAGAGGGTGAAACAATCTTAAGACGCCGGTGCGAGTGTGCGAAACAGGTCAGATAGAACATCGCGTTGTTCTCCTAGTACAAACAGCATCTCTGAAATAAGAGGGAAAAAGCCGCTTTGGGCGTTACAACGCGGAACATTTCTTCTCGAAACCCACAGGCGATTCGAAGATGAAGCGGTTGAATATTTTCCGACGGTTTTCTATGGTTTTTTTTTTCGTGTTGCATTGCATCGCAATGTTCATCGTTGTTAGCCTATCAACAAGTAGGAAAAATATCCGTTCGGCCCGTTTAATTTCTTTCGTAATGCATCTCAATCGAATTTTAACGCAGACAAACGCGTGAAGATGCAAGATGAAAGAGGGTGAAACAATCTTAAGACACCGGTGCGAGTGTGCGAAACAGGTCAGATAGAACATCGCGTTGTTCCCCTAGTAAAAGCAGCATCCCTGGTCCAGGGCAGCATAACGCCATTCATACTCGCGGGCGTACTTCGAAGATGAACTTGGCGAAAATAACCTCCTCCTCCTCCTCATTCTCAACAACCATCGTAACGGCTATCTTTTAATTGAATCTACATGTTTACGGCATCTAATTTATTCATGCGCGATCCGACCGTCGAGCCCCTCTTCATGGTCGGTGGTGAAACAGTATTCGAGGAGTTGCTGCATACTTCCTTGAAATTGCTATCGGCGTACGACTAGAAACGAAGATTTTCTCCATTGTTTGCTTGTGTCGTTTCGTTGAAACGGCATGAATAATAATTCACAGTAAACATAAACAGACATTGATTGGTAATAATTTTTTTTTTTTTTTTCGATGTCCGAAAGAGGGTCGCACATTGGAACGTGAACTGCGGCGTCGGGATGTGTAGGGAAGATGGGGCAAAATGCCACAGCGGACTAAAACGAGTCAGTGTGGGCAAAACTCAATCTTGCAATAATTTTTGGATGCCCCATTTTGTCCCAATGGTACATCCGAATTTTCAAACCCGTTTTGCCCCATGTATCACCATCGCCACCATCCAAAAGTTATTGGAAAATTGCGTTTTATCTCATTATCTCGTGTTGCCCCGCTATGCCATTTTGCCCCGTTCACCCCCTACGAGATACAATTACCTCACGCGGATGTGTAACTGGCTTCAATGAGTGTTACTCATTTAATCGCGATTTATGGCTCTATTTATGTCAGATATAATGTACAACGAACGTGGCCGCGGTGTAGTTTATGACGCACTGCGAGCCTGCGATATAGTATTCAGATTTATTATTCAAACGCTGCCGCTGGGGATAGCGAGTTTCGAAGACAACATCGTTCGGAAAAATCTGGTAATTGTTTGGAGGAGCTTGTGAGTGCCCGGCAGCATGCCGACGATTCAACGAAGTTTGAAGCATCGCAAAATTCACCAAGTTTTCATAATTATTTCCAAGATGACATTCCGTTAGAAAATTCCACTGTGGCTGAGCCAAAGAGAATGAGAAACGGGAAGTTGCAGAGTTACGGGACGACCCTGTTGTGACACGGTGTCTGGGCAATAACTTAATTCCCGGCAATTCTCTTCCTCAAACTCGAAATAACTGCTCGTAGAAGAGAGAGAGAGTTGGAAGAGATCAAGTGACGGGTGTGTCGTACAGTTACAATTCAAAACTAAACAATATCCCGCAATTGACGGGTCCCTTTACGGAACTGATGTACAGTGGAAGTACATCTGTTACGTCCTAAGTAACTTATCAAGTAATGCCTTTCGATGGTTCTTCAATAGTTACTGTGCGAAGTTAGTCCAGCTTTAATACGACGCTGCCAACCATTGTGCCGGGTCAGCAGCGACGCGTAACGCTGTCGCACGGTTTACTTTTCTCGCTCATCTATTCTCGCACTCGCACAACCTCTTACTCAGCTCAAGTTTGAAAATCTCGATTTCTTTGCCGGAAGTAACGCATTTCCGGTATGACGTCACTTACAGTCGAAAAATGAGATTTTCAAACCGGAAATGACGTATTTTCGCTATGACGCCACTTCCGTTAAAAAAAAAGAAGTTTTTTTCCGGACGGAAGTGAAGAATTTCCGGTGCGAAGTCTCGTCCGCTCGAAGAATGAGATTTCCGAAGCCTCCGCAAATCGAAACTTCCGGCTAAATTCGATAGTCTACATCGAAGGCGCGAAGTGCTCAAGCCGCAACACGAACCATTAGTATTCTACAAGATAACAACGATTCGTGGGTTCGACGTGAATGGGAAGGTGCAGTTTTCATTGAAAATTGTAAGTACCTGCCGTGAGAAGCGTCATTCGCTGAACAGGGTCGCCAACTTATGAATCTCGTCTCAATGCCTGTACCTCCAGAAGCGGCACAGTAGTGGCGGCAAGCGGAAGGAGAACTTGGAGCGAAATACGCGAGCAGCTTGCAAGACGTTTCGTCCTTTGCTCTTCAATGCAGCCTCCCCGGTGTCTTCTCTCGGCAGTGCACAGCGGTAGCGGCAGTAGCTGAGCACATACCGCAACTATGAAATGCAAGTAAGGGATATGCGATCCGAGTACATCCTATTCAGTGTGTCGCACCACCAACATGTAATGTAGCGCCGCATACATCGTGCTTCGTCTCGAGGCAGCTGATACACCCCGGAACTTGCATCGTATCCTTGCCATCCATCGTGTCGCATATACGCAGAGTCCCGAAGTTACTTTGCGTCGTTGTTGGGCCAACAGAACGAATATGACATATGCGTCGATAGTCCTCATCATCGATTCCGGCGAGATATCAGCTCGTTTCGGGAACCACCCATAAAGCATCAGCAAATATTCTTATCCCACTTCGTTTTTTTTTTTTTTTTTTTTTTTTTTTACAAGACTTACTTTTTCCCCCCGTACCCCCCTTACAACGGTGAATTTATTCGAGGAAACGAAAGGAACGCTGGAAACATTAATCAAATTCGTGCCGGATTTCATGTGTTCTCAATTTTTCCCACTCCCCTGGCCGCCCGTCCAATCGCATTTTAAATGGAAGGCAGCAAGCTGTCGGGGAGTGCCGGGGAACAAGTGTGAATTATGTGCGGGTTACGTGATGCGATAGTGCCGACTCTCTCTTGCTCTATTCCACCCGTTTCGGTCCGCGTTATCTCGGGGGCCCCCTTTGGCGAAACAGAGACGAATAGCTCGGTTCTTCTCTCCTTCTTGATTCTCCGGAGTTTTCGAGTTGCCGGCAGGCGAACGTTATATTATATCTATAGTTTGACCGTATAACTAAAAACTACTTATAGATATCTGTAGAATAGCCGAGTAAGCTGACGATCGATGTTACCCGAAAGGCTCGTGCTTCCACACGCAAAGAGAACAAGAGAACGGTCGAGAAGGTGCGGGTCTTCAGGGGGCTGACGGGATGGAGTGAAACTCCGCGGATATATTTTTAATCAATTTGTTCCCGGAGTATCCTGGCGGAACTAAGTAAGCTTGAGCGAGGCGAGCATCCCGAGAGCGTTTTTCTTCGAGTAGTTGGAGGCGAGAGAGGAAGACGGCGAGCTTTGAGGGGGAGTCGAGCCCGGTGAGAAATTAATACGGCGCTTTACCACCGAGACGAAGTTGCGCCATCGGATGCAAAAGGTGAAGGTACGCGAGCGGGTCCCACGGCAAAAGGGAAAGCGCGTGACTCTCTCTCTCTCTCTCTCTCTCTCTCTCTCTCTCTCTTTCTCTCTCGCTTTCACTCCCTCTGTCACTCCCTCTCTCCGCCGGCGAATATGACGATGAAGGCAGACAGGCCGAAGCAAACGAGCGAGGCTGCGCTTGACGATGAGGAAACGAGGGCGGAGAGGGGGGCGCTCTTCAGGTAGATATTAGAGCTTTTGATCGAGAAGCGTGTAATAACTTGGGGAACTGAGCAAGTAATCATGCCTCCACGGCACGACGTAAATCGAACCGCTATCAACGAGACATCGTTACGCCCGAGCCCGTCAGCGGATAGAAATTCGCGCGGAGTTTTCAGTGACTCGCTCACACTCTCATCCGATGCGGCTTATCGGGCACCTTGAAACACGTTGCGAACCCACGCAATTTCTTGATCCGCCCGTGGACGTTCCGGAAGATGTAGCGTAAACGGGATCCTAATCGGGCTTTGGCGAATCGGATCGTTGATTTAAACGTTAGGATCAATTTAGGATCAATAAAATCCTGTCCGTTCTCTCAGACGACTGAGTCTTTGCGATGCTTTGAACTTAATCCTGGGCGAAAAGTATTCATAAGAACCTAGTGCCAATGAAATCTGACAGGGCGGTCAATGTGGTCAAACCTACGAGGCGGGTGTGCTCACTCGGCCAAAGCACCTAACGTAGACGAATAAGGCGTGATTCTCGTTTCTGCTCCTGCCGAATCAGCTCATTAATTTAAACGTTAGGATTAATCAAATCCTGTCCCATTTCTCAGGCGACTAAGACTTGACGGAAATTCGGGTCTTTGCGATACTTTAAACTCAATCCTGGGCGAAAACTATTCATGAGAACCTAGTGCCGATGAAATCTGGCAGGGCGGTCAATGTGGCCAAACCTACGAGGCGGATTTTCTCCCTCGGCCAAAACACCTAACGTAGTCGAATAAGGCGTGGTTCTCGTTTCTGCTCTTGCCTCCGATTTCGCTTCTGCTCCTGCTTCTACATTCCACGTTGCTGCTGTTGTTCTGCCTGCCGTAGAAACCTGGAGAACAAAGGGTTGCATTGTTAGTACGGCTTCGCACACGCACTGCATGTGAATTGTTCGCGGTCTACTTTATCCCTTTCCTACCCCGGTAAGGCCTCCGGATAGTTTATAGCCCAGCCCCTACCAACGTTCTACGACTTCCTAACGCTTTTCTTCGCGATACGCATATTTATAATGCTCTTAGTCGTATTCTTTTTTTTTTCCACCTCGCGTCTAGCCACAAACTAATCTTCTGCACGATGCGATACAACAAAAACATTTATTCGATAGCCTCCTAGTCCTTAAAATAAAATATCGAACCACAGCTAAAGCCGATACTCTACCGCTACAATTGGCCCTTACAAGTATGCTTTGGACTTCAAGCCAGTCCCTGCGCTTTTGTGCTCATCAACAAGCGACCAAAAATTTTGAACACCCGAAAATTAAACAACGTGTACAGCTGGTGCTTTCCTCGTACTTTCCCGACGACGGTGCCCTCCATCCCCTCCCCCTTGTAGTCAGCTCAGGGTGGAAAGAGCATGACAGCGGAAGCGGAGATGTCCCACGAGGGAACGTCGCCAGTTTGCTCGCGCCCGACTCTCGCTCGCTCTCGAGGCGAAAAGCATCAGCAACAGAAGCGGCATTGCTCTGGCGTCGGGTGAACTCCCGGAAAATTGGATTCTCGAAAAATATTTCTGTCACAGTGCAACGAGCGCCGCTGGCAAAACTGTTCTCTCGGGGTTGGTACACGGTGTGCGAGATGGTTCGTCACGGCTAGGGTAACCCCGTTCCATACATCGATGTCTCTGGCTCTATCACCCTCTCGTGGATAGATATATTGGATTTTCTATTATATGAACACGCCCCGAACGAGCGGAACTATTCGTAGTGTGGTGCACGCGTTATAGATTCCATCCACGGTAGACAATCTATCCGTGTATCTATGCGCAATGCCGAAACTCCGAGCCTATCCGAGACCGCGGAGTGGAGGAACGGAGCGCGTGTGCGTTTCCGTGTGTGTACACAGTGCGTATATCTATCCTACCGCAGACACGACCGTCGGGGCGCGAGAACATCCTGGCGAAAGGGTAATATCCTCTGTGAGGTGCGGCGGTACCAGAAGAGCGTCAGAGGCGTCTCTGCCATGTCGAAACCTCTTCTCGACACAGCACATACTACTACCACGGTCGTCAACAACAACCGAGAACTACGCTTTCACGTCGTACACGCACGTTGCACGTGTGCCGAGTGAGTCATGCATGATTTCTCTCTATTTAACACGCCGAGGCGGTGTCTCTCATTTGCCTCTAACAAACACCCTTCAGACGGAGCGAAACCTTCCGACTTTGGATGCTGATCCACTTTGAAAACTTGCGGGTTGTTGCAACAACACGGTTGCGTTTGCTTAGTTTTGATAGGCGTCGATACAACGCATCTTTTCGTGTGTGGGGACATTGAAGGGTGTTGATTGAAATGCAGGCGTTTTTAGGACCTTGTCAAGTCCAGATTTAAGATTTGAACATTTCTGCTAGGAAGGTAAAGTTGAGGAAACAAAACCCGACGCTTGGAGTATGACTGACGATTGGTTGTCAGTCGGCAGCAGGTTAGCAGCCGACGATCGGATGTCGAGTAATGTCGAGCATTGGCTAAACTCTCGATTGACAACCGCTCTGACGTTGGGCTCGATACTTGGCAAGGCCCTGCCTATCAGAGTTGAGCCGGCTCTGGCGGATCGCAATGATGCGTGTTCGGCGATGTTAAGTGGGTGTTCGCTCAAGACGTTGGACGTCTTTGGCCCATTAGCGATGTTCAACCAATGTTCAATACACAATATTTATGAACAACGAATTGTTTTTATTTTTTTATTCGCGTGACTATTGGATACTTTATTATTATTCCAAATGTCTTAATTATAGTTTTTATCTACAGTACTATAGTGATGACGACCGAAGCAATCGGTAAGTTAATATTAGATAGACGCGCAGCTTATGTATAAGATTCGCAAACATCTTTTTGAGATCAGCATAACCGAGTGCGTAAGAACGTCGACTAGAAGTCCGGTGTGTGGAGTCCAATGTGATTCTAATGTGCGAAGATAAAAACTACAAAAAAAAATAGAATGATAAAATTTGGAAGTTGCACAGATCGATAAATAGTACTTTGCGACACTGGTGCGAAAAAGTGGTCGATTCGACGTGCCCAACCTTCGTAGGTTGGGAAGTTGGCCGCATGAGCCGCTTCGAAATCTACAACGGCACGAGGCGAAGTGGAGTGTCGTTTGTAGCTCGAGAGGAAGCGGGCGCTAGCTATTTCCCAACGCCATCGGAAGAACGTTTTTTCATTCAAGCTACAGTATCAGGACAAGTGTGCGTTAAAGTGGCTACAGGCGACATAACTGTACGCAAAAGTACCTACACTGAGATAAGTGTGCGCAAAAGTATTTACAGCATTTTTCCCCCCGCTAGAAAGCGCCATTTTCGCCACGCTTCACAGGCACGAGAAACGGGACTTTTCGTGCATGTGTTACAATAGTACTTCGCGATATTATTATATGCGACAAGAGAAGCTTTTCATGAAGAGTCCCACGACTTAAGAAAACATTTTTGGTCCGAGTATCGTACAAAATTTAGTTTTCACGAGGTGTGAAAATTGTGGTTTTACGCATGCGAACCGTGCACAAACCGCAACTTTCCCACCGAGTGAAATATATATATATATATATTTTTTTTTGTTCATTAATACTTTTTATTCACATAGGCAGCCAACATTTGGTCAACGTCTTTTGATAACGTTCGGTCGATGTCATCATCCCGACGTTAACCGAGCAAAGTCGGGTCGGCGTTCAAACTCAGGCGGTCACAGTTGTTGGTCCAACGTCAGTCGGGCACTAAAACTGCTTGGATACTTCTATTTTTAGAGTGCACCATCGACGAATAGACTGCAAACTGCGCATTGCGTACGCAATAATTTTGAGCTCAGCCGTGACGCGAATTAAATCATCCGAACTGATTCATTGATTGCCACCTCGTTATAACACGAGAACGTCATTTGCAACGGCGTGAACTCGTTTCTAGCTCACTGGTCTCTTCGACACCACTGACGCGTAAAGTCTCGATACGAAATTGATATTGGAGCTGGGCGCATGCACTATCTATAGCCCGTTCCTGCATATCGTCGATGATATCTCATACAGTCTGCGCTAGCCCGAGAGAATATCCCTCGACGAATAATGGCCGACGGGGGGATTCCCTCGAATAATGCGGGATCATCGCGTGCCGGAAAGTCTGTCTCTATCCTGGGCCATTCTATTATCGCAGCCTTGTCAACCGTAACCGAAGTATACACAAAACGGATTAAATTGCTCAGATAACCCAGTCAAATTTTAATGTACCGTCGTTTAATTTCCACACGCGAGATAATATCTTCATAGCATTTCACGTTATTCCTACTACACGGTACTCTGCGAGACCTCGTCGAAGCTCTGCGCGCGCGCAACCTTACAGCGACGCGTGTAACTTCGATAATTTTAGTCGATGCAGACTACCGAAGTACGGTAATTTGCATCCATCCACAGACACACACACATATATATATATATATATAGCACGGTATACTTACGCAGGAACCAATTACACTGGCATCTCCCTGTACTCTTGTCTTGCGGATCTTCGCTCGAACGCGCAGGAAACTACGATCATAAGACGAGAATATAATTCGGCATGCGCATCTATTAAGGTCGGCGAGTACAGTTCTTCCCCCCCATAGTCGCATCCCCTTCCGTGCCAGCTTTCCGTTTTCCGTCTCGAGAGTTTCCAGCCTTTCTCTCCTCTTACCTCAGCGACAACCACTTATTACCCGAGTTCGGTCTGATGCTCCCGAGATCCCGGTATCTAGTCGCGCTGTTTCCTTAGCTGGAAGCTTCGACGTTGCTTCCCGCAGGACTTCCGAGATAACGGCTTGTCTGCTTGGCCGCCCTCATTTTCCGCGCCTCGCGCATCCCCCCCCCCCCCCCCCCCCCTCCTCGCTCCGTTATACTTGCCTCTTGTGCACTGGTAGATGTACGAGGCCCCTCTCATTCCATGAGGCAACTCTCGCTCGGGGAACTCGAGCGACGCGCAGTAAATCGTGCAACGCGATAAACCTCGCGCCAACCCTGCCCTAATCGTTTTTCCATGAGTTCTACTTCAATCCCTCCGGAGGCCTCAAGGCAACTCCTGGGTTAATGCACAGAA
The DNA here is from genome assembly GCA_963575735.1 of Amblyjoppa fuscipennis. Classification (NCBI taxonomy): domain Eukaryota; kingdom Metazoa; phylum Arthropoda; class Insecta; order Hymenoptera; family Ichneumonidae; genus Amblyjoppa; species Amblyjoppa fuscipennis. Next base: position 15,398,351 of record OY754493.1, read on the forward strand.
CTAGTCGGTTTTTTTTTTTTTTTTTTTTTTTTTTTTTTTTTTTTTTTTTTTTTTTTTTTTATTTCGCTCTTCCTCCATTCCACTCCTTCCTCGCGGCTCATTTTTTTCTTTGCTTTACAACAACATCGCAGCGAATTTCCGATAATAACTTCGATAATTTTTTTAAATTACAGAGATAAAGCTGCTCAGCTTTAATCCGGCTCGTAATAACGCAACAATCCTGCTCATCCGTGTGACAGTCGTTGACTCTGTTGGGATGTTGTTTATTAAAGGCCCGAGGCATCCGGTACTTCGGTAGCAAAATTAATTATTATCCTATTTCGTTGTTATTGTTATGACGCCCGTGTACCGTCTCGCCGTAAATCTGTTCTGTCGTCGGAGACGGATCATCCTCCGTGGGATGCGATCGTGACATTGATGATGTAATTCCTCCCTCTGTCCTTTTAATTGGGCGATTCTTTGGATAACTCGAGGCTTTCCGGATTAAACGAGAGATCGTTTGTCCTCGCTTTCGAGGGTTATCGCTTCTTGAGAAGTTATTGGCCTTATTTCCGTAACAGTAGTTGCGGCGGTCGCAACAGCAACGGGATGGCAAATGGGCGATAAAGAGGATACCGGATAGCCGATGCATAACGCCCGGCGCCTTTAGCTCCGCCGAGAGCTCGTTAGTTGCCTTTCGGCATCATCGGATTGGCTCGTTAAGGGAATGGGCTTTGAACCTCGACTGTGCAGCTACGAGCTGAATAGTTATACGCGGCGCTGGACGCGGAGAAAACCACGAGTGGCGAGCGAACCGACGCGGGACGTACAGGGGAGGCTTAATTACGAAGTCGGAATGCGCAGACTTCGGGTATAAAGCATAGTCCTACTTAGCAGGAGTCGGTGAGCTACGAGCGGGATAATTCCAGGACGCGTGGGTGCCGCTGGTGGAAAGTCACTTCGGCCACCGACACACCCGAGCTCACGGATTTCTCCCTCATTTTCCGTCCCGTTCCGGTTTCTCTTTCGCCCTGAGCTTTGTGTCTCCCCCCCCCCCTCCCCCTCCCTCTTCCTCCTTCTCACCCCACAATGGTATTCAGTCGCTACGCAAAGCTCGAGTTATTCGCATTATTATCCCGCTAACAACGCACATCTATCATACCCCGTGTTGTACTTCCAGGTTGTTACGCGAGTCTTTGCCCTTGTTACTGTAATGCGATACACTCCACAATACCATCGGTCTGAGCCGCGCCATCGAGATTTCGATCGAGTGTCACATGTTTTTCAGTTTTGGATTAATTAAGGTAAACGGCCCAATTTGTGACAGGATTACCTCTAGCATGGTCGGCTCCCCCCCACCATTAGACAGGGGAGAGCGGGACAATATGGCATTGCGGGATGATGAGACAAAACGTAGGTTTTGTAGGACAAAATGGGGCATCCAAAAATTATTGTTAGCTTGAGTTTTGCCCTCACTGGGCCGTTTTGCCCCGCTGTGGCATTTTGCCCCGACAGGGTGGTCACTAAATCGGACGAAATAAAGTTCCTGACATTTCCCTGATATTTTCGGAAATTTCCCTGACAAACTATTGAGAATTGTGAAAAAAAGTAACACGGCAGGTACATGTCATTACATATGTCATACATATGTCTTTAGATATGTTTATTTTTATTTGTTCTTTGGTATTTTTTATTCTTTGGAAAATGATATCTTTGGAAAGAATGAACAAGATAACATAAGAATTATTTTGCTTCCTTCAACGCCGTAATTTTTTCATTGAGAAGAGCTTCTTTTTGTTCTGCATTCTTTACGAGTTCTTTAAGTTTGAGTACCTGAGCGAGTTCATCTATATTCGCCGATTCAACGGTGGTTAGAATGTCCGATTATTAATAGTTATAATGAATTTGTAATCGTGATCGCGGATTTTTAATTTATGTTTTTTATTTACCTTGGACAAAAAAAAACAAAAAAGAAATATCCGTCCATAATTTTTTTTTCAGCAGTACGCAAAGAAAAATCTTCGCTCAACACTTTTTTTTTTCTCGTTTCGATATTTCGTTATTTTCCCTGACTAATATTTAATTCCCTGACATTTTCCTAATTTCCCCGACACTTTAAAAAAATCCCTGATATTTCCAGGTTTTCCAGGTTTTCCCCGACAGTGGCCACCCTGCCCGGTCTCCCTTACGCAGCCAATGGATAGCGCTCGTTCGGGGGGGGCTACAAACTGCGGCACTTGGTCCTCATTGTTTATCCCTATGATTTTACACGCTTGAAGTGAGAGACTTGTGTAGAAGTGTCATAAACTGGGCCTTTTACCTTATGGGGTTTCTAAATGAAATTACACGGCAACCGTTCCACGCCTTACAACAGTTTTGCGTAATCAGGATGATTCAGAGCGATATTGCCCGACTGTCAAATATTTTTTGCCCGCCTACGCTGAAAAGTCCACATTCCATGCCTGCAACGGGGGCGGAAAGTGATCGATTCTTGACCAGCGGGGCGAAAGTAACGCAACGGAAAAGTTGCGCTACTTTTCTGCCCGCGGGTCAAAAAGTACTGGAGCGAGTCACTTTCTATCCCCATTGCAGGCATAGAAATGTGGCCACTTTTTAGCATAGTCGGGCAAAAAATAGCGTATGCCACCCCGAGTAGAAATTTTCGAGCGTTACATCAGGCCCTGACAGGGTCCTGATAAGGCCTTATCAGGGCCTTGTCAGGCCTTATCAGGACCCTATCAGGGCCCGATGTAACGCTCGAAAATTGCTACTCGGGACTCTGAAGGAAGTACATTTTCACCTCGTGTGAATTTCTGCCCGAGCGAAGCGAGGGCATCAAACTTCACCCTCGGTGAAAAAACGCACTTTCCTCCCTTGTGGCCATGTCACCCCAATGGTGTTACCGTGGTATTACCCAAGTTTAATTGACGGTCCATTCGAACCGCCGCGCATGAGACAACTCCGCCGGTGTGAGAAGTTTCACGAGCACCGAACTTCCATCCGCAATCCGGATTTACAAGCTGCGCGGTAAAACACATTCACTTCTTACACGGAATGTCCCGCATTGCAACTAAAGACACTAAATCATTGAAAAAAAAAACATGCCGCTTCCATGCGGTGTCCTGTAATTGGGATGCAACACGCGCGGAAGCTCTTCAGAAACAAGGCGCCGACTATCGGAGGCGCACCCGGTTTTGATATTCTTCCGTTCAACCCCATCGCGACCGTTTACTCTCTCGTTTTCGTTCCCGGTCGCTAGATATGCGCGGTACGTGCCTCCATACCGCAGATTATACCGATCAGCATGTGAGAGTATGAAACGTCGAGCGGCGAGAAAAGCTTATCCCGAAAGTTTGCGTTTAGCCCGAATGCTCGCGCGGGAGATAAAACCGTCGGTTATATACCGGGACGGGTCATACGTGGACGTATATCCGAGTGCCGCAATCCCCGACGATTCTCCCGTCGTATTCTCTGACGTGGGAGTATCATAGCGCAGATTAAACTGGCGACTGGATAATGGAGATGTAAATCACTCTACGCAGCCGGCAGTCGGGATCCTACGAAATAGAACGTGTTTATCCGCAATTATACCTAAACATGCCCAAAAGCCCTTGGGCAATCCGATGTGTGCGGTGAAACCCTCCGCCCGGTCTGTTGTATATTCAGCGGCTATTGCTTATTGAACATAAACTGCGCACATACTATTATGACACGGAGTTCCGCGATCGCTCAACGTTCAACTGCCAATATCGATTCGAAAGATCAACCGCTGCCGGGCTATCCCGTTCGAGCGAGTATTACACATTGGGCAAATTAAATTTCAAGGGTCGGAGCGGCGATCGGGGGCGCGAGGTACGAGAGGAATAACCCCGGTTTCGGAGGGAATGGGCTAGCCGCCTCTTGCAAAATTGCTGGATAGCTGGCTCTTCCCCGGATAGATGGAATCACTGCGGCGTTGCAGGTTTCTCTCGCTCAGCGATTCGCGGTCGGCAAGGGTATTACACATAACCGGATCCTTGGTGGAGGAGGCGACGAGAGCGTCCGGAACGAATTTAAAAATCGCTCACTCCCCTCGATCGAAGCTTCGCGTTCGTTCTTCGGTTTCCGTTTTTTTTTTTTTTCATCCTTTTTTGACGAAACGGTGGCCCGCCCCAGCCTGGCGGCCATGCCGACCGGATCTCGAGGATTAAATTGGCTCTTTGCCTCCCCTCTGGTGGGCCGCTCGCAAATCCCTTATATAGGTGCGCTGCTTTTTCCGACCGTCGTCTGCTACCTCTCCGCCTCTCAGTGTCTTTTTTTTTCTTCACTTCGACCTACAATTAGAGCGGGAGGAAACAGCGACAAGGCGGATGCTGGAAGCTGTCGAGTATCAGAAAAAGGAAAAAGTGTCAACAACTAATTTCGTTCGGGGGCGCAAAAGTGTTGGTAAGAAAAACTATGAAAACGGAGGGACGGAAGGTACGGTGAGAAGAGACGCGGCACTCTCGATCGATCACTCCCCTGTTTAATTCATGACGAGGATAATGAAAATTCATTATGCCCCGAGCAGCAATGAATATCGAGCAAGGGTCGAGGCGTTACCGAGATGCTGGTACCCGTCCGGAAAAGCATCTGCGGCGACGACAATCGCGCGACGTCGCCGAACACGATTAGAATATATACGCCGAAGAGTGCTTGCATGCAATTAATATTTCGTCACGGTAATCGGCACGGAGCATTGAAAGTCCTGTTCTTCGGTTCGCCGCCAATAATCAAATGCTAAACATGACCCACTCGGCGGTAAGCGGCATCGTTCATTCAGGACCGCGCAATAAATCTTCGTTTTTCTTTGAGCGCAGCAGTATTTTACGTCCGGTGAATCTCTCGACTTTCACGCTGTCCTCGGCGTTGTCGCACGCATGCCGTTAATGGGCCTCTGACTGAGAAAAACCGGATGACAAATGGATCAGATTCTGGAACGAGGATAGCCTCACCTCCTCAGATCGATCCTGTTCTTTCCGCCAACGAATTGTCGACGTCTGGTGGAAACAAATAAGCAAATAATTTTTTACTGCTCGAACAGAGCTCGAAATAGCTGACCGGGCAATTTTTTTCTTCCACCGGAAGATCGATCTACGGATACCTTAAAAACCGCTTCATATCCATCCCGTCTTCATTACGAAAATAGCCGATAATTAAATTACCAATGTAAAATGCCCGAAGATCACGGAGAATTATTTTATCTCGTCCCTTCCTTGCTCGCTTCCGTTATCGCCGTTGCTCCCCGCATGAATTATTCTCGAAGCTCTTCGAGATGAGGCCGACTTATAACATCATCTCTCGCTGGGTCATCGTACTTCGTTTAATTGCGGAACCCTCCGGGTGCAACGTTCTCCCGGTATAATCATGGAGATTCGGTGCAAAAGGACTAACCGGCTATGTACAAACGGAACGGTAGATACGCTTGAGAAAAGTGAACGCATTGGTGCATCGGGGAAAATACGTATAACAGATACGACTTGCACATTGCGCTGAAGCGAGGCGTATACACCGTTGCGGCACGATGAACGGGCACGGGAACAAATTACAAATGGGTGCCAGTTTACCGTCGGACAATACGTTGCACCGACGTCGCTTATGTCTCACCCTCTAACAAGTACGGGTACAAATGTACGCGTGTCGCCGCATAAGTATACACGGCCTAACGAAGTGGATGACGGTACGGACCGGTGGCCATGCACGGATGCACTCGCGCATAGCATTCATATGGCAGAGGCGGGTTGCAAAGGGGGTTGGCAAAAGGGGTCGGTACACACGCTCGGTTTTGTCCGCCCCCCCCCCCCCCCCCCCTCCCGGGCTGCAAACTTGTTTGCGGTGGAAGGTGCCATTTCTGTTGTCCCTGCTGCCTGGTCTCTCTCCGGTGCTGCCAGTGCCTACGGTAAGTTGGGTCCATTGCAGGCGCATATTATTAGCGTTGCCGCACAGTGCCGCAACACTGCAAGCCGTTCGTCTCTGCGGCGCAGTAAACGTTCCGTTAACGGTGCGTGGTTCTTCGCTCTCCGGCGCGATATACCGAGAGCTCAGCCAACCTTTCGACACGCGAAGTCATCGCGAGTCCCCGCGAGCTTTCGTCGAGTGCGGTCCACTCACCCAATTTGTCATTAAAAACAAAAATTATCACGGAAACGAACGAGGCTGTCGACTCTTTTCTTAAGGATAGCCTTATTAGAAATGTGAGGGGGCCACGGCAGAGGGGCTTCGCTGAAGGCGGTATTCACTGTGCCTGAGAGAAAGTGCAAAGGAAGATAGACAGATAGACAGATTTATTGTACAATAGGACCTGCGGTCCTCTAGGCACATACAATGAAATATAAAAATAACAGAAATAACATGTGAACGATGAAAGTAACGAAACTTAATAGCCTGAAACATAGGAAAAAGGTAACAAAACTCATTAAACTCCAAAATAGCAAAATGGTAACGAACCCCAAACTTGAATCTGAACAAGTAAACTCTCTTTTTAGCAGGTGTGCTAAAAATATATGAACGCTTCGTTTTTTTTTTTAACGGCAATTGAAAACGACATCGTAAATCTCTTTCAAATTTGGACACTGTCTGTAGTAATGTATGCTCTACTGTCAGTTCGTTTTTTTTTTATTTTAATTGAACAGAAATTGGCGGAGAAAAACGCTACATTGTATCCTTTTTGAACTGAGATCCGATATTTTCCATGTTAAAATACGTAACTTTGAAATCACTTTTCAATAGAACTGAACCGTCAACAAATCTTTTAAAATATCAACAAATAAGTGTGTGTTTTTTTTTGTAGACCACACAAGTTTGATCAAGATCGAACAGAAACGACTTGTGGTAAGGATATCCTCAAAGTCGCTATGTCCTCTTTCCGCGTTATTTTTACCCTCGCCGATTGTTTCCTCTTCCGCCCGGTTTCTCTCTCTCTCTCTCTTTCTCCCCTCAGCTGTCCAACGATTCGACCACTTGCGTGCGAAGCGGAGCGTCAGACGCATTCCGCATCCCCCATATAATGCTATCGTTGCGCACAGTCTGCAATCCGGAGACTCTCACTCTCAGGCATTTCGAACGTTCGCACAGGGAGCCGGAAGGCTGCACCCTGCACGCGGTTCACCAAACGCACACGAGCATGCACTCTCGCCCTCCTTGCGAATATATCTGGCAGCGGTGATCTAAATTATAACGCTAAATTTGGCTCCGAATCGATTCCACACAAATCGAGGATCCCGGCGGCCTCCAAGCACGGCCTATCGCCGACTGTATCTTAATTGTGAATTGGATTCGGGCTTCCGGAGAACGGGAGATCTACGGGGCAAGAGAGAACGGGAGAAGGTAGCTAATAGAGAAAGGACAGCGAAACAGATATAGTGGTCGGTACAGAGCAATGGTGGAAACAGCCCTGCAGGAAAGTGCTCTGCATCCGGTCGGGGCATTTCCTTCGGAGGATTTCTATCTCCCTCGTTCTTCGCTGCCACGCTACAGATCTCTCCTGCCCGTTTTGCGTTCTCACTGGGAATCCGCGCCAAGTGCCCTCTCCCCCCCCCCCCCCCCCCCCGAAAGTTTTCGCGGTTGCAGGAAAGTTTGGCCCGCCGTGGCTACAATTCGCCCCGGTGCTCCTCTCTACCTGCACGGGAGTTGCCGCGATACATTCACGTACGTCCGTCCGTCCGTCCGTGTGCCAGACGAGAATCCGGCTCGCCCTGCTGGATCTCCACCATCGCGGTAACAGCCGCGAGGCCAGCCGCGGGCAACGGAGCACGTTTTATCTCGCAGGAAAATTCACGTTCGGAATTAATTACGTGCCGCACGAGACGGCATAAATCGGCTTACAGTCCGTCCACGATATTCCTCTTGCTGCGCCGAGCTTGCCCAACACGTGAGCTTCGAACGACTTTACCCTACCCGCGTATACCTCGCTGTCGTTCACTCTCCGTAATATATTTTTACTTCGTGTTACGTTTTTTTTATCCTGCCGTTTCGGGAACCTCATCACGGCTGTTGAAATTGCGACCGAAGTTTGGTAAACAAGTAAGCTGCAAAACAATTGAAAATTGAACGGACAATTGAAGGTGGGAAGAGAGAGCTCGCTGCAACTCCAACATGGCTTTTAATTCTTTATTAATTCATTTTTAATTTAATACGTCGTGCTCCTATAGTGATATATGTTTGATGGACACTTTAGAGCCTTGCGTCAAGTTCTGATGTATCGCTCCAAATGTTATGCACAATTGAGGACTCATTTATAATTAAATCAGACTACATCGCGTGCGGAGCTGAGATTTGTTGGCGCGGGAGCGTTCAGCGTGCGTTCCTTATTTTATCCGTTTCTATCGCTGCCCACATTCGAGATGAATTCCAAATATATTCCAAATGTACATTCCAGAGAAGAATTAAAGATATTTTTTGTAAAGTCACTTCCGCTCTATACATGAAATACTTTATTTCCGGTTTCGAAAACCAAGATTTTTGGGCCGTTAGTGACATTTTCCCGTATGACGAAACTTCCCGTTGAAAGCCAAGATTTACAAACCCGAAATGACGTCACAACGGAATATTGAAATGTTTCTCTGTCGGTAACTCTCGTTCTTAAGTTTTATTGGAGTCATTCAATCGGAATTTTCCTCTGCTGGCTTCGCGGACGTCATCAAGGAAGATTGCGCGATACCGATATTTATAGAATCGTTATCGATGGTGAATACACAGTTGTTTCATTGTGGTCGGTGAGGGAGACGAAAGCACAGAACAGTCGCAGCTCCGAAAGATTCCATCGACACGCAAATTTTCGTTGCGGGAACGCTGCCACTTGTACGTCAGCGTCAGCTTCATCTATAAGTAGGACAAGATGTATACACACATCTGTACACAGCCGTGGAATTCACCCCATGCGAGCAGGTGCTCCGAATAGCGGGAACGTACAACAAACAAGGAATAAGCTGGGTATGCTCGTTGAAAGCACTGAGCTTCCAGTGGGGATGGATCACTCTGGCTGTGGCCCTTCCGTAGGGTTTGCCAGCGCACGCATACCGACTCCCACGTCTCTGCCAATCGAGCCCGCTGAGCTTTCTCCGTGTTCCGCTGGCCACGTACACATGCAAAGCGAGAAAGCCGGATTTATCCTTGCGATAAATGGTGAATGCGTAAGTGGACGCGGGCTCACGTACCGTCGAGGATAGGCTATACCATGGTCGGCTAGCCCCGTCGGCTACCTAGCTGATCCTCTCGATACGTTCGCCAGCAGCTTTGCCCTCGATCACTCGCAACCCCGTTGGGAACATTTCCATCCATTCTCTGCGTCTCATTCTAGATCGATTCCAGCTTTCGCCCCTCGGCACGGCATTCGCCTTTCTTTGTTTTCTCGTCCCCGGCAGAAAAAAACTATTAATTCCCCACGAAAATACCGCTCGGTCGATGTTCTCGTTGTTTCTGTTATCCAATCTGGAGCAATCCCTTGTTTTCTCTTTAGATTCAAGTGACGACTGTGTTGCAAAATATAAAATGCAGCTGCGCGCCCTCCTGTATGGTACTCGAATATGATGGAATTCTCGTATCAGACGCTCACTAGGGAAACGCATGACATACTCCGCAAATAGCAAATAAGGCCCCGAAATATATGCGCGCTCCCCTAAAGTTTGCGCTGACTGGTCTGGGTTCCGCGTCCCCCCGTGCCCTCTCCCGCCTCTCACGACAGACTAAAATTAAGCGACCGCGAGGCGCGATTCCCGTTTCGCGAACTGCATAATGTTCTCCGGCGTTGTCGGCGTGACCCCGGTGGGACCTCGCGTGCTGAAGCCGTAACTAAAACCGGCGAGGGTGTTGCCGTAGTGTTCCTCGGGAATAAGGGAGCGAGGAATTCAAGTGAGATACGTAGAAACTATAATATATCCAACATACCGACGGTGATATTAGATAGCGCACAACACGTATGTGGACACAGAGGCGGACACTGTACGCCTGCAAATGTCGTATTATCCAAATACCGCGCTCCGACCGGACAATTTGATCTCCCACCGAAGTTGTTCCACGAACAAGCTTTGTAAAAAGTGTCATGCGACTCGGCACTCGCAATGGCGTATTCTTTCTGTTCTGACGATCGAATCAACGATGACCGTGTTGTACTCGCACAAAAAAAAATTGACCCGCGCCTCCCCGAACTGTCTTCCTGGTAACCCACTTCAATGCTGTAATTTCAGAAACGAGCGTACAGTGGATACAGGATGAATACCTCCTCGTGCATGCCGAGCCGCGCCACGTATGTGCATTCGTGTATGCGAGAGTAGGCTACGAGCACAGTTGGCACTCAAGGGGCTTTATGCTCGGTCGGGAGAAGCGCGGAGCGACGTAGCGACACAGATGAGAGGATAGAGCTAGAATCCTACCGGCTTGCCCGCTCGCACAGCATACGTTGGACGTTATTAGTATTCCGTTTGTTTCGCGGTACCAGATGCAGTTAACCCGGGACCACGAAGCAGCAACACGTCACGCCCGACCCACAACGATATTTTGCCGCCCCCCCCCCCCCCCCCAGTTGCGGGGTTTCAACTATAGAACTATGGCTACGGCCACCCGCCGAATCTACTATCAGCACCAACCCTAGACTAGCGTAGTGGTACAACCGTTCCCGCTGGTACCTCTTAAGGTTCACTCGAAAGCTAACACCACCATCCTCCAAATTATCGATAGCATGATATCGTTGTTCGCGCCCTCCATTGCTTTCGCCAGCTCGCTCAGCCTTTCACCCCTTTGCCACCTCGATGGAGTGCGATCAAGCCGCGATTGGATTCCAACTTTCCACTTGCCTGGTCGCGGTTTCAGTTATTACCGAAACCGAATATCAGACTATCGCGTTCGAATTGTTTGCTCCTGAAAGTTTCACCTACCGACATCGTCCTCTCCCGCATAGCGTTCATCCCTATTAAGACGGAGTCACCAACACCTTTTACTCGAAAGAGAAGTCAGGCGGGACATTCGTAGCTGGTGAAAACAATTTTGTTTACCGCGACGTGCCTCAAGATTCCGTATGGTTAAGTAGGTACACTGCTGTTCATGAATGCCTTGTTTTTTTATTTTTTATCTTCCTGGATATCTTGCTCTATGTCTTCACGGGGTCGAAGATGTCAAGAACACCCGGCAAGACATCCGGCAAGACGCAAGGAAATCCAGGCATTCATGAATAGCAGTGTACAATAGACAGGACTGCGGGTTAGATAGCAGGTACCCGAGTAGACATTTTCGCGCGTTAAATCGGGCCCTGACAAGGGCCTGATGAAGCCTTATCGGGACCCGATGTAACGCTCGAAAATGTCTACTCGGGATTGTTCGTTGCGTAAGAGCCTGGTGATAGCAACGTCCCTCACGATTATACTCTCCCAACTCTCATGACGTATTTCACGAAAGTGGCTGTTGGCCGCGAACTAGAACGAGTCCTTATTCGCGGTAGTGGAAATAGAGAAGTCGGCGCGTGGGATAGGTACGCGGCCGCTGACCGAGAGAGGGAGAGAGAGAGGGACTGGATGAGTGGCCAAGCGAACGGGGCTTCGGTTAACCTCAGCCCTTAACTGGCGGCGGGTCACGTGATTTGATCGTTAGATCAACGGGGGCCCTCGCAGCCAGAGCCAAATTAGAAAGCGGGGTAATTGCAGACCGTTTGCACGCCACCGGCAACTGACCGAGATGCTACCGATGCTGCCGCTGCCACTGGTGTGTGCCAAGCGAGCGAGAGAACGAACTGTCCGCGGGCCTGGAAGGAGCGAGAGAGGATAATAGGGTTGCTGACTACTTGCTGAGCTTCTCTCTATTGGCCGTTCATGGCATCGTCCTCTCCTCGACTCTCTTGATTCGCCGGGTGCATCGGGACCACTTCACCGCATCGCAAATAAAATGAGCAAAAAAGAAGGCGAAGAATAGGAAGGAGGTGAAGGAGAACAAGAAGACGAGAACGAGGGTTGGGCTAAAGATGCGACGAAAGAATTTCGTATCGTTCCTGGTGCCTGGAAAAATGCACCAATGAAATTTCTCCGAGCGAGACGCCAAAGGCCGAAATCTTAAAAGTCGTAAACCCAATTTTCGGTGGAGTTTCACTTACACGGCTAAAAGTCTGGCGGCCGATCGAGAAGAGAAACTTTGTAAGCTCCGCTGGAAAAATCTGTCGCGAGGTGCAGGGAGATACGTGAGGTATCTCATACGAAAGTAGATGAAGGGCCAGGGCGATAAAGGGATAGGAAGGTTATATCCGTCGAGCGGATGCTGAAATATGAAGGGTCTCGAGTGCATCGGCTTCCAATCAGCCATGGGCACTCTCCGGCTCTCTTGGCGCGAGAGGATAGAAAAGTGCTGACCTGTACTCGGCGATTCCACCGTGACGCTCTCGAAGTCGATGCCTCCTGTTCGAGGCATGCATAGTTACAGCTGCAGCCGGTGTCGCGTGCGCCGGAGCTCGACACACCGGCGAACTTCATTATGTATGCAAACTCGTGCAGTTACCGCGTTTCAGCAGCCTTCTATCGGGGTATTGCTCCCACCTGCCCATCCCAACCGCATGCAAAAATGTTGACTGACAATGAGATTCGAAGCACACGTACCTCTGTACTCTTCGTCCCACGATTTACGCCTGTGCGGATGACGAAAAAAAGGTTCTCTACACGCTTCGTTTCGTCGATCTAGTGTTCCAATGAAAAAAAAAAAAAAAAAAAAAAAAAAAAAATCCATGGCAGACAGATTCGATAATTCTCCGAAAGTGAATCGAGCTGTGCCGAGGAAGCGCTCGCATCGAATATAAATCTACTGCGGACTTTTAGAGAAGCGTCCCCATTGAAATTCCACTACGGAATGGTCGTCGCGAGGAGACGAAAGACTCACGGAATACTTCATGAAGCTGCGATATGCCGGTCGGCGCAGTCTGGCACTTCGCGCTCCCCCAAGGGGTGGTTCCGCACTTCAATACGGCCCGGCGACTGTCGCCGGTGAATCGACGAATGCTGAATGACGCGCAAGAAAGGACCCGAGGAATCTTGTCGGCTAGGGTTTCGTTTTTTTTTTTCGCTGCTACTTGGGCGTCATTTAAATTCGCCGCGAATCGTGATTGCGCCGTTCGCCCGCTCCTCATTCGTGTGTCCGTCCCGCTCGGCTGGATTTCGCTGATTCGATTGATCCTCCGGTCTGTTCTCCAATCCTTGCGTCGTCTCTTACCGTTCTCTTGTAATCGTGAACTGGAGAGCAAAGCGAGCAAGGAAAACGTCCATCTCGCCTCTCCAGTTTTAAGGCACTTGTAGGGTGACCTACAGTTTCAGTTTAAAACTTTCCCTCGCCTTAAACTCGCGGTCTTACGGCGTGAACGGGACTCGGCGAAGAACCCGGTATTCAACGCCAATCTACAAGTGAAAGCATTTCTTTTTCTCACCCCATCCAGCAGCTCCGACGAACTTTCGTACCTCGGGCGTTTAACCCCAACGGAAAGATTCTCCTACACCGCTGCTAATTTTTTTTTAATCATTTTTTTTTTTTCGTTCATCTTACTTTTGTTTCTTCTTTTGCTCCGCGACTTTCTTGGACCAATGACCGCGCCTTATCCCAAGAGATAAGATATAGAAGTTCCCGGGCTTGCATTATGTTCAGATGAACTTCGCAGAAATATAGATTGGGAGCGAAAAAGAATATTGACTAAGACAGAGTGTTCGTCATCATCATCTTCGTCGCAAAGAAGGGTCGAAAAAGTTTTCCATCGGTCTCTTTGGTTTCCACTGTGGAAATGGCTGGACCATAAGTAGCAGTGAGTAACCGGCGCCGGTGAAGCAATTAGCCACTCCAATATTTGCACGGAAAAGAGAGTTTCGGAGGGAAGATAAGTATCCGGTCTCTTCGTTAGCCCCGAAGCATCTGCTCGGCAACCGAGCATTATCCAGGTGGCTAATAGCTCCGCAGCGTCTTCCTCATTCGTTCTTTGCTCCGCGAAAATTATTGTGTCGCTCGGATGGTTTCGCCCTTCACAAGCAGCCACTAATTGAGTCGTTTAGTTGTTTGGAAGATGAAAACTGATGAATCAAAGGTACGCCAATAGTTCTGGCCGGCAGATTTGGTCCGCGAATCAGAACTGGAAGTTGGAGCTAATCAATGTCTGTCATGAGCGATACGCGTCTTACACGCAGCATTTACTCTCTGACGAGAAGCCCATAAGAAAACTCAGGTTTACAAGTTCATGACGTATGTGCGAGTCTAGGGAACTGACACTTTTCATCTTCATCGAAGGTGTTCGGCGGGGGTTCGCAACGACGAGGTTTGCCGAGTTTCTCGGTGGCTTCGTGTGAGTGACTCGGAACTTCGTCTGGGGTCGAGACGAGCGAGGAACAAAAGGGAAGAAAAAAAATGTAGGGGCCGTTTAAAAATTTATGGTCTATCCATTGTGGGGATTTGCGGTGTCTGGGGTTAACCCGCGTCACGGTGATAAATCCACCAACGACAGACGCCAATTGACATGGTGAGGGCGCGAATACCCTGCGCGACGCAGTGCCGGACGACTAATCTCAACCGACTGCTCGCTTTGGTACTCGGTCGATCTTCCGCTCGCCGACTCTATTTCATTCGTCCTTCGCTGAGGTAAATTGCCCTATTACAGATAATGCTCCAATTACCTTCGTCCGTGCTTCAGCCATACGTTTCTTCCTCCACCGTTCGGTCCCTATACTGGCGCTGGCATTGATCAGTACTTGGGCATATTCCTTGCGTTTAAATGGGATTTCCCTTGGATGATCGGTAATCAAGGGCTAATGCATCTAAGATACACTCTCCCTTGGGACGCAACCCAACCCAACCCAATCCAACCCGTGTTCAGAAGGTTCTAAAACGTCGAAAAATCACATTTAGAAAAAATGTCTGGATAGATGCATATATGTATGCACACCCAAAAAAAATCATTTATTTGACGGCCATCGTTTATTTGGTTTAAGTAAAATAAACTGTGGCAGTCAAATAAATGATTTTTCTGGGTGTATGTGTGTCAGGCTTGCAAAATTTAGCCGTCCACAACTCAAAAACGGTATTATTAATCGGGTTGAAATGTATTGTGGACCTCTGTTAATTACAATCTACGCTATGATTGAAACATTCGTTAACATTTCATCGGATTTTGAGATTTTTGAAAAAAAAAAAGTGTCTTCGCGCTCCAGCTTTCGCAAATTTTGAGTCACCGCGCTGAAACATTCTACAGTAGCCCAGCATCGAGCGATTTTTTTTCTTTCAATTAAAAAGATGACGTTTTCGCGAATACGTTTGCTTAATTCCAGGTGAATTGAATTTTCACTGCGAGGAAAGCGTAAAACGGTGAAAAGCGGCGATCGATGTTTCGAGACTAGCACTCGACGGTTTATGCGATGCGATATACGATAGTCTTGCCCCGGGGGAGGGAGGGGGGGGGGGGGGGGGGGTTGGGCTATAGCATGATCGCGTGAGTAACGCCTCGTGTCCGTACAATTCTCGCACAAGTGCATCGATTCGTCTTAGGCGGTGTGTACAAATACACACGCAAGGAATGTTTCGCCGGAATGGAAGAGTGGAGAGAGCGCAAAAAAAAAAAAAAAAAAAAAAAAATGGCAAAAAAAAAAGAATTCCCGCTCAGGCACGTAAGGGAGGAAGGAGGTGCGCGGCCGCGCCGTCGAGACTGTCTCGCGGCGAGTAGGAACTCTGTGGAAAGTAGTGCTGGTCGTGTTCGGGCGGGCGAGCGAGCGTCTGATGTGGTTTCGGTCTGACAAAGTAGGCACGCTACTACTCGCCTCTACGTAACCGTAAGAGCCTGCACGGTAGGTGCAGAGAAACCGCTCGTGGCCCTTGGCACTCTCTTACTGTGTAATGCAGTGTGGCTGGTCGAGAGCCGGAGCGACACGGTATCAACGAAAACCCTCACCATTGTAAATCCCGTACGCAATTACGATAGAGCGTAATGCAAGAAGAATGTTAAATTCAATAAGGTATAATTACATCGGGCAGGAAATTCGTTCGAGGTCCTTTGGTAAATAGCGATCACTTTGCGGTAACCTTCGCTCGCTGCGCGTACCCGATACGTGCACTTCGCCTATGCTCCAGCGTACACGTTCCAGTGGATCGGAACGATGGTTAAACTAAATAATTTTCCCCACCAACGGCACGCGCTGCTAGAAGTCACGGTGTATAACCTTCCGGCTGACTTCACCGCGTTCCGTATGCATGTTTAATGATGCCGAATAATTAATCGATACCTACAGTCAACCCATTACCATATACCGCGATTACCATAGACCATTGACGAAGACTTGTACACAGACCCAACCCCTTCCCCATTTCGTCGTCATTAGTTTGCTCGCCGGATGTAAGGCGAGACGAAATATTGCCATCGTCTTAAACTTACCTCGGTCCAAAATATGATCAATTTCGTAGGTACTTTTTTTAGGTCATCACGTGAAACAACCCGTGAAGAAATGCGTTAGGGAATCCCGACTTACGATCGGATACCGATGGGCATTTGTTAGGGATTCTCCAAATAGGGCGTCCTTGTAAGAATCCAGACAGATCCCGATTGGAACCTTACAATAGCGCACTAGTCGAGTTCTAGCGTTATTGCAGGAACATTCTGAGCAGGGCGTCCTTATAAGAATTCACATGGTTCCCAATTGAGATGTTAAAATCGGTCATGAGTGCAGCTTGGGACGTTTCGGGTTCACCCTAAGCAGAGCGCCCTTATAAGAATCCAGTTGGATCCCGATTGGAACCTTACAATAGCGCCGTAGTTGAGTTCGTGGGGCAGCAAGGACTCGCCCAGCTTGTAGTCAGCATTTGTCAGGAAACATTTATTCTTAGATCTTTTCGATAAGACACCCATTCAAGCTTTTAGTGTTCAAGCTCATGCATCCGTTTAACAAGACGACGAGATTAAGAGTTACGCGAAAATTTGTATCAGCTTAAAAAAAAGTAAACGAAATTCACTTATGGTCGATTGTCTATTATCAACTAATTAGTGAAAACAAATAAAACCCGTAAATTGTTTGTTGATCAATTAATTGTTACTCAAACTGTTGAGTGACAGTACGCAAGGGATTGTTAACTGTTAACTAACTCATTATCCGAAAGCATTTATAATTAATCAACAACAGTTAATTGGTCGGCTACTCATAGTGGATCAATAATTATTGATTATAGCAGTCTCACTATGTATATGAATATGAAAAAGGCTTCGTGCTCCGTGCATACGTTTTACGCTCATAAGCATTATTATTATCGGTATTGAGGTAACAAAAAATCATCGTCGATACAATATTTTTGTTTTGTATCATGGATCTTTTATTTTGACCTTCTCGTCCGTTCGCTCAGTCTCGGCGCTTTTCTCGCAGTGCAACAATAGACGATTATGCGAAGCCATAGTCATGACAAACGGCAGAGGCAGCAGAGTACGAATACGCAATTGCAGGTAGGCTGTCGGTAATTGGAGAGGTCTGTAACTGGATAGAGGCGAAACTACTGGCGACGAGGCTTCCGTCGCCACGCGACGCTTGCGTTTCGAAACTTGAGCTGTGCATCGCTTTCTCCTTGAGTTCCAACGGCATTTTTGTCGAACCCTCATGTACGTTATCGCGCGCGAGCTTGCGTGCAACGTTTCACGTAGCGAAAACGCATTCGAAAGTCTCGAAAGATCATCGAACGTTATTGCACGTTAGAATTACAATTGACCAATCGTTCGACTATTCGGATCCTAAGCCCATCCGCCGAATATCAATGCGTCGCGACGCCTCGACAATGCTGATTAGCACCGGCCGGCACTATCCGATAGTGTAACAATTATAGATTTGCAGTCGCATTATTATCGTCGTTACGGTGCAGCCAAAATTCGCAGAGAGAATCCCAGTAAATTTGGATCCGTGTCCACTGTCGCGCAAATGGCGATGAATACTTGAAGAGGATTTTCGGTATTTCGAATGGACCACTCGGAGCGCCACTCTGCATCGTTCCCATTTTATACACGTTCGAATATTAATCTATAATCGGGATTCTCAGCGCCATGGACTGGCAGCCGATGCGATTATTCCTGAAGCGCTTTTCATCAGCGATGTGTGCGACGAAACAATACACATTCGCTGGTTTTATGGAGAGAAAGAGATGTGTGCGTCAGTTAATTAGTTCACATCGGTGCGCCGATACTGATTATGCGGGATCCGTCGGTGAGCCGAAAATAAAAAAAAAACAAAAAAAAAAACCGTGTGTTCATTAATTCGTATGTTTCTGTCACTCGTTGCATTCGAGATACATTCCAGGGAAAAATTTTAAATGTGCTCTGTAACGTCACTTCCCGTATAACAATCTCGCTTTTCAATCGTAAGTGAGGTCAAGCGAAAGAAATTAAACCAATCGCTGTGACGCCACTTCTGCTTTCACAATTTCAGTTTTTAACAGGAAGTGACGTTAAACCGTAAATACGTTTCTTAGGGATCGAACATTTAATTTTTCGACCGAAAGTTACGTCGACGGGAAAAACCTCACTTCAGGCATGAAAATCTAACGTTTCGAGCGGAAGTGACGTCATACCGAAAATACGTCACTTCCTGTTTGAAAGACGAATTTTCCAAGCGGAAACGACTTATTTTCTGGATGTATCCTCGAATGCATCCAGCGACAGAAACGTGAAAATGAGTAAAATCCGAGCGATACGTCTCAAATGTATTCGGAATTAATCTCGCACGTAGCCAGCGACAGAAAGAAATTAATTACTGAATACCCGCAAACTGTCGGACGAGAAGTGAAGGGAGGTTGTTTATGAGGCTTGATCAATGACGATATCGCCGTCTTCGTGTTTACCGCATGAGACGTTTTCCCTATCCAAACTGTGTACTCTACGAAATACGGAGTGTCCACGACATTGTCGGAGCAGCGCGACCCGCACGTACGGGTGATGTAGGCAGAGGAATTCTTTGGAGCCGCGGCGATGCGAGCAGCAGCGGCAAACGAGTGTATTCACAAGGGAGCATCGGATACAATGGTGAACGAAACCAACAGAAAAATAATCTTCGAAGATGTGTGTGCTTTGTCACTGAGAAAGGTGGATCGGTGAAGCGGCCCGCGAGAAAGACGCGAGAAACCGATATCTGATCAGTGGATGCGGATTTTCCGTCTCGCCGTTACTTCCTCGTGCGTAGTCGGTCGCATTTTTCCTCGTTCCATTTCGTCGATCCTTTGTAGCGCCGTTGTAGTCGGTCGCATTTTTCCTCGTTCCATTTCGTCGATCCTTAAAGATTGCGCGAATGTCGTTGTTTATTGCTCGTCGGTTGAGCATGAAGTTTCTGCGATGCGAAATTAACGTCATTCAGTCCTATCGGGTTGGAGCAGGACATTAATTCGCAGTATTCCATGTACATGCCAACTATGATCCACCTGCGTGGACAGACCGTGAGGAGAGGAAAATAGAGAAGCGTTTATAAACATGAAAGAAAAAACAGCCAGCCGCGAAATTGATTATTCACTCAGTGGACTTGTTTTTTTTTTTTTTTTTTTTTTCGATTATTCCCTTCTATTTATATGCGTCATCGGATTATCGATAAAACGATAACAAATTGGAATTCTTCTGGGTTGACAGGATCCATGAATAAAGAACTTTATGCAGATTCAATTTATGTCTTCGATCGTGTCATTTTTGTGGCGCTCGCTGCATATCTCAGCTATATCAACTTCTACGTTTTTTTTTTTTTTTTTAACCTTCGTCCTCGATCTCCGGTGTACCATCGGACTTTTTTCCCGCCGTTAGAAAGCGTATCTATCCACGAATGCGAGAGAACCGACGTTATTGTAGCAGCAATCAGCGAATCGTCCGTACTACACCGACGCAACAGGAAACGTTAATGAAAAAATATTGTTACGGCAGAAACGGTGACGTAGCGGCGGCGCTGTTTCCATCGGTATGTACATCGTTCCCCATTCCCTCTCCCTCGCTCGGGCCAGTAATATTTCCGGTCATCACGTAGGGAACCGTGCAGCTGGGATGTATACCCCCGATGGAAATGCAAATTTCAAATTCAAATACAATCGGAGGCGCGAGCACGACTATGAAATCGAATAGAGCTCTGCGGCTCCGGTCGCAGCAGTTTGGATCCAAGGACACTCCAATACGAGAACCACCGTCACCGGTACTCCCAAAAGCTACATACCTATACTGACGTTCCACATTCCCACTGCCTCCCGCTCTATCCGCATCCGGACTTCCTATCAACGAGCCATCCGCCTGGCAAACTTTCCCGGAGGTGGCGAGTTTTTTTTTCGCCTCTTTTTTCTTAAAAAAAAAAATAACAGCCGAGTGGCCTCATTTTGAGCGAATCATTCGCAATTTCGCTGTGGAAAAGGGTCTTGCTTCAGAATCTTCGTGCAGCTGTTTTTTCGACAGCCAATCGGAGGGTGCAGTTGCAAGGTATTATTTTTTTTTTTTTTTTTTCAACTCCCCACTGCCGGCTAGGACAAAAAGACGGGAGTTTCAGTGAAGACCCCTTTTTGCTGCTTTCAGTGTCTTCAAGTGTCTGTCGGAACGGCTCAGTGTCTCAGAGAATCTCAATGTCTGACAGAATTTTTCGGCACATTGGAAGGGTGTTCGTGGCAAAGGGAATAAAAAAAGAAATGTGAAGTGGCAGAGTTAATTAACTTCTAAAAAAGCGGGCCGAAAGCCTATTCGGATATATCGAAAGTCGGCCGCCATTATTTAGCATTGCCTTTGCGATTATTTTGTCGTCCGCTATAAAAAAAAAAAAAAAAAATTCTGCAATCTGTGCATTGAATTCACTCAGCGTTTATAACCTCGATTACGCGTCGAGCTGTGTTTCTATTTGTTTTATATATATAAAATTTGTTTGAGCGTGCTTTTTTCATTTTTTAATTTATTTTTTCTCGATTCGTTCTCGAAACCGGAGGAAACGAAAAAGTAATGATACAAATAGTAAGTTTGCAAATTAACTTAGAAAAAAAAACGAGCCGGAAGCCTATTCAGAGATATCGAAAGTCGGCCGCCATTATTTACGATGGCCTTTGCGATTATTTTGTCGTCTGCTAAAAAAAAAAAAAAAAAATGCTATAAAAATATTAGTCTGTGCATTGAATTTACTCAGCGTGAAGTATAACCTCGATTACGCATCGAGCTGTATTTCTCTTAATTTGTTTGATATACACATAAAATTTGCTTAAGCGTGTTTTTTTCAAATAAATGTTAATTTATTTTTTCTCGTTTCGTTATCGAAACCGAAGAAAACGAAAGAGTAATGGGACTGGGTTCGTGCGAATGGAAACGTCCCGCCCACATAGCATTTTGACCATGAGGGGCATACAATATTTGCTTTAATTCCGGCCTCGTCGGATGCGGGGCCATTATCTCAAGCTGGCCACGACCGCGACCGTCGTGCCGTTATGCTCAAACAGGATGTACCCGCGAGCAGATTAACATTCACAACGTAACAGCAGCTTGCTGGATACTGGACAAGGGTTGTCTGCAGTTAACCCTCGTGTAAGGGCGGCGGGCTTTGCCGTCGAGAGTGCATGTGAAACACATTACCGACCAACACGAACGACGCATTAAACTCATTTAGCGCGAGGGTCTTTTCGAAACTCACTTCTCTGTGTTATTGTTACATCAAAGACAAAAAAAAAAAATCTTAGGTGTTCAATTGACTGAAACACGAGTCGTCGAGCTGCCGCGAATGGCTCGATTGTGACCCAGTGAGCGAGTAATGGGAACGGCTGCTGCGAGGCTCAACCATCGGGCTGAATCACCGGAGTCTCATACTCGCGAGTCAATGTATACGTGAAACGCAATCAATCTCGCCGCGTCGACGTCCTCGTTGAGCCCATTATTGTCTCTCCGTTCAGCCCTGATTATTACCCTCGGAATGACGCCGCGAGAAGGTGCGCGAACCGTGGCTGACTGGAAAATCTGTTGGCCTCGTAACGATCCTGAAATTAAACGAGCGGACCCGTTACTCCAATCCCCAATCTGTCATACGATGAGGTTCAATATAAATATATATATATTTTTTTTTTTAGTTATGCAAATGCCGCACGATAAAGTATCGCGCGCTCGTTGAATCGATGGGAAATTAATTAAATAGTGCTTTGTTTCACTCTCAGAAGTATGCGAGAACGGCGAACGAAGGCGAGCGGGATTTAATTTTTTGTTCGCAGGGAAAAGTTTTTGAGCCCGAAATGGATGAGACTGGCCGTGACTGGAGAAAGTAGGGGAGAGAAAAAAAAAGTCACCGGTGCAAGTGCGGTGGACAGATGCGAGTGGGGGGGGGGGGGGTTTACCGAAATTTTGGAATAAATTGAGCGTCGTTTCTGGCCGTTCGAGGAGGAGGGAGGGGCGGTTGTTTATTCTCGAAATTAAATTGAATTGCCCCATAACTTGCCGGTCTATTAGCCCTGGGGACCGTGGCTAGTTTGCTCGTAAATCTCGGGAGTATCGGAGCGGGTGGCCAGCGGTGGGTGGCCCGGCGCCGTTCCCGAGCTGTGTTCGAGAGGGAACGCCGCGGTGGAGCATCGGTGCTCGGCGACTGTGCTGGGCTTTCGATTCGACCCGACAATGCGTCCGGAAGCTCCCAGGAAATACATGGGCGTGGTACGGAGATAAATGTACTCTTGCATTTGCATACTTACCTCTCGACGCGTTGTAGCCCAGCGGAGCGGACCATTGAGCACCGGAGCTCCCGCACAGCCAATGGCTGGGATGCACCGCGACTCCGACCGGGTAACTCCGGCCCTTTCCTTGTCGATCCTTCATTTCCGTAATTCGATGGGTCGCTTGTGCTTTATACTCTCTTTGCGAGGCCGTCGCGTGAAAATCCGAGCAACCCGTACGCAGATACGCGCCAGATCCGATCCGAGAAACGGAAAGAGAAAAAGAACATGCAAACTCCTGGATCTCCTGTTCAGGAAGTTTGTTGGCAACTTTTTTTTTTGGCTAGGATTGGCGCGATGTGAATTAGACCCGAGAGATTCTGGGCTATTTTGGACTTTACCACTCTCTCCGCAAACTATAGGATCGGACGGATCGGACGGGGTAACTCTGGCCCTTTCCTTGTCGATCCTTCATTTCCGTAATTCGGTGGGTCGCTTGTGCTTTACACGTCCTCTTTGCGAGGACGTCGCGGGAAAACCCGAGCAACTTGCACGCAGATATGGGCCAGATCCGATCCGAGAAATGGGAAGAAGAAAATAACATGCGAGAAAAGAACATGCCATGAAAACACCTCTGCATATCCTGTTCAGGAACTATGTTGGTATTTTTTTGTTCTGGCTAGGATCGGCGCGATACGAATAGACCCGAGAGATTCTGGGCTATTTTGGACTTTACCACTCTCTTCGTAAAGTATAGTATCGGACGGATCGGATGGATCGGACGGATCGGACAGTTCGGACGGTTCGAACAGATCGAACGGATCGGACAGCGTAACTCTGGCCCTTTCCCTGTCGATCCTTCATTTCCGTAATTCGATAGGTCGCTTGTACTTTATACTCTCTTTGCGAGGCCGTCGCGTGAAAATCCGAGCAACCTGTACGTAGACGTGGGCCAGATCCGATCCGAGAAACGGGAAGAGGAAAAGAACATGCGAGGAACACCATGAAAACACCTCTGCATCTCCTGTTCAGGAACTATGTTGGTATGTTTTTTTTTCTGGCTAGGATCGGCGCGATACGAATTAGACCCGAGAGATTCCGTGCTATTGTGGCCTTTACCACTCACTCCGCAAACTATAGTATCGGGTACGGATCGGACGGATATTGCCGTGCGGCTAAACCACATTCCTCCTGGCGCGAGTCGGGCGAGTAGTTGCGATAGTTCAACGGCGGACAACTGTGTTGGGCACGTTCGCGTTTTCCCAATTGAGTTATCTTTTACCTGGGTTCTCCCTCTCCCGACTTTGTTCGCTTATCACTTCAATATGTACGATCCAACGCGGATCTTTCGATGCTTCCATGTTGCCGCGAGGATTGAATTACATTACCGATAGCCCGATGGAAATTGTTCGAGAGTTAAATCGGAACCTGCTCATGAAAATACTTTATCGTGGACGGACTTCGCGCTGTAAAATTTCCACAAGGGATACGCGATTCTGGGTTTGTCGTAATAAACGTCGGGGTCGTCGTCCGTTAGTCTTAAGATATTCCGAACGAAAGTGAAACAGTGTAAAAAAAAATATCGGTATAACTTTAGGGGAATTTGCGGAAATGCTTGGCGTTAGAAATGATTTGGTATGTCACTCTGCACCTCGCGCCGGAAAATTGCCGATCCACGGAAGGAAAGACGGAAACCATTGTCCTCCAGCATCGATATCCTAGGAGCAACCTGTAGCCGATGGTCTCTACATTCCTTCTGCACGAGAGAATGGAAGCACCGTTAACTCATGGAC
This sequence comes from Amblyjoppa fuscipennis, assembly GCA_963575735.1. Lineage (NCBI taxonomy): Eukaryota > Metazoa > Arthropoda > Insecta > Hymenoptera > Ichneumonidae > Amblyjoppa > Amblyjoppa fuscipennis. The sequence goes on from OY754493.1 coordinate 15,422,731, forward strand.
GACTGAGAACATCGCATCGTTCGCATAGCCAACGATTATTGCTCCTCGCTTATTAACCTCTTCGTTGTAATTGCGACGAGACTCCTCAGTGACCCGGAAACTCGTTAGCTTCTTCCGTACATTATTGCTCCGTATTTAGCTCCTTGATGGAGCTTCAATCCAGCTCGAAATTAAGACCGGAAGGAAATTGGACAAGGACTTAAAATCAAAAGTGTCGTATTTCCGGTATGACGTCACTTTCGGTCGAAAAATGAGATTTAAAAACTGGAAATGCCGGTCTGACGAAAAATGAGATTTGAAAAGCGGTCGTCACGTTGTCCCTAATGACATGTAGGGGAGACCGGCGCAAAATGGCACAGCCGGGCGAAACGCGATAGGGTAAAAGTGGGGAATATAGATTGGTCCATATTTCATTGATTTACGTGTTAATCGGGGTGGTCCATATTCACCACGTTTACTCTAGTGAGGGCAAAACTCAATCTTACAATAATTATTGGACACCCCATTTTGTTGCAACGATACATCCGGTTTTTTAAACCCGTTTCGCCCCACGTACCATCATCGCCACCATCCAAAAGTTATTGGAAAATTGCTTTTTTTCCCCGACTGCTCTAAAATAACCACATTCCTTGCGTGCAATACGGGCAGAAAATAGTCTATTATTGTCCGATGATCATTATTGACATGTGCGCATGCGCGGTACAATTCCATTACTCCCTAGGGAGTAATAGGGCTCATTTAGTAATGGTCATTGGTGAATATGACGTTTTTGCGACGCAAGAAATGTGGTTATTTTAACGAAGTCGGAAAAAAAAAATCGTATACCACAAGGGAGGAAGTGCTTTTTCACCTCGTGTGAATTTCTGCCCTCGCTTTGCTCAGGCATCAAACTTCACACTCGGTGAAAAAACGCACTCTCCTCTCTTGTGCCATAATATACTATTTTGTCTCATTATCCCGTTTTGCGCCGCTGTGCCATTTTGCCCCGCCCTCTCCTACCTAATCATGGTGTATCGGCAACCTAGTTACTTTTTATGAAACGCGGTTTGGCCGAAATGATTTTGGCGTGAATGGGATATCCTACCAAATTTTAAATAAATATAGAAAGAAAAGACAAAAAAAAAAAGTTATTTCACTGCGAGGAGCGGAGAGACGGAGCCGAGAACGGAAAACGCGAATTTCCGTCTAGTTTGATGAAAGAATTTCTTGTGGAAACAAGCGGATCTGGGTAAAGAGAGAGAGAGAGGGCGGAAGATTAAAAAAAAAAAACCCCAGAGGAAATAAAAATATGTAAACGTCAAAGTTTATCTTGGTTCCAAAGTAAGCTTTATTTGAAAGGCAGATCTGACAGAATAATTTAACTGAAAAGCCTTCATTTTACCGTACTGTTCGCCAGCGACTCTCGCGGTCGGCTCTCGACTACGTACATTTGCGCGAACGTACATGAACTGTATACATATCAGACACGATCCACACAGTCCGGTCACACGTTGAGCTCATGCATGCTTTCTGCAATTGCCTATCTGCATACACGGTGCCTATGCCAGAAACTCGCGAGACACACGGAATACCGTCGTTTGACGGAAGCGCTCGTTTTACATGTGTGTACAAACCCTGTCGAATAAACTTTCGCACACATGTCACTCATCATTCCTTTCACAAATTCCATTAATACTGTTTTACGGCGTTTGATAGTGACTAATGGGATTTAATATACGGCTCCTCGGCGGACAGATTTATCGCATCGATCAACATCCGATAAACAAGAATTTAGACGCGCTGTCAGCTTTCAAGATTTACGCTTATCGAGGAAGCACGCAGAGATAATGCAAATGTTTTCATAAACTTTTAGCGAACATTTGCACAGTAATAGCTACGATAATATACTGGTGTCAGCTCAATACTGTGTACCTTATCGGCGAGATAACAGCCCTATCGTTGCATGTGGCGCATTGAGCCTCGTATCAGCAATGGCACCTAATACGAAAGATATGATCGATCAGTGCTCAACATTACAAAACTCATGGAACCACTTGCTAGTGGTATACGTAATTTGCGATGCAAGATTCTCACGTGCCAATAATGACTTTGGTAGTATGTCAACCCATCGAGTCACCACAGCGATGCGAGTGCCTATCGCTAGAGATGATCGAAGCATCCCATGTCCCTGAGTTCGAGAACCATATTTCCAAACAACTCGTCCATAACTTCGCCACCCAAGTCCTTCATCATTCTTGCCGCGGCCACATGATCGACTCTCAAGAGCGCGAAATCGCTGCGGTCAGGGTGGCAAGTCACTGGCAAAAAGAACACGGCTATAATGAACCCGAAAGCTGCTCCCCTCTTGTATTCGGCGAGCATATTGCCGTAAGAATATTTGTCCAAGTCGTTGACACCAGCCTCGCGCAGGTAGCCGATCAGTGTGTCGTGATAAGATTTGAATATGTCGTTGAAGTTGGTTACTCGGTCGGCACTGGAGCAATTGAGATAGAGAAAGGTCGAAAGATCGATGGCCGGCGAGGAGTATCCTATCGTGGCGAAATCGATTATCATAGCCTCGAGTTTTCCATCGACTCTCCTGAAGAAAATGTTGTTTCTCGTGAAGTCACCGTGACAAATAGTCGCCAGCGGCTCGAGCGGTTTAACGATTGGCAGCATTATTTCGTTGAAGGCGTTCTCAAAGTACTTCTGCATCTTGTCGCAAAATTTCGGATCGCAATTGTTTCTTCGCAGCCAGGCAATCGGTCTAGGCGAAGCGATGTCTAAGTACTCGTGCAACCAACAACCCGGTATGAACCGCGATTCCTGAATTTCATTCACGACCTTTTTGAACTGGCTGGGCTCTTGCTCCTTCATGACGTAAGCCATAGCGTGAAATCTGGCGATCTCCTTGGCGGCGGAGAACACGTATTCGACCGGAACATCGTAAGCCTTGGTGCATAACTCATAGCCACGAGGACTCATATTTTCGGTAACTATCACGGTCTTATCGCGACCGTCCTCGATCCCGAGAATGCAGCGTGGAAAGCGAGGATTACCTCTGGCCACTTTGGTATAAAACAGTATCTCGTTGTGAAACTGCTCGGACATGTTCATGTGGTCGGCGAGCTTGTCCTCGAGCGGTGGCCTCTTTATTACGAGACGCAGCTTATCTTCGTCGTCGTTGTCATCTTTCTTCTCATCGGGCTGGAATTCCAAATCCAGAAAGAAAACGCACGAAACGAAAAACGTGTTCTGCGGAATGGTGATGTCGAAACGAACACTGTCGCTGGATTTTCCGAGGGCCTTGGCTATCTTTGGAATGACGTTCGCCTCTGTCCACTCGGTCATTTGCTGCACGATTAACTCGGTCATGTCGATGGTCTGACAACAAAATGTCCTCACTGCACTGGCAGTTTGCAGAATGTTTCCTCGTTAGCGCCAACCGCCTCGAACTTACCAGCCGGACGATGGATTCTCCACTATTCCCGGTATAGCGTGTCGGTTAATTGCTGAGATGACAGACCACAATCACTCGGTCGGCGTATGCACGCACATATCGTGGATCTGCCGGAGGGATCGCGACTGCACGTTCGCGAGCGTCCACCGAAACTAACGACCAAATTGCATAACGCGAGTTCGCAGACAAGAAGCAGTGAGCTGTTCTCGCTGGTCATTGGTCGCATCCCTTCTCCAGCGAATCTCCGTCACTTTCTAGATGGTTAAGTGAGGCTTGAATGAGTGGACCTTGGACCGATCAGCAGCAAGTTGCTCGCTTCTATTCCTCCTCCGGTGCATCGGATGCTTGTCACGAACGACACGTAACTATTTTCGCGGAGGGATTCCTACACTGCGTCCGACGGTTTCAGGATAAGAGTGACTTGCAGCGATTATGAAAAATTACCGGATAACGATAACACACAAGTTATGACTCTGCAAATAGACTTCGAGTTTAACAGGATAGCTTGGCGCTCGTAGACACATTTGCATTTTTTATCCACGACACTTAATGATCGCTGCGGAGATTGTCGATAACTGCCCGGCGTTCAGGAGCTTCTCGGATTCGTAAAACGGCCCGAGAGCTCTTTGCTCACGAGCGTGTCAAATAAATAAACCGACGTCTGCCGTTGTCAGCAGCGATACGTTGAACCCGCGATGAACGTCGATCTCTCGATTGAAATACCCGAGATATTTATAATACACTCGATAACGGAAGAATTTCATTCGATTCGCTGAATAAGTCAACGACCAGTGAATATGGCGATAACGGAACCAGTTATTATATATTACGGAGCTGAGCGCATCATTATTACGAGTAGATAAGCCACGGCTGCATGAAAAACATGCCGCTTCCTTCGGAATGTCGCTGTGGATTCATAATCTTGACCATCCGAAAACTTATATTATAACAAAAGAAAAAAAAAAGACAGTGGGTCAAAACGGGGCAATGAGCAAGACGTAAGTTTCCAATAATCTTTCGATGTCCCATTTTGCCCTGTTGATACATCCGGATTCTCTGTCCCGTTTTGCCCCACCGTCCCATTTTGCCCTGTTGATACATCCGGATTCTCTGTCCCGTTTTGCCCGACCGTCCCATTTTGATCGGCTCTTCCCTACGTACGAGTACTCGATACAAAATAGTTCCGAGAATGAATCGTTGACAAGACTGTCACTGCGGGCAAAAGTTTGTGCACAAGCAGTACGTATTCCTCACGGCGAAGTGTGCCGCACGAGAAAGTTCTTTCTCGGCAACCTTGCGTCCCTCCTCCTCGAACTATAACCGTGGTTCGAGAAGCCGGTAGGAAGAGTACAGCAGGCGGGCCACGTTCCACTCGTACTTGTCACGAGTCCGCGAAAGTCCTGAAATTAATGGACTATCATTTCCACGGGTAACGCCTCGAGGTTGGTGCAGCTCGCCGGGTACGTTTCTCCGGTTCCGCTAACGTTTCTTCGCGGCTACCGTGTCTCGATTCATCGCGCACGGTCTCACCGGAGCCAAACAGGAGCAACAGCAGCGTCAGAGAAGGAGCAAAGCACAAGCACAACCCCAAGCTCGGAGGGTGGCGAACGTTCGCTCTGGACCAGCTGGGATACTCTTCGGGTTCCGCAAGCAACGGCTCGGAACAGCAGCAGCAGTAGCGAGTGTTGATTTATCCTGCTTGTGAATCTGCCTCGCTCGCTCCTTCGCCCAGTGTTGCTGGCCTCGCAATTCCAACGTTGAATAGCCCGGGCGACGGTGTGCGGTCGCAGCGTCGTTCAGGGATGCCGCAAGAAGTCCCCAGGACGCGAAGATGCTACTGCCCGTACAGAAATACACACACACGTACCTCCCCGCACAGAAGAGGGCTCACTCTCACCGCCAAACAATTCCATCGCGACAGGACGTTTTGCTAGCTTCAGGAGCGTCGAGCTATTTGCCGAGAGCCAGATCCAACCTGGCACTGCAAGAAAAGCCCATTTTCCTTCTCGTTTTAGCAGCAGCACGTGCCACAGAGACAAGTGCGCCCCACTCGGAGAGCCAGCGGTGTGTTGGTTCTGCTACTGCCACTGCTCATGCTCGAGCGGGTTGAAGCATAGGGTGAAAGAGTGGAAAGCACGGCAGGCTGCTTTTCTCCATGCCTCGCGGAAAGGGGCGCAAAATCGTCGGGGACTCTTGGCTCGCGGGGTCGCTTCTTCCGTCATAGCCCGACGAAATTAACTGAATTGGCCCCGCACGAGTGGTCCTCGAATGGGGGGGGGGAGGCGAGTCCAGGACGTCGGAATTGGAAACAACCGCAGCGTTCGCTGCGACGAAAAAAATGTGTCGGTGAAGGAAGTTTCACGCTTTTCGGTTCGAAGAGAGAGAGAGAGGCAAAAACGGCGACTCGGGAAAAACGAGCCCGTTCTTGGATTCCCTCATTGGGAGAGGGAGAGGCGGCCCGCGTCACATCTCACGATAAAATCATCCCGCGAGCTCCCGTGATGTATGCAAATAACGAGCTACGAAGCTCGGAGAGAGTTTCTGTGCGGTCTTTCTCTTTCAAGAACCACCAGAAGCAACAACGGGAAAGCACGCTAGGAAAATGCTCTGGACGAGCTCAGTTTGTTATATAGATAACCCGGATATTCAGTACTTTCACGTCGGCTTACCACGTCCAGACGAAATTCGAGGACGTGGAAAATTTAACTCGCCCGCTTACCGAGGCACGTACCACGTTGATGGCAAAAGAAATATTGCTCTATGCGTCGGTTGGCGCACAATGGACGATGACACAGGAGTACATACTTTTTTTTTACCTGCAACTCGCTTACCGAGGACGATCATCCCAAACATTGATGTAACGTTCGAGATAATACAAAATACCGTTTATAAACAATATTTTGTATTTTGTAATTTTTTTTTTTGTACAATCTGTAGCGTCTTTAACTTAATAGAAATTTGTATTAAGTTAAATATGCTACAGATTTTTTGCGATTTCTTTTTTTTTTTATTTTTTTTTTTTTTTTTAGTGGCACTTCCAGTTGCTTGCCCATCTTCGAACTAGTCTCAAAAAATTTGTTTTTCAACACAGAACTTACTGTAAAAATTTCAAAAGAATCTATGATTTATTTTTTTTTTTTAGCAATTTAGATTTTTGTTGATTTTGACCGCATGGATTTTCACAAAAAAAAAAAAAAATCTGAAAATTTGTGTGAAGCATTTTTTTTTGTACCGTCTTTTAACATAATTCGAGGGAAAGAAAATAAAAAAATATGAGGGTCAGGACCCTGTCGATTTGGCCTGGAATGCCCCTTATAATGATAGGTTTATAACTAACTCATTTTTATAAGGTATAAAAATGAGCAAGGTAGCGAGGCAGGCGTGGAGAAGTATGTAACAATAATACAGAGATAATAAAAAATACTAAAGGTGACGCTAAGAGTAACGGAGATAACGGTTATTGTACAGTGACAATAATACACGACGAAAAAAAAAAAAAATTGTTACTACAACAACATTTGTGTTACCGTAACAAATTTAGTTTCTTAATATCGGGATAAGAAAATCAGCTTGAAACCATAGCAAAATATTTCGCTCGGAGCGATTTGCTACCGCAACAAGACTGCCTTTGTTACCGTAACAAAACAATTTTTTATATGACTGAGTGGGGCGCGTATACGCGCCAACAATTACGACGAGCTCGTGACGCTCGAGGCGCAAAATTAAAACAAAGAGACGCGACGAAATAGTTCCATTGTATTCGTGTAGAAATAAAAAATAGATTGCAATTGCGAACCCCTGAAATTTTCTGTATATTGATATATAAACTGCGACAGGTAATCACTTTTTGAGTTCAATACATCGATATACAGCAAATTTCAAGAATTCGCAATTGCAAATTCATACATTATTTTTAATATAATAAAATGATAAAATACAAACGCTATGAGTTAATCGTCAAATAAATGTACGTACGTATCTATAGCTATCCTCTTGGATAGCTATAGATACGTACGTACATTTATTTGACGATTAACTCATAGCGTTTGTATTTTATCATTTTATTATATTGAAAATAATGTATGGATTTGCAATTGCGAATTCTTGAACTCGGCTTCATATATTTACACTGGCTGTGCAATGACCGGTGAGAACCGGTCATTGCACAGCTGTCAAATTGCAGCAAGCGTCGTTTGTTCTCATAGCAAACTAAATCGTCGCAGTGTCAAGAAAGTTTTGTCATGATAACAAAACCAATTGCTTCTGCGCAGTCATTTTTTTTTGTTTTTTTTTGCTGCCTTTACTAATCGTTTTGCCGGGGGAACGAGGTAATTGTCAGCAAAACTCATTTTGTTGGAGCAGCTAAACAATTGTTCTCCGTGTATGGCGGTGAGACTGTTTAATGCATTAGCTAAAATAAGAATATAATATGTCTATTCTTATTTAATATATATTTGTGTATATATAGGAGGGAGCGAATAGACTGGAGAACGTAACAGCATTGCGTCACAGTATTGGCGAATATAATATTCAGGATACACATCCACCCCCGAGCCAGTGTAAATATATGAAGCCGAGTACAGCACACACGACAGGTATCGCAAGAAATATCGCGCATCTGAGACCACAGGGAGTTTTATTTTTTTTAAGTTGTCGAACGCGCGCGCGAGACGTAAGGTATTTCTCACGTCGCCTAGGCCAACTGAACCGTACATCGTTATTCAAAAATTTCCCGCACGAACGCGGTCGTTCTTGCCGATAGGTGCTTCCGACCGCGTTTCTGTTGCTCACTGTTGCTGCTCAGCTGTAAAGGAGAAGACAAGGGAAAAACTGGTGAAAAGGCGAATGCCTCCGTGGAAAACTTTCGTTACCAGTCGTAATCCAAGCTGCTCCCTCTAGTTTCTCAGTCCTCCTCCACCCTGTCCTCGTTTCCCATCGTTCCCTCTTGCTACCGCGCTTTTCTCATTTCTCGTTATACCCTTTTATTTCTTCTGGCCTCCGCCTCTCGGCTCACCTTCCAATGTTTTTCGCTCGGCTGCCTCCGAGAATGTTCCATCCCCCTTCAGTGTAAATACCGTCGCCTTCGCTTTTCTCACTATCCTACGACTGTTGGCAAATATACAGGCGCGAATTTATCGACCCTCGACTCGGCTAAACGGTTTAATCCAATTTTCCTGCAAATTGGCGACGACAGTTTTTGCACGACCGCCTCAGCTGTCACGGCCAACACGACCGGCGCTCCGTTTCCACTACAACACCACCAACTACGGCTCTTTCGCTCCTCTGTATTTCTTTTATTCTCTCGGCTCTCTCGGCTCAGTCTGACTCTCTCTCTCTCTCTCCCTCTCTCTCTCTCTCCCTCTCTCTCTCGGCGTTCTTTCTATATCCGCGCGACGCGCTTAATTCCAACCCGTCAACGTGTAATTGAAATGCCTATCGGGTACTCTGCAGCCTCCTTCTATCCCTTTTCATTTCGCCGCTCCTCTCCGGACACTGTGCGAATACGCGGAGCCACGGCCGGATCACTTCCGCTCTTGTCTGTGTACCGAATAATCTTTTCCTTTTTCACTTCCCGATTAATTTTCAACGCGGCCAGTCAAAAGGTATTCCTTCTACCATTCCGTGGTCCACTTCGTTAATCATCGGAATTTTTATATTCGCACTGGTCGTCCTGGCCTTTGCCTCGGTTTCTATGAACGTCCGGTAAATTTTGCGATAGAAATTCCGCGTGACAGGAATTGCCTACGTTGTTTCCCCCCCCGAAATGACAGAGGAAAAGGTCACTTCCGGTTTAAAAATCTCATTGTTCGATCGGAAGTTATTATTAACGTTATTTCCGGTATGACGGCATTTCCGAACGAAAAAGCAAATCCTCGAACCAGAAGCGACGTCTTTCCGGTGTGAGGTCACTTCCGGTCGAAAGATTAGATTTTCAAACCAAATGTGACCTTTTTCCGGTATGACATCGCTTCCGGTAAAAAAAAATGAGATGTTCAAACTGAGTTACGAAATTCCGCCATGATGTAATTTCCGTAAGTCCTAATGAAATACTTAAACCAGAAGCGACGTCTTTTCGGTGTGAGGTCACTTCCGGTCGAAAGATTAGATTTTCAAACTAAATGTGACCTTTTTCCGGTATGACATCGCTTCCGGTAAAAAAAATGAGATGTTCAAACTGAGTTACGAAATTCCGCCATGATGTAATTTCCGTAAGTCCTAATGAAATACTTAAACCAGAAGTGACGTCTTTTCGGTGTGAGGTCACTTCCGGTCGAAAGATGAGATTTTCAAACCGAAAGTGACGTTTTTCCGGTATGACATCGCTTCCGGTAAAAAAAAATGAGATTTTCAAACTGAGTGACGAAATTCCGCCATGATGTAATTTCCGTAAGTCCTAATGACATGCTTAAACCAGAAGCGATGTCTTTTCGGTGTGAGGTCACTTCCGGTCGAAAGATGAGATTTTCAAACCGAAAGTGACGTTTTTTCGTTATGACATCGCTTTCGGTAGAGAAAAATGAGATTTTCAAACGGAAAGTGACGAAATCCTAGCATGACGTCACTTCCGGTAGAAAACTCAGATTTCTCAACCGGAAGTGATGTTTCCTCCCATGAATATCGATCGAGTTACTGGTCGTTGGGGCGCGACGTCTTATTTTCGTTTGCCATCAGCACAAATCGGACTCTATCCGTCTCTAACTGAATTATCGATTTGGCACGATGTTACGTTCAACAACTCCCCCGAGATTCTCAGGCAGCTTCGGGAACTGTGAGCGATAAATCATCCCCGTAAGTCTTTCGGTGGGTAAACATTGTCCCGGAAAATGGTGAAAAGCTCTCGAGCATCGAATCCGCTTTGCTCGTTCTTCCTCGCCGCTTAAGCGTAAAATCGGCAATAGGCTTACGTTTCAACCCCATGTCGCCGAATAATACGAGGCGATACTGGCCCCAGCACCGGAAGTGCGACCTCCAGCGTACACGTTGGAATCTTCACCGGAGCTGCGAGAAGCCGTCGTGCGAAATTGGAATTATTAAAAAGATAATCAAAAGTATCGCATAATACGCGTATAACGGCGAAAAGCTCGGAAAATGTTATTATTAAATTGAGGATCCACGAGCGAGGAAGCCCGAGTGGAAAATCTATTCAACAGGATTATTCGGGACAAGTTTCTCCTTGAGATACACATTGCTATTGGAGTTTTGAGGCTTTTGGGTGCACGCCAGTCGCCCAGTATCGGGCCGGCGTTATGATTTTCGCCGAATCGAGGATGAGCTTTTGATGCACGTACGTATTATACGGGCGAGTGTGAAACCGGCGACGTTTAACGAATACTGCTCGGCTCCGGTCCGTGCCCGAGGGAAATGGACACGGAGGGGACAATCTTAGCCGTACTTCCGCCGCAAAGCGCTCCCGACGCAATGTAAACTGCCGGTAGTTCCGGTTCTCTCCTCGCCTCTTGCCTCTTGCGATGCTCGTTCTCCCCGCAACTTCCTTCACTTATCTATATAGCCTGGACATACAGATATATAGATACGCGCCGATGGAACGGGCGCGACTTCAGAGACTGGTCAAACTTTACCAACTAAGAACATAATTTACACACAATCGTCCGAAGTTTCGGGGTTTTCGACCACGTGGCAGACCACCGGCCGGCGGAATGAAAATTCCATCGCGATCACCGTTTGCTCTTTCAGAACGGCAGAACATCCGTAAATAAACTCGTGGGAAGATCAAACAGACGCGAAGTGAACGAGGGTCCTTACGGAGCAACGACATCGGACAGTGCGAAGATTGTGAATTTGATTTGGAAGATTGCACTCTGTACGAACGGACGGGGCAAAGGGGGATCAAGTTTGCGGAACTTCACGTCCTAAACGTCCGTGAACTGACGAGGGTCAAAGATTTCACGGATTTCCGACGCGAGTTTAACAACCCCGAGAAAACTGGATGGACGAATTTACAGAGTTACGAAGTGTGGGTAAACGAGCGCAGGCGAAGTTCTCCAGTCTTCAGGGAAATGAAATTTTCTCAAGTCCAAGGGAACACCCCGAGAGCGAGAGACTGTCCTTCCGCAATCATCTTCCAAACGGAAACTTCATAAAAAAAAAATATATAAAACCAATATGGTGAAGCTGCTTTAACGATCTTCGACTCGGCAAACGTGTTCTTTGTGTGAACTCGGCGAGTTTGTCGGATAATAAATAAGGCAGTATTGCGTTAGAAGGGGGGAAACAGCGGTATCACCTAATGTTTTACGATTCTCGAACTGCGAAGGTGAGAGAACAACACTGTGCTCGGGAGAACTCGAGCCGGCCGCGTCCGTCGAGCGGAAAACATCCCGTTCGAAACGCACGACCAAACAAGAAGGAACGCCGCTAAGAGAGCGTGAGGGTTCGTCCGAGCTCGCTCGCGCGTTTCCCCCCATCGAATCCCCCGTGGACGATAGAACGGGAAATTTAATAGCCGCCCCGCGTGCTTTTCCTTGCCCCTTTCTTCCTCATCGTCCTCTTCTTCTTCTTCTTTTTTTTACTACGCTTCTCTTCTTCCGCGCCGTCCGTTTCACTCACCCCCACGAAACTTCTCAACTGGGATAAAACTAACTTTGAGTGTACGAGGCAATAAACTCTTCGTTTATTTTGTTGGACTCTCGTGTGTACCGTGACGGAGAGGATGGTGGTGGACACACACCGTGTGCCCTTTTCCTCGAACCCCCTTTTCGCCGCTCTTCCCGCGCTGTGTTCAATTAGATCGCCGGTAGCTTGGCTCCGACCGATAAGGACGGAACTTTCAATCCTTCTCGTCTTCTTCTCTCTGGCTCGGTTTCCTTCGGAACCGAATTTCTCGAAGGAGGATCGCGAAGTCTCGAGCTATCGGCGAATCCGAGGAGTTTGGCTCTTTCACGAAGAAAATCAGTTTCCCTCCTCGAGATCAATGTGTTGGCGTACACGCGAGACTCGCGAACTTTTCGAATTGTAGAGTAGAATTTTTCTACAATCGATCAATTTGGTTCAAAGACGATTTCTCTTGTGCCGTCCGTTATCTTATCCTCGAATTCCACGTATCGTTATGATCATTGATACGGATGAAAGAAAACCCCCTTGGCGTATGTTATCTTCGAAGCATCCTCAGACAGATCGCTCTTTAGAGGGATCAGAAACAATGTCCAGGCTGCTGCCTCGAGGTCCGGATTGGAGCGAAAGTTTTCTGAGGTATCGGCGACCGGCTCTTGCCACGATCTCGGACAAAGGGATTTTTGCTCGGACGCGTCCATCCGTGATAAATTGTTGATCTACCGAAAGTGAAAATTAATCCGATTGGGCGTCGAGTGAAATGAATCCCTTAATAAATCTCGCGCCGGCTCGAACGATGAGTTATAACTCGTTGCCGATGAGAGGGACCGACCGATGGAGCGACAGTACGACGGAAGGGAGACGTGCGAGAGGAAGCTCGCGGGGAGGGACGAGAGAAAAGCTCGGGAGGCAGCGTAGCGGGAGAGTTGGTTCATTCGGCCGGTCAGGGCATGGAAGCACGAAGAAATATGATGCCCCGGTCAGCTTATTTATCGGCAAAAGCTCGGTGAATGGAGCTCCGGGTTCCTCCTCGATACAGCCTTCTCTTCGCCCCGCGCTTCACGTGCTCTCCTCCGCACTGCCGATACACACACACGCGCTCCGATACATACGCCGGACTGCACATTCACACATAACTCAGCTCGGATCCGCGGCAGTTCAGCCATTAGATACCGACGAAAAACCCAGCGAGTATAGAAAGCCGACGGACATCTCAAATTCGCCCTAGGACCTGGATCTTTGCCGCGAAGAGGACTGCAGAAAAAGACTGACCGAGGTGGAAGAGGCAAAGGGCGTAAAAAGTCGACCGGATCGCAGCCTGCGCTTTCCCGAGACATTTTCAGAGAATCCAAACGGTCGGTTCGATTCCGGTGGTTAATACGCAAAGACATCGTCTCCACCCGTCTTCGTTCCTTCCAGCTTTCATCGTCTTCTACGCTATTGGTTTATCTCTATAAGAGAAGGGTCTTTATCACAGTTCCACTGTTTCTTTCTTTATTTTTTCCCTCGAATGATCTCTCTCCGGCGAGCATGCGGAGATGCAGCAGAGAACAGAGGGACTCGATGTCTGACCGCTTAATTAGATTGGCAAAGTTTTACGGATCCTTCGTCATAAATTGACACATAACTTAAATCGGTTGCACGGCAGTTCAGCCATTAGAAAACGACGAAAAACCCAGCAAGTAGGGTAAACATGGTGAATATGGACCAACCCGATTAACACGTAAATCGATGAAATATCGACCGGTCGATATTCCCCACTTTTACCCTATAGAAACCCGATGGACATTTTAAATTCGTCCAAGGACTGCAGAAAAAGACGGACCGAGGTGGAAGACGCAAAGCGCGTAAAAAGTCGACCGGATAGCAACCTGCCCTTTCCCCGAGTCCGTTTCAAAGAACCTTCCCAACCAGTCGGCTCGATTCCGGTGCTTAATACGCGAACACATCGCCTCCACCCATCTTCGTTCCTTCCAGCTTTCATCGTCGCTACTCTACTGGTTTATCTCTATAAGATAAGGGTCTATTTTTCCCTCGAATCATCTTTCTCCGGCGAGCAGACGAACATGCAGCAGAAAACAGAGAGGCTCGATGTCCGACCGCTTAATTAGATTGGCAAAGTTTGACGGGCCCCTCGTCATACATTTTTTGTGGGGGAAACCTCTATGACGACGCACGTCCGCAAGGCGATACCCGAGCGTCGCGATCGCGTATCCTGGGGCTTCCGTCTCTACTCCACCTAAAAAGTCAATCGATTGATAACGAAAGTTTTGGCATAGATAGAGGCGAGACGCTCGCCCCGATGCGACTTTGTAACTTTTGGATCGACGAGACTTTATCGAACTTACAGGAGGCGGACTCGGTACTTGGGGGAGTCTTTCTGCTCTACGGTACGGCTGCTGTAGCTGGTCGTTGCACCAGTCAGCGGTTAACGATCCGCGACTCCGGTGCAGTATCCTCTATCGGGACGCTGTGTACGAATAAATGGCCCACGACGTTTACGCTACCAGCGGCCAACTCGATTTTACACACTTTTCTCGTTTCGTTAGAAGTACCGTGTCGCATACCGTCACATCTTTCTGGCCATCGCCCGCGGCCCGAGGCAAACTTTTGTTCCCTGCGAGAACCATTAAAAATCGGCAACAGTTCGCCAGCTATTTTATCGACTCCGCACGACGTATCTTGTCCGCCAAGAAACACACAATTTCTCAGCGCAGCAAGGAGAGTCAACTCTCCGTCGGGAGCGTCATCGCTTCTTTGCGAGCCGAGCTTCGGTGGTTGCGAAATCGCAAAAGGTGACAGATTTATCGTCGCCGTTTCGATGTTCAATCGGCGATGCGACGATGCGTGCGCTCGGGAGTTCACGGTATGCGGAAATTCCGTCGATTCCGCAAAGATCTCGACGTTGCAATATACTTCCTCGAAACTCAAAAGCGCCACGGAGCCGGAGAATAACGCCGTGACGCATCAATGTACGTTTCCGCGATTCATCGAAAGACCAATGAAACGAGCCGACGGGTTTTGCAACGAACCACCGGGGATATAACGAAGATGTGGGGCGTTATCACGCGACGTTTGGCTCAACACCGCGGCTCGAGGAAAACTTTGGTTCACTGCGAGGAGCATTAAAAATCGGCAACAGTTCGCCAGCCATTCTATCGACTCCGCACGTATCTTGTCCGCCAAGAAACACACAATTTCTCAGCGCAGCAAGGAGAGTCAACTCTTCGTCGGGAGTGTCACTGCGTCTTTGCCGGCCCGCAAAAGGTGAAGAATTTATCGTCGCCGTTTCAATGTTCAATCGGCGATGCTACGATGCGTGCGCTCGGGAGTTCACGGTATGCGGAAATCCCCCAAATTCCGCAAAGATCTCGACGTTGCAACATACTTCCTCGGAACTCAAGAGCGCCACGGAGCCAGAGAATAACGCCGTGACGCATCAATTTACGTTTCCGCCATTCATCGAAATACCAATGAAACCAGCGATGCTCGCGTTTACCCTCGGCGAAACGAGCCGCCGCCTTCGTAACGAACCACCGGGAACATAACGAAGATGTGGGGCGTTATCACGCGACGTTTGGCTTAACGCCGCGGGTCGCAGCGACGGGGAGATAACTGGATTGATGCGAGTGTTAACCATTTCACTCTCCCTCTCTCTATTCGGCACGCAATTTGTCAGGCACTCGTAACGAACCGCCGCGCGAGTTCTTTCACCGCCGAAACTTTTCAATTACACACCGTACGGTAGAGATACCATTTTTTTTCTTTGCTCCCTCTTACGATGGGTCATTCGTTTCGAGGAGCCTCGGAAGGTAAAGAAACACTCGAACTCTCCGTCCATTTATAAGCGACGTTGCGCAGAAACGAGACGCGGACTCGTCGGGCGAGTCCCGGACCGCCGATAACTCTCGCCCGGTTCCCTTGCCGGCGACCACGCTTTTGTTACTTCTTTCCGCGCAATCCCTCCGATGTACGCCGCCGGAATACAGGTACAATGTACACGGATACATCGCAAGTTTGCCGCGTCGAACGCACTGCAGCCACTTCTCGTCGTAACGGCATGACGTTAATATCTTCCTGGCACTTACGGATAACCGGCGAGCAAGCCAGTGAGTTCCTCACTTTGGTGCGCTCGCTCGGTTGGCGCTAATGCCATGATTATAACCTCCGAACATTCTCAACTCTTAATGAAAGCGTGCTGAAAAGTTTTCTCGTTCGAAGCAGCGGCCCGCCGCGGAAGCTTTGCGGATTACTACGCCGGTGCGCCGGCAAAGAATATATTTTCTCCGGTGAGACGGACAACTGCGCAAGGTAGGCGATTCGATGACGCGTGAACGACGGTCAGTCATGAAACTACCCAATTAAATATGAAATCTCGGTGTGCGCCGGAAACAAGTTTAGGAATTTCTGTGATTGTCTTCCGGAAAGCTAGCAAAGAATATATTTTCTCCGCTGAAACGGACAACTGTGCGAGGGAGGCGATTCGATGACGCGCGAATGACGTCCAGTTATGAAACTACCAATTAAACATGAAATCTCCGTGCACGACGGAAACAAGTTTTGGAATTTCTGTGCTTACCTTCCGGAAAGCTCCGCTAATAATTAGAGGCTGTCATAACTGAATTATAATACTACGTGACGTTCACCAACCGGCTTCATTCCGTCTCAGTATTGCCTGCGCCCAGTTCTGTTCGCGCTGCGGTTGCCGAAACGGAATTAGTGCATGATAGCTCCTACCGCACTCTTCTCGCCTCGCCCACGAGCTGTTTTGTAGCCGTGGAAAATAAATGTTCCTCTCCCAACTGCCGCGTCGGCAGTGGCGACGGCGGCAAACAATGAGGGGAAAACGGTTTTCCCAATTGGGAACTCGTTAGTAAACTCTCAGCTAAACGAAATTAACGGGTGTGCTCGACTCCCGTACACCGTTACGGTCTGCCAAACAATTTTGCATGGCTAGTCAGTCCACCGTCAAATTCTGTTGATTGCCCGATTAAAACCACATTGACATATATATATATAGGATGGAGTGTGATTGAATAATGAAATTTTTTGTCGTTCGTGTTTCAGGTGTCCTTTGCCACAGCCTATTGCACAGCAGCGGCGGTGGCAAAAGCTCGGAGAGTCATCAAAATGCCCTGGACGAGGATTCGACGCCGAGATCGGGCCCGTACTTCGACACGGCCGCGTCGAAAAACGTCACGGCGCTTTTAGGAAAAACAACGTATCTAAATTGTCGAGTCAAGAATCTTGGCAACAAAACACAGGTGAGTCTGTCGTTGCACCGTGGTCGGCACATACGGGAGAGCGGGGCAAAATGGGACACAGGGGCAAAACGCAATTTTGCAATAACTTTTGGATGGTGGGGCTGTGATGGTAAGTGGGGCAGAACGGTATTGAAAATTCGGATGTATCGTTGGGACAAAATGGGGCATCCAAAAATTATTGGAAAATTGAATTATTTTATCCCCGCTGTCCCGTTTTAGCCCACTGTCCCCACTTTGTCCCGCTCTTCCCTACGTAAAATATCACGCCGTTCTCTGCGAAAAACTGGCACAGGATATAATCAGAATAAATGTGGAACAGAAATTTGCTAAGTACCGATCGCTTTGGTCTCGTGATTAGAGTACTAGCCTCGAGAACAAAGTATCGCGAGGTCTCGGGTTCGAATCCCGATGCCGTAGTCTCGCTGGCTAGATAAATATTGTGACGCGACGTAGCCCCTTGAATCTATCCTGCGATGGCCGACATATGTGTCCAGACGTCCAATGTTTACAGCCAGCAAACGACGTGACGTAGCTACGGCACCGTAAAGTAAACCTAGAAGGCCCACTGTTAATCGACATCCAATATAGTACATTACGATACTAGTGCGATAAAACTTTTTCTGACGAGTGATGCAATCACACCAGTCAGAGAATGTCAGAAAGCACGCGAAGCGTGCGTAAAGCCGCATTTTACACACTTAGTGAAATAATAGTACTTTGCGACACAAGTGCGATAAAGCGCACTTTGTATGCATGCTATGAAATTAGTCGCACGAGTTGAAGGCGAGTGCTCCCTGTGCTATGAATGCGGCAACTGCGACTCACTTCACAGTCCGCGTATGAAGTTCGTTACACCGCACTAGTATCGCACAATATTTCCCGTAACGAATGCAGGAGAAGTGCTAACTTCGTGCTTGCTGAGTGCGGCGCTGTACAGCCAGCGTGCAATAAATTCCAGAAATCGCACGCAAAAAGTAAATCGCACGCAAAGGCGCCGATCTGCGCATGCGCCGGGAATTTACAAAACTCATGGCTGCAAAGCGCCACTCTCGGCAGGCACGGAAAGTAGCGCTTTTCATGCACGAATTACATAAAGTACAGTTAACGTTCCACTCATATTGAGGAATCCCCAAAGTGGTAGGGTTTCCACTAAAGTAAAAAATAGTAGACCCCGTCTTTAATAACCATAGCAGTTGATGCGACGTTAAATAATAACACACACCAAAAAATGTGCTAACTTCATTGCGTGTAATGTATAACCAACTGAAAAAAAAAAGAAATTTACAAGAATTCACAAGCAAAAAGTGTTTCGACCTGCCCTCTACCTTAACTGGCGATATAATGTTGCTGGTAATCCATAAATCAAGGACATGGATTTATCGATGCGATATGTATGGGCATACTGCATATATATATATACATGTAGTGTACAGTATTTTTACCCACACGTTCGCCAGCGGGCGAAATATCGAGTGTCAATATTTTAAAGGGATAATGGAGCCACCGGCTGTCCCCGACAATCCGTAGGTGGTGAATCGAAAGTGCACTTCGGCGAGCGAACGGAGAGAGCCTGGGTCCGCAGCCCATAGGGCGACGCTCGCCGCCGTCCCGACAATGCCATTGACCAAAGTGCGCCGAGCGAACTACTCCTTTTTCTCTTCCAGCCAACCCTCTGTCTACTCTCCCCGTCTCTTTACTACACCACATACTATATAATATAATCTTCTCGGCTGCGTTCGTTCTCATATGGAGTAGAGTTTATACACTTTATATGTGATATACCGGATAACAAAAATATAAAGAGTCGCATCCTCGATTGAGCAAAGAGGGGAAAAAGGTATTGATATCCGATCGAGGGAATAATAAGCTTAAACTCCGAATGTTTCTTTTTAAATCGATCGCGGTTATCGCGACATGGTAATGTCAACTCGTAAATCGCGAACGGAGGGGGGGGGGGGGGGGGGGGATAAAATATCCTAAGTGCGTATCGTCCAATATGCAGAAGGGGAGCGCGTTGCTATCCAAAAGCGATAACGTGCGTCTCAATAAATTGCGACATTTCGCCTATCTAAAAAGAAAAAAAAAATCAACCCACGAAAAATGTCAAATAAAGAAGGCGGCAAAGTTCTTGCAGAGAACGATGCGAGAGTGGTGGGCTTTCGCGTTGACAAACTTGGACAGATACCACGGGTGTGGCGACGGTAGCGACGATAGAGCAAGTATTTGATTTAGCAGATCGAGTTTGCGTAGCTATCGCGTACCTCTGGCGTTGCGCGAATTCTTCTCGTTCCAGTCGACGGTCGAAGAATGAACCGAGACGTACCAGTCGGCTTATGTACCCAGTCGTCGGCGATTCCACGATTGCAGCCGTAGGTATTCACTCGCGGGAGGCAAAGACGTTATCGTCGAATCGAGATGCCGCGTAGTTTGAGATTCGTCACAGAGCTGTATTCAAGAGGGGCGAAGTAAGACTCGAAAGCGTTGTCAAGAATGTTACAATGCAGTGCAGAGCTTTTGCGACAGTCCTCAGCCGCATCTCGCATTACGTGTTTCGTATAATATGCACAAACTTCATCCATTCTCCGGAACGAGAGTTTTCTCCCTTAAAGTGTCTCTCGTGCATGACTGACACATACGTGCTTCGCGATGCGAAAGACAAGAGTACGAATGCTTGGCGATGCAAACCGACACGTAGCCGCCTGACAATCCGCCGTCCTAACACGTCATAAATGCTAGACACGTGGTGTTCGGACACGCCAGCTACTTTTATGCAGCCGTTTGTCTACGACAAGTCGCGAACGTCGTCTTCTCGCACCCACGCTTCTAAGTTGCGCCTATCTTGGGCCCTCGCGATGAGAAAAGCTCATTGAGCTTTGCGTACTCTCGGCTCGCTTTTTCCGCGGTTTGCTTTCCGTCCCAGACCACGGAACTAGGATGCCGATTCAATAAACCGCCGATCCCCTTTTTCACACGTTATTTCGTGACCGACTCGTGATTCACTCTTTCCCTCGTTCCGTTTCTCCGTTCGCTGAGCCATGCGTATTCTTCTCCGGGACGGGTCGCGGTCGTGCTCGCTCGGCCGCAAGCTACATCGTCACCGCAAAACCTCACCCGCTGCTGCATCCGACGACCACCGCAAGGGGAGACAGATGTGTTAGCTCTGCGAACGAAAAGCTAAAACATTGGGATACCTTGTAAGGACATTCTTTTTTAGCGGTGTAGCGCTCACACGGTTTACAGTAGTCGGGGTTTTTTTTAAACGTTCGTTGAATAACGCTTGTTATTAAAACGTGAGAGGAATAACGCAATAGCACCACAAAAACTGTCCGATGCGGGAGCGTTGCAGTGCAAAGAGAAATCCGCTGCTGAAGTATTTACAGTGAAGACCGTGAATACCACCGCGAACTTTTTGGCCAGGCTTGATGTGACAACTCCAGTGGGAATGTTACGCTGGCCCTAGCGTGATGCCGATGTTACGTCAAGTAACTTCTTTCTTCAGTAGTTAGTATAGAAGTGTGGCTAATCGTGTACGACGCTATCGACCACCTTTATAAGTCGCAGCGCGTGCCGCTGCCGCACGGTTTGTTTGCCACTCACTTTATTGTGGATGGCAATGATTTTTCGATACTTTTCCCGAATGAAAACCCAAATGATCGTTTTTCTCATCTTTTCTCACACTCATCTACTTACTTATCTACCTTCTCACTTGAAATTCGCGCACTGGTGAGATCTCTCGTTCATATACATTCTCATTCGTCAAGTCTCCGACTCTCATATTGTCTCACACTCGCACACTCTCTCACTCACTATCACTTTTAATTTCTCTCTAAGCAAGAAGCAAATTCACATCTTACACTACAGTTTCCTATCCATCGCTTTGTCGATAAAATCCGAATATCAGTGAAACCTGATAAAATCTCTAAAACCATAAACATGAACTCTCTTGGTTCAACTCACACAACTCCAATTTCGTGTGCCGCATCCACTAATATCAAAAATTCTCTCTTTTAAAGACGATGTTTCACCTCTACTAAAAGCACGCCCTCTCTTCATTTCGTACAAAAGAGACAATACTCTAAACAAAAGGCATTTCATCTTTCATCTTCTCACAGAAGAAGCAACCTTTGGTTTCCATTAAAACAGTATTTCCCCTGTGCACACAATCGAGCTCTCTCTTTACATCATAAACTCTGCAGCACTAGCAGCATAGGAGTAAGCATAGGACGAGTACATAAGAACCACGATTTTTGGATTCATTTATTCATCGACCATCAAACCTGCTGCATCATCGAAGTCTACGCAGAGCAAGCAAGACGCCGCTGCAAAAGCCACCAGCTCTACGAAGCAGAGTCTAACGATTGAAAGTGCAACGAGCAAGTTGGCTCGAAACTCTAAAAGCATTTGTATTCACGCGAACTAACCTCACTACAATATATATTTCGTGCATTTTAAAATGAACCACTGGCTTAAACATTTATTTCCGCATGCATCTCGGTCGCCTCATTCTTTCTCAGAGGCTCACTCTATGTGTTTTTTCTTGTAAATTCAAAACATTACAGCGAAGTCTCCGTCCCGGAGTAAAGTACTAACGTCTTGACTCTAAAGAGGGACTATTTTCTAAAGAGAGAGACTGGCTTTCACCGTTCGAATTCTCCCTTCGTCCATCCGGACGTAACACAAGGTCGGCCGACACTGGGCCAGAGCTACATTCCAGTACCAAACCAGGGAAGGACATCACAGCCGATAGCTATTTACCCTCGACAAGTAGAACGAGAGCGAGGGATTAGGAACTCTATTAATCTAAAGAGTATCGCACCGAATGCGTCCTCACATCCTTCCCCCCTCCGTTTATTCACAACCCCCTCCCCCCTCCCGCGGTTATTTGCCAGTGAATCTGTACGAACGAATTTCGTTTCATGGTCTCGCGAGCAGACACAAATAGCGTGGGTTATGCGGCCACTTCACTACTCCCGCAGTCTGCATCACTTTGGTAGCGGCGCCCCGGACCACCCGTGAGCGCAAAATCGCCCCGCCGTTTCACCGGCCATCAATTATCCATTGTATTCCAGCCCTCGGGAAACCTTGCTGCCAAGCGTTCCTATCGACTTACGAGCCTCCGCTGACCGGCCAAGTGTTCGCTTGGCGGCCCATAACGGACTCTCACTACTGGCCTCCGACCCCTCGCTGAACAGTCAGCCCGACGCTATTGTCAAGGCGATGCGGCATATTTTTTTTATCTCTCATAGTCATTATAACAGTGTGAATTAATCGTCAGTCTGCTCAATGATCTAGCATTACAATGAATTAATATAGAATCTATGTATGCTCTACTACATACCGGAGAATAATAAACTTTACCAGCAATTAAACTCAACCTTTTTTTTTATTTTTAAGACATGCGAATAAATGCTTAGTTGTGAATACTGCAATAGCGCGTGAAAGAACGCCGATTTCGTCCAATTCACATCCACAATATATAGATAAACAGATAGATAAATCAACTCGAACCGATTGAATAATCCCGATGAATCTAGTTCATTCGCCCGCGCTGTTCAACCCGCGGATAAATACCAAAAAGTTTATCGAATGATTTATTGATTTTCGAATCCGGCGTTCAATTTTTGTTTTTTTTTTTTATCCCGCGAGAGGGAAAACGGCCGCAGGCTTTGCGTTTCAACCAAAACCAGTCCCATCATCCTTCGATGTAACGAGACTTACGGATTAAAACGAGGAACCGTGTATGCCCAGAGGTGTATGTACCGTGTTACATAGCCAACATAGACTGCAACATATAACAACACGATGCCAGTGACGGTATTCCGTAGTTTGTATATTCGTAGGTAAGCCACCCCTCCGCCCATTGCATGTTCGCGTGTGGAATTGTGTTTCCCGCCCGTTCGTGTCAGTGTGCGACTCCGCTCGTTTCGTCGCTCTCCCACACACACACACACACACACACCCGCGCCATCCACCCCGACTGTGCAACGCGGTGTACCAGTTTCTCTCGCGATTCGCCGAGAGTGTTCCCGCGTCCGGCTTTACCGGGATATCTCACGACACGTTTACGTTACAGTACAAGTTGGGTTATCTGTATTTATCGTTCATTTCGCCGTCCCAATTCCTTGACGCCGCTTCGTTGCCCGCCGTCTCTCCACGGCCAGAAACGCAAAATGCTAGAAACGCCGGAAGAGCGAGGATTACCGGTTACACGGTAGCGCCGCTGCGGCTAACACTGTACGCTCCCGTATGCATTTGTTTCTCGGTGCGGCCCAAGTCTATTCCACCGTTTCTTCCGGAACGTCACGCGAGAATGTTGCACAACGACGGCCCTGTTAATTCCACTTTGTCGAAAAAAAAAAAAATAAATCAAAGAACGTTTACCTAATCCCTCCGCGAGTTCCGACCGTAAAATATCGGACTGGAATTTTCGACCCTAATAACGCAATAAAGCTGCGACGTTTCTTCGTGCCGTCTCGTACCATCCGCTGATGGTGAGGGAGAAAAAAAAAGAAAAGTACAAGAGAAACATAGGTATCGCTGCGGTAGCGAAGTTAAACCTCCCTACACGATTTACCAATTTTCACACAAAACCCGAGGTCGGTTCGGCGCCGACACCTGCTGGCGCTCTTCTCTATCCCTGTGGCAATCCGATGCGCCAGCCGCCCGAGGAGCCCAACCACTTCCGGGTTTCTCCCGCGTAAGTGGATTGGCCGACGGGAGGAATTGAAGCAGGGGTAGAGTACTCTTCCAAAGGCGGCTTTGGCTTCTGTTACGCCCCGAGCTGTATCCTCCCTTCTCATACTCATTCCTTTCATTCCCCGTTTACCCCGTGGGATTTCCCGGGCTCGCGAGTGTTCCGCTCGGCTCTTCGCCACTTTCTCCCGAACTGGCTCGCGGTCGAATTTTCCGTACACATCGTTTCGTATTACCATAGACCCGAATAAAGCGGTTAGACACCCGAAAAACAAGTGTGTTGCTGCAACACGTTCACCCTGGTGGGAATTTTCGGGCTTTGCATCGGGACTTTTTTTGCCGGGTCTTCTCAGGTCTTTGTTGCTTTGCTCTCCGCAAATGAATTGCAACAACGCGCCTACGCGAGTCAATTGCAACACGCATGAGTGCACTTGTACGCGAAATCCGTGTTGAAACAATGCGCTTGTTTTTGGAATTCTTGCAGTCTTCGACCTGCCCTGCGTTGTTCTATCCGATCGCAGTCTACACTGAGAAAAAACATGGTTGGATTAACCAAAAGTCGCGTTGACCTGCACTCAAAGCTGTTGTTGTTTCGTAGAAATAAAGCGTTGATTTGTTGAAAGATTATTTGCGTCAGTCGATTCAAAGTTTGCCGATTGAAAGAATAGTACATTTCGATCGGAGACACGAGTGCAGAAAAACTTTTTCTGACGAGTGTGAGTTTGCAGCACGAGCCGAAGGCGAGTCTTGCAATCACACGAGTTCAGAAAATATTTTTCGCACCAGTATCGAACAAACTTTCATGTCACCAGGTGTGAAAATTGTGGTTTTCGCACGCGAAGCGTGCGCAAAAACCGGCATTTTCCCACCGAGTGACATAAACATTTTTCTTGCTGTTTCGCCGCATGAGACAAATATTGTTTTCTTTAAAATCTTAATAAAACATCTGCGAGGCTGCCGGCGTTTTTTCCGCATAAAAATAATCCTTCGAAGTAGGAAAGAGTCACGAAAAGGTAATACACGAAAGCAACGACTCATTTATGAGCCCGCATACTCAGGCACGTCGCGAGGGTTCACCTAGCGCGAAATCTTTCAACGTGCTAAAACATGGCAGTGCAGCGAGCGCCTTGCTCTCCACTTAGGACTCACTCAATTTCCATTCGACGACTTGCGAAAAAATTCCCTTCTCGTTGTCTATCTGCCAATCAATTTGTTTTACTCAAACTCTCCGAACACCTAAGACCCTCCCATCCGTTTTACTTCAGCTATCCAACAACCTTTCAAAATCAGTCTAAAAACTTCAGCGGTAAAGAACGGCACCATCTTGGAAACTAATTCCAAACAGCGCGGCAGACTCAACCAAAGTGCATTCACTTCACACCATTTTACTCAACATCGAACTTTCGTTTTTTAACTGATAAGGTTTAAGTTCACTTACGTGCAATAGTGTAAATATTTGTTGTGTTTGTTAAAATACACAAACAATTTGCATTTCAACCGTAAAGTTGACTTTGAATTTTTTTTCTTTTTTATATCGCAAAAGTGTGTAGAAAGTCACAAAATTCAAAGTTAATTTTAAAAAAACTGAAAAAAATTCATACGTATTCAGAAAAATTAAAGAATCATTTTCATTTAAAAAAAAATGTAGGTTTCCGGAAGTTATGTTGAACAATTTTATTTTTGTCAATAACATTTTGAAATTAACATTATACAAAATTAATCTCTTCAGCAAGTTAATATGCTCGATTTTTTTCATAATTTTTTACCATCGCGAGGTGTTTGCAATTCCCTCTAATTTCACCGAACCTTGTGCGAAGTGAACACTATTCGCAAGGACTATCTTAAGTTCCCTGAAGGCAATCTGATACCAGCGACAATTCGTCATCGCCAGCCCGAGTTCAGGCCTTACAACCCTGAATCGAGAAACTATCGTGACTTCCTGGCGTATCGAACAGTCGTATCAGCCGAACGACACCTTCGAACGTGTGTCACCGCGTCTTTGTTAATGCAACCGTTTGTTTTTCTCAGTCTAACACAACACACGAAGTACAGTGACCACACGAAGCTTATCCGAATGCTACTGCCGAGGGTAAACCTCCAGGCTCATCACCCAATGCCCAACTGTGTGCATACAGCTTGAGTAAACCTGTTTAGATTTCGCTAATACTGCTAGATAAGATACGAAATTGTTAGCTAACCACCAATGATTTGAGGTCTCCGTTGGCAAACGGCATGAGAAACAAACGAAACACAGGCATGCCTACGATCCCATTTGACATCGGGTTCGATATCTGTTTATCCAACTACTAACGCTGGTAGTTGACCGTGAGCGTGCATGCATGAGCTGACCGGATTCCCTTGGAAACGATATCGAGCGGGAGTATCCAGCATGTTGGATCCGATATGCAAAGACTCGAGAGAACATTGAATGTACTGCAAAAGCGGATCAATCTAAAAAAAAAAAAAAAAAAAAAAAAAAAAAAAAAAAAAAAAAAAAACGCTAAAGCGATTTTGCGATGCAGCCACTACGATATCAAAAGCCACTCGAGAAGTCCTCAAGCGACGTACATACTCCATACGTAGATACTCCCACACGCAAATGATGTGTAGTCAGATATATTAAAATATATTTTCTGGTCAGAGTTCCGGATCTCATATCTCGCATATACTCGCTCAGATATATCTCGGTACATGTATCCAAAAATACAGTGTTAGAAATATTCTTGCAGAATATATATTTTGGACGGAGCTCGCAGTACGTCTTGTGCAATATTTTTTAGAATATTTGGTATGCGAAAGTACGACTGCACAAGTCACGGTCTCGATCCAGAATGCTCATCGATCGCCCGATCGATGACGACGAAGCCCTTCCGAGTCACATCAGCTCGCCTTTCTACTGACAAAGCTCCCTTGATTCTATCAGGAACCTCTTCGCGAGCCTCTCGCGTGACTATCGGCGAGTTTGTACACTCTTAAAAATTTCTGCTTGAAAATTCACAAAATGTATATGAAGTTTTACGCATACACAGTACAGACAGATTCATTGACGCGTATGTAATAACAATATTAACAATATTAAAAACAATATTATTTGTATTTCGAATTGGCGCATAGGGCAGTGGTCTGCCATTCATATTAATTTATCCTCAGACGGACGGTACTCGAAAATGCAAAAAAAAAACAGTGGGAGTCAGAAAAATGATGAACATTATTACATATAATAATGTTTGTAATAATAACATAATTTTCATATACGGATGACTTAATTTTCAACGCCGTCGCTGCTAATTTTAATACACAGGCATTGCATTTAAGGTTAAATTACTAAAATTCAAATGCAATGTATACGAATTATCATTTCATATACCGAGGTTCTACATTTCATATAACTTTGCATATTGCACGTGACGTACATTTCAAAATATTTTTACCAGTCCATATTTGGTAGTTCCGAGAAGAGTATGTCGAAAAGTCCCGACTCTCGTTGCGTCGCTTTCAATGGGAAACATATTTAGGATTTATCACGTGAAGGAATGGTTGACGCGCGAGTCCCCTCGATTGACCGCCTCCTGGGACGCAGACCAATTCTTTCCGGCCGTTCTCTTCCTTTATTCGTCATTGCTGCTTTCTCTTTAGCAGGGTGTCGGGCTCTCTATCTCACTGACTTTCTAAGGTCGTTCGGGAATTCGATAAAATTAGGTTACCCGACAAAGACGGGGTAGGGCGTCTCCCTTTCTCCCTCCATGTCTCTCCATTGCCCGTTCGCAAGATCGAAGTTTGCAAGCGAGAAGCAAAAGCTGAGAGGGAAAAGCCGAGTTGAAAGTTCTCTCGTTCGCCGCAATCTTTGTCCCGGAGGAATCGAAAGGCCGTGCAATATCGGGCGAGGCGCCTTCGTTCCTCCCTATTTTCTCTTTGCCTTCTTTCACCCCTCGGCTCTTCGAGCCCTCTTTCGCCAACGACAAACCGTTTGAAAATTCATCCAATAAGCGAAGGCAGGGCAGAGCTACATTTTTCATTAGCATCGTTTCTCCACGGTTACGCCAGCCTTACGGTATATGTTTCGTTCCCGCGAGCTTTCTACTTTGCCAGTCGAACTCACGGGTTACCAACGATTCAATTACATTATTGTTCGTCCAAAGCCCACTTACCCGCCGGAGTTACTGCGAAAGCTTGTAAGCATACTTTTTATGCTTTTCGATACACGTTGGCACTTGTCACGTAATTTTAAAGGATCGAAGAAGCCTCGTCCATTATCTCATGAGTAATGTCGTAAGTAACGTCATGTGGAAGAAATGTTACTTCTGATCTCAAAATCTCCATTTTTTTTTTTTTTATTAGGAGTCACTTCATACAGGAAAATGTCACTTCCGATCAAAAAAATAAAATGCTCAGGCCTGAAATAAGGTATTTCAGGTATGACGTCACTTCACGTAGAAAAAAATAAAGATTTAAAGACCGTTATTGGTGTTATAGGGAAAATCTTCAATTTTTCTCTGCAATGTATCTCGAATGCATCGAATGATGCAGGAAAGTGTGTAAAAGAACGTGTGTGACACATCGCGAGCAGCGTTGCAAGAATGACGACGAACTCGCGAACAAGATCATCAACTAATGACAAGTGTGCGACTCACTAAAATTGAACGGCACGGGTGAAGATTGTCACGTGTATCGAGTCCCACGATGCACTTGCGCCGTTGTTCCTTCTCTCAGCTGCAACACGCAGAGATAGCAACGCAATTCAATGGAGCATGAGCGGGTCTCGGAAACAAGGAGGTGAAGCGAGACGGGAGCGAGCGAAACGTGAAGTGGAAAGGAACAAAAAAAAGGGGCAAAGGAACTGGGAGAATAAAGTATGCCGGTGTTGCGAATGGAAGCCCGGGCTTTTCCTCCTCTCTGGACTTGGTCTATCTCTTACTCGCTGACGATAATGGTGGCTCGTCGGCGTGCACAACCTTCGGGACAACCCGTCCAGTGCCTCCGCCGATCGACCGACGGAGTGGAATATTCATTCTGCTTAACGCAGACTAGATTCTCAGTCGAAAATAGGATCTGGGATCAAGACTGGTGGTGTGACGTTGTGCCCGATGCTGGCTCTCTGGGATTTGGAATAATCCTGCAGTTGGCTTCCGGCTGGCACTGTCCTCGCCTCCATACTGCACTTCTCATCGTTCCTGTCTCCCTTCCTTTCTCCGGGGGAGCCTTGCATTCCCCCGACGGTAGTATTGCTCGAAATCGCAGATTGGCAATACCAAAGCATTCCGGTAGCATTGCTGCGACACGGCATCCAACACCGAGAAAAGCTGGCGACAAGCATCGATCCAGAAGTAACGCCGATGGATACACCTCGGCAATGTTCTCAACGTTTCACTGACTCGAGAACGTAAATCACTCGTGCCGATAAAAATATCAATTGATGTGACAATATGACGCTAATGGTGAGAGAAAAGAAGTGGCGTGTCATACATGCAGAATGAAGAAGTGTACGTTGAGAATGTGTATTATGGATCGTGAAGGCAAAGGAATCGAGAGGGTGCAAACGGCAACGTGGCAACTCGCACAGCTAGACCGCCGCTTGTACTTCTGCTGCTGCTGCCCTTTTATGAGGGTCTCGTTAAAAGCTCAGGAAATGCACTAAAGTAGAGAAGACGGTGGGCTAGAAGAGGGGTCGTTTCCAAAGGAGGAAAAGGCCGTTGCCGTTGTGGTTCACGGTATAGCTGCAGGTGATGTTTAAAGGGCTTAAAAAAGCAGCACGACGTAGCCATGTGTACTGGTTAATGGCCGAGGTGCGGTGAATCGCGTCGGGTACTTTAGGTACGCTAAAGCTGCAATGAGGAAAGTGTTGGGCGAGGGCGAAGGAAAATCTCGAGGAAAACAGCGATCTGTAGTACCGTCGCGGAGGCAGAGGCGAGGAGACGCAAAAAGGTAGCGAAGCGGAATGTGGAAAGGTGGAGAGGGCGAAACAGGAGGGCGAGAGTTTCGCCGAAGTTTGCACGAAAGTGCTGGAAATTTCTCGTATACCAAGGATATATGGAGGCACGATTAAGTTCGAGACCCGCTCGGAGGATTAATGCTGTGGGTTTCGAACACACAAGGGATGCGAAACAATTTTAGGCGATAATTGAATTTTGTTTGTCACTTAAATTGCATGATTTCAATAGCGATACTTGATTTAGAACTCCGCCATTAACGCTCCTTCGGGACGCTTTCTGAGCGTCCGGCTATACCGGCTTCAATTTCATTCTGGGACGGATAACTAAAGACGATACGATTAACAGCATAAAAGGGAAGATTCCGCTGAGAATCTAGGAGTAAAAACAGAATCGGGGTGGAGGGCGAGGGATTGTTTGTTCGAAACCTAGGTCGATGCAAAAGTAGTAGTAGTCAGAAGATTACGAACACTCCTCACTATCCGTCGATCTCTCGGTCTTCCATCCGCTAGAGGCTTACGTTGAGAATGGAAACCTCGTGCCCTGATGAATTTTTGCGCGTGATAGGCTCAATGCACTTGCAGTAATAGCAGAACCGTCATTCGCACAGTAAAAAATAATTTCGTAAAATCGAAATGCGAAATTTCGTAAAAATTATTTTGTTAAATATGTGACAAACTTGTTTGTCACTTATTTGAATATACGAACCTGTCCTTTCATTTCCTGTATCATTGACAACTTTAGTTTGCACTTTTGTTTGTAAAACTGGTAGAAAATTAACAAATAAAAAATTGTGGACGTTTGTGGATAATAGTTTGTTGTAAAAGGTACATTTTTTTTTTACTGTGCAGAGAGCCAGAATCTGTAGGAGAACTCTGTTACGTCCTATCCAATTCGTTAGAGTGTAAAGGAGTCGGCGACACAGTCGATCTCTCATTTTGGGTCAACGCCGGGCAGCGCTTTACACCCGGGACGGAGATCTCGCCTTTTACACTAATAGTTTTATTCGTAGAGACGATAGTCGCAAGATAGTGATGTCGATGGTAACAGGTATGCGTACACTGAGAGAAGGATCTAGTAAAAATTACCATAGGCTATAGTAGTACGGCGCCAGCGCGCCACCTATAGTAGAAAGTCTGAGATATCCAAGAATTTTTACCATAATATATAAGAAAAATTCTTATAAATCCGGTACTTCCAACCATAGGTGGCGCCCTAACGCTCTACTACTATGTGCTATGGTAATTTTTCTTAGATGATTGGTAATTTCTACTAGATCCTTCTCTCAGTGTAGGTGTTTCGTTCAAGGAAGGTTTTTCTGTACTCACTTGGACGGTTAATTACTATTTATTATCGGTGGTAACTTCTGTCAGCACAATTATTGTTTGAAAATCGCAAAAGCTTGAGTTGCATCAACTTCCCTCACCAATCAGAGAGACTCGCTGCTCCTCGTTCTCAAAGCATGACTGACAGACTTGTGGGGATTAAACGATTCGCACGTTTGGTGTCGCGGAAGTAGATAAAGCGCTTTCTCGTCGGACCTATCGCGAAACTGAGAAGGAACTGCAGTCGCCCTGCCGCAACTTCAGTTGAAACGATTTAAAACGGCAAAAGCGAGTCAAGGTTTTGTCTAATGCCAGTAATAATATTCCCGAGCTAGGGCAGATTGTGCTGTCTCGTATACGCGAAACTTTTAAGACTCGACCGAGAAGCCTTTTACGATCGAGTTCCGTTTCAAATTTAACGAAGATCGCTTCAGCCCCGAGCTGCCCGTGATAAGGTCCGTGGCGTACCTCGCAAACGAAGCTATAAAATGTGCGAGGTTAGAGCCGAGACCACCCTGAAATTCGGGACGGTCGACCTAAGTGCGCCCTTTGAGTGTTCCGTAATTGTGAGGGTTGCTGGTTCAACGAAGATTGCGCAGTATCGACGAAGAACAGCTCTCTGTTTCATTAAATGTTTTTTTTCTTAACTTTGCTGGTTCAACGAAGATTGCGCAGTATCGACGAAGAACAGCTCTCTGTTTCATTGAATGTTTATTGTTAATATTGCGTCGAGACTCTACCGCGTCCCTTCATCGTGTATGAATAAAGGACACGGATGTCTCTCGCCTCCAACTAGATTGTATTCGTATCGACGAGTCGATGCGAATACAGGGTCGAATTAACGAAATCACTGTAAAGCGCAAAGCAATATGGCTTTTCGAAGTCCAGCGACGAACGTATAAAACGCAGGACGAGTAAGTGTGGTTTACGGCTGCGGTCGGCTTTCCACTCGACATTAAAGTCCCATGGCAAAGTCAAGAGAAGAGCGAAAAGCGGTGGCTTCGGGAGGGATTTCCGTGCACGAGGTTTTCTCTTCTTCCACAGTACGTATAATATAAATAGAGACCCGACGAGCCTTCCGCGCACATTCACGCTCAAACCTAAGTGTACCACTGTAATTTCCCAAGCATATTACGACCCACCTCGCCGGCCGTGGTATTTCCTCGATGAAATCCCCCGACTGCATTCTCTCTGTTGCGGCTAATTTTCGTACTCTCAGCTACAATCACTCGCTGCACGAGAAACCTTTTCGCGTACCCTGCTTCTCCGTTTACTGCATAATTAAAGCGACTTTTGCGCCGCCGAGTTTCGTAGCGAGCACGCGTTGGCCGACGATGAAGACCCTCGGATCGCCAGCGAGAATGAATAAACCAGAAAGCCCGAAATTGTCAACCGGTCAAAATCGATGCATTACCGGATGACCGAGGGCCACTTTTTCCGACACTATTCTCGCGGTCGCTATCGGTTTCACTGGGTCACTTCGAAGGATGAACGGAGAGGGGAACGCCGGTGAGGAAAGAGCCGTCGGAAGTGGAAGAAAAACTTTCGACACGAGGAGCGGTCAATGGAGTGGCGACAGGAATACCAAATAGGCATTCGAAATAGCGTTCGTGCCATAGACCGCTGACCTCATGCTGGCGATGCCCCCTTCCGACATCGCCACATCGCAAAATGGTGATCCCAGGAGTTGGCCCGACGTAACCGTTTCAACCGCACCCACCTCGTGCGATCTTTTCCCCTTTTATGCTTTTATGCGATTCGTCTCTTTCCGCGGTACGTTCTCGCGGCTTTTGAATCCTCAAACACCTTCCACATACATACATATACATATATGTGTCCAACCGTTGGGACGTCTTCGCTATCCCGATGAGTTTTCAGGGAGAACCGACGCAGACAAAATACATTCTCGTGAAGCTTTGCTCGCCCCCTTTGCGTCCCTTCGTCGTTGCGATTCTACCCTCGTTCGGTGTGAAAGGGTCCGTGAAATTTGCATCAGGAAATGCTACGTCGAGGCTGCCTCGTCAACGACCAGATCGCGGTGAAGCTTCGGATGGCTTTAGTGTCCGCCGGCAAACGAGGGGACTGTTTCTGTGCAATACGTCGCGAGGCGAATGGACGAGTGAGCGCATCTTGACTCGGGCATATCTGCGAGTGTATCGGAGTGCGCGCTCTTCACCGTTGAATCAGCGGAAATAGCACGAAGCTGTAGGTGTCGTCTGAGCGCTGTCGGTGTATCTCGAAAATATAATCAAAGCCGGGCCGATGAGAATGCTCGGCGAAGCTGGCTCGAAAGAGCAACAGAGCGATGGCGCAGCCAAACGAATAATTCCAATTATCGAACGATGACATTCGCGATAAAGTCAGCTCGCTGGGAAGGGAAAAATTGACGAACCCTCAGCCGAGGTACTGACACGGATGATGATTAAGGGAAAATGAGAAAACTATATTTTTCCATCGGTTGTACTATACTACTATTATTAAAGAAATATGTGAAGCGAGAGAAAGAGGGTCGATGAAAGATGGGTGAAATTGTCAGATAAACTTTAATTAATCCCGGTTCGAAGAGTGTACAGTGTAAAATAAAGTATAGTAACCGGAGGAAGAAGTTTCAATATTGGTATATCGCGGAGACGTCAGGTGCAGGGCAGCCCCGTCCCGTCGCTCTCTTACTTCGCAGAAGCGGCGAGGAGAACCGATGAAAATTGACGGAAAAAACTCAATTAGAAGTAATCTCGTCATCTGTTGAGCAAAGAGAGGGGAAAAAAAAAGTACGAGCCGAAGAGGGCGGAGGAGAGCCCATTGGGCTATACGTAGAGTCTTCGATCGAGGAGTTTCGAGACTCTTCGCTCTCCTCTTTTTCTATCTCGTACCGGAAGTCCGGAGATTTAAGGAATGGAAAGCGTCCCGTTTTGCCCGGAAGTTTGGTGAAACAGGAAGCCCACCGAGGAATCGATTTCCTTTATGCCTCGGATACTTTGTCCCTCCGCTGACCAGCCGCGGGAGCGAGAAAGCTCACGAATCTATATTCGTTTTGTATATTCCATGTGCGAGTGAAACTCCATCGTTCGATCGCTCGTTCGTAACAATAGGATACGCGGAAGCTCCTCCATATCCATTCGGTCAGTCGTTTTTCTCGACGCTCTTTCCGCATTTCTTTCTCTCAGCTCTCGTACGCACACGTACACCTAACGGAAGTGAAATAAAACAACGATCCCGAATCCCGTCCCGTCCCGGGCGAATAAACACAGAGAGCAGTTTACCAACGACGGACTGGAAAAGTGTAGAGAGAATAGAGGAAAGGGTCTCTCGCCGAGAAGCCCGGTAGGTTCAGCCACGAGGGAGCAGGGCGTTATTCGTAAAGGACTATCGTGTCGTTCGATCAGGACCCCCTCGAAGAGAGTGCGGCAAACCCGAAGACGGATGGTTAACCAATAGTCCGAAAGGGGTAGCGGAGAAAACGGCAGTAGAGATAGACCCCGTATCGCGGTCAGACGAAAACAAACTATCTCTGTCGCCGTGCGATAGATACTCTTGGGCGACTCGTAGCTTCCCCGCATGAGGTCGCATCTCAAATGTTTTCACTGATATGCGCTTATTCTAAGGAACGTGAAACGGAAACCGAACAGACGGAATTTTAACGTTATCGACTGTATCGACTCGCCGCGCGCGCTCGAAAGTAATTTCGGGCTGCGAAATTACTCAGGCGAGAGATAATATATTAATTAATTATTTGAAAATGCCCAAAATAGGGTATTCGAGGGGAAAAACATGAAAAAATAATGAAAAACCAATAATGAAAACCGATTGAACAATCGAAAAAAAGTGGCGAGTAATTATATCCTTCGGTTCGAGTAGAAGTCAAAATAGATTTATGAAAAATAATCAGAATATCTTTATCATTCGTTAACGAAAATATATATTGTAAAATTGTTATTGGAAAACTATACGTATATTTTGTATTCAAGGGGCTTGTACCCGTTAAATAAATAAATCAATCAAGAAGAATGCTCTCGCATTCCTTTTTGATTTGTGTTACACTTTATCGAAGGCTCTCAAAAATATGCCAGCTCGCATGTGTCGATGTGTTCTTTTTCGGGCTTGATAACGAACGAATTTTTAGACCGGATTTAAAAGTAATCCGCTGACGGTGTTTCGAATGAGAAATAACAGGATGCACGGCAGTCGAATAAATGATTAAAGCCCAATTAACCGGGGCCGTGTTCAATCTACGTATTAGATACAGGACATAATGTGCGTTTAATACACACCCGAGTATTTACGTATTATAGCATTATGTATAAATCCATGTACAATACTACATATCGGGAATACAACGGTAGCCTCTGTAGTGCCGGTGCAGCTGCTATGTTGATATATCGTGGAATTTAGGTCGCCGAGTGAGCCACACGGAAATTTCGCACGTTCCGAGCCAGGACGGGATTTGCCAGGGCGATTGTACGATCGGTGCAGAGACGTACGCAAAACGATAATCTCCAATTAACGTGGAGCCGCGTACGAGTGCGACGTGGCATTTAATTCGAGATACTTTGGAGTGCACACTGTGGCGCGGTCCATCACTATGGGTTCCCTTCGATACTCGCGCATCTCCACCGGTATCACCTAAATTCCCCTCAGAACGAAAGCCTCTTGCTTACAAGTTTCGCAACGAGATAAACAAATGCATGAAGCGTACTTGGAAATAGCCTAATCCAGGACTGGTTTCGACGAACCTTAAGCCCCTCCAATCCCGATCACTGGCAGTCGAAGCATGATTACAGCCTGATGTGTAGGTACTGATGGTTAAGGTGTTATCAGGCGGGACCTGATAAAGCCTTGAAGAGCCTCATCAGAGCCCGATGCGGACCTCCGAAATTTGTAAGAGGATGTGTAGGGTGAACGTGGTGAATATGGAACACGCCGATTAACACGTAAATCAATGAAATATGGAGCGGTCCATATTCGCCACTTTTACCCTACTGGCTTCAAAAGTGACCCAGATTATTAGACATCGAACCGACACACGTGGGTCAATCATATCCGCCATTATAGTAGTTTCATTACTGACCGACTCGGTTGCATCAACGCCATTGAAATTGGAATCACGGTCGTCCCTCAAAGCAGGCGAGGAAGGTAAACCCCACGATACGCACGGGGACCATTCCTCTTCACCTCATCTGTTCCTTTTTCTACGGTCCTTATTCTTCCTCTCTTTTCTTCCTCTCTTTTCTTTCTCTCACACTTAATCTTCCACTCTTGCACTGCTTTTTCTTGGCATCGCAGATTCCGGAGACTCTTCTTTCCTCCATCTATCTCCCGAGAAACCAATAGTCGATCGATAACACACTCCGTATCTGTATCCGTGGACTGGAGTATTATCCTCGGGAGCTTCGGCATTATCCGATAGATACAGACACCCGTTCTCCTTTGGTCTCTCTCCATCTCGCGTATATCCTGCGTCTGCTTCCACATCTGTTCCTCTGAGCTACGTATGTCCCAACTAACTTGCGTCACGGATTCGACAAAACTGCGTCTTATTCTGGTATCCTTTGCTCTGTCGTATTCGCATCTTCCTCCGACGCCTTCGCTCGATTTTCACTGAAGGATCAGCCGGATTTCACTGAACTGGCTCAGCCATCGTAGCAACTGCTGGTCCCCGTCTAACTATCGCGTCCTAGGCCGCGTCTCGCTATGTGTCGACAATGCGTTAGATTTCATCATCGAAACCACCGAATCGACATCGATTACGTAGAACGTACGGAGAAACTCGGCATACGCGAATGGGTGAGAGGGGAATGGGTTGAATGAGGGAACTGATCTGTAGTCAGCAATGCAATTACGAACAGTAGCTCGTTGATGCCGTCATTAGCGAGTCATTCGATAAACCTCTACCGTAGTCTCGCGCGCATGTCTCTCTACAGGGGATGCTTAGCGTTGACTAGGAAACACGCAGCGCGTGCAGCAATAATCCTCGAGCATGATTCTGCATTTTGAACGTGAATGATCTCGTAATCACAGTGGGTAGACTGGCCGGTTCGACGATCGGCGAATACAACTGGACCAATCTGAACGAGAGACAGAGAGAGCTTTTAATAAGCAATGATTCTGGCAATGAGATGCAGCATCCTACGGCTGATAATTGTGCAGGGGTAAAGGTGATGAATATGGACCACCCTGATTAGCACGCAAATCGATGGTACATAAGCCGCGCCATATTCGCCACTTTCGCCCTGCATGCAGTCGATAACTGTGGGCGATTTTGCTACGGAACGACCACTGAAATATCCTCCCAATTTCTGATTGACACCGAATTTCGATATTCCGGATATGGAATATTCCATTTGCAAACAGCAGTACAAGAAAACCTCTCAGCCATCCCACATTATCATTGGAGCAAAGATGTCAGTCCAATAAATATCTACCTGGCATTGAGGAAGCAATTTCGTCGATCGAGCAGTCGATCATTAATCCCGTGATCCAATTACGCTAAAGCATAATTGCGCGATCGAAAGCTACCGAAAGAAGGTCTATCACGGAGCGTCGGTGTATTCTGGAGAGAGGACAGGCGAGATAAGGAGTTCGCCGGCCTGTGCTACAAGAGCGATAGGAAGACGTCGAGGTGGAGAGGCGGGCGGATGAGGGAGAATGCCGCGTTCCTTCCACTACCCTTCGACTACCTTTCCACAGACTCTCGGGGATATTGAACGCCGATTACTGCCTCGAAGCACTATAAGGGGTAATAGGTAGCTATATGGAACTGGCGCCGAGACCTCGTCCCGTCTCATCCCATCCCTTCTCTGCCTTCGAAGCGCCACTTCGGAAAGCTTCCACCGAGCGGAGAGCGCGAGTCTACGGGAGAAGGCTCGAGAGGCAAGGAACGAAGCTTTTAGGGACACGATCATCCAGCTAATCCTACCTGGAGGGTCTGCAACTACAAGCTATAGAACGGTTTCTTCTACGCTTGTACATTGACCTTCATCAATGCCTCGTTTTTCTAGTTTGCTGGATACCTTCCTCTGTGTTTTAACGAAATCGAAGATATCAAGCGCGTCATTCACCTTGCTGGACGGCTTGCTTCATATCTTAGATATTGATTGATTGATACCTTTGATGCTGATATCTAAGAAAACCAGGCGTTAATGAATACCTAGCTGCATACACAGAAAACACGCTCTTCCGTATACGCCTTTATTAGAATGCACACTGAAAAAAAAAATAAAATGGGTGTTAAATTCAACACCACTTTAACACCGCTATGTGGTCCATATAGGTCCATTACTTTGGTGTTAAAAGTAGTGGTAAAGTATGGTGTAAAACGTGCGGTACTTGCAGAACGTACATTCTGGCACTGTAATGGTGCCTCCGGTATATACAGTGACACCGAACCCTACTCCTAAATGAGTAAAAAGGGTTTAAACGCTTGAAGTAGATATGAAAGTTTTAACATAATGAATCGTCACTAATAACTGCCTAACAACGTAATTGCCTGGTACGTCATGATAATTATAAGTAAAAAAGAACATTAATGATAAAAGGCTACGATCACGAGTATCTATGGTTGCGAATTGCCTGAGATGGGATTCGAACTACCTACCTAATGCTTATTCCTACCTACCTACGCATACTAGCTGACAAGCTATCAACTACGCTATTGATTTCTTGTGATCTTTCATATTCCAATTCTGTATGAGCCAATTCCGATATTATTGGGGAGACATTACTGACATTCAGATAACGATTACACGGCACGATTTCATTCTTTTATTGTTCTATTAAAATGATTGATCATCATTTTCTTCCTTAAGATCAACGATCGGCATTCAATTAAATGATAATTAGAGTACACCACGTTACCGGTTTACCATATGACCATCTTACTTTTAACTGCGAAATGGCGTTAGTTGTAACACCAATGTTTTTTTTTTTTTTTTGTCACCACCCACACCATCGCAGTTTACACGACAGATTACTTCCAGTCTACAATCTAAAATGCGATTAAGCAACGAATAGGATTCTCAAGAATCAAGCAGCTCTTTGACGTCAATTCGAAGACAGCATATTAGAATAATCTAGCGGAGTAGATGTTGATTAAGTGAAAGATCGTGTCTAAAAACGTACATATTTTTGTTTTTTCTAATTTAATTCACCAAAAAAATACCGTAAGGATACAAGTCTATTAACACGACGATCGGGAAATCTCGGTCGGATATCTGCGCTCGCTGCGTTCCGTCGAGATTTAACAGGCAGAATCTCGACGTTTCACATTAGCGTGGAACTTTGTTAAATCAAATCGAATTTTCGTGCGATCTCCCAAGGCACTGGAGTCGTCGCTCGTTCGATCGCGAATCTCACGAGCTCGACGTGTCTTTGTATTCACACCCGCTGTCCCACGAACACGCACACGTACGGAGTTCATATCAGTAGTCATAACGTCGAAAGCCCTTGCCAATCTGTGACGTTGGATTTAACAGCTTGTCTCGCTTAATGTATTACATCGAATATCCCGGACGTTTTCGCGAGGAGCCAGCGAGGATGAAAACGTCGGGACGGAGCGAGTGTACGACAGAAAATGGCCAGGGTGCGATGAAGTTTCCGATCAGATATTATACTGCGATCGTAAAACGACCGACGATGATTTTATAGACCCTCGCAGAGACTGGCTTTCCTCGGTTCGCCCATAGCCGCGCAGCTCGAATGCATTTCCCTACCGCCGGTCGATGCGACCGCACCGGAGAGAATACCTTAACACCGATGCATCCCCGTTGCATCGGGAGATAAAGTTATCCGGCCTCCGGCGCTCGTAAAAATTCTCCCTCCCGGCGGTCTGACGTTAACTCCTGTGACATGCTACGGCGACACACACACACTAGCGCATAGTCAGTGCAGCACGATCATATAACGAGCGTTACGCGTTGCAGACGAGGCTTCTTTTCGGTGCAAAGCCCTCGCGCAATTACGGCGCAAACTGCGTTGGTTATAATGCCCGAACGAAGGCCCGCGAGACAATGTTAAATTACAAACGTTAGAAACGTTGTGTAAAAAAAAAAATAATGTTAAAAACGTTGTGTAAAAAAAAAAAATTCTTTTATCGTCAGACGGCATCAGCCGCGCGATACTCGGGCGCGGAAGCCAAAGCAGCCAAAGTAGCGTTAAGCATTTGTGTTACACGCCCAACCGGTACTCTAATCCGCTCGAATTATCGTAGCTTCCCATCCGCCGTGTGCTGTATGACATAAGAACAAATTGAATTTCTCGGCGCGGCTTTGATGCGGAAAGCGTTGCTTGTCGGTGGATTTTGTACTAGACGCTGTATACCATTCTCCAATTAGCTATGACTCTCCTCTCTCGCTCCCTTCCTCCGTTTGCCTCGTGCGAAAAAGTCGGTGAGAATAGCGAGGGAGTGGAGGGGAGGGGGGGATAGCTCGAGCTCGTTTTCCCACCGAGATGTGTGCAAGGTAACTTCAAAGTAGGAAAATGCTCGCTTGCGCCCACACATCCGAGCAACATCGCGGCGGAGCTGATGCGAGAGGCCTTTGGGCGGACGGCGCGTACGGGACCCGCCGGCATAGTCCAATTATCACGCCGGGGGCGAGATACTGTTTCTCCATTACCTCACATGCTAACTCCGGAACGATATGCAAAGCGACCCTATTAATTCTCGTGGTACGCGAGACTCGGGCGGGTGTTCGGGCGGGGGTGAATTGCGCTCTGTGTATGAAGACGCATACGTGTGCATTCCGTCGCCCAGCTTCGTTCGCTCCCTTGCTCCGTGCCCGTGTATGCCGTACCTGCGCTTGTTTTCGAGCCGCGTCTAGGCGGTTGTCCGGAATGAAAACCAACCCGCCCCCTCCCCACATGTATTTCACGCACAATGGATATGCCTCACGTTACAGTTAACGAGTTTCTTGTATCCGAGGCTGAAGTCCCCGAAAGCATCGGCTTTCGCAACGCTCTGCAAAACAAGCCGGGTCCCTCAGCAGTTTGACTGAAATCCATATGGGCGGAAGAGGTTTTGCCAGTGCAGCTCGCAGTCGTACCGAATCGTGAGCAAATTGCCTCGGTGCGTGATTTATTTAACTGTTTTTCTTCGTTTTATTTGACTTTTTTTTTTTTTTTTGCTCGTTGGGGAAATTTGTCGCTGGCTCTCCGAACGCGCCCGAAGTCAGACCTACGAAACGGGAGACCCTTAGGGGACTCTTGTTTGAGCTCCATCGTCATTTTGACGGCGTTTCTACCAGCTCGAGCACCTCCCGACGGCCCGCTTTTAATGAGAAACTCATTAATTACGACTTTCATCTTAGTCAGCTCGAGGGGGGGGTCGCACCGTGCAAAACACGACTTGGGTCGACGCGCTTCTGTGCGCGGTTTTCCTATTTCGTTAATTTCTCGCCTCACACGGCTGGAGAATCTACGGGGGAGTGAGAATCGGGCGAGGATACTACAGGGGCTGTTTCGAGCCTTTCGCACGAATTTTCTGCAATACTAGAATCTTCAAAGTAATGACAAAGGTGTTAAACGAGGATTCGCGGAAGCGTGTCGAATGAAAGACGGGCTTCAGCTAACGCTCGACCTTTTGCCGGTCGTGACGCCCGAGGGTCGGACGATCGTTAACCCTTTATAAGTCGCACCTCTATCCCCACCCTTAGGCGCTAGCATAGCGACGCGTGCCCCCCACTCCGCATCCGTTAGTCCCGTTTCGGTCGATGTGATTCATAAAGGGGTTAAGGGTTAGTGAGCGAATACGTCGCGCACCTACAAAAAAAAACCTTAATGTCTCAGCCGTAAAGTGAAGTCTCTTTACTGTGTCGATTAGCAAATATGGTAGAACCTCGATTATCCGAGCTCGTCGGGATGGTGACTAGTTCGGATAATCGAAACGCACATTTCTTTTTTTACGGTGTTATAACAGGTACATAAATAAGACATATATAAATGGAATAGCAGTATACATTAAACTTGAAAATATATATTTAATAATATTCCAGCATCGAAATCTTATTTCAAAGGGTCTGTGAACTGAAGTCGTCGATATTACATTACCGAACTCTAGCCACGCGCCTTTGGGCAAGGAAATCTCGAAGCCACTTCAGGACTTAAGTATGTAAGGTGATTCAAACTATTTCATATTAAATCAGTTTTAATACCAAATAATTTGAATCACCTTACTTACTTAAGTCAGTACTAAGCTCTGATGCGCGCTGTCCGACTCTGTTGGGGTAGGTGAAACTGCTTGGGAAAGCCAATATTGCAAGCGGATTGAGGCTGAAAAGGAAAACCGCGCTTCAATACGGTCGCGAATCTCGCGCCAACGTTCGGATACCCGCGCGTTCAGATAAATGTAGTCATCGTTTGAATGATTCAGGGCTCTAATGATCGAAGTTCGGATAATCGAGGTTCCACTAACTGCATCTTGTACTATAAAATTATTGACAACTACCTATTATCGAAAATGGGAAAAATCTAGATCTTTTGAAGTGATAGATCGGGGTTTTGTCAGGGTCTCATCAGGTCTTTTCCGGACCGTGTGAGGGCCTGATGTAAAACTCTAAAATGGCTACCAGCTTATCTTGCTGGTATTACTCACACAACCCTAAAACCCTAAAACCCTAAAACTCCAAAACCCTAAAACTCTAAAACCCTAACCCTTAATGTCCTAATGTCCTAAAACTTCTACTGCGGGACCAGGACACCCACTGGCCGCTATTCGGCACTGATCCCCGAAAGAAGAACACGTTGATGAACGTAACATTCGTTTTGTTTGCAGGTGATGCTGCAAGTATCGTGGGTACGGCACAGGGACATACACCTGCTGACCATAGGACGTTACACGTACACGAGCGACCAGCGATTTCGAGCCATTCACATCGGTCAGTCGGACGACTGGACGCTCCAAATAAAGTATCCTCAGCACCGGGACAGCGGTATATACGAGTGCCAGGTCTCGACGACCCCCCACATGAGCCATTTTGTTCACCTCAACGTCGTCGGTGAGTCCGGAACTTTCATTCCTGTGTGCAATTCTCACGAAATCGTCTCTCCTCTCACCCCCTTTCTCGCACTCTCCGGGCTTTATGCCCGTGCGAGCGGGACGGAAAGCAGGGAGTTATGAATTCCGTGGTCATAAATTTCGACCCGCAGCTCCACAGTGCAGCAACCCCATTTCGGGCGGCACGTCAGACCGCATGCTCTGCACACTGGTCCCCTTTTTGCGCAGGGTGAAATCCATAATAATGACTTCCGAATGTAGCCGTGGCATATTGTAGTACAACGCAGCGCAGCGGCATGGTGTCATGGAAAATATGTGAGAAAAAAAAATATAAAAATAAAAGAATGAAACTTTACGAGCGTACATTTACAGACGATGAGGTATACAGCGGAGCGGAAGAACGGCAGGGTCAGCGAGCCCGGACATTGAAGCGAAATTCAATTTCTAACATAAACGTCCTGCGAAAGTAGCACGATCGTAACTAAACTCCGTCGCACGATCCTCCGCGACATTCGACCTCAGATGTACCATCAACCTCCGACATTTCGCGGCATTTATTGTTGCGCTTCTTTGCCCATCGTGTGTTTAAT
Organism: Amblyjoppa fuscipennis; assembly: GCA_963575735.1. Lineage (NCBI taxonomy): Eukaryota > Metazoa > Arthropoda > Insecta > Hymenoptera > Ichneumonidae > Amblyjoppa > Amblyjoppa fuscipennis. Next base: position 15,466,523 of record OY754493.1, read on the forward strand.
ATTTGCTTCCCTTGATTCATATGACGCGTATTTTTTTTTTTATAGAACACCAAACTGCACTGTGCTTACAGGCGCAATGAGGCAGATGGCGCGCAGGCACCGCGACAGAGTGCAGCAGAAAATAACTTCCAGAAGCGAGGGATATAAAAAAACCAGCGGTTTTTTTTTTTTTTTTTTTTTTTTTTTTTTTTTTTTTTTTTTTTTTTTTTTTTGTGAACGGAATTCGTAAACTGATTATGAATATAAGTCAATACCGAGACAGCCACTGCTGATGCCGCGGGATACTGCTGGAGCCGCCTTTGAGCGGGCTTCGATACTGCTCGAGACTCAGCGGAGTGGATGGATTCGGTCCTCTGCCGCTTCGTCGGGAAGGCGGAAACCGCGGCCCTTGGCAAATATTTCCACGGCCGCATTCGCAATACCTCCTCGCTCTTACCTCCTTGGCCCGTCCGTAGCTTTCCAGACGACCGCAATCTCGTTTCCATAGCCTCGGCGGAGATCATCCATCTTTTTTTTTTGTTTATCTTCATTTTTCCTCCGAAGAGTCAAAGTATCGTGCACGCGATCGGCACACCTTTGGCACAGTTTATTACCTTAACGATGACCTTTTTTTAATTCCCATTTAATCTCCGGAGTTGCCGAAACGACGATTGATATCGCGAGCGAAGAAAGGGTGTCAGAGCTTGACGATGATTTCGAGGATAAGTTGCTTTCGTTTCGCCCTCGGAGAAACGCGATCTCGCGCATTTGTCGCTCACGGACCCGGGAGGGATAAGGAGCGTCTCGGGGAAAAGGGATTTCTTTGCGGGGCTTGTATTTTAGTTATCTGTTATGCCTCCCATGCCTGCCGTACGTTCCCCACTTTGATATAAGAAGCGACTCTTCGCGAGGGCTCTCCAATTACGGTCTGAGCGAGATGCTGGAGGACGCTGTGCTACATACTAACAGCCAACTCATGACCCTATCTCTTTGTGGGCGTAGCCCGTTTGCCCAGCGCGCTTCACTCCAACGCTCAAGTTTGCTGCACTCAGCCCGCTCGGGCTCGGATAAAATGGGATCTGCATTGACGCAAATGTAAGTCGGATGCGAACTACTTGTCATGAAGAGAAACGTAAAAGAAGACGCACAGTGCGTAAATCGCATCACCGAAAAAAAGGTTTGGTGAGATAAAAAAAAAAATTTCTTTGAGTCAACCAAATCCGGCGGTTGCGGGTGGCGAAGGAAATATTTAGTTAAGTTGACTGAAGAGTTACATCAGCATTAAAAAAAAAAATCATTTCATTGTCCCAACTAAGAATATGGTAGACCGAACAGAATAGGCAATTATTATCAATGGACAAAAAAACTTTGGCCCAACTCAATCTGGAGTTGATTCCTGGTACTGTTATTTACGTTGTTTGTTACTAATTAATTTTATACATGGTTACATCATCTTTTATATGTTCGATTGTTATCAGTACAGTCGCTACTTATCAATATAACACATGAATTTTTAAAAATAAAAATTCTATATATCGTAACGGTGCTCGAACCCCGAAACTAACGAATTCTGAACTAGCGCCTTACCACTACGTTACAATCGCTTATTGATATCTACAATCTTAAAGCGTATACATAAGTTGTTCTCCGTCATTAATTTAGACTCAATTGCGATGATTTGACATTGAAATATCGAAACAACATGAAAGTTGTTTATTCTGGGCGTATTATTTGTGAATGGCTAAATTGACGTCTTCCCTGATTGATATATACGAACAGATCGAATCACTTTTTTTCAAACCAACCAAAAATACGTTCAAGTCAATATAATTTACCTTATGTATGTCGACATTATATACGATTGAATCGAAAAAAATGCTGTTGATTTAATGCAGTTTTGGTTCACTTCGAACCAACGTTGCAGTCACTTTAACTGCTACACGCAGTTGACACAACCAAACCAGTTTTATTGTTTCAACAACGGTGTAGTCTAGTCAAACGCGCCTGGTTTGATTGAAACCAATTTTCCGTCACCGCAGCTGCGAGGTTGATATTATCAAACCTTTTTTTTCGGTGCAAGTGCGCGCCAGCCCGTGTGCAACACTGAGCAAAAAAATTGGTTGAATTAACCAAAAGTCGCGGTGAGATACGTTCAGAGCTCTTATTTTTTTTTGGTACAAATAAAGCATCGTTATGTTGAACGATTATTTGCATAAAATTATTCAAAATTTGTCGATCCAAACAAACATTTTTGTTGCACCAACAAAATACATCTTTGAACGTGTGTCACCGCGTATTTGCTCAATCCAACGATTTCTTTTTCTCAATGAAGTGTTGCCGTCTCGGACCTAGCGAAAGTCCGCTTATTGTTTGCGGCAAAGCCGTTTAATAAATCCGCGAAAGATCTTCGAAGCGAGGTCGGAATAATTTTTGAGGAAAGTTTTATGCGAAACGCGGATTTAATGGGCGCCATAGCGGATATCCGTCTCTCCTCTCGTTGACAAGTGGACTGCCAAAGTGGCTCATGCCTCCGGAGCTCGTCGGGTCTGGCTCGCTCCTTCAGCGAAATTGAGACGCGGCGCCGCCGGTGTCTGTTAAGACGAGGACGAAACCGTTCTCTTTCTTTGCTGTGCAACCTCCGCATACACACCCGACCGACCTCATCTCCGTTTTCTCTCGCTCGCTCTCCTCCACCTCGGGCACTGAGCACGGGTAAGAAAACAGTCGTAGAGGGGTCTTTAACAAAGTTTAAAACAACCAACTCCGGGCCGACGAGTGAGCGGAGCTAGCCAGCGAGCGAGATTATCTTCTCCAAGTTTCGCCGACCTCGACGGCTGAGGAGGGCCGTGTTCAGCAAGTGCAGCGCGAAGCTGCATAACGCCCGAGGATCCCCGCCGGTCTCGTCCAAGGAAGGGTGTATAGTCACGGGCCTTTCCACTCCTTCCCGACAGCCGACCCGTAGGGCAGAGAGAGCTTCGTGCAAGAGGGAAAAGTCCCGACCGCTGCCAATTAACTGTCTTGTATTTTCTTCGCGCACCAAGTCCGCAATGTGCCGGTCGCGGCTGACCCCTCGAATGCGCTCGGGGTTGTTCGTGTCAAATGAGTTTAAATCAAATGAGTATCGCGAGAACCGCGCCAGATTAGACGTTCAAACCGGAGTTATCAGCAAATTGGACGATTGATCGTGTGCTTCTTTGGTTTTAGCTAGTTTCATTGATCGCCGACAATTCTTTGGGTATTTTCGAAGAGACTCAACTACTATTGTACGATTTGACGATAGGTCTGCCTATCGTCGTGTAATTTGACCCAGCCCGTAGTAGTTCAATAAATAAGTAAATAAATGAATATCTGGTACTTCGCGAAGATAATCGGGAGCAACGGTTGTCGATAACAAATTCTCATCCTCTGCAGAATGCGCGTCTTCTCTCGAGGCTGGCGCAAGGATACAAAGAAAGCCGAGGAAGCTGGAAGAACGAAACCGCGGTTTCGCACTCGATCGAGCCCGATGTAGGAGAGGGACGTCGCCGAATCTTTATCGTCGCGCTTATAAGCCAGCGTACCGGATCCGCTTCGCTTCGCGGTTCCGGTTGCAAGCTCTCCGCGTAATCCTGATATTTCCATTGTTTTTAATTCCGCGTTCTCAGGGGAACGGCAACGCCGCGGTTTGAGCAGGACGCGCGTTCGACGAATCGGCAGTGGGAGGCCAACTAGGGGCATCGTTTTAGGTGCCGTACACGCCGCTCGCTGTACAGGAATGGCCGCACCGACTCGAGGGTTGTTCCGACCCGGATGGTCAAGCGGGGTCGTGTCGGGAAATATATCGGCGCGGGATTCTACCGAAATATAAATCCCGAACACGGCTATCTGGCCGTCGAGCAAGAGGGCTGCGGGCTTGCGTGGCGAGCACACAGCCTGCTTCGAATACCTCCAGGAATGCGGAGGAAATACTGTGCACGCGTTGGTCCGACCGAGCCGGGCGGGTAGGGAGAGGTGCGCGACGGCGAACCCGGACAAAGCACCGGAAACCGTTTGTATCCGGCTTTATCGCCGATCGCTGCAAGGAGATAATATCGCTTTATCGCGAACGAGGATTTCATCGAGTTTTTAGTTCGCGCGCATAGAACGAATGCGATAATAGAAATTGATTCCCAATAAATGTAACGTCGAACGTCAATACATAGAATTTATCTGTAGTTGATTCGGTACGTCGATATAGCGTGATTGAAATAAATGATAAACAACCAATAACGAGTCTCGCACCGAACACTCAATATAAAATGGAGTGTACATATCGGGTATTCGCTATGTGCATATACTATTCGAATATGTAACTTTCTGGAAGGGGGAGCACCGATCAATATCCCTCTCACACCGACGGAAACGAGCGGGACAATGTGCGATGGCTCACACGTTTCTCATTGCTACACACATCCCACACAGTCCTATTTTTTTTTTTTTTTTTTTTTCGTTCTCCCACGCAATGCCCAGTGGCAGAGACGAGAGAACGGGTGGAACTCACAAATCTCTGGACCGAAATATTTATTACGGTGAAAGATACCGCCGGGCGAACGGCGCTTTTTCAACACGCGCGACTATCGTTAAATTTTCTCTTTTTTTTCGGCCCGAAAGAACCTCCCGGCAGGCTTCGGTGTCAACTTCTTTGGACCAATTCGTTTCTGCTTTGAATCGTATTTATTACCAAAAAAAAAAATCACTACCCGTTACTGCGAAAAGGCTCGTCTGCACAGTAAAAAATATTTGTACATTTATCAAACGCTTTTTGTCCCCAAACGTCCACAATTATTTTTTCGTTAATTTTACAAAAAGTATTCGTAAAATTGACTGACATTCCCCCCCCCCCCCTTCCGTCCCTTGTAAAGTGGATAAGATTTTTTTTTGTAAAATTAACAGGGAATGAATTGTGGACGCTTGTGGACAAGAAACGTTGGTACTATTTTTTACTGTGCGTCACTGGGAGTTGGGTGGATTGTGTACAGGCCGAAGCAGTGTTTAATTTAATATCGTGTTTTACATCGGCGCCGTTTACGAACGTGACGGGTTGAGAGCAATGATATCGGCCAAATCCTCAACCTCAACCTTTCCACCTTTTCGCCGTTTTTTTCTCTCTGTCGTCTTTTTATTTTATCTTTTTTTTTTTTCAACTCGGCAGACTGGGTGACTGGGCCACTTTGCGAAGAGAGGTCGAGGGGTTCGCGGAGCGCGTTTCCGCGCGATGCTATCGCTCAATAAATGGAAACGAAAAAAAAAAAAAAAAAAAAGAAACGAGAAGAGTACGGATGAAAAAGTGGAAAGCGAGAGAAAGAGAAGAAATTGGGGAAAAACGAAGGCACGCGGTGTGTTTGCGCGGAACCGTAGTAGAGAAAGATAAAAGGGTCTATACGGTCGGATGGTTCGATTCTTCGGCAGTTATTTCCGTTCGATCGGAACCGCGCTGCTGCTTCTCCTCCTCCTACTCCACCGTCTCTTTAGTGCTGTCATCGACACTGCAGCTGTACGGGAAAACAACACACGCTCGGCTCCTCCGCCTCCTTTGAACCCCCGTCGCGATATCGTACGATGTGCACTGTGCATAATGCCCCGAGCATGTTGGACGTCCATCGCCAGCGTCAGCCACGGGAATCCATTCGCTTCCTCTACACTTCGATTTTGATAAAAATAACTTAAAGTATCCGTCCCACATATTTGCGTGTGTTCTCGATACAGCGTCGGCTCGTACACACAGATTGATATTTCCCGCAGCCACATTGTACCCGATTCTGCAGAGATACTTGAGTAACCAGTAGGTAGACGAGAACGGGGCAAAAACGGACAGTCGGTCGTAAAGGCAATTTTCCAATAATTTTTTGATGCCCCATTTTGCCCCATCGATACATCCTGATTTTATGACCCATTTTGCCACATCGATACATCCGGATTTTATGCCCCGTTTTGTCACATCGATACATCCGGATTTTATGCCCAATTTTGCCACATCGATACATCCAGATTTTATGCCCCGTTTTTTCCCACTGCCCGTACAAAAATTATTGGAGAATTGCAATTGGGGGACAGTGGGGCTTAAACGCGGTTTTCCAATAATTTTTGGATGCCTCATTTTGCCTCTTCGATTCATTCGGATTTTATTCCCCGTTTTGCCGCACTATCTCATTAAAAAATTCTTGGAGAGTGGCAATTGGCGGTCAGTGGGGCATAATAGTACATTATGCCACTAGGGAGGAAAGTGGGTTTTTTCACCGAGTGTGAAGTTTGATGCCCCAGCGAAGCGACGGCAGAAATTCACACGAGGTGAAAAAGAACTTCGTCCCTTGTGGCATACGTTATTTTTTTTTCCGACTTCGTTAAAATAACCACCTTTCTTGCGTCGCAAAATCGTATTCTTCGTTAATGACCGTTACTGACCCGGGAGTAATAGAGTTTCGGGCGGGAGTAATGAGCCCTATTACTCCCTAGGGAGTAATAGAATTTTACTGTGCATGCGCACATGTTAATAATGATCATCAGTCACTAATAAGCTATTTTCCGCCCGTATTGCACGCGAGGAATGTGTATTTTAGCGCAGTCGGCAAAAACGCAATCTTCCAATATTTTTTGAATGCCTCATTTTGCCCCTTCGATACACAGAAAAAAAGGTTTGGCAATATCAAACTAAGCTGCGGTTGTGGGTGGTGAATATTTGGTTGATTGAAAGAAATATTTCGTTTTTAGCTGATTAGTTTTTAGCTGGTTAGTTTTTAGTTGATTTAATGAATATTTACTAGTTTGACCTAATATTTAGTTGCTTCAACGAATAGTTACTTGAATTGACCAAACATTTCCTTCGCCACCCGCAACTGCAGCTTAGTTCATATTAGCAAACCTTTTTTTCGGTGTACATTCGGAAATTATGTCCCGTTTTGCCCCACTAACCAAAGAAAAATTCTTCGAGAATTGCAATTGGGCGACAGTGGTGCAGAAGCTTCACTGTTCCATTTTGCCCCGCCCTACTCATCAATTTCATCAACAAAGTTAACATATTAACGGTACAATTCGTCGTTAGTGCTTGCACACTCTTTTCTTCACAGTGCATTCCATTGCGGCGTCTCTGTACCGGAGAACGTGAAAACTATCCGGCGCCGTGCTTTAGAACTAGACTGCATAATAACCGTCCGAAGTTACCTCGGTTTAGCAACGATGATTGGCCAGCAGCGTGCTCCGAGCGGCCAACGTGCTGTTCCTCATGCCGCTGTGGAATAGATTGCCGACGCCGCACCCTTACCCTTAACTCAAACGGCAATTGCCCAACGTCACGCCACACCAACACCAAAGCCGGCACCACCAATCGCGCGAGCGGGCAAAAAGTGTGGGTGAAACGGTGGCCTGGGTGGGGAGAACGTTTTATCGCCACTGTTTTACTTCAAATATACATGTGAGGTTTTGTGAGTAAAATCTTCAAGAGTATTATAACTCAGCGTAACACCGCGATCTTTATTTTCTTTCTCTCGAACCGCTTCGCTCGGAGTCCGAGAAGTATTCCGATCGTGGAATTTTGATAAGCGAAGAAACCACATCGTGACCTGATCAAGGTATACGTCTCAATTGCTCCGAACCAGTCGGTCGAATGCTTATTCGAGGTACAATAAACTCGCGGCATAAACTCACCCTTTGAATTTAATCGGTCGGTCGTGAAGCTCTATCACGTGACCCGAGTATTAATTTGCAAAGGGATTTTGTAGTACGTTGCTTCGCCGCAGTCAATGCAGGCCACTCGCTTTGATTGCCCAATTTTGCAACAAAAACAAAAAAAAATTCGCCTCGCCCATTGACCCGTGTTGCCAGGCAGTCGCGACGTCTGACTCGAACGGACCTTTACTACTTGCGCGCTAGTCGGCAAACAGTGCATAAACGGAACATGACGTACGGACATTTATTGGCCCTCCGGAAATATGTATCCGTAAAAATGTAATTACCTGGACGTCACGACTCGATAATTGAAGATTTTCGTTCACGGCACAAAAGTCTTAATGGGGTAAAGTCGTAATAACAGTTATAATAATGATAAAACGATGAAAGCAGTTACATCCAAGATTTTTTGACAGCACAGCGGTGGCCCAGTTTGGAACTTTATTTCCGTTTCATTATTACTGTGCCGCGGAAGAAGTAACGCAATAAAAACGATTTCAAGAGGGCTTTCACGTTCTGTGCGGGCGGGTTTACAGCTATTCGTTATCGGCGATTTTTCGTTTTCCAACGGCCTCGCGGAGCTCGGTGACCCAGTCAGTGCGGTATTCGGTCAAAAGGGTTTCACTGCCAGGCGGTATCGTTGTTCGATCTTCCATACCCGACGACCCTTCACGACTTTGATACCAGCGGAATTCCTTTCCGGTCCGTTCGATGGAAACTTTATTTAGTTTTTTTTTTTTTTTTTTTTACGAAAGTCAGCGTATAACGAGGAACTATTTTTCGTGGGGCTCTCCTTTGATTACTTTTTCGTCAAAGGGTCGAAAGACAGTCGCCGAACGCAACGGAAGAACAACTTTCTTAACTATTTAATGATGTCGACAAGGTCGCTTGTTACTCGGAGCTCGGAGGTACAGCGAGCGAATTATCAAAAAATAAAGAGCCAAAACTTCTCGGAAGTTCGACGAAGATCGCCTAATTGCAGTTCGAAGTTAGAATATTCTTTCGTTGAAGTGTATTAAAAAAAAAAAAATAATAACAAATTCTCTCACACTACTTTCGAGACTCGACGGGAGCATCCGCTTCTTGATCCCCGATTGGAACCAACGTCGCGCATCACAACGATCCACGTCTTAATCCCCGAATTTTGCAGGATATCCGTTAATCTCGCTTCACCGGCCGTTCCCAGCAGTTTCGGAAGAACGGTTCGGTGTCCTTCCGATAGTCAACCTGGGATTTACGAGCCCGGCGACGAGTCTCCCGAAAAAAAAGCGAGCCACCGCGTCGATCAGCCCGAACATTTTTGGTCCCCGATCGATGAACAAGGATATAACTTTCGTAACTATCCGTCGACGGTAATAAGGCAAAGCCGCTTGTTATTCGGGGCTCAGAAGAACGGGCAGCATATTTTCGACGACAAAAATATAAGGAGCAAATACTTCGGTCGACGCTTCGAGAGAAAGACACGACAGCGAACACCAATTTCGTCCCTCGGAGCTACAGCTCGATTTGCTTCGCCTTTGGAACTTTATCTTCTCTGTTTCTTTTTTTTTTTTCCCCCTTGCCTTTCACTACCATTCGATTCTGTCGACGTCGTCGTCCTCGGCTTTAAAGCTCTTCTCCCAATGAAAACCCTGTCGTTTCGCACATATTGGAATAGAAAGCCCTCCTCGAGAGATATCCTTGGGTTCGTTGCAAGTTGGGCGCTCTACGTATTCCGCGAAGAATACTTTTCGAGTGGGCGTGCGCTCGCCGTAGCGTCACAAGATCCTACACCAACGTATCTCTATAGGTGTAGCTTAGTTATATAAGCCGTGGGGGTTCCACACGTGGACGGATACACGTACATCCGTCTGTCTATTTGTGTGGCAGAGTCTCTTTTATGGATTACTTACATAAGCAGTGGGGTCCCGAATGAAATAGGCTCCATTTAATCAACTTTTATGGCTCTCTGAAAGCCCGGTTTAAATTTAATCCGCAACGTCGCGAGCTACTCTCCTCGCGGCCGCTGCTGCACTTATTGTCAACTTCTGGCTCTCCACTTCTTATCATTTCTTCCGTTCCCCTTCTCGATTTCTTCATACCCGACTCTCGTTGTACACACGCTTGAGTGAGGATTAAGAGCCTGTACGTACTGAAAAGATGCTCCTTGACAAAAATTTTGGAGTCTTAGACTCTGATAAGGCCCTCGGCCGAGAACAGCGATTAGGCGATCACCAGGAATTTTTCTTTTCCTTTTGCTTCCTCATAGAGGAAGCTGTGTTTTCGTAAAAAAAAAAAAAAAACATTTCGAGGTTTTAGTGTTACTTTTTCTACAATTTTTCTACAATTTTTCTACAATTTTTCTACAATTTTTCTACAATTTTTCTACAATTTTTCTACAATTTTTCTACAATTTTTCTACAATTTTTCTACAATTTTTCTACAATTTTTCTACAATTTTTCTACAATTTTTCTACAATTTTTCTACAATTTTTCTACAATTTTTCTACAATTTTTCTACAATTTTTCTACAATTTTTCTACAATTTTTCTACAATTTTTCTACAATTTTTCTACAATTTTTCTACAATTTATTTTGTGGAAAATGTTGGACGTTTCAATTTAATGAGATGCAGGCCTGTTATTATCTCACAAAACAAGTTTTAAGGTAATTTGCACATGTCTTCGTTAGTTATTAGAATTTTGCGTACAGCTTTCTGATTATTTTCTCGCTCTGAATCTGAACCGACCAGAAGTTTTACATTAAAGTCAAACACGACTTTGACGTTGAAAAAAGTTGAAAACGTCATTTTTTTTTTTTGGAAGACCAAACGATGTTGTTGACTGGACAGTGGCTCTACACTCTGGAGGCCCCGATTGAAATGGTCGGCATTTACGGTCTCCGAAGAGTGCCCGACCGGGGCAGCCGGACAGAATCGGGGAATGCCAGCAATCTTGGAAGTACGGTACATAATAGAGGAGAGTTACGTCAACCGGAGGGACGGCCCCGAACTTGTCGATCGGATAACTTTCGAGGGAAGAGGGTCGAGGAGTCGGTTCTCCGCTATGGGCAGCCTTCGCGATTCCACCCTTGTCTCATTCCTCCAGAGTCTCGTGTCGTGCGGCTGGACGGAGCGAATTGCCAGTGAGAGTGAACGAGCCGGAGCAGAGAGATGCAGCTCGCACGCGTCAGAAGTTCCAGGCTCTGCTGCTTAGACTTCCAGGGGTGGATCCTCGGCGACCAGGGAGTCGCGGATGGCATCCGACTGGCTCACTGGCAGCGACGAGACTCCGGGTTGAACACAGGAGCGGCGAAACGATCGACGTCTCGTACTTTTGAGAAAGTTCGACCCACCGCGACCGAATTTGCCCACTCCTCGAATCTCCGGAATTACAAGATTCTGAGCTCCAAAACTCGCTGTGTGCACTTGGACTATGCGGAAATCAAGGACCGATCGAGAGAGAGAGAGAGAAGATCCTGCATTCGATGACCGATGAAAAATTCGATTCGATATAAAAATTTGCCACATCGGCATCGACGGCTCAAAATGATGGTGAACATGGCCGACCCATAAATCATCGGTTTATGTGATAATCGGGCCGGGCTAAATTCTCCACGCTCACCCAGAATTATTCGGCAATATGTTACAAGTATACAGTGATTTATCGCCGGAGAGCACAAAAATTACAAATACACTTCGTTATGCTTAAGTAGCGATGTGGTGGTGAAGCATGCGTGCAACTCATTAAAACTATGCACTAAAGAGGATTGGTGGTTGTTGGGATTTTCGGATCACTCATTACCGCGGACCGTTGTCGAATTCCCCACATGTCGAAATTAAATGCATATGGTATATTTGTATGATACATTGTCGGGCGGGCGGGGTGGGGGGAGGAGTCGCGATACATCAATATTGAAAGTGTCGAAATAATGTTGCGGCCAATAATCGAAATAAAGCCTTCGCACTCGTCGAAAGGCAGAATAGATGTACACATTCCATAAGTCGTTTATGAATGGATTCCGTGAAGCATCGGATTGACACGAACGGTACGATAAAATGAAGAGTACTGGGTTACCGCATTAGAGGCGCAGGAGAGCGAATTGCCTGCAGTTATGATCAAGCGACACGATCACTAATACACGTCAATCGTGCGTTTTAGCAATTTTGAAGGGTAGCAATTTCGGTATCAGCCTCGCACACGCACAGCGCCGATAGCCCGGATATCGGCCGGCGTTCGCTCGTAGTTTCGATGCGTTGGCAATTAAGCAAAGCTGCAGCTTCCAGCTGCCACTGTGCATGTACACTCGGCGGGGCAAAGAGTCGAAGTGAGAGAGACAGAGAGAGAGAGAGAGAGAGAGAGAGAGAGAGAGCGAGCGCGCGCGAGAAACCGTGTCGCTTTATTGCATCGACCAAAACCAATTCGGCAACGAATTTACATAAATACATGTGATGAACATCCTGGGATACGCATCCCAATTTCTATGTGTTCTCTCACTCAAGCGACATAGTGTGCGGAAAACACACACACACACACACACCCCGATTGTATCTAAAGCAGTTCCGAGAGGGTGCGTCGCTCCGAATACGCACGCAACCAACGATACACCCAAAAGGTTATTGCGTATGTTCTGTATAAAACCTTGCGGACCCGGTTGAAGTGTACGAGCCATAGAACGCGAACGGCCGCCAGCATCCGTTCTCAACCGTGCATACAGTATGTATTCGGCACTTGTCCAACACCGCTGTTTAATTAATTGCCGTTGCATTATTTGTTGCTGTGCGTGCAACGGGGAGAGGGGGGAAAGGGGTTGGGGAGGAGGGTTACTTGTCCCCATAGCCTGCTCCGTTTCGCTGCCGCGATCGTGGTCGGTGACGTTCTCATGCTGCGGTTCATCGATCAATTCGATGCGGACTCGAATCGGCCGGGCGACCGCAGCGGTAATAAATAATACTTCGATGCCTCGGGGCTTTTATTATTATCAATTTGCTCCATTAAGAGCCAGGGATCGATATTGTATCGGGCATCGGTTTGGCGCACCGTTGGGCAATGGAGCGACGGAGGGTTTGCCGTTCTCCGCGGTTTGGAGCAAGGTCTCTCGTTCGTCAACGAAGCTCGGAGGATACACGGAATTGGGGATAAGTCGATGAGCGTCAGGGCGGAAGTCTGCTCAATGGAACTTTGCCCGATTAGTAGTAGACCGATGTCTATTGTTATGCGCTGCGTAACTTCTCACTGATATTTTTCACTATATTTACGGTAAACATAAGTTTAGTCACTAGCAATCTAGCGAGGAAAAAACTGCCTCGAGAGTAAAAAAACGTATAAAGTAGCGCGAGGGATTAGATAGTGGAAATGGTGAATGAGAATATACGTCGAGTGTGAGGTTTCATGAGAGTGGGCGACTTGGAATGAGAGAGATTAAGAGTTAGAGTGAGAGAGTACATAGTCAGAGTGTGTGAGTGGAGATGCGAGCGTGTGAGTGAAATCTGGAGCGTTGACAGTAAAAAATAATTTCGTAAAATCCGAATACGAAGTTTGGCAAAACTAATTTTGTCAAATAATTGACAAATATGTTTGCTCGAATATACAAGTACAAGTATATCCTTATTTCCTATGTCATTAACAATTTTAGTTTGTGACAATAAGTTGTATAAGTAGTACTTTATACGACTTATTGTCACAAACTAAAATTGTTAATGACATAGGAAATAAGGATATACTTGTATATTCAAGCAAACATATTTGTCAATTACTTGACAAAATTAGTTTTGTCAAACTTTGTATTCGTATTTTACGAAATTATTTTTTACTGTCGACGTTCCAGAGTACACTCACACGCTCACATCTCCACTCACACACTCTGACTACCTACTCTCGCACTCTAACTCTTAATTTCTCTCATTCCAAGTCGCCCACTGTCATGAAATCTCACACTCGGCGTATATTCTCATTCGCCATTTCCGCGATCTAATCCCTCGCGTTCGTAAAATCCTACTCTTGAAAAAAACACTGTAAACCTACGTATACTCCAATATTTCCGCCCCGCATCTATTTAAATATGATCCCTTATCTTCGTAATAAACACATTCCCTCTTGCTTTCCTATGAAAGGGACAATACGTCTAACACAAAAAGACATTCTCTCTCCGTTCATCTCACAAAGGAAGCATCTCTATTAAAATAGTTCATCCCTTGTAAGCACAATTCTCTTTCTTCCGCCGGATCGTAGAATTCTCTAACATTATAAACGTAAGGAAGGAACTAAAATGTAAGGACCACGGATTTCGAGTGGAGATCAGTTACATCACCGTCACCGAACCAGCAAGTACGATCGGCACGTTTTCATCTCTACCACTCACAACTCTAACAACTCTATCACATAACAATTCAACCATATTAAAACTCTACCAAAATCAAAATAAAACTCTACCGGACTTGAAATAAAGCTCTACCGAAATCACAATAAAACTTCACCGGAATCATAATAAAACTCTACCGGAATCACAATAAAACTCTACCGGAATCACAATAAAACTCTATCGGAATAAAGCGCTACCGTCTAGCTTTGTATTCCGATAGAATTTTATTTCAATTCCAGTAAAGTTTTATTTCAAGTGCGGTAGATTTTGATTTTGATTCTGGTAGAGTTGTGAGTGGTGGAGATGTAAATGTGCCGAACGATCACGCCACAGAGCGAGGACGACTCTGCTACGAAATCTCCAACCCTGCGCAGCAGAGTCCAGCTTAAAACCAAAAACTAGTCAAGTTAGCCTACATTTGAAAAGCATTTTTAATCACGAACAATCTCCCACAGTATATTGTATCGGTATTTTAAAACAAACCACGACTTAAGACATTTATTTCTGCACGCACTCTGAGCCATCTGATATTCTCTCCGGAGACTCACCACCTCCGCGTCTCTCCTCAATAAATCTACGGCAGTACGGCAAGCTCTCCTTCCCGAGAAATGGGCTTGCGCCTTTATGGTCTTTACTCATTTGCTGTCTTCATCGTTCGAACTCACCTTTCGTCGGTTTGGACATAACGCTATGAGCAACGAAAATGAAACCTGACCAGTGAGGTCTCATTAAGTGACCCATTCACTTTGTGTACGAAGTGCTAAAAGAAAACAATAATTGGCTTGTGAACGACTTCGGTCGTTGGTTAATTGATTATGTACATAAATACATTGCAACGAGCTGCGTTGTATTTGTCTATGCAAACTCGCTCCACGTCACGCATTGTCAATAAATTCTCTGCGACCATTACCGGCCAATGTTATCAGCCCGGACCACGTTGAGAGGACAAAGCCGAAAGACAATTGTGCATATCGGCAATGAAGTAAAGTGTACAATGGAGATGAAACAGCAAAAAAAAAAAAAAGAGAGAACGATCAACGTATTTCGCACTCTATTCCACGCGAGCTCGCTGGCGCTCCGCTGTTGTTTCAAGATATTAGAGGTGTCGTGGAAAAACAACGGAGAAGTCATAGTCCCAGGCGAAGTAGCTGGGCAAACTCGTAAAAGTCTTGCGAGGAAAGCCATCGCCGGAAGAGTTTATTCTGGAGCTTAGCGAAGTGCGAATGTTTCTCTTCGGTTGCTTGGCAAAACGTCGCCCGGCAATAGAAGCGCATTATCTCTGTGTTATTCTTATCTCACGCCTGCGCTCACTCGCCGACACCGCGGACGAAGCGTTAACGCAATCAGTGTCACAGAAATTGCGAAATAATTGCAAGCTCCTCGTGGCCGAGAGAGCCCTGTGTTTTTCAGTATACGCGAGGGTGCGGACTGGCGACTGCGATGTGGAGTTGGCTTCGCGCTGAGCGTTCGATATCACGCGACACTTATTACAGCGTGAATTAACGGGCATCCCATTTTTCTGCTCGGGAACTTTGCGTGCCAAATATTTCATTGAATTCCGTCCGCAGCGCGCTGCGATTATCGCTTGCCAACTTGTTTTCCTTTCGATTTTTTTTTTCTGCTTTCTTTCCCGTGCTTGATTATACAACGTTTGATTTTATCGTCCACCCGCGACAGCGTCAGCCTTAATGACGCATGTAGTTCGACACGACTGCGCGATCTGACTCAATACAAAAAGCAAGTGAACAATCGAAAATAGCACACAGTATTCCCGTTTATTCGCGGCAGCTCGCAGATCCGACCTAACTCGCTCGGCTCGACAATTTTTGCAGCGCGGAAAGCTAGAAATTATTATACATTTAGGAACCCCCTGAGGGTTCGTCTCTTCCAGAGCCGGTGAATTTCACTCGGTGAATCTCCGCTAAAAGTACCGTTTAGTTTCATTCTTGGTCTAGCGAACGACGATAACGTCTTCGAACGAGCACCGAAATAAGGACAATGGGAAACTTCGTCAAAGGCGGAGCTAGCGAACGAATCCGGAGGAATTTCATTCGATTCGAAGATTCCCTTCGAATTCATTGCGTCGCGATGTTGATAATTCTTTCGTCGATCTTTCTCTGTATTCATCGTTCGACAATGATGACGCGGAGTCGTTCCGACGTTTATTCTCGACAATGTAGGTAAACGTGGGGCAAAACGGGAGCCGCGGAGCAAAGTGGACCACTTTACCGATTGATTATCGGGACGAAAAAAAAAGCTGCATCGTGAATGAAGAAACGTGGTCCGTCTTGTCACGGGGGCTTCGTTTTTCCCCGCTCGGCCCTTTCTACCTCACGATTCTTTAAGGACTTTCATTCATCATTTTAAATCAGTGCTTCCGGAACATTTGCCGATTCCTCTCTCGATTGAACGAGCCACCGGCAACACTTGACAATAAATCGATTCACAATGAACCAATTCAACCGGTCCTCCGTACAAAATATAATCAGCCTGCAGCTGATTTGCATTGCAACAAGCCAAGTTAATTATTTTGGGCAATGACAATGGTTCGTCGAGGTTTCTCATCGAATTTTCCGTGCGTCGTTGTATTATGCAACGTATACATTTGCCCACGACGATTCATTATAATTAGGTGTTTCGCGTTGGAATTATTGCATTAAACTTATACATTAATATGCTCCGGTTAACGCGCTATCGCTTGCACGTTCGCTTGGATGGGGAGGGAGTAAATTTCGCGTGTACTCATAGTTCAATTACTATCATCGGCATTAACCGGCAACGGCGGGAAACCCGCTCGGTGCAGTTTCCCCGAGTGCCTGCCCTCGCGAACATGCATTACGATCGTTTCATCTCATCGAGTCAGCCGAACGGTCTAAAGGACTGAACACACTAACTGCAACGCACCGCTTTGCGGCCATTAAAACAATGAAGCCATAAGCAATGTGATATTTTGCGAACGGCGTGTTTGCTTCCCTATATTCGTACCGCTGTGTAGCATTTACTATCGAAAAATTAAAAAAAAAAAAAAAAAAAAATCGAAAATGAAATGTGTTTGGCAATTACCAAATTACCTCTCGACGTCCATCCGAAATTGCTGTCCGATGCATGTTCAGCCCGATAGAAATAATCGGAAATATATTGCCAGAATGTACCTTAAATAAATCGGGATGTGAAAATATATCGTTATTTAAATATATAGGGAAACGGTAACTTTTTGCGAAATGGATCGATGAATTAGTGTGTTATGTTGCAAGGGAGGGAAGTGCGCGATTTTCGCCGAGTACGAAGTTTGGTGCTCGAGCGAAGCGGGAACGGAAATCCGTGTAGGATATGAAACTTTTTTTTTTTTCCACTTCGTTAAAATAACTACATTACTTGCGCCGCAATATCGTCATATTCGCCAATGAGCATTACTCTCCTGGGAGCGATGGGGCTTTCGGTCAGCGTAATGAGCCCTATTACTCCCTAGCGAGGAACGAAACAGAAATAATGATCATTGGTCAATAATAGGCGATTTTCCAGCCGTGTTGCGCGCAAGGAATGTGGCTATTTTAGCGAACCTAAAATATATCGGCATCTGAAATATATCGTCATTTGAATATATCGGAAATGGCAACTTTTGACCAAATGGTTCGAACAAATAGTATATGTTATGTTACAAGGGAGGGAAGTGCGCGATTTTCGCCGTGTACGAAATTCGCTGCCCAAGCTGTTCAATGCCTAGCATTATAGAACGCAGGCAAAATTAATTCTGTATATACCTCTAGGATAAGTCTATACGTAGTAAAGAAATAAACTTTCCGTCGAGAGGATTAACGAATCCTCGAGAAACCTTGGTGTCTTAGACCTTTGCGAGCGGAGCGATAAAACATCTGCGATGCAGCTGAGCTCTTTCCAATAAAGACAAAAAATCCCTTACAATCGACAAAAATCACGAAAAGGTAATTCGCGAGTCAGAGGGTCCTTTATGACCCTGCATATTGCCAGTACGGTGCGTCAGCGCGCAAGGGTCAGCGTTAAGCACTAAGCCTTTTTACCTGCCTAAAACACAGCATTTCGGCAAGCGCCTCGCCCCCACGCAAACTGCAACTTCATTCGTCAACTCGCTTACGCTCCCTTCTTGTTTTTGCTCTATCAACCAATTGCTCGATTCTTGAGATATCGCTCCGAATGTCTAAGACACTCCCACCTTTTTTACCTCTTGCGAAAACATAATTGCTCAAGCAGTCTTAACTTAACCAACGGAGCAGACACAACTAGCTGCTCCAACAAATTCTTTAACTTCTTCGATACTATTTTCAACTCGTGAACTTCGACACGGACAAGAATTCGTCTTGATCCCTGATTCGGACAAACACGTCACAACGATCCATAGTTATTTATTATATTATACAAACCTTGTAACCACCAACATTTTTATACCGTTTTCTTTGTTATTAAATTATATCGTGAGTTTGAGAAAAGTGTAAATTCCATTCCGAGCTCATTTTTTCACACCGTTCCTTTCTGTCAACTTCGGCGTTAGGAGCAGTTTCGGGAGACATCATCGACGTACCGATAGGTATAACTGAGACTTACAACCTCAGCAAGAGCCGCGCAAAATTACCGCGAGCTACCGCGTCGGTCACCCCGAACACAAGCGAAGCAGGGACGGAAATCCGTGTAGCATTTGATACTTTTTTCCGGCTTCGCTAAAATGAGCACGTTTCCTCCGTCGCAAAATCGTCATATTCGCCGATGAGCATTACTCCCCTGGGAGCGATGGGGCTTTCGGGGAGCGTAATGAGCCCTATTACTCCGTCGCGACTAATGAAACAGTAATAATGATCATTGGTCAATAATAGGCGATTTTCCGGCCGCGTTGCACGCAAGGAATGTGGCTACTTTAGCGAACATGGGAACCAAAATATTTGCTACCCCCCCCCACTCCGATCATGGGAAATATGGTACTTCGCTCCCAGCGTATATTCGATACGAGAACCCGCGTTAGAGGCGAACAAATTGTTCGATACGGACTTATCGATTCCACCCTTCGATTTTAAAATCGCAATGTTCTTCGCGTTACTCGTATAAGCGCGGTGTACCGTTCCGCAAACTTATAACAATACATCTATCGTAACTCGTTCTCTATGCCGTGCTTGTATGTTGTTATTTCTCTCGTTTGCCTCATCTCTATGTGTGTATGCACATGTACATGTGTCCCTCTCTCGTGGTTTTTATTCGAAGCTCCATTGACCCGACAAGCCCCGATGGCCATCCGTGTATTTACTTTCGCGTCAGTTCTCATAGGAGCCCCGTCGGGGCTCGGGGCGTGTTCTCGAAAAAGCCACGTGCAGATACCACACACGAGCATTATATAGGTGTATTACTTGCGCGGTATATAACCGTGAGTAGAATTCGCGAAACCGCGAAGAACCGTGAGAAATGGAGCCATGCACAAAGTAAGTGCGGAGCCTGTGGGCGAGCAGAGAGCGCATAATACAACAACGGCAGTGGAGGAAAAAGCCTGAGAGCAAAAGCAACGAGGCATCTCGAGCCCGATGTGTGCGCGCTCGCGGCCGCTAGATGCTTTCTCGCGAAATATATTTTCCAGCCTTTCCGGTCTTATGCCGTACAAAGGGAAGACGAAGAAGCCGCTTCTCTCGCCGCTGATGAAGCGTGACACGAATACATTTGTGCCGGAACCTCCGCGATATGCATGCAATGCCCCGAATAAAAAAAATTAATAAAACAAAAATGAAGATACAGTAGAACCTCGATTATCCGAACTGCAATTTATTTTATCCGAACTTCTATTATCCGAACAGGAATTTATTTTATCCGTATCTTTATTATTCGAACTGTGCCCCCAAATTTCTGCAGGCATCTTTGTTGCAGGCGTGTGCAAGTTTGTATCATGCGCTTATACAACTAAAAAGTGCGGACTTTATCAAAAAGAATTCTTAAAATAAACGTTTAATAATGTGTTCCAAAATATATATGTAATGTTTGTATGCGAATTTATATTTTAAAAACACTCGTATTCATTATGTGTGTTATTATTATAATATTTTTTTATTCATAACTCGATTATCCGAATAAAATTGTTAATCCGAACTGGTCTCGGCCCCAATTGGTTCGGATAATCGAGGTTCCACTCTATTTCTGAATATCAGCGCGGTAATACACTTTTCATGATTCCTTGCTGTCGACTTCCGCTCTGTACGGGCTGCAGGTGAAATATTTACTCGCCGGAATGACCGGGCCGTATCCGCTGTCCGGCTCGAGTGGGCGGTCGTGTTTCGCGTCTGTTCCGTGCACCGACGAACCACCACTGCGGCACGAGGTTTATCAAATTTTCCCCGCAGCGAGGAGGAGAAAGAGCCATGGGGACCCCTGTGGACATTGCGATTCAGCGTATGTCCGTGGACAATGGAATAAGCGCGTCCGAGAAGGTCCCTCGTCCGCGCTTTCGGTAAATTTCGTTTGCCGCTCGTCGCCAAGGCTCTTTGGAGAGGCAAGCAAGCTCGCCGGTCGCGTACCGGGGCTACAGAGTTGTAACTGAGGTACGTCGGCCGAGGCACGGCTATGCGACGGCGAGAAGGAGAAAACAACGGAAGCAATAAGACGGACCGGAGGCAACGGACCGAAACGTGCTGAGCAAGATGCGACCGTCCTGGATGCTGACCACTTTCTTCGGCACATGTCCCGAATACCTGCCGACCACTCTCGTGTGAGCTTCGGACAATTCCAATTTCGCTGGCAATTAGCGACGAGGGCGTGGGCGACGAAAAATAAAAATGAGGAGGAGAAAAAGCAAAGTATCATCGGTAGGTTGTGCTCGAGATCATTTTATCCCGAATCTGGCACCGACGATGTCCTGAGGGGTGGAAGTTGCATGTTCACCCTGGGAAAGCCCACGAGAGAGCAGTACAGTATTTCCAATGGCCCCCTTGAATGCCGAGCTCGTCGGAAAGTGGATGCACTCAGAAAAATAATTTATTTGTCGGGCGCCCCATAAATAAATATTTATTTAAATAAAATAAATATTTATTTGATTTAAATAAATATTTATTTGAATAAATTAAAATCTTTATTTAAACCAAATAAATATTTACTCGCGGGTGTCCGTGGAATAAATGATTTTTCTGGGCGTGCTGACCACTTGCGCACATGTCCCGAAGATTTGCCCCCAATTCTCATATGAGTTTCGAACAATTCGAATTTCACCGGTAATTAGCGATGATGGCTCGATACGAGAACTGTATAAAAAAATAATAAAAATAAAAATAAAAATAATCAGGAGAAAATCGTGGTGCTCGCGATCGTTTTATCGTGAATCCGGCAGCGACGATGTCCTGAGGGGTGCAGGTTGCATGTTCACCGTGGGAAAGCCCACGAGAGAGCAGTACGGTATTTCAGTGGCCCCGTCGATATGGGGCTCGTCGGAAAGTGCGCCCGGAGAGCGGAGGAAGGAAGTCTCCCGTATCCACCGTGGTTCCAATCTGCTAAGTGAAAGCCTTCTTTTACGTACCGCGGAGGGAGGATGAGCGTGCGGCAATCGGGCGCTGTAACACGTTCGCCGGAAATCCCGCGGGACTGTACTCACTCTATCTGAATATCTCTCCTCGGCCTCGTACAATGTTGCGCGATCCGATAAAATGATGGCTCGGCGATGTGTACACCGTACTCGCGGTGTACCGCACACCGGTGCAGCTACGTAGCGGCAATCAAATCAGTGAGAACATCCGCGCCGGTGAGGCGGAGGACAAGTTGGCCCGAGAAATTTTCGCAGTCGTGACGCGACTTTGCAGTCTCGCAATGCCAGTACATAAACTGCGATATGAACGTGCATGCATTACGAAATATTTCCTCCGCGCTGAAGATATTTTTATTTTTTTCGCGGTGGAAAGCAAACAAACTCCGCATCTCTATTTGTATTCCGGATAATTTTTACTCAATTTTCTCTATTTTTCTCACCACTCAAGACCGCTCGCATGTAGCCTCGAGGGCTCCAACCGTCGACTCGGAGTTTGCACAACTCGAGTGCGGGGAGAAATACATTTTTTAAAAACGCAGTGAATTCTGCCTTTTCCTTTTTTACTCTGGCCCTATTGAGGGAATGAATTTAATGTCTGAATTTTTTTTCTCGAGCCGAGAGCAAGTTACTCGGACGAATCTGGGAAAACAATCCTCCGGCAACGAGATGAAGTCGAGAGTCGCTGCGCAGGCATGCGACTTACCACCTTCCGGTACTGTGCTGACTGACTAACTGTTATTGCGCTATCCATGTATATAAATGCGTTCGCCATCGACCTCGTTAAAAGCTTCGACCCGGCAAGGACCACGCGCACATTAACCCGTTATCTGCCGAGAATAAATTGGGCGGTCTAATAGCCACCGAGGAGAACTGTGTTACCCTTTGACCGCATCAAGGCCAAACTTTGACCGCGGACTGCGTATAAATAGCCGGATTGGCCAGAATGACCATTACTCTTTGAACTCAGCAGCCGAGCCGCTAATGTTTTCGTTGTTGCTGCGAATACGAAAATTTCTTGGTGCGATTGAAACAGACCGGGAGAGCCAAACGGTCCAGGAAGCGGCGCTGAAACTCGCAGGAACTAGGTTTGAATCCGCCCGACGACGGTTTTTTTTTTTTTTTTACGTCAGCGACCGGTGTGGGAAAAATTACCATACTTATAGCGAAGTTTCCAACGGTTCCTCCCTGGCGAAACTCTCTACATCCACATTTCTGGGTTTCCGGAATATCCCTACTTTGGTGCACTGTATTGGAGACCCTCCTATATTTTTATAGTAGCTATTCCCAGAAAATATCCTCGGTGTATCACAGGGCAAAAGAGAGTGTCGAACTTTATTCGACTTCGCCACCCGGTCCAATGCCCGCTGACCACCTGCTCCTGCTCACGGTTACGGCCAGTTTGCCATTTTTTTTTTCCTTTTTTTTCTTATGTCGGCTATAATCCCGATCATACCGAGTCCCGGATTATCCGGAACATGAATTCTTCCCGAGGGGCTCGTTGATACCGTGCGACATAATCTTGTTTTTTTTTCTTTTTCTTTTCGCTCTTCTCCGTCGTGACTGCGGACCTGCGAGTTTTCTCAGCCGCAGTATTCAGGCTTGTTCATCGTTCTCGTTTCTCCCCCCGGCGGAGAAGCCCGAGCGGCGCGCAGCCGATAAATTATTCCACGGCTCATCGATCGATTCGATGTGACGGTCCGGAGATAGGGCGGTGTATCGCGATCGGGAACGGCAAAGAGCAAGGTGGAGAACGACGTGCTCACCATCCGAGTGTAATTAGTGTGCGAGGGCGTTCGGCGTCATTAAAACGTTGAACCGGAAAATTAGTGACGACGTGACAACTTCGCTTGCGTGCACTGTAACGATTTAGACGTGGGGATCAATACGACTCACGCGGGGTTCGGCGTTTTCACACGAGCAGGTCGCACAAGCATCCATAGCAGAAATTTGGTCTCACTAAATCGGGGCCTGAACAGGTCCGGGAAAGGCCTTGCTAGAGGCTTATCGAGAGGCGATGTAACGAAATGAAATTCCTATCAAGGCGCTGAAGGCACTGGCATAGGATTTGGGCCAAAAAAACTGGTCGATTTTCAACATCAGAAAGACAAATTCGGGTTTTTAGACACAGTACAAGATGTTATGAAGTTTGAGTCTTTTTATTAAAAAATATCAGTTGACAACGGACTTATTAACAATTAACTATTAGCGAACATCAATCAATAGCGGACGTCGTATCTCAAAATCTACTCGTTCGATGGAGTTGAAATTTGCGACTGATCCTTGATTACATTTTCCTTGATTATAACGACATTTATCGTTTGTCATTAACAAATGAGCATTTTTTAAATCATCCGGTTATTAGATAGAGAATCCTAAAATCAAGGATCTATCTAAATTTCAACTCAATCAGACGAATAGATTTTAAGATCCGATGTCCGATGTTAATTGTTAACTGTTAACAAGTCCGTTGTTAATTGATATTTATCAATTTAAAAAAACCTCACCCTTCTTAACGTCTTGTACTACATGTGTGCAAAAAACCGATTTTCTCCTTTTGATAGACGCGCGCCCAAAAAAAGTTGAAAATCTACCTGTTTTTTGGCCGAAATCCTTACGCTAATGTCCAATTAACGCACGAAGATCCTTCAGCAAGTGGATCGTCTCGCGCACAAAATGGATTCTACATAGTGCGCAAAGATAAACTTGATTTTAAATCCAAGTTAGCCACCTTTTTCCTTACGCGCTGCTTAACAACCTGTTTCATTGGCTTTTTAGTTGCCGCTCTAGCCAACGTGCAGCCAGAAGAAAATCATTGACCTAAGGTGGAGCAGCTTGGCTTCGGTCCTGAAAGGATCATGAGCCCGGCTGCCGTAGTGGTTTTTATGGCCGATGTAGTGCGGAAGCTTCTGCGCCAGGACGAAGAAGACGATCGAAAGTTTGTTCGCGCCCGAGAAAGTTTGTTCATTCTTCTGCGCTCCTCTCGGCTAACCCAACACCGCCCGGTTCTGCCGCCGCTTCCGCTTCCTGCACAGTGTGCATACCAGCTAAAGAATAACAAGCCTCGAAACACTCTCCGCTCCAACCCCCGCCTACACTCGCACTATATCCTCGGTTAATGAGCTGATAACGCTCAGACACGTTTTCCATACCCGCCGCTTACCGCGGCATAATTCCCTGCGCTCGCTGTATTGAGCTTTAATCCCCCGTTCTTCTTTTTTCTTCCCGAACAACGATCGAGCGGCCTCTCGCGCTATTCCGAGCTTTAAAATTTCTTCCCTGCTCCCTCCGTCGGAATATTCGCAGAAGCGACGAGCCCGACATAAGTGAATGGCGGATGGGAAAGCGAAAGAGATCCCTTCAGCCTTACTTTCCCTCAGAAGAGGCGAGCGCGCTCCATCCACCCACTTTACGGCGGCACTCGCGAGGCCTTCGCTGCGGACACTGTCAAGAGATAGAAGTCTCGGATAAGAGAAACCGTCATTGGCGAAGTCGCTGCTTGAAAGACAGAACGAGAAGCTAACGTGGGGTTGGTGGAGGAGCGGGGGGAGGCGGGGGGGGGGGGTACACACAGTCCGTGGTCATGATAAAAGATACTTTTTCAAAACTCGACATCGGGCTCCCGGTTAAGCGAAGAGTCGTGTAAAGAACAAACCGGGAGCGGAGGAGAGACGCGTCGCCGAGCGAGAGACGATCCGACATTGCGCCCCAAGTAGGGCTGCGGAACGCACACCGCAACGGGCAGGAATCGCCGGAAGAAACGTCGAGAGACAGTCGTAAGAAAGTAATGGTAGTTGAGGCACACTTCGGGCAAAGGAGGAAAAGAATAAATCTTGGGAGTGCGAAAGATCCATCTCGGACCATTCATCAAACGTATATGTGCTTTTTTCTTCTTCTATTTTTGTTTTTTTTTTTTTTTTTTTTTTGTCGTTCGCGGAAGGACCACAGTTATCTTATGTTTTAAAAAGTTTCCGTGTAAGCAGGGTGCATGCATATTCATGGGGCTAAATGTGCGATGGCGAAGCGAGGAGGCGTCTCGGCCCAGGGAGGCGGACGAACGCCACGGCAGGAAATGACACCGGCTCCGTGTCGCAAAGTTCACCCCCGCACGAGACCGGAGACTCCGGAGCCGCGCTCCGGTTGTCCCTCCTCGCGTCGACGGGCCGAGCACGCCGTCTCTATTATTTCCATGATCATTCGGATTTATATCCAACGAAATGAAAAATTATTTCACGTCGGTAGTTCCCGAGCGAACCGGGCTCGGCGTAACGCCGCTATGCTTACAGGGTGCGCGGAAATTTCCGATGGGATATAGCGAAAGTTTCGCGAGATCAGAACGCACGACCCCGAGAGAGCGTCTCCTTCCTCTTCCGTGTAAGACACGCTCCGAAGAGCCCCCTTTATTAATGCAATTCCTCGAGGAGACATCGGAACCCTCGGATACGCTCCGCAAGTTTTCGTCGCCCGGACGTGAGGAATGTGAAATCTCGACCGTTCCTCGCACCTTTTTCTGCTTTGGGCCAAAAGTGTAACAAGGTCAATTTCGCACAAACGAGTTAAGGGGAGGATACAAGATTCGAAAAAAAAAAATGGGCATACGGCGGAGGATGCTGGACCAGGGACGGGTCGTTCGAGTCTTTTATGACCGACGGCCCATGTAGGGTGGTCGGGTGTAGTCAATGGTTGGGCGAAGCTTGGTACCGATATTGTCAACATTGGCATGCGAGCTTGGCCCAATCATCGAGGGAGCCTTGGATGATAAGTACTCGCCAATATCAGCACCAAACATTGGCCCCAAGATCGATCAAGAGGATCGGCCGATAATTGGTTGTCAAAGTCGGCCCTCTATAGGTTGCATATATAGCGGCGAGAGTGGTTTTAAAGAAATGTTGGAATATCCCTCTGTTTATGTTTCACATGTCTACAAGAGATGATATTTTATATATTTTCTCCTGCGAGTACTCTCAAAGCGATCGTATTCAGTCAATGTATTGACAATACATATTGTATATTTGTATGTCAATGCATTTATTGACTACCGCGTACGGAATCCTAAAATAATACGCGTACTTTGCGAATGTTGAAAGAGTTGTCATTTCGCAAGCTCTTATATTGACGCGCGGATACACTTTCGCTTGCGAGAAACAACTTGGGTTAGCGCTATCTAGCGGCGAAAGCCGATGATTGATGGTCCAATGTTGGCATCACATCGGTAAACCAACGATTGGCGACTCGATATTCGGTCGAACATTGGCCTGAAATCGGCTCACCAATGATTCATACGATCATGCAACAATCGAACAACGATGGGAAAATCTGTATTCGGCTGAACATCGGCCTAAAATTGGAAAATCAATGTTCGGTGAGTTCATGGTGAGCGGAACACTGGCCTCAAATCAACAAACCAACAATTGGCGAGCCACAACTTGACCAAGCATTGGCCGCCAATTGTAAAACCAACCAATGGTTAGCAAATACTCGGCCGAACATTGACCTATCATCGGTTACCAATAATTGGCGGGTCGACGCGACCAAGCATTGGCCGCAAATTGTCAAACCGACCATTGGCGAGTCGATACTTGGCCGAATATTGGCCGAGCGTTGGGAATACGACAATCGCCACGTCAACACTAGCTCGATCATCGGCCGCGTCTGTTCCATCGGCAAAACCTACATGGGGGAGAGATTTGTTTTCTATGGTTCATTGGGACTCGATGCCCGGCACTCGGGGACGGCTGCAACTTTGCTACGGGCACATGAATTCGCGCGTATACTGCACGCGGTATATCCGATAAGTGCGCAGAACGGCGGATAGGAAAACCGATTGAGCGAGCCGAGCGCAAAGAAGTTACCACGTTTCCGCAGTACATGGTCCATAAATCTGACGTTACGTTGTAATAAAGATACCCGGAGGAGATTTATCTTCGCGTACGCGATACTCGCTCTCCTCCACCTTCGTTGAATTAAATTTGGCATGGTCAATTTTACAAATTGTACAATACACGCGTTTCGTGCTAACGGGCTTACGCGGCTCGGCCTCGGAGGCGATAAAAAGAGGGGCGATGTAAGCCGGGTGATGAGAATTGAAATTTATGGTAATGGCCACTGTGTCGTGTGGAATATTCCTATCAATAATCCGCCCCCCGTTATTGACGTCGAGCCTACTGATTGGCACAGCGTCGAGAAAGTCGTTAACTTAGGCGCCGATTTAAAAAAAAAAATACGGTTGGATCAACGAACGATTCGGGTTGGGTGGGTCGAATAAATATTTTGTCAGTGGGGTCAAAAAGATTGATTAGTTCAACATTTTTGTTTTTCGGTTTTCACCGAAATATTTTTCAGGCACTAAAATATTTAGTTCGACGGAGTAAATATTTATTTTGAAATTTGCTCGAATCTTTAGTTGATTCAACCGTATTTTTTATGAGTGTTTAATAAAACTGATATTATTGCTATTATTAATATTATTATTATAGAGAAGAAGGTATTTGCTCGTGTTATTTGTCGAGTTTAATCCTCCGGATCGTTCAGTTTAAACATTTTAAATCGAATAAATCAAATTTCTTTCCCCCATCGATTTGTCGTTATTTTACGTTCGCGTGCTCTCGGCAGTACAAGGTAAAACAAAATAAAAAAAAGGTCGCACTTCTGACGGCAGTTTATCGAATAAGCTGACCCAATTAGCTAATAACGTGAAAGCAAAAAAAAAATAGATTTTTCTTGCAACACTCGCGAGTAGCGGTGCAAATTGTTATAATCGAGGCATAGCCGCGTGCACAAATTTACTGTGTTAGCCTCGCGGCGAAAAATATATGCCGGAATGAGCATTGCTCCAGTTTCGAGAGTGGCAGTGAAGTACGCGTGGGCATAACGTCCTTCATAATTCATCGGTGAGAACAGTAAATGGCAAAACGAGAGGCCGAATGAAATTTAAAAAAAAAAAAAAAACACACACACACAAATCATAATAATAAAAAATGAAAGGTGGAAGGAAATGAAAACTAGACGGGGAGAGTGAAAGAAATAAATTTCCCCCGGGTGAGCACGTGCTCGAGAGCCACAGCCGACGTATTATTACGTCGACGAATATCTCGCGAATGGCTGCTATCGCTCCGCGGTTGCGACCGCGATTGCGGTGGAAGTGAGCCAAAATTAAATGCGCCGTTACTTTCCGGGCGGAGTGCCGGTTGGGTGGGGGAGGGGGGAGATCTACGCTTCGATTGAATTATAAATAAATTTTGAAAATGCTCGGAGAGCGATCTCGTCCACCGGCGTAACCAGACCTATATCCTGTACGTATATCCACAATCTCGCGATTTACCTCCCGGTGATGGTTCTTCTTTCCTGTCGCTCCATCCTCTCACCCTCCCCCCTTGTCAACAGCCTCGCGATTCTCTCCCTGAGCGCTTCCGATAATATTATTCGCATTACCTGTAACAGCACTCGGCCGTTCCAGTTACGAAAACGAGAAAACGATTCGCGGCTTCTTCAGCTGAAGATGAAGGAGGGACGCTTATAAGGGGACCCACAAAGTTCAAGCCGTTGTATAATCATTCGTAGATTCGTAGATTCATATTCGTAGATCCGTAATTCGGAGATTCGTAGACTCATACTCGTAGATCCATAATTCGTAGATTCGTTGATTCATATTCGTACATCAGTAATTCGTAGATTCGTAGATGCATATTCGTAGATCCATAATTCGTAGATTCGTTGATCCATAATTCGTAGATTCGTAGATCCATAATTCGTAGATTCGTAGATCCCTAATTCGTAGATTCGTAGATCCCTAATTCGTAGATTCGTAGATCCATATTCGTAAATTCGTAGATCCATAATTTGTAGATTCGTAGATCCATAATTCCTAGATTCGTAGATCCATAATTCCTAGATTCGTAGATCCATAATTCGTAGATTCGTAGATCCATAATTCGTAGATTCGTAAATCCATAATTCGTAGATTCGTAGATCCATAATTTGTAGATTCGTAGATCCATAATTCGTAGATTCGTAGATCCCTAATTCGTAGATTCGTAGATCCATCATTCGTAGATTCGTAGATCCATAATTTGTAGATTCGTAGATCCATACTTCCTAGATTCGTAGATCCATAATTCCTAGATTCGTTGATCCATAATTCGTAGATTCGTAGATCCATAATTCGTAGATTCGTAGATCCATAATTCCTAGATTCGTAGATCCTTAATTCGTAGATTCGTAGATCCATATTCATAAATTCGTAGATCCATATTCGTAGATTCGTAGATCCATCATTCGTAGATTCGTAGATCCCTAATTCGTAGATTCGTAGATCCATAATTCGTAGATTTGTAGATCCACAATTCGTAGTTTTCTGATTCATCATTTCTCACGTCACCATCCTGTCTCTCATTCACAAGCATATCATATTCATTCTTAATCGCGACACCGTCAGCACTTTCGATGCGACCGTCCGCTTTCTCACGGCAACGTTCCAGCCGCTGCCCCTTCATCGCCTGCGAGGAGCGGTCGTCTTACTTATCGCGCGTAGCAATAAACAAAAGCCCAGCTTCCGTCGGGCCCTTTCTTCGGTTCATCTCGACGTCCCGATCCGTAGTCACGTACCTTCTCCTTCAACAATACTATTATATGCGAAACCAGGTAAAACTGGTAAAAGTATATTATAAAAATAGTCCTCAACTTTTACTCCTTCAATAGTATTATTACACAATAAATCTCACAGCTGAACCATTCCGGCATTTACCATCGTTTACCTCGATCACTCCCTGACAGACCGTTCAGCGAAGTTTAATCATCGAATATATAGCATATATATTTCGATAAGATGATATCCGGCTGCTTATTCGTGAAAATAGATATTTAATATTTTAATCCAAAGAAACGGAGATCCGCGTCTCATCCGCGAGGAGGATGGAGGGCGAAGTTTAACGCGAAGCGGGAGGGATCGGATCGAAAGACGCCATCCGGATGATAGTCGGAAAACTCTCCTCGGCGGAGAATCTTACGTTTAGTTGAGAGGGATGCAAAGAGGGGAGGGGTTTGAGATTCGGAGTGAACGGATTGAGGATTGCGCGGCAGTGAGGAGAAAAAGGTAGGAAAGAGAGAGAGAGAGAGAGAGAGAGAGAGAGAGAGAGAGAGAGAGAGAGAGAGAAAGAGAGAGAGAGAGAGAGAGAGAGAGAGAGAGAGAGAGAGAGAGAGAGAGAGAGTCAGAGAGTAGCTGGCTGAGTAGCTAAGCAGATAAGCCGAGTGGAGTGAAAGAGACGGAAAATGTTCGTATTCCGCTAAAAGAAAACTCGACGAGGGAACGGGAGAGGCAACGACGAAGGAAGGAAGAGCGAGTGCGCGGGGTGGTAAGAGCGCCGGTGGGAGGAATGGGTCAGAGGAAACTGCCGCGGAGTGGAAGAGAGACGAGGGTGTTCCTCGTGGCAAAAAGACCGAATGGAGACGCAAAGGAGAGCGAGAGGGAGTTCGTAGAGAAAAAAAAAAGGGGGGGCCGGAGAGAGACTCGGTCGCTCGCAGGACGAGCGCAGCTCCTTGACGAAACTTTAGCGGTATCACAGAGAGAGCAAATAAATTTATGGGCAAAGTTAAAAGCATCGCAAGCTCGGCGATGCAGTGTGTTGCCTGGCGGCGCGGTGGCGTTTACTTTACAATTTTTTTTCCTCCCCCCCCCCCCCCCCCCCCCTTTCTTTTTGGTATTGTTTATTTCTTTCGACCTGCTTCCTCTTGCTCTTCCCGGTGGCTCGTCCTGTGCTCTTCTTTTTTCTCGGCCCTTCGCCTCACCGCGGGAGAAGCACGCGGAGTCCCCTCGTCCTCTTCTTGCAATCGCAAATTGGATAATGTTCGAGCGCATGACGTCAGGAGGTCCCTACGAGCTACTTCCTCTCTACGGTTTGCTTCATCTCTCGTCGTTCCGCCTCGTCCCCTCCGTGCCGTGTTCACCGCTCCCGCCTAATTAGCCACGTTTCTCAGTCACGTACGAATCCGGGGTCGCCGCTGTTCTCTCTCGTTCGACTCGCGAATCCATCCACGTATCTCACCCGATTTCTATGCTCCTCTGTCGTTCCTCTTTTTCTTGCACTCCTTTTATTTCTTCTCCATTTTTTGTTCTTTTGCTTCAGCGACAGGATCCTCAAGGGGACGCATCGTCGATGGTTCACTCTCGTCTGGACGCGGGATCAAAAGATCCTCGACAGGGTGGCCACTAAATCGGTCGAAAAAAATTCCCCGACATTTCCCTGATATTTTCGAAAATTTCCCTGACAAACTATTCGGAAATGTGAAAAAAAAGTAGCACGGTACGAACATTACATATGTTTATTTTTATTTATTCTTTGCTGTTTGTTTTTTATTAAATTATATCTTTGGAAAGAATGAACAAGATAACATAAGAACTATTTTGCTTCCTTCAACGCCGTCATTTTTTCATTTAGAAGAGGTTCTTCTTGTTTTGCATTTTTTACGAGTTCTTTAAGCTCGAGTGCGTGAGCGAGTTTATCTATATTCGCCGATTTAACGGTACTTAGAATGCCCGATTATTAATAGTTATAATGAATTTGTAATCGTGATCGCGGATTTACAAAAAAAAAAAAAAAAAAATGTTCGCCTAAACACTTTTTTGCTCGATATTGATATTTCATATTTTCCCTGACATTTCCCTGATTTACCTGACACTTAAAAAATTCCCTGACATTTTCAGGTTTTCCAGGTTTTCCCTGACAGTGGCCACCCTCACTCGATTGCCAAAGGACTCGAGGCTGCGAATTCAAGTATCGCAGTTTCGGGGACGGCGGGAAAAATTATGCCGACGAGGCGTTTTGCGCTGGTGTTTCGGACAACGGGCGGTATTGCAGGCGAGGGCAGTAAAAGGGAAACTGCGAGGGGCATTAAGCACAGAGGGGCGCAACTAACTCGATGGGCCCGGTATTATAGGGAATCATTTACGACTTTTCCAAAAGGGAAAAGGGGTAAATCGAGGGCGAACGGCTGAAACTGTTTCATTTTTTTTTTTTTTACCCCCTCGTTCAAACCGCGTATTTACTTCGACTGGGTCGGATATGGAGTTTACCTTCGATCGTAAATAACGGCGATTCCCGGCTTTTCCGCAGCGCACGGAGGGTGCACGTCGCGGCAATTCCACAACGCGAAGCCCGGGCAAATGGGAGCAAAATAATTTCATATAAAAACCACCTGGAGAAAGACGAAAAGAGGCTCCCGCTCGTACGTCGGAATGACCGATTTGGAAGGAGGCGGCGGAGGACGGCTTGAAAGCCGCAGAACGGTGAAATGAATTATTGGTGCGCCGTTGAGAGGCCAAAGTCTTCGCGCGGCCGTGAGCGCGTCGAACTGAGCTATTTTCACGGTGGAAGCGAAACGGCAGAGAATTAAAGAGATACAAGCGCCTTTCGCGCTTCTTACGACGTCCCGAGATCTCTCAGAGACGCTCCGTAAAGACCACCCAGCGCCGTTCCCGTCTCGGACGATATAAATATACTCGACGTCTGTTCAAAGACGGGCAACTTAAGAAAAAAAAAAAGAAAGAAAAAAAGAGACAAAAAAAGGAAAAAAAAATCTCGTGAGAAATGGAAACGCGGCGAGCGTCGGCCGCGCCTTCCCGCCGGGGGCGCGATCTTCTCTCTTATCTCGCTCGCGGGACGCGATAATGAATGGAAAGGTTACACTTCGCGAGAGAGAGTCTTAATCCGCCCTCGTAACTCTTACAAGTGGCGGAATGAGGCGGGCTCTATCTCGGTGTGGCGCGTGCACGCGTTTTACACGCGAGAGCATGGCCGCTCGGCAGTGCAGGCGACGAATAAAATTGTAAATTCCTCCGCGGGTGGCGAGGGGGCTGCGAGGTGGGGGCTTGAGACAACGGGGTAAGATAGTTGTTCCGGCATATTCATGACGAAGCCACAGTTTACGAGAGAAGCGGCTAGTTCCTATCCTGTACGTAGTCCGCAAGCACCTCCAGCCGCCCTGAGACCAAACTTTTCCTTCGTAGCACCTTCACCCTCCTCCCCCCCTCCCCCCTCCCCCCTCCCCTTCACTGGCCCGCCATGACGATATAACGCTTGGAACAATAATATACCCTCGCTTTTACATACACTTGTGTGCACGTGTACTAACTTTACATTCGTTAGTGTTGCAGGTGGTCACGGAGTCTTGCCTTAAATATGCATATACTGTACAATAATAAAAAGTCATGTTCGCGACTGGTGCGCGCACAGCGTGCAGGATGGCGCAAGTTGGCCGGCCAGTGACCGGTAGTCGAAGTAATAATGAAAGCGGATCATAGTTGAGTTATAATAGCATCATGGAATAATATTAACCCGTATTTTTTCTTTTTTCTTTTTTTATTGCCGGCTGTATATAGAGCCGTGAAAGCCGGGCGCGTTCCACTGTACGTTCCGCGGTACCGTTCGTTACGTGCTCGTCGAGGCGAGCCTATTATTTCTTGAAAAATATTCGTTACCGCGATTCGGTGGACGTTGGGCTTTGTAGTTTCACGCAACACCACAGTGGGCTTACGAGTTTTCGATGGTTTTTACCCCGCTCGTTTATGCTCGCTCTCGCACGAATTATCGCATCGGTTAGATTGCCCGAAACGTACCGCAATTTTTTATTTTTTTTTTGCACTCGTCGGAAGATATTTTTACTGGAAGGTCCGAGTAAATGTCCCAGTAATCGAAACCGTGAACGAAATTCTTAACTTCAATAAATTTTAGCTCGCACGTTAGGGCGTCAATAAGTTGTTATTATGGGTTATGATGAATCGTTATATTCTTGTTAACGAATAGAACGCTTAACGATTGGTCTATCTTATCATATCGTAAAGAAAAATTAACGTGAAACTTGCGATGCGCATATGTACCAGTCATTGACATACTAAAATCATAATAAAATCATTTGTGCAGCAATCGACCCGTGTATGACCCAGTGATCGACGACCTTATTTTATCCTTGTGCACAGGAGGCTCAAATTTTCATATCGTTTCCTCACAAAAGTTGAAAATTCAAATTTTCTTGTCCCTTTCTCATAGTGTTCCATTATTGGCAAAGTTTTCTATACAGAAATATGGAAAATGCTTTCTCATAGAAGAAGCTTTGCAAATAAAGAAACATTATAAGAAAGTGATATAAAAGTTTGAATTTTCAACTTTTTTTTCAATTTAATTATTTATAGAGAACCCAATGCTACTCCTCGTACAGTTCTATCGATGAATTAATTCCTACATTACTTTTTATCGTCTAATTCACAAAAATAATACGCGATTTCCGATCGACGGTTTTTTTCCTAGTGATCGGCAAATAATTCAATTACCCGGACATTTATACGTTTTTCTGGGCCATTTATCGATACCCGCGATTTTTTGTGCAAGTAACATTTTTACGACACTGGAACATTCGTTTAGTAAGAATAGATTTTTCAAAATTTAATGTCAAATTAAACTTACGCAGTTAAAGTC
This sequence comes from Amblyjoppa fuscipennis, assembly GCA_963575735.1. Classification (NCBI taxonomy): domain Eukaryota; kingdom Metazoa; phylum Arthropoda; class Insecta; order Hymenoptera; family Ichneumonidae; genus Amblyjoppa; species Amblyjoppa fuscipennis. Next base: position 15,501,503 of record OY754493.1, read on the forward strand.
TTCGTGCATCGTAGAATTTACTCCGGCTCGGTCACCATTTTGCGATTTTCTTATTATCACTGTTCCGATTGTACAAACCTCGAAATTTCATACAATCTTGTAGAAACTCCGGAGGAAGTGTCGTTAGTTTATTAAACCGTTGAAAAGTACTGACACTTTTATTTGTCGCTCTTTTGCCACAGAACTGGTCGATTACTGGGACACTTTTACCTCAATATCGGAGGATGCGCGACGGTCGAATCGTTCTCGAGCAAATATCGTTGCGAAACGTATTTTGAAATGAAACGAATGGAAAAGAAAGAAAAAAAAAAAAACCGCTCTCTAAAATATTGACTGCAGCGAAACTATTAAAAACCATTCATCCGGAATAACAAAACGACAATACAAACGGGACGCTCTGGTCTTTCGAGCATCTCGTCCCCTCGACCATTGCGAGTATGAAAACGGTAGCGTACTGTTTTGTTGAAATAAAATGTTTACTCTTCCTGGCTCTCACCGAGTTTTACAGGCTTTCCGCGAAGACAGACGTAAGGGCACATACACAGACAAATGGACGCAATAGAGTGAAGTTTCGAGGGCAAAATGCCGAGGAAAAGGGAAGACGAGCAAGTCCGGATGGAACGACCAAGAAACACCTACACCCGCTCTCAGTCGTATAGAGCGAACCCTCGAGCGACATAACGTCCGGTAATGGAAAGAAAAATATAGCATAGCGTAACACGACGTCGAACGTTAGCCTGGTTTCCGGTTGTTACTACGTCCGCAGGCTTCGTTTCTGGCGGGGCGCGAGCAGTTCCTTCTTCCTCGACTTCCTTATTTTTCCTCCCGCTCCGCCACAAAAACCGCCCCACACCATCCGGCGAAGGGACCAATTATTGCGAGCGAAAGGTCGGGAACGCGGCGGTCGCTAAATTGTTGGTGCTGCGTGTCGTTAAGCGAAGTTGAGCTTTTAGATCATTACCGACACGAAAGTTGGCTCTATCGCTCCGCGACGCTGCGTCCCTTCGTCGCTGCCTTAAAGAGCTTTGACCGCAACGACAACAGCAACAACAGTCAAGAATTCAATGAGGACTGCTCACTGTAGAAGGCTAATTCCTTGGATGGATAACACCGTACTTGCTTTGTGCAATGGGTGGTTTTTGTTCCATGACAAAAGCTCCCGACGCGTTGAATTGGCAATCCAATATTGTATACTCGGTAAGAGAGGTTTGTTCGTTTATCAAACATGTATTGTTCACAAAGGTGTACAATTCTCTTTCACGTTAATTTTACAATTATCTTTGGATTGGAAGTACGGTTCGTTGATTAACAACAATTGCGGGCCTTTGCGAACAATCGTTCGTTAAATGTGCATACCTTTCTCACCGTGTATTGCACTGTAAATACAAATTCTAAACTTAATGTGCCGGAAATTGAAATTTGTTTACATTACTTACATTAATTGAACATTAATGTACTGTTTTTGTAAAATTAAAATACCAGATATTAAAATTACAAATATTTTGCCTGAAACGATTAAAAAACAATAAATTTACTGTAAAATTGCAACGCACGTGTCTATGAAATTTCAGAAGCAGTTTGTGTAAAAAAGTTTCCAATACCGTCCATTAATTTTCGAACATTTTTTTACAGTGTGTGTGTGTGTGTATAATTTATCGAAGTCGGGATCAAAAAATTCTCGGCTCATTCACCCGAAAAAACAATTTATTTGACGGATACCGAATAAATATTTATTTGATTTAAATGAATATGTATTTGTGTGGCGCCCATCAAATAAATTGTTTTTTTCGGGTGAACGAGCCGAGAATGTTTTGATTCCGCCTTCGGTAAATTTGGAAATACACAACGTTTTGGTAAAAAAGGAAAATAAATTAAAAAAAACTGTGTCACCTTCTGGTGATTACACGCAGGTTAAGCAGCCGAGACGCTATATGGATTTGGCAGGCTGCCTGCGCTCTCTCAGACTCTCGAGTTCAGCGTGCAACGACTCCTGTGCGGATCCGTAACGTGGTTTTTGTATAATCCACCGACTCTGAGATCCAAAGGGATGTGCAGGGACAGAGGCGGGACAGAGTTTGAGAGGTTCGGATCGGGCGAGAATGGAGGACTTCACGAGCAATGAGGCTCCGCCAACTACGCATGAACAATCTGTTTCGCAACGCTTCGAGCCCGTTGGTGCTTCGAGTTCTCAAGTCGCTGCTGAAACACGAAGGAAACGTAAAGAAACAAAAAAAAAAGAAGAAAAACAGGGAAAAGATAAGAAAAAGAAGGAAATCGTCAGTCGACTTTCCGCAGTCTCGGAGGAGAATGCTCGCGGGGCTCGATCGTGCTCGCGCTAGTTTCGCAATCCAACGCGAAGGACATAGCGAATGGAACGGTATGCACGAGGAAAGAGTTGAGGGAGAAGGAGTGCGCCCTCGGATGCACTTGCTTGATTGCGCTTGCGTGCCTCTCAACTCCCTGGTGGACCCTGCAATGTTTTCACTGCTAGGAACTCCAACTACCGCCCTGCTGCCAACTCTATATATATATATATGTATATATATGTGTATATATACATATATATATATATATACGTATATATATTCGGTGTACGTACTTTCATCTGCCGACTTTCCTTTAATTTCAGATTTTTAACGCGTCAACTATTACGCCCTCTTGCCGAGGCTCATTCACACCGGAATTGTTCCATAAACGTAGCGAGCCGGCTGTTAAGCCAGCGTCAGAAAGCCCGATCGTTAAAGCGAAGTCGACGATTCAGTTCTACACGACATCACCGAGTAAACTTCCGGACTGGGAGTTTATACTTTTTTTTCCCCGAGTACCGAAGCATAAACGGGCCTTTTACCTGGTTCCCGCTGGGAAAATTAGTTGCGCAGTCGTCCGAACGACTGCTAAGGGACGAACGAACTCGTTTATCTCATTTATGCCCAGCGCGCGCAATTATTGTTGATGATAAAGTGCCGAAGTGATCGGTGGGTGACGCACGATTCGCGATTCAATCGATTCGCCGGGTCTTCGGCAATGCCTCACCTTCGTATCAGTCCGGTCCCACCAGAAGGGAAATCCCGGCTGGGGCGAGTGACCGATCGCGGTCGCGAAACCCATTCGTCTCGCTAACGAATGCGTTACACGAAGCTGTTACCAGCATCGCGCCTCTCAACGCCTGTCCACATTGACTATAAAACCCTCTCGCCGTTTCTCTGCCCTTGCAGCCGGTAATCGTAATTCATTTCTCGCACGTGTGTACGTGTAGCCTTTTTTTTGTCAACGATGCTGTTAGCGGGACAAATGTTTGTACATTTGCAGATAGCCAGCGCACGTTTTCAAGCGCTCCATCGAGCGAACGCGCGAGATAAGCGTGGAATCGCGACCATTTGTAATTGGCCCATCGCGCCCGCTCGCATCGATCTTTCTTTTTCTTTTTCCACCCCGACCGCCGTGAATTTGCAACTTTTTTTCTAATTAGAATATCGGATATTGTAACGTGATTTCCCCCGACAGACATTTCGGAGCGTTACAACGCGGGCTGATTAGGTCCGGAGAAGGCTCGGCAAGGCCCGGTAGAGGTGTTTTCAGGCGCTCGTCGGGCCCGGACTCGACGCGATGAAATTTTCACTGGATTCGATGCAACGAGCCATCGAGCTTTTCATACATCGACACCGACGTGTCTCCGGCGGTGAAGCGGGAGGAAACGATCGATTCGGTACACAGATAGGAAAATCCAATTTAAAAAATGTGCGCCTAGAGAAGCGTTAAGATAGCCGACTACGCGCCTCTCGCCGCTGCTTTCCGGAAGAGAACCCTCCGCCTCGTGTATAGGGGAGAGCGGAGCAAAATGGCACAGCGGGGCAATACGGGATAATGAGACAAAATGCAATGTTCCAATAACTTTTTTGCCCACCTACGCTAAAAAGTCCACATACCATGGCTGCAATGGGGACGGAAAGTGGTCGATTCTTGACCGGCGGGCCGAAAAGTAACACAGCGGGCCGAAAAGTATCGCAGCGGGCCGAAAAGTAACGCAGCGGGCGAAAAAGTAGCGACTTTTCCGCCCGCGGTCCGAAAAGTACTGGAGCGGGTCACTTTCCATCCCCATTGCAGGCATAGAAATGTGGCCACTTTTTAGCATAATCGGGCAAAAAATAGCGTATGCCGTATAGCTGTCCCGTTTTGCCCCGCCGTGCCATTTTGCCCCGGTCATCCCCTACCCACTTATACCGAGGATTGCATCTAGCTTATGCGAACTTTTTTCCAATCGCCCATCACATTCCCCTACCGGCGTGAAGATCCGTCTCACAAAAGCGCATTACCCCCAGCTGCAAAGTCCATCGAGAACCACGAGCACGGATCAAGCAATCTGATAATTGATCTACGGTCGAAACGAGCGTACTTTTTTTTTTTAAGTCTCCTTTCCTCTACGATAATAGAGTGGGAGGCGCGAGCCGAGGAGCCGCCCGGCTCGAACATAATTTTCGGCATTTACCCTTCGGGGTCGCGGCTTTACGTTTATTGACCGAGAGGCGAAGACGAGGAGGAAGTGGCGCGTCGACGCCGGCCGCTGGCGCAGGAAAAGCACACAGTAAAAGAGGACGACGTAATCAGACAATTTCTCTTCCTGAGCTTCTTAGGGAGGACGCGAAAACTGCGCTTTCGCGGCACTTCCATGGGCTTTCTCGACCGGCGAGAGGATGCACAAGGTGAGGTCTCGTGCATCCGCGCACCTGAGGAGTTCAAGCCCGCTCTCGCTGTGGCGCTTCCATCGTCCTCGCCGCTACGACGGCGAAGTAATAACGCCGTCCTCGGCCCCCGGGGTGACGATGGCTTTTAAACCGTATTTACGAGACGTCGTCCCGGCAATATGAGGGGCACAATCACCCCATCGTCCCTGCTGCCACTCGGGCGTACCGGAAATATAAAAAAAAAAATTTTTAAATAAAAAAATTAAAAATAGCGCACCACCACGTTGGCGCTCGGCTCCCATGTCTGTTGTAACTACCGCAGTGTGCACAGTACAAGCGCGCGCGCACATCTTCACCCTACCGGTATGTATTCTCACGCTTTTGCCGGCTTTTTTCCACAGGGACGAAATTACATCCGCGAAGAAGTCGCTCCCGTCTGCCGCCCCCTTTCTCTCGTCTACTCTCCTGTCTGTCGTCGCCGAGTAAAAACCCTTCTGGATGCCCCGCGACAGCGTCGTGACACTGAAACGATGGCTACGGTGTGACCCGCGGCAACGAGTGTTCTTTTCCAGACTCGGCCCGAGCCGCTTTATACGAAAGTCTCATAACGATCTTACAGATTAGTCAACGATGGGACGCATCAGCCTATCTGGAAAAGTTTGCTCCCTCCCCTCGACGGTACAGACCGGCGCTAATGGAACGCTGCGAGGAGACTGACGACCCCGGGGAATTACTCACTTTTCAGCGGAGAGTCTTGCGAGAGCCACGGCGGCGGTCGTCACGCGCGGAAATTAACGGAAGACGATCGCAGAAACGGAACCATTAATAACTGAGTGTTTTTTTTTTACATTTTTTTTAGGAAAAAAGAAGAGTAAATTCCTTTCGGAATTTACGTCTCTTTTAAACGCGTATTAAATTTCTTGCGCGGAAGGGAGGAGTGGTCTATTAAATTCTCCAAGAAAATATCCCGAGAATGCTCGGCGAGAGAAAAGCTGAAAGAAAATGGAGGACGAAAAGAGCACGTGCTTCTCCGGGATGCGCCAGGGATGCTCCAGAGGACGCATCCAGGCTTTCTCTCGTCGTTCGCGTCGTTATAACCAACTGCCCTGAAAGGCACGCGACATCAACAAAGATTCCGGCACCCCGTGCCGCACTGGGAAGCTCTCGACGAAAATATCTGTGGCGCTATGGGAAATGGCGCGAGAGGACGACATAAAGCGTTGCGAGCCTCCATTCGCGATCCTCGATGACGCCGTTCGACGGAGAAAAGTCGCTTCTCGGGCCGTAAGAAGAATGCCTCATGACTGGAAGATCAACTTTGCTGCTGATAAGATTGCGGCATCGGCATTCCGACGGAGACCGCGGTATAAAGGAACATTTGACCCTCTATAAGTTACACATCTATCCACACTGTTAGACGCTAGTGTAGAAAAGCGTGGATCCCACTCCGTGTCCGTTAATCCCGTTTCGGTACGGTTTCGGACGGTGTGACTTATAATGGTTACACCGCCCGATGATAGTGATAAAGGGGTTAATATAGGAGGCATTCCGTACCATCGCGATCTCGGTCCAACCCTTTCTTTAGCAATTTTTTGCAGGATTGAATGAACTCTCAAAACCACTCGGGTCTTTTATTAAATTTAACAAAATTATTTATAATTAATACATGAACTCGTGGTTTTATTATTAAAAAATGAACTTGTTTATTGCCACAATTTAGAAATCTGAAAGAATTCCGAAAAATCTTGGATCATCGCTTCTTAAAAAAGAAAACATGACATTCAAATGATTGACAAAAATACATCGAAACAATCGAAATCGTGAAGCCGGTTTTCGCAGTCAATTGGAATCGTCCGTGTTGACAGTAAGATCGGCACATATATTCGTCATCAGCGGGAAAAAATACGTTGAATATAGCTTTGAAACCAAAAAAATCGAATGAACAACGATTTTTCAGTGTTTGACCCACTTTTCGAAAACCGTCGATTTTCGTGATATTCAAACGTCGATATCTCGGCTCCCAATGGAGCTAGGGAAAATCCGAGATGCTCGCCGTGTTCTGCGGGAAAAAATACACAAGATAAGGTCTTGTCCGAAGTTCTAGAAGTGTTTTATCGGGTAGTTTCAAACCGTTGAAAAACGTGAAAAATGGACTCGAAAGGGGTAGCCTTGCAATTTTTGAACATTTTTTTTTCTTTTTTCAAAATGAACTGCCACGTATTTCGACGTATTTTTTCCCGCTGAACATGAATCCGCTGGTCTTCATGGAGCTAAAGTACACTGAGACATTGAAAATCTCAATTTTATGCACGAAAAATCGTATTTTTGGGATTTAAATGGAAAATATTGGGCTGGGAGTAAAATAACTTTACGAGACACACATTTCTTTACGTTACGAAAGAGGTGCAAAGTAAATTACTTTGCACACGGTTTCCTCGTTTATTACAATTTTGAGCAAAGCTTCCTCAAAGAGGAAGCTATGCTCAAAATTGTACAAGTCCTTTGGTCTTAGTACTCAGTAATAGTACTTGAAGTACCGAAAAGTACCTTGATACCTTAAGTACGTACTTTAAGTACTGCCCAGTTCTGGTCTATTGTAGGTTATCTTGACCATTTTAGCACGCAACACTGCATTTTTGTGAATTTTGTCAGATTTGTTCAAAAAGTTTCTTTTTAAATAAAAAATAAAAATAAAAGCGTCCGGATCTGCTTCAAGGAATAAAGGAAGAGCGATCGGGAGGGCGAGAGAGAGGTAGGTGGTGACGGTCATAGAACCGGGTTTATCGGTCGTATATGAATTCAGGGAGTTTTTTTTTTTTTTTTGTCGCCGTCTCGAGAAGCCGAAGAGAAAAGACGGCTAGACTTCCGCAAGCTCGCTCGGCCACCGGTCTCGTAAAGCTTTTACGCATTGCTGCCCTCTTATCCGTTTTCCGTACGACGTTCCGTTTCCATTCCACCATCTTCATTGCTGTACCGCGTTGCCGTACATGCATCTTACGTTGCTGCACCATCGCCCCGCCGACTATGTTTCTTATTTCCTCCGGTTATCTGCGAGTTATCTCGTCCATCCACTCTCTTAACTTCCAGAGGCTCCGAGTCTCCCGTCGCGGCACTCTTAAATACAGTGCTCTCCCATCTCATTCCCGCCCGGTAACAACGCTACTTTTCGTATTATCTTATAAAAGACGAGAGGATTGAACCGAGATCCTAATTGTATATAGAACGTAGGGATGAGGAGCGCCTTCCGAAATCCCAAGGGCCTTTCAGCCGAGAATACAGAAGCATTAGCCCGAGGCGGGGATACTTTGAGCTTACGCATTTACGGTCTTACGGCTCGAAAAAAAAAAAAAAAAAAAAAAAATATCTTGAGCTGGATAAATTGCGAGAAAGGAAAATCCCGTCGCACCGCTTTTAAACCTTGACGGATAATAAGGTTTCGCAGGGGCAAAGTAAGGGAAAAAAACATGGCCATATCACTCGGAATTGCCCCAACGTAAAATTCGAAAGAGCTACAAAGTTTATAGCAAATGCACCGATTTGTACGTGCTACGGTGAAAAGTTTAGAAGAAAATGGATACGACACGTAGACTGTCGAGTGCACGTCACCCCGTTGAATTTTTCATTCACGAAACTTTGCCAGTCGCATACGATCGTCGTGAATGGGTTGTGTGCCGGTGGTGCGAGGGCCGAGCATATACCGCCAATATCATCGGGTCATGAAGAACTTTTTTCAACGACCAACATACGCTGGATATACGTGTTACGATATCAGTATACCCGGCTGTAACTGTTACGTACGTGCGGAGAACGATCCCTACTCGAGAGAAGGGCTCTATCAACTTCCCTCTGGGATAAAGTTCTTCCCGTCGCGTTCTCCGTGTCCGGTGGCGTGACTTGTCTGGTCCCTCGATGGCGAGCCACTCGTACCGCAAACTTCCGACTCGACCTACCGCCTGCGAAGCGATATCGGCGAAGATTATCGAAGAGGATCACACTAAGCGTTCACGAGGTCGTCGGTTCGAGCGGGGCAAAACGGACCGATTTCACCAATTTCCCGCGGATACGAAAAATCTCTCATCTAAAATAACGTAACAGGACAGTCAAATTTGGACTCTCGACGTCAACGCACGATCCCACTTCTCGAGCGCTGTAAATATTATTAGATATTCGAAATGTTCGTCAATACTACCCTCACGATCCATGGGGATCAATGACGATTTAGGTAACTTAATCACCGAGTGGTTGAGTTAACAACATAAGATTGGCTCAATCTCTTGGTGAGGTTAAATACGAAATATTAATTTCAATAAATTGTAGCTCGCACGTTAGGGCGTCAATAAGTGTTATTATGGGGTATAGTGAGGTTGATTGTTTCAAATTGAGATTGACTCAACCTGAATGAGGTTGATTGTTTCAAATTGAGGTTGACTCAACCTCACTGAGGTTGATTGATTCAAGTTCACCATCAGTTTCGCCGCATTTAACCTCACCGAGAGGTTGAGTCAAGCTTATGTCGTTAACTCAACCTCTCAGAGGTTGAGCCGCCTAAGTCGTCATTAAGCCAACCATATTCGGTTGGCTCAAGCGCTCATGTATGTTCGCTCCATCCCCCCCCCGGTATAGACCCAGACCGTGTCCGCTGTAGGCTTCAACATTTGAAATTAATTTTGTCAAATAGAAAGAGGCCTGTCTCAATAAGAAACACCGTCCGCCTCTCCCGTATTGCCCCGCTCTCTCAGAGCCCTCGTCGGACAAGCCCTCGTCAAAATTTCATCGACTCCGAGAAACCCTAGCGAATGACATCTTTCGCACACGCGTGAATTAATTTCTTGAAGAATCCGGCCCTTCTGTACTCCTCCCTGTCAGCTCGTAAAATGTTACGGCCAGTCGTAAATAGTGCGAAAGCTCGAGTCAGAAACACGGTGCGAGAAGGCAATAATTTTTTTTTTTCCTTTTTTTTATTATTATTCTCCCCTTTTCTCGCGGGCGTAACATTCCCCGGACGCCATTTAATCGAAGATCTCTCTCTCCTTCCCATTCTCAGCCGCACACACACTGTCGCCCATTGAAGATAGAGGCAGCTTCAGGAGGCAGCTGAGCATACGCTGCGAAATACAGAGGCACACAGGCGAGGCAAACGAGCCTAGGAAACACGAGAGGTTTCGCGAGACGATGTACCTATATACATACAGCGGCAATGCTGGTGAGCTGAGCGGGCTCGTGAATTCACGGCAAACTTAGGTCATATGGCCTTTTAGTAAGGAGGACGGGTTACTGCCGCCCAGGAGAGAGAGTCGAGCTTTTAGCCGAGGTACAGCGACCGTTAACTCGCCCCGGGCTGATATTACCCGCTCGACGACCTCCCCTTGTGTGCCTCCTCTCACCAACTTACAGCTCGCAGTACATCTGCATACTCCTGTATATCTACATTCACAGGAATACTATACGGTATGCCCGTCTCACCGCACGACTTAACACTTACCCGAACACGCCCGAGATACCTACATTCAAAACGTAACCCGGTATTCGACCCCTTTTCGGGTCGAAAAGGGACTCCCATAATCGTACGTTATGCGCGAAAGCCTCCCGACATCTACATCATGTTATTACGCGCAGACGCAGGACCAGCGTGCGTCGCGCGTTTATCCCCCGTTTTCCCTTTCTTTTTTTTTTTTTATCGTTCGCCGAGGATAAGGAACGAGCCTCGAAGTGGGAAAAAATGCCTGTGGATCAAAGCGGTACTAAAGTTGACGCTTACTTGCCGCCCTCCAGGGACTTTAATTGGAAAACGCAGAGATGAGAGAAACTAAATACGGTAAAGAACGTTTGTTTCTATGCGTATAACGCATACCGCATTCTATGCGGTTAAGGTAAGCACTTGAAGCGAAACGAGACTAGAATCTGACTTGATTCAAGATTCCTAGACGGTCGTGGAAAAGATTCAGGAGGCAATTTACGAAAACATGCACGTGCATAACCTTATGTTATCGGTGTAGTGAGACGCAAAACACCAGCAAGCCTTGATGACAACGTGCTGGCAATACGTTCCTAAGAATTATTGGCAGTGAATGATGTCAAAAACATGGACAAATACGGACGCAGATGATGCCATTTTGCCACCATCCCGTCCGGACATATCCTGTCTATTTGCTGGAGGGTTGTTGGCGAAATGCTATCTGGGATATTATTATTATTTATTGAACATAAAGCTGTAGGACATCGTCCCTTGGGAGAGCCAACACAGGATATAAATGATGCAATCAAAAAGGCACTAAACGATGCAAATGAGCATAAAGAATATCCAACCGGCACTGCCGAACAGCTCGAACATAAGCACCCAGATAAAAAAAAAATATATAGATAAGTTTAAATGTAAAACTAAAACTAAAAGCTAAAAGCTAAAAGTTACCGTAGCTGATCCACATCCCGTGCGTCCTCCGCCATCCGGTAGCCATATCAGCCGGACTTGCGATACATCTTGTGACGTCACGCCGCCGTAGGACCAGCGTGCGTTGCGCATTTGTCCCCTGTTCTGAAAAAAACGGTATCGGCCTGAGATAACGAATGAACCTCGAAGTAAGGAAAAATGCCTGTGGATCAACGCGGTATTAAAGTTGACGCTTATTTGCCTCTCTCCGGCAACTTCAATCAGAAAACGGAGCGATGAGAAGAACCAAACACTGTAAAGAACGTTTGAAAGTGCGATCCGGCGAGCCATCTTCTTGTTCTTCTTCTTCGTGATCCACCGTTTTTTCGTTAACCCCCGTCGAAGCGCCGTCGAGCTCCCGATGGCTTTGAGAGTAACCGGGAGTGAACGGCACGGGTTTTCGAGAGACAGCGGAGCGGGATATACCAAACTGGAAAAGTTGATCGTCAATAGGGGATCGCGTTTCGCGAGACTCCCGGAAAGTTTGTCGGACGACGGAGGAAGAGACGTGAGTACGACGGCTGGAAAAGTATCGCCGTTGCCGTGTTCGAAAACAAATAGAGAAGTGAAAACCACCTCGTTTGTATTCCATTCGGCTTCGCAGTCGATACGGGTGAACCCAGATCGTCCTTTGGCGCTGCTGTGCGAAAGTATAAATTCCACGATCCGGCGAATCGTGCCGCGCCATCGCGAAACGGCGACATCGGCTCAAGCCTTTCGGGGTAGTTTAGCGCGAAGTCGTTCAGATATTCGGCCGATAGGTCGATCTGGAAATTGGGGAGTGAAAATGGCGAATATCCAGACGGAGGCCTTTCAGAGGGATGCTTTCAAGGTCGAACGAAAAAGCTCGCAGTATCGCGCGCTACACAGCCGCCTCGCCAATTTCTGTAAAACACTTTGAGCCCGAAACTCTTCGGGCCGAACCAATTTCGGCGAAACGCGCTCCGGAGACGCTACGCTACAGAGTTTCGCTGATGGACCGCGCATTCAAAGACACAGAAGCCATTGTCGCAAGGTGTTTTATTTAGATCGAGGGTCAATAGAACCGACTCGAAGAGGACGAAGGAGTACGAGAAAATCGTTGGACGAGAATGCCGAGGGAAAGCTAACAGTGGAATCAAGGGAGGAGGAGGACGGTACAATCTCGTGCGAATATGCTCTATGCGGCGGTGCTTGCCGCCCAAATAGAGCGACCGCGACCACAAAGGCAGACAGGACCCGCACCAGGTTTACCCGGGTGGGCGTCGAAGGTCGGATAGCCGAGTGTCGGGTAGGGGGTGTAGGCAAGATGGAGCGGTATCACCGCAATGAAACGAGGGAGTAAACCGTCGAGACGAGATAGGAGATGAGAGAAGCGCCGCGAAGCTGTCGCTACTGCCGTGCGAAAGGGATGTATAAAGGCCGGTCTGCACGAGAGGGAAGCCGCACAGCTCAGGCCAGTGCTATACAACTGTAATAGGGTGGGTCGATCGGCGTAGCGCATACTGCACCGATAAATTGAACTGTCGCCGAGCTCCACAGTACTCGGCAGCGAGTCGCACAGCGGCCAGCCAGGCTTGAATACGCGTTCGATCGCCGTACCGTTTCTCATCGCTATGTTATAAGAGCAAATACACCGAGATATTTGCCTGTTAAATCCACAGGTTCCCTTCCTGTGCCACCGCCGATCCAGCTTTCGGTCGACCTGTGCACCGGAACGGCTCCCACGAAGGAGATTTCCCAGGAATGGAGCAGACGACTCTCCGCCCGTTCAACTCCGATCATCCCTTAAATAACCCCACTGGTCGGGTCGGCCAATAGAGCCGAGGCACGGAATTAACCGTCCGTTTGCTCGTGAATATACTTTCGTACTATCGCGGCCATACCTGAATTCACCCATACATAAAATCGGACGAAGATCGGGAATAGTTTATCGGTGCCGGTTATAGTTTGTTCGATTCCTCGGCGTTTCGGAGTGAGCATCAGGTGGCGATAGCGCGCCACCCGCAGCCGTGGCATTCTCACCGCCGCGGTAGCTCCGAGAGCCAATACGAAACGTGCTCCATTTTAACCAGAGACGTCTCCGCGTTATCTGGAGGAGACGCGGCGGTCTCCGGCTGTTTCGTATCGTCGGATCATTAGCGAGACCGCGATCACCATTGGGGAAAAAATTACCCGACACCGATTTCATGGTCTAGGATAACTCCTTTAGATACGCCAGTAAAAAATGTAATAGTAAATTGGCATCTGCCGACACCTAACATCACTCGGCAGATCGTATCACCCCGAATTACCTCAGCATCGCTCAGTTCTTTGAACTTTCATCCATATATCGGACTGCACAGTACCGGTCACTCTGAGCTCTTACTCTTTGACCCTGTCCAGAAAGAAGACGGTAGACGATTTCAGTGAGCTTGGGGTCGTCTCGCGCATGTAGGAGCATTCTTCGCTGGACAAAAGCTCCGCACAGCAGCAGACTTCGTGCAACACACCACATCGTCTTCAGGGGCGTGCGGTTATTTCGGTAAATCCTCCTTCGGGAGGCGACCGTCCAGAAAATATTAATATCGATCCCCGAACTGGTCTCTCGGTTGAGCCACGTTGTTGGCTGTACCAAGCGCCAATACTCCGTATGAATTGCCCACACACACACACACGCACACATACACGCACACACTCTTTAGTCATGCTTTCCACCGCTTTCTCGTGCTTTTCGTTTCTTCTTCTTTCTCAGCCTCCGTCATACGTTCCATCTACTCAAAGTGCTCTCTCGAACGGCTAGGCCCGGGTCAGCCGCATCACTCTTGTCCCGCGACAAAAGGAACGAGTCGAAATTCGTACGGGAGCTCCCACACAGATGGGTGACCGTCTATCCCCCGGCCAAACTTTGTAGACAGCCTTCGCTTTTGCTCGTGTTTCTGCAAGAAGTCTGTGTATAACAGCCCCGAAGGTCGGGCTCGATTTTACCTCGTGTTATAATATGCAGGAACGTAAAGTACCCTGTTCAACCATCGACGAACAACATACTCTTCAAGCAAGCGGCTTCGTGTACGTTATGCAAGTCGTAGGGTTACAACATGCTTAAGAGAAATGTTAATGTTCAAATTGTTTGAGATGTATGCATGCAGGAGAGACCGTGACGAAATGGGTACGCTCCGAGCTGGAGACACGGGGCAAAATGGGGTAACACGATAACCTGTGAAACCATCGACGAACAACACACTTTTCGAACAACCAGCTTTGTGCACGCTATGCAAGTCATAGGCTTACATGCTTAAGAAAAATCTTCATGCCAATAATTCATACGCTCAAGAGACTGTAATTTAATTTTTTTTTGGTGCTATTAAAACGTATAGTTTGTCGATGTGGACGTTTGTGAACGAATTGTTGTCAAAAGTGCGAACACGCGATATCTTTTAAATGGAGGACGAAAGAGCTTCCGGGCTCGATACATTCTAACGAAAGCGAGGAATTCCGAATTCCTCGTGCTTCATAATAGTTCCCGCTTATCGTCCCATTGACTTTTATCCGTTTATCGTCGGGCAAACATCGGAACTAGTAGCGGCACGACTTTTATTTTCGTTTTTTATAATACAGGACCAAAAACAAGCGATATTGCGCGGTGATAAAAAAAATGCGCCGCCGGGACTCTATCACTGTACGATAACCGTTCGCTACGAATACCAGAAATAAAATAGCTCTAGAGGGATCTTTATCGTCTTGATTGCTCACTTCGCCGTTAATCGCCATCGCGCAGATGTGCCAAATTCACGTACTCCGACCTCTCATAAAATTACGCGATACAGAAGAGTTCAATGCGCTGTGACTAAACGAACTTTTTTCTTTTTAATCTGTTGCAGAGCCCACGACCGAAATTGTGGGCGGTCCGGATCTCTACATCGATCACGGTAGCACGATCAACCTCACGTGCATCGTTCTACACAGTCCCGAGCCACCGGCTTACATATTTTGGAATCACAACGATGCGGTACGTATTTGTTCGAGCCGTTAATCCGTTCGTCGAACACGTGTCATTAATAAGGTCGTCTTTAATCACCCTATCATACGTAAAAAAAAAAAGAGAGAGAAGAAAAATTCTTACGAACGAACTCTCTGATTTCAAATTGAATAATGACAAGGAAAGTTCACCGAGTCGGAGCTGTGATAGGCGACTAACAAGTGCAAGTTAATTAATCGAGTCACGTTTACGAAAGAGTAATTACACAGCGCGTTACGTAGTCGGCTCTGCGGCTCCGACAAGGGAATTTAATAATATAACAGGGCATATCTCAAAGTGGCCAATTGGCCCGTGACACGGTAATATAAACCTTTCTCCCCCAGCCCCCCCCCCCCCCACCCTCTCCCCACCGCTCTCATAATCGATGAAAATTTTTTCCCGTTTACGCCTCGTCGCCTACCGGCTCTACAAAGAGCTTCGAACTTCAGTGCTCCTGGTCGCCGGAGAGCTCGAGCCGGCAATATCGTACGACGATAGCCGGATACCCGGGGTCGACGCACCCCGCGACTCGTGTGCCCGGACTCACGACCCCACAAAATCGGAACGCTGATCTTGGGCTTTATCGTTAGTTGAGGAAAAAAATTAAATATGCGTGAATACCGGAAACGACGACATTGCCGACTACGAGAGGTGGCGACGAGTTGCTCTTGGTCAAGCACATATATGATAGGGAAGAGCGGGGCAAGATGGGACGGTGGGGCAAAACGGAACAGTAAGACAACGCCCAATGCTCCAAACATTTTTGGATGGGGGAGTCGGGCGAAAAGGAACGGAAAATCCCGATGTATCGATGGGGTGAAATTGGACAGCCAAAAATAATTGGAGAATTGCGTTTTGCTCTCTGTCCCATTTTGCCCCGCTCTTCCACAGCTCATATATTTTTAAAAATATATTTGTTCCATTTTCCCCACCGTGCAGCCATCTGGGTTTTTATGAAAACCCATCTCGATTCCGACCTGGCACTCCCTAGCCGCACTCAGCTAAGCTACCTGAGGTAAAAGGCCCAGTTTATGACACTTCCGCGCAGCTCTCTCACTTTAAGCGTGTAAAATCATAGGGATAAACAAGGAGGACCAAGAGTCGCAGTTTGTGACACTCCAAACGCGCTACCCATTGGCTGCATATCAAATGGTGGGGAAAGCCGACTATGGTAGAGGTACAAACTGGGACAGTGTCAGAAAATGGGCCCTTTACCTTAACTTCCAGTCCATCCGTGGCCGACCCGGCTACAATGTCCCGCATTTTTCCGGGGACACGCGCAAAATACGGAAAACGCGCGCCGGTACAGACGCCATATTCGAGGCGAGACCGGGGGCAAAATGGCACAGCGGGGCAAAACGGGACAGTGAGGGCAAAACTCAATCTTACGATAATTTTTGTACGCCTCATTTTGTCCCAACGATACATCCGGATTTTCAAATGCGATTCGCCCCACGTACCACCATCGCCACGATCCAAAGTTATTGGAAAATTGCGTTTTGTCTAATTATCCCGTTTCACCCCACTATGTCATTTTGCCCCGCCCTCCCCTACTGATCCTCTGGTATTTTCGCACTTGACTAAAGTGCAGAAACACCAAAGTTTCAGAAGAAAGTGGCGGACGCCTAAGCGGTCACCCATCCAAATACTTACCGCGGACGATTCTGCTTGACTTGGGAAGCCACCGAGCCGTGCGGCAGCCGCGCATCCACCGCTGTCGGTTTTATAAACCTCACATATATCTCCTCATCAGCGAAGCCCATAAGAGTAACGAGGAGGGAAAAAAAAAATCGGCCAGAGAAAATAAAAATCGTTTTGGCCGCACCTTCGGAATGTCTGAATTCGATGAGTGCGTGACGGAGGCTCGTAGTTCTCGAGGTTAAACGCTGCTAAATTTCGATAAAGATCGATAAGGGTATTACAGTAGGTGGTGGAGCAGTGTCGCTGTTCGCGCAGATGGCCACGCGGATATCTGGATTAGCCGAGCGGGAGCTCTAAGTCGCAATTTCCGTGGCCGCTCGATGGGCGCACGAGAGCGATTTCGATATGGAGACGTGGCCGGGTGAGTTCAGAAACTATTGCCCACTCGAATAGGCCAATGTCATAGGGCGATATATCCGAGAGCGAGAGACGCTTCCGGCACGAGGGCTCTAGAACTCGTTGCACTTGAAAAAAAAAGTTCATAGTAAAGCTGCCACGAGGGAAACTGGGCCAGGGTGAACGTAACCACTTTGTCGTTCGACGTCGGCGAAGTGTACATTTAATATTCAGGCTGTCAATCGTTGAGCGCAAAAAAAAGGGCAAAAAAAGAAAGAACTCGAAAAATAATTCGGTGGTGACCTAAAGACGATACTCCTGGAAGGCATGAAAAAAATAATGATTGCGCGGAACGATGGAGAAAGGATCCAGGTCGCGGAGGAGGGTTCTCTGGCCATTAGTGCCTCGTCGCCCCCATCATATCGGAATGTCGGATGGCCCGAAATTTCGCCGGTACCCTCGGGGAATTGCACCAGAATTGGAGATACGAAGAACTGGGCCAAACAGCGGGAGTTCATCTTTGCTCGACCGTATCCCGAGCCAGGAACACTTGGCGATGGCGAACGGATGACCGGTTGCAAGGCGACTTAAGGAGATGCTGGACCTGTTTTTTTTTCAACCCGCTTTACCTGTTTTACCGACGGAACTAGCCAATTTTTCAGTTCCGACTTAACACTGTTGATATGCCGAAGCATATGCGTCAAATCATGCAGGACTATGATATTGACATAGTCCGGCCTCTCACTATTCGTCACTTAGTAACGACGAATACTCAAAACTAAGAAATCGCCGATTTCGGTCGGTAAAACAGGAAGGTTCAGCATCCCCCTTAACGACCCTCAAAGATACTCTTTCTCATGCTCAACCTTTTTCTTCTTAAAAAGAACATCATTTTTACGGAAACGGGCCTCAAATTAATCCCCGGCAGCCGATTAGTCTCTCGTGTACCCGAAATACAAAGAGCCATTTCGAAAGCGCCAATTAGATGCAACATCTTGACGGAAGTTTCAATGTACCTGTTCGGCATTACCGTCTCCGCTCGAGTGAGTCGAGTCGAGTTTCCACCGACAATTCGTAGCTGGATGGAACCGCGTCTCACGACAATACGAAACATTGAGGGGATATAATTAGCGTTCGTGTAATATGATGTCTCCTTATGAGGACGGATCGGAGGCGTGTAATACCAATCTAATTACGAGCACTCGATTTTCAAGAGGAACCCTCAGCAGCTGTGCAGATCATGAGATACCTATATGTGCGAAGGTAGTTTCAACTCGAATGCTTCGGAACTCTCCGCGTCTTATCGGCAATCCGATCGGGCGCCAGTTCGGGAATCGGCAAAATCTGCCGAGCGAAACGATCGGACGTTGAGTCGGAAGGAAAGACGAGGGGGCGAAGCACTTGTGAGAGTGCCGGTCCGATAAGCGGTATCCAATTTGACGACCGATCTTGCCTCGTAGTCCGGTGACGCAGTTCCGAGCTCAGGCTGTCCAGTCCTCGGGGTAAAATCCTTGGAGCGAGTCGCCATGATAATCCTGACGTTTATCCGTTGTCCTGTCGATACTTCGATCGGCGATCGGCGGGGCACGAGAAAACAAGCACGACATGAAGGAAACGTTCGATCCGTCTTGGAAGAGCTGATGGCGGTTCAAGCTGAAGCGATCGCCTTTATGACTCCAGTGCATTAGCTGACCGAGAGATCCTAATGCAGTTGGAGTGGCGCAGTGTGAATGGGAGCCACGACAAAATTGGCAATAATACGCTCCGAGTTCCATTAAGGACATTAAGCTTGACCGAGAGCTCCGTCGGAACCTCCTGAATCCATGCCGGGCGAAATTTGCCTTAGAAAGGGTATCCATGTACGCACTTAATAATCCAATATAATCCGAAAGACAGTGACACAATGTAACCGCTATAATATTTGACAGCGTCAGAGGGACGACTCTCCTCCGGCTTGCGTAAATCCTTATTAAAGCCCACCGACGTTAATGTCCCACCGCGCGGAGAAAAAAACCTCCCGCGATCATGGACAGTCCGATGTGCATACTCAACGAAGAAAAGGCTTAGCGGCGTATTCGAGGGTGAAAGTCCGGACCAAGATTAGTTGAAGGGAGGACGCGAATCCACCGCCGATAATAATTATGATAGCATCCCGAAGGATATAACCGCACGAACGTAGGAATGGGAGGCTACGATCTCCCGCCAGGTCGGGCTTAATCGAAGTTCGGAGAGAAACCCGTCGAAATTTGTCGGGTTGGAGGGGTGTTTGGCTGAACTCGGGCTTAAGGGGATGCCATCCCGCCCGCTCGCATTACCCGATGTTTCGACAAGTCTGCCAGGAGACCGCGACCCGGGGCGTGCAATATCCTCGACGATGCTGGCGCAAGATTCCCGTACGTGAGGTGCGGGTGCGCCTGGGCGGTGGGCGGAGGAATGATTCATGCTATTAAAATTACTGGATCTCGCCTGCGGTGATCTGTATCGTGGAGGAGCGTGCGGGGTGGGCTCGGGAAGTGTCAGCCCCGAGAAGTCCCCGGAGTGTAGACGAAGGAAGACGGTAGCGGAGCGAGGGCGGAGGGCCGTGGCCAAAGCATCGGAGATCGCCGGGTCGGGTGAGCCTTCCGAGGCGATAAGGAGAACACGCGGAATCGGCCGAAGGGAATACCACGAAATTGCAATTCCCGTACGATAAAGTTTATCGATCCGTGGCCGGCGACGTCGAACACTTTACCGTGCCGCATGGCGTTGCCCTGGCTTGGCGCGCGGCTCGACGAGCCGGCGGGAAGAACGATCTCCGCGGCCAACGGCAACAACGCGCCGGTCGACGGAGGAGCCGGAATGCTTCCGGTTCCTCTCGCTCCAATAAACCCGCTTCCTCCTCTATGACCGCGTCGAAATTCCCTAAATCCCGGGGGGCACAAATCCCCCGAGCGCTCACCTCCGCGACGACGTAAATACGCCGCAGCCGAGTGGTTCGGATTCGACGGGCACTCGCGATGCGCGATCTATCATCGATTGGCCCGATCGTACGGCTGCTGAACAACATCGCCCTGGCGACAGGGGAGAGTTCGATTGACTCGATCCATAATTATAAGCGGAAAATTCATCAAACGCTTTGTTGAGCCCTCACTAAAATTACCTCCCGCTCGACTATATATATATATATATATCTATATTGCTCTATATCTATATTGCGCGCTTGTTTGTACCGATATTTCGGCTCGCAATTTTCGGGACGAAAGCTTTCGATTATTCGAACACGCCCCTCCGCTCTGTGTCAAACACCGTGACGAAATTTTACTGCAAATCATTAACGGCACACATTAGCTGTTGGCACTTCTCGTATCGCGCCACCGCTTTCGGAAAAGTTAAATTAGTAACGCACACACAATCATCGATAATTCCGTCTGTGCGCGTGTAACTCGTGGCAACGTGTACGGTGACTAAGTATATATTAACCACCCGGGAAGTCGCTTACACGGTTCCCGAAAATTTAATAGGCGAACGGCGCGAGCAACGTGACGAGGCGTTTAGGTAAACCGTCGCCAGTTGTAATTAACTTTTTTCGTCCGGCTCCGTGCACTTCGCCACCGACTCTCGCGCATACAAGTTTCGTACGTTAATTAGAAATTTCGTAATCCTGCATAATCATTATAATTGCCGAAATCAGAGCTCACTAGCAGAATTGAACGCGCTAATGACAGAGTGATTTCGTCAAAGAGATGAACGCGGCATGCGAGAAAATTACTATTACACTATCGTGTATGTGTTGATGGTGGGAGGTTTGCGGAGGCTAATTGTCATTGCTAATATATCTGAATCAACGCAATCGCCGATTATGGGATTCGCGTATATCGTCATGGCCGAAGCGACGAGCGTGTAATCATTTTCGATAATGATTATAATTATCCGTTTCGGCCGTGCGGCTGAAAAGGTCGCACTTTGATCGAATCACTCGGATGACGATGAATATTGAACTTTCTTTTTACTATTTTTTTGATTATCGATAAACGATTCTGTAATCGATTTGAGATCGGTTGAACCTCCGACCAAAAACGCAATACAAAAAATATGTATAAGAGAAACCTTCGAAAATTTTGTATAATATCGATTACACAATAAATATTAATAACTCCCAAATATTTACCAGAATCTGTTACGCATCAATTAATTTACTGCAATACTCAAACGACCGGTCGTTGCTTCACATTCCCGAATTAACTGTAACTCCCCGTCCGCCGACGACCGAAACTCGCGTGATCGGATCAGAGGCTTATCGACAAATAACAAAAATCACACAAAACATAGATATAAAGCGAAATTTGTACTCAACTCGCAGTAATAAATGTTTCCACGGTGGCTCTTTCTGGGTCTCCGGGGCTCGCAATTTTAGATTTCGAAGAGTCGAACGTTTTTGTGACCGAATTTTCGTCTATTCTAAGACTCAATTATCTATATATATATATATTCTCGATATCTAAGGTATCGATTTATTCTCGACATAAGTTCATTTCGGTACGTTTATATTCTCAATTTTTATTTACCAAATGACTCTCAAAAGACTGGCCATTATACATTAAAACGTTCATTATTTCTGAATTTCGAAATATCAGTTCTTCAATCGTTCATAGGTTCAAAAATGTCGACTCTAACCCATTTGCTTAATAATCGGTATTCGCGATCAATTTCACACTTCCATGTTGAATCATCGATAATCGTCGTTGAAATTCGAATAACGATCTTACACGACAGATCAGCAACATTGAGTTTCGGCGAGCCCGACAGTAGAAATTTCGGAGTGATAAAATGGCGGAAAAAAAAATGCTTGAAAAGTAATTCGAACGCACCGTGCGACGAATCTTTTTATCTCCGAATCCCAGAGAGACGTGGGTGAGCGTGAGTGGAAAAGCGAAAAAGCAATCGTCGGAGCATCTGGCGCGCGACGAGTATTCCAGATCCATATCGAAGTTCCAGAGGAGTAGCCCTGTCTCTAGCTCAACGCGACTACGTGGCTTGAAAGCTAATTAAAAGAAATTTTTCGAGCCGGAGCGCGATTTCGCCACCGTGATATTCGGGTAAAAGGTGGATACTGGCAAAAGCTGGATAAGCATACCTCATTCGATGCACTGATTTTGGGACACCGCCAGAGTGGCGGAAGCAACGTAGGAAGCAACGTAGGGTGTCCAGGAGAGGGTGGCGCAGCATCTTCGCTCGTGAGTCTGCCAAATTGGCGTGCACGGGGAATTTCATCGGGCTGAAAGAGAGAAAGAGACTTGAATAATCACGAATTTCATTGATTCTCGAGACGGGATTCTCGACGCGGACATTAGTTTGTCGCTTGCACGGGCACGCGCGACCGCAGCGGGAAAACAGCCGGGTATAAAAGATAATAATGCACATATTTCTTGCGGATGAAGAAGAGGGGAGAGGACGAGAATCGGGGAGGCGACGGGTTCGGGGGCAAAACCGTGGATGTCTTATTAAATCCTGGCAATAAATATCAAGTGCGGCAAGGAGATTGTTTGAAATTTATGGGGTCGAACGGCCATCCAGCCAACTCGGGGTGGCTACATGTGGTTTGCCATATATACCATACAGTAACTGATAGCCTCGGTACATTGTTATGAATTTCCAAGTGAGAAAGCATTGGTTATTTTTTGGTTTTTTTTTTTTTTTGTTGTATTTTTTTTTTCGATATCCCTATCTTTTCGCATAGTTGAATGGCCGCGCTGTGAAATACGTTACATGCAAAGGGTTGAACGAATGACGATATTAACAAAGTTCCGATAATGGATGGTATTACCTAGCCTCGATGATTACGTGCGCGGGAGTTTCGCTTGACTAATGATCAAAATGTTGCAAAGCGCCATGCAAAATCGTAGCTTCGCCTAGTAAAGTAATGCAAGTTGATATAGTCAATCGAACATTAATTTTAATTATTTATCGAATACACATAATTGATATTTATGGATTATGCCTATTGGCGATATTCGGTCCATTATCTAATACAGCACGTCCAGTTTTTCACTTAAGGTACAGTCGACTCAATCGAATAAACGGATTTCAAAAATTGTTTGTACACGTTTCAAATCGGACATTTTTGCAAACTAAGGTGGATCTAAATTAAATTTTCTACTTTATGTAGAAAACATGTACAACAATGAATTTACGGAATAATAACGCAGTGTGCGTCCGTCAAAGACTGAAAAATCTGTTGAAGTATATGTATACAAATTTTCATAAAAATCCATCAAGCCATTTTTGAGATATCAGGGACACCGATCTTGAGAATAACGTTTTATGAAAAAACGTCTTCAATGTTCGGCCGCGCCGCTGCTCGAGCGCTCCGCCACTGTCCACATAAATGTCTCGAACTTTCGTAACTCGTCGAATTTCGAGATAAAAATTTGCCACAATATTCTTGACACTATAAACTATATTAAAAAAAAAAACGAAATTTTACTGTGGCCTAAGTAAAAAAAAAAAAAAAAAGAGGTGTAATAATCCGAAATTACTCTACGTCAGAAAATCGTAAGAGAAAAATCCCCGATGTATGTTGGGCGTAACCGACGGGCCTATATTTTGCCTTTGAGCCTACGTTTCCATAACGCGCTACAGCCCCTCGTTATGAAAACTGCGGTCGACTTTGCGGCTCTTACAAATATTTGACATTCCTACGCGATTCAAAGGCATTTCGAGAGCTCGTCAAACATACGCGAGCTCACGATGGCCATTGTGCCGAGGTCCGACAGTATGCGCGAACCTCGAACGGCGCACCCAGCCCTAAAAATGGAATTTGCGTCGGCGAAAGTATTTCGGGGCTTTTCACGAAATTCGATGATTCGTACAGTCCGCAGGCTACGAACGGGGTCAAATCTCTCCCTTCCGATCTATCGATCGAAGAGTTAGACCGGAAACGGCTACGGCTCTTACAAGTGTACTTTCGGCCGGAGCACCGTCGAGCCAACAACTCCATATCTCCGGTCAATCCATTGCGTTCTCAGGGGGGAAACTTACTCGAGATTAGAATCAACACTCAATTTCCACAAGCCGTACGAGGGAAAACAACGGCGAGGCGGAGAGAAAAAGAAAGCCACGTCCCCGAAGCACTCTCAACCCTGGCGCTGTACTTTTGCTTCCCGTCCACTCTTTTTCCGCCGCCGTGTTCGCACACAAGATCCTGCGAGGTGAAATAGCGCGGACAGAGAATAACAAAAGAGAACCAACTACGACCAGATGGAGAAGAAAATTCGCGAGATTTACTTACCGGTTTGAGATGCGCTCAATTTGCAAGGTAAATATAAGCGAAGATTCATGAAGGTCCCTGACTATGCCGCGGCCGCACCGCACGCCTCCGCTCTCACCGTTCATTTTTCTCTCCGCCCATTGCACATTCATTTTGCACCTTTTCTTATCTTCCGTCTGGAATCTCGTGTCAACACCTCGCGAATCGTGTGTATCTATATGTAGAGGCGGCAACCTCTTTCCCCCCCCCCCCTCGGTGCAGTATTTGTTTCGTTGGTTCGCATACAAATTAAAGCACGTCCTTCGTGCGATGGCCAGCGACGCGCACCGCATAGCACCGATGCGCCCAATCTACATATCAAATTCCGTAAAATCGATCGAATTTAATTATCAGAAAGTTATCGGGAAATTTTTTTTTATTGTCCTTGAATCGATCAATTAATTTCCGATGACATATTGTTTGCCTCGGATCAAGCGTGTTTTTCATTTTCATTGTTTCTGAGAACAAAAAAAAAAAAAAAAACGTCGATCGAATTTAATTATTTCGAAGTGGTCGAGAAATGTGTTATTATTGTCCCTGAATCGATCAATTGATTCCCGATGACATGTTATTTCCCTAGTGTCAAGCGTGTTTTTCTTTTTCATTGTTTCTGAGAAAAAAAAAACCGTCGATCGATTTTAATTATTCCGAAGTGGTCGAGAAATTTTTTATTATTGTCCCTGAATCGATCAATTGATTCCCGATGACATATTGTTTGCCTCGGGTCAAGGGTGTTTTTCTTTTTCATTGTTTCTGAGAAAAAAAAACGTCGATCGAATTTAATTATTGCAAAGTGGGCCGAGACATTTTTTTTTATTATTGTCCCTGAATCGATCAATTAATTGCCGATGACATATTGTTTGCCTCGGATCAAGCGTGTTTTTTTTTTTTTTTTTTTTTCATTGTCTCTGGAAACTTATTCCCATTAAACATCTACTGTTTGCTCGGTAACGT
Source organism: Amblyjoppa fuscipennis (assembly GCA_963575735.1). Lineage (NCBI taxonomy): Eukaryota > Metazoa > Arthropoda > Insecta > Hymenoptera > Ichneumonidae > Amblyjoppa > Amblyjoppa fuscipennis. The sequence continues at coordinate 15,526,864 of OY754493.1, forward strand.
TGGCGAGATTCAATGTACCGAAAATCGGCGAACGTGACATATCGGTCGATAAAAATCGGCGTCAACCAAGTACTACGCCGTTCGCGTTAACGAGCTGGTTTCGCTGTTTCGCCGTATACGGCGAGAGTTCGCCGAGAATTGGGCTCTCTCAGCGGACCGACGGGCGAGCACACGAGAGCGGAAGCTGAGAGGATGCCAGACGGAAAGCGCAACGTCTCGTAACGAACATCGGCCTCGAGGCCGGATGTAAGGTAAACGGCCTAGTTTCCGTCACTGTCCCAGTTACCGTCATCGAATGCAATTTATACCAATGATAAATAAAGTTTTCGATTAAGTCCAGACCAAGAGAGATTGCAAACACTTCACGATGTAATAAACATCTCAAAAAATCGAGTATATCGAAGGTGCGGAAAAGATTGTTATTGTATAATAATAATTCCAAAATGGTATTATTGACAAATTAGTGAAAAAGAAAAATGGCCCGGCAACCTATTTTTTTTTTTTTTTTTTACCAAAATGATTTGTATATTTTTCTGAATACGTGTGAATTTTTTCAGAATTTTATGTAATGTTTGAAAATTGCGATTTCAAGCAAATTTTAACATAAAGAAAACGCAATTTTCAACCATTACATAAAATTCTGAAAAAATTCGTACGCATTAAAAAAAAAAAAAGCCACGAGTCATTTTCACGAGAAAAAAAAATTAAGTTGCCGAGCAATTGATTGCATAATTTTTTATTTCAGTAATTTTCCAACGACATTTTGGATTTATTATTATGGACAGACGATCTTTTCAGCACCTTTCATGTGCTTGATTTTTTCAGACTTTTATGTGCCATAAAGTCGGACGTAAAGATGTAATCTTGGTACGCGGCGATCCGACATACTGCGCCACGCGTGACGGAAACTGGGTACGCGAGCTGCTATAAAGCAGCACGAAAAGCAGCATAAAAAGTCACTGAAACCCCGGCGGTGGAGGCACACAATTAAAGCGACAATTTAATAATTAGCTCCAACCGAATTCACTTCAATAATGGCTGAAACGCCTGCGGAAGCCTTCGATGCATCCATGAAAGCAGTTTTTTTTTTTTTTTTTTCGTCGATACAACCCGACTATAAATAATGGAAAACCGCATTCACTGCCCCAAAGATGACGGAAACTGGGCCGCTTAGCTTCGGTGCGCGACCAATGCACCGCTGCGAAAGTAGGAGGCAAGCTTTGGAAACCGCAGGCCGCGAGTGGAAGTCCGCCGCGACTTCGGCAGCAGCGCTGTGGCACGCCTCGATTGGTGAGCCTTAACTTTGCTCATTAAAATGATTGGGGATTAACCTCGGGTCTGCTCGGGAGATGGAGTCGGCTGTGCCTCCCCGCTCTCACGAATCCGCCGCCGTGGTCTTCGAACAGCGAGTCCATAAACTGGAATTAAAGTAAAACCGCGCCACGAGGATGCATCGCGGGCGATGCAGGTGTGCTGCGGCGACGGGGAGTTTGAACGGAAAGAGGCTGCGATCCGTGACCGCGCTTGTATGTCTTCGTACAAACGTCGCGTCTGACCGCGAGCTTCGCGTTGATCCTTCGTAATAACCAAAATCGATAGGCAGCATTCGCGTTCGCGGCTGTAACCGATATTCGCGGTTGCGCTCACCGTAACGAAGTTGTTCGATCGGCTCAATCGCCCCGGTGACAAAATCCTCGAACGCAAAAAAAAAAAAGATATATATATATCATGCGTCGCCGGTGAATTGGAGCGAAATTGCCGCAGAGAGTTCTCACGCTCGAGCAGTCTATCTTCATTTGCCAAATGACCGCTCCCTCGCCGATCACCTCTCACAAACGAGGGGAATCGAACGAGGGGAGAAGGCAAAAAATTGCTCGAGCGTTAATTCGGCCTAGGTAGATCTTTCCAATTACAGTAGAACCTCGATTGTCCGAAAGGCAATTTTTTTTTTTTTCTGTTACGACATTATAACGTGGATATAAATAAGACATATATAAATTAAATAACAATGTATATCAAACTTTGCAACATATTTTTAATATATTTCGTACATCGAAGTTTTACTTCAAGGGTTCTGTGACATAAGATCTATAAAGTCAATAATAGTTATTTGTATAGCAAAGGCGCAGGAACGGAGTTCTTGACGAGTGTCAAAATGGCATTCGCACGAGTCAGAACTTCCTTTTCTACGCCCACGCCATTCACATAATTGTTCCTAACAAATTTACGAAAACCACGCTTAATCGTTTTTGGGAAGTGTGCGCAGAAAGACACTTTTCCGCACTAGTGCCGGAAAACGGACCATATTGCACAGTAAAAAATACTTTCGTATAATCGGAATGGGAAATTTCATAAAAATTATTTTATGAAATAAGTGACAAACTTGTTTGTCACTTATTTGAGTACACGGAACCTGTCCTTTTATTTGCTGTATTATTGACAATTTTAATTTGTACTTTTATTTGTAAAATTAGAAAATTAACAAATAAAAAATTGTGGACGTTTGTGGACAATAATTTGTTGTAAAAAGTACAATTTTTTTTGTACTGTGTGGATTTGCAAGCATGCGCAGTATTGTTTCCGCACGTGATGCTAAAAAGTGCCTTTCTGCGCACACTTCACAGAAACGGAAAGCGAGATTTTACGTGCATGTGTTAGGAAAAGTCTTTTGAGCAGCGAAATCCCGAAGTCAAGAATTTGGTACCGAAAGTAATCTCCCATTCGCGCTGTCCGACTCCGCTAGAGCGGGTGAAGCTCGAAAAAGCAAGTGGACAAGCGAAATGACGTTGGAAGAGAAAAACTGCGCTTCAACACGCCCGTACCCGGTCGCGCCTCTCGCCTCGGCAACTAACAATGTACAACGTTTTGCGTTAACGTTCGGATAACCCGAGCGTTCGAACAACTCATGGTTCGGATAATTGAGGCTTCGGATTGATCGAGCTTCGGATAAACGAGGTTCGACTCTACAATCGTCAAACACCCGCATACTCGCTCGCACCTCATCCAGTACAAGTAAACGATCCGAGATAATAGATTTTGACAAATGTTCCTTAACTTCTCTCGAAGGGCTGCGATAGGTTATTGATTTGACGTGACGAAAAGTACGCGTCGATGTTCGGAGCCGCTTTGGCGACGACGCGGGTGCGAATGGGACGATAACGCGACGGCTTTCGGCTTGCTTCCAGTAGTAAGCGGATTTATGTATTCATGAGTATAGTTCGCGCTCTCTCTCTCTCTCTCTCTCTCTCTCTCTCTCTCTCTCTTTCTCTCTCTCTTTCTGGGCCGCTTACCCACAGAGCCCAGCCGTCGGTGCAGCTCCGCTATGTTGTAACTCCGGAAGGCTTTCGGAGCAGAGGCAACCGGCGAGAGGAAAACCCGACGGTTTTCGCGAAGGGTCACTGGCCCCTTCGTTTGTCAGGCACAGACGTCACCGTCGCTCCCATCCTCGGGGTCCCCTTAAGGAGCGGAGCCTCCTTTCGACTTCGAGTTCTGGCTCACTCCTCTCGCAGGGCACAACGAATGTTTTGCTTGAGGTGGAGCGCACGACAAACACATTCTGCGTAAGCGAAACGGAGAGCCGGGAATATATAGACATGTATATATATGTTGTGTGTATACAAAAACGGTTGGATGTACAAGATGTACCTGACGTATACGTAGAGTATGTCGCGAGAGAGTAAGGAGGTACATAAAACGTGGCAGCTTAGCAAAACGTCCTTCAGACGCCACTCGTCTCTACGGATTCAAAAGCCCCGAAGACGCGCCTTCTTCGGAGTTCGGATCTCGCCATGCTCTCCACCACTCCATCCGCCTGTCCTACTTGCACTCCGTGTGTGCAGCACGGCGGTCCCTCTACTATACTCTGTATTATATATTTATAAGACCTGTGCAACGGCGCCATCGTTACGAGGACCCCTCGAGAATTTACAAACGTCACCAAGACGAAAGCGTGTGACGAGCGATGCAAACAATCGTTGTATTTGCTCCAAACTCCATCCCTCTCGGCTGTAACCAATTCAACTCTCCGTTCTGGTTCTAGTTGCACCTCCCTTCCGCCCCCCCCTCCCTCCTCCCCGCAACCCCCTCTTTCACGGTAACATAATAGAGCACTGGAGGCTCGAGTGCCTTGTTAACATGTAATACTTTAGACAGCGACACTCGTTTACGAGCCGCGGCACGAGAGCCTTTTCGACTCGCGATAGACAAACTGCCGTGAGGACACGAAAAAAAAAGTGGCCTGTCACGAAAAATGAGATATATAAGGCGCGGTAACGGTGGCCGAGGATTTAGCTTTTCACGTTCTCTCGCGAGGGAAGGGGGAGGTGGGGAATCGCTGGGCTCGCGTCTTCGCGTAATGCGGTGAAAAAGTAGGGAAAAGGCCAAGAACAAGGGCCGCTGGATGTTTATATATATATATATAAATGAAAAATGAATTTGACTCCGGAGGGTTGAAATCGTGCGTAAGAATCTTTAACTTTTCGAGGCACGCTAACGGGGAGACCTTTTTTTCTCCCTTTCCGATATCTGTTACAGATAATCAGCTACGACTCCAGTAGGGGCGGAGTCTCCGTTGTGACGGAAAAGGGTGACAGCACGACGAGCTTTCTACTCGTTCAACATGCCAAGCCTACAGACTCGGGGAAATACACGTGCAACCCGAGCAACGCTCAACCAAAATCCATCACCGTTCACGTACTCAATGGTGAGTTTGATTAATGGATGTGTGTCTGAGGAGGGTCCGGCGTTATATTGATAATCGTTCATGTTTATTGAAAAAAGAAAAAAAAATTGCAAAAAAAAAGTGAGGGTAGGTTTGCCTGAGTTGGGATCGGAGCGGTGTATCGGCGATGAAAATTCAAGAACGTCTTTTTGTCGCAACCCAAAGTCGTCCAGCAAATAACGAGTTGTTCTTCAAAGTTTATTGTCGAAATATCTCTCCGTTCCCACTTAAGGTAGTTACTGCATAGAAGACTAGCCAAACGAGTGCTAAATTTTCAGATTTGCGTATCCAAAATGTTGTGCATTTATTAACGGTAACGGAAGTCGATTATTATTACTGCATTGTTCCTCAATCGAGGAAACCGTTGATGACGATCCTTTGGCAAATACATAAACTGATAAATGCAAATATCCATGACGATACATTTTCTTCGAGATTTTTCAAAAAAGAATCCCTATTTCTTCGACCAATTCGTAGAGCGACTCAAACGTCGCTCTACGAATTCTCCTAGTAAATTATTTTTTAGCTTTGGTAATTTCACAAATAACAGCGGTTTATTTGTGGGAAAAAAATGCACTGGTCGAACAATGCGCTCTAATGGGCAGAGCAAAGTTTAAGAAAGGAAATGAACCGTGGTACATTAAAATCGGTTAAACAATACGGATTTCCTTTGAAAAACCCCAACAAAAAGTTGCGCTTTTTCCTGACGTGGAAATTACCATGGAAATTTGTATTTACCACTTGTTGAGAACACATGCAATAATACAAATCAACCTCCTTTACTGACAGTAACTGCATAGAATATTGAATGAAAAAATTGTAAAAATTTAGCACGCGTTTTACCGGTGTGCCACATAGTGGGAGGTTTGAAGGTTTGGCCGACGGAAAATTCAGTCACTTTAGAATATGCACAATCCAAAGTGGCTGAAGTTTTCGGTCGACCCAAAGCGCCGGCGTTTGGTCATGCGCAGATACCGGCAATCAAAAAAATCCACACTCCAGTTATACTTCGGCAATAACTCAAATTTACACACAGCGCAACGGCGCGACCCCCGAGTGCGCCGCGGATTTTGCCGAGCCTGAACCTGGACCCTCTTTGAATATACAATTAAGCTCCCGCCCAAAATTTATCGTCCGACTTCGGAAAATTTGAGTGTCGCCCCTTTGTTTCAGGAGAGTATCCTGCGGCAATGCAGCACGGCGGCCAAGCGAAGCAGCCACGGCTTTACTCGCTCCTCCTTTGCCTCTGTCTCTTGCTCTACTAAAAAAAAAAAAAAAAAAAACAACGGAGAACAAAAAAAAAACGAAAAATCTCAAGTGTGTAACGCCTGCGCGATGGGAGAGCAAGAATGATAGAGAACAGAATTTCTAAGATACCCCTTGAAAACACTATATATCCTTGTCGTCGTCGTTGTCGTTGTTCATTCGATCGAGCAACTTCGGAGCATTCCTCTACAAAATCCACACACACATACACATACACACATACATATATATATACACACACACACACACAGTCAACAAAGAGGCTCGAAATCCATTTCGTCTCTTCGCCGTTCTCCGGCCTCTCCGCGGGAGACGAAAGAAAAAAAAAAGAAGAAAACTGTATAAACTATAATAATAAATGATAATAACAATTAATTAAATAAATAAATATAATTAAGATAAAATTAACGATATCTTAACGCTCTCGCTCTCTGTAAGGCTGTACCATACTCTAAGAGGCGAATCGGCGAGAGGATCGAGCTGGGGCCGTTCGAGCGCGTCGAGCAATGTCGAGGCTACACCTACGGATTCGGTCGCCGCCGGTATTCGCGGGGTTTGGGGGGGGGGGTCGAGCGGACTTGATGGTCTGGCATCCGAGAGCGAAGGATATCCAGCGGCATCCCCCCCGCGGCTTCACTTTCACAGGAGGCGTCAAATAGTTTTGGCTTACCCCGTTCGCGCTCCGCGGGAGCGAGAACGCGAGGGTTCGGGCCGAGGGGGGTGGAAAACCTCCGGCTCTCAGGGCTCTCCGCTCGCAGCGCCAACCCGGGCGTGTCTCATCCTCGTTCAGTTCACACCAGCCATCGCCGACTCGAGTTCTCTAGCACTTTGGCTCGTTCCAGATATCACCGTCGAATTTTACCCACCGACTATAGTCAGACTTCCACCCCCTATAACCAAGCCCCCACTAAAACCACCCCAAAACCACCCTCCGACGACCCTCCGACCAGCCCGTTCCGACCTCCCACTTTCCATTCGCCTTGCTTACAAGCTCCCGCTCGGAAAATCTCCCGACGATCCCTGCCGGGGCGCTTCTCGAGTGCGCGTCCGGTAATGATGTATTCAGCGTCATTACGCGAGGTCCGTCGAGGACGAGCGGCCGAAGCCGTGGAAACCATCTGCCGCCCCCCCCCCCCCCCCTCCCCGCTCCGCCCGATTTTCGCTCCATTTTACCGTAGTTAATTCCACTGATTGCGCGAAAACCACGTGAGATTCAATGATAGGGACGGCAACGAACCGCGTCGAGAGCTCGGGAGAACGAACCTCGGGAGAGAGGCGGTTTTATGTGTTCCCGATCAACCCCCCCCCCCCCCCCGCCCGTTCCTCGCGTTCAACGAAATTATTGTTTTAGCGATCACTCTATTCGCATCGAATATCTGTGCCGTTCGCCCATTCCGCAGCGTGTACAATGCATCCGGTGTGTATATTTAAGCTTCTCGTTGCAATCGCATCCATCGAACTGGAATCAATTCGGCATTGTATTCGAGTACGAGATTGGGAGGAGAAAGCGAAAGGGAAACAATAAAACAGCCGCGGGGCGGACCAAGCGAGGACGGGAGAATGTTAATGAACGCGACAATGGTTAATGAAAAGCCAATGTTACGGAAAAATTTTGATAGCGATAAACGAGCGGATTAATGTGCAATGCAATTTACTTTGGTGGAGTAGTTCTTTCAATTTTTTTCATCCGTCAAACGCGTGGTTTTTTTTATCACGGTTGCATCGAATATCTGTAATTCTCCCATTCCATAGCGTGCACAGTACATCGAGTGTGTGTACTCAAAGCTTCTCGTTGCAATCGTATCCGTCGGACGGGAATCAATTCGATATTGTGTTCGAGTACAAGATTTTGAGAAGAAAGCGAAAGGGGCGCAATAAAACGCCGTTGGGCGGGGGAAAGCGAAAACGAGAGTATGTTAATGAACGTGAGAACGGTTAGTGAGAAGACAATGTTCCGGAAAAAATGTCAATACTGACAAACGAGTGGATTCACTCTGATGGAGTTGTTCTTTCAATTTGTTTTTCATTCAGCAATCGCGTGGTTTTATTTTTCTTCTTTATAAAATCACTATATTCGTACCGAATATCCTACACTGTAAAGATAAATTGTAAACTCAATGTCCTGAAACTTGAAATTCGCTCACATTATTTACATTAATTGAACATTACTTACATTGTACTTTATCTGAAAATTAAAATACCGGATATTAACATTGCAAATCTTTTGCCTGAAGTTTATAATAATAGTCATTAAATTTTTTTAAATGTCACTGTAGAATTGCAACGCACATGTGTTTGAAATTTCAGAAACAGTTTATGTAAAAAAAAAGCTCCCAATACCGTTCAATGATTTTCAAACAACATTTCTTTACAGTGAGTAATTCGCCCATTCCATAGCGTGTGCGATGCGACCGCCGTGTATCTTTGAGCTTATCGTTGCGACCGTATCCATCGAACTGGAATCAATTCGGCATTTTATTCGAGTCCGAGATTGTGACGAGAAAGCGAAAGAGGCGCAATAAAACGGGGGTTTGGGGGAGGAAAGCGAGGATGAGTGAACGTTAATGAACGCGAGAACGGTTAATGAAAAGCTAATGTTGCGGAAAAGTGTTGATACCGATAAACGAGCGGATTAATGTGCATTCGATTGCAATTCGCTTTGGTGGAGTGATTTCAATTTTCTTCATTCGACAATCGCGCGTTTCAGTTTTTTTGTTTGTACCCATGAAATAATCATAAGCGAGGAAAGGTGATGCGCGCTGATTACGTGCGACGATTTGGCAGGGACAATTGATAAAAAATTAACGAGTTTATGTACACGGTATTGGACGATGGCGCGGTTAACGGATCATCAGAGGGTTTATTGTTTATCTCGGGAGTTTCGTAGGTGCGCGCTTCCACTCGTTCGTTTATTTGATCGCGAGCGAATAAAACATTATCGCCCGACGGTTGCCCAGCTGCTGTGCGTCCCGAACGAAAACCGCGAATTTTCAGGCACAATGGTTCGTCATTAGCGGCTGATCAACTTTCGTTAAATTTCATCGAAACGCAATAATGCGGTCGGCCGAATGTTTCTGGGTAGCTCCGTTCGCGAATAGAAACGCAGACGGGCGCGCGCGCGTGTGTGTGTGTGTGTGTGTTCGCGAACCCGAGCGCTGCTGAGCGTTAATTATTCCGCGTATCGCATACATCACGCGGCGCTACGATAAAAAAAAAATTAAAAATAAGTAAAATTAAATAATGGAGTGGGGAAAAAAAAAATGAACCAACGAAATATTCTCGTTTCAATATTGACGATTTCATGAGAAACCGAGCATCGCGAAATACCGGGCGGAACGATGAAAATTTTAGCCCCGCCAACTCCCTCGCGAGTCGTAGCATTAATTTGATGGACATGTATCTCCCGGGCATCGAGGAGGCGGGGGGGCCCATCGTGGGTACGAAATGAACGTTATATAGATACGATAATAAAAAGAAAGTGGGAAAAACTGTACGGCGTGTTCTGCCAGGGGGGCGGAGAAGGGGGGGCGAGTTTCGTACTCTGGGGGCGGACTCGTGCATATATATATGGATGGAGCTACCACCGCATCCGTTCTCCACCGTACCTTTCTCTCTCTTCGACATTTTCCCTGTTCCCTCTGTAACCCCCCCCCCCCCCTCTCTCTCGCCGTCGCGCAATTTATTCGACTGCGATGAACACTGCCCAGGAGCAAATACGCGTTTGCCTCGGGCATTCGGCACAACGTGATTCCGACCGTCTACCTCCGGTTGCCGTCGCTGCCCCTCCGGCGCACCGCGCGCCGTCACTTCCGCCGAATTCCCATACTTTTGTTCTTCGCCCGGTAATGGCGTCGGACAACGGCGGTTTTAGCGACCGGTTGTTGCGGAACGGAGAAAAAAAAAAAAAAAAAACATACTTCGTTTCACTCCGTGGGAAAATGGCAGTTTTGCGCACTGAAACCCGCCGTTTTCACACCTTGTAAAATAAAAGTTTGTGCGATACTCGTGAGAAAGAGTGACTTTCTTGAATTGGTGTGATTGCGACACCGTTAGTTTGAGTTTGCCCGTGCGACAAACTCAGACTCGTCAAAATCGTAGTTTGCGATACAAGTGCGGGAAAACGAAGTTTATACGCACGCTGTGAAGTGCCGGGCGAGTGCGTCCTGTAGTACGAGTGTGTCGAGTGCGATTCACTTCACAGTCCGCGTATGATATTCGCTACACCGCACTAGTATCGCGTAATATTTACTGTAGCGAATGCCAGAGAAGTGCTACTCTGCGCCTGTTGATTGTCTCGATGTACGGCCAGCGTGGCTAAAGTACAGGAAGCGTGCGTAAAGTACGAAAAGCGTGCATAAAGTACGAGGAGCGTGCGTAAAGTACGAAAATCGTGCGTAAAGTACGGGAAGAGTGCGTAAAGTACGAGAAGCATACGTAAAGTACGAGAAACGGATGGAAAGTACGGTAAGCGTGCGTAAAGTACGAAACGCGTGCGTAAAGTACGAGAAGCGTGTCTAAAGTATGGGAAGCGTGTGTAAAGTTAAATCGGCCCAATGTGCGCATGCACCGAGAATTTACCGAGAATTTACGCCACGCTCGGCAGGCACGAAAAGCAGCACTTTTCATGCATGGGTTGCATAAAGTTTTTTCGCACTAGTATCGTAATCTACTGTTCTATTCCTGGCATCTCACAGTGTCGCATGGACCGATAATACACGGGGAGGCTGAAACGAGAGAGCGGTGGAATTTCGGTGGATCTGGAATTGCATCGACGCGGGCGAGGCGTATCGTCTTCTCTTGTGTTTCGCCCCGGCGAGGCTTCCTCGCTAACGAGGCCCCGAGACGAGCGGGAAACGCGAACCGTGGAAAAGAAAGGAACAGTAGGTTCGATAAAGGGGGCGTTGGTGAAGAAAAAAAAAAAGTCAAGTCGCCCGCGGGACGAGCTGCACGAGATCGTTGGTCGTTGTGCTAGAAAACTCGCGTGATAATGATCACCTACGGGGAAGGTCAATAACGTCGAAACGAGTCGGGAAGCCGGAGAAACCGACTCGAGACGGATGACCGCCGAAAGAAACTCGCTGGTATTTTCCTTTTTTTTTCCGTTTAATCCGTGAAACGAATAGCGGGAGCGTTTATCGCGATTCGTCGTTAACGGGAAAGCGGCTTCGGCGACCCTTGAAAATTATCGATGCGTCACGTGAGCCCGCGGACGTAGGAACGAGGGCGATTACAGAAATTTCGGAAACGAGGGTGGTTTTTGCCGCTACGTCGGAAGGACAATTACGAACATATCAATCGATGAAATTTTGCTTACGATTACCGACAATGTGCTGTGACGCCGACGCGCTCGAGGGGGACAAAAAAAAAAAACATAACTTTCTCATTGTTTATATGGTAGGATAAAAAATTGAAAAAAAAAAAATTAATCAAGATAAAACGGCCTAGGGGGATGATGCGATGTTGGATCGAGACGCGCGAAAGCTCGAGAGGGACGAAGCTCTCCTCTCTCCGGTTACCCGATTGTAAATATTGTATCTTACGACGCTTCAGTTGTTTAGTTCGTCTCGACAATACACGATTATGAGGACGATGTCGACGATTCGACGATGTTGCCATTGACTGGGCGTTAATGATCGTTACTTTTTACTTTTTTACTTTCTTTCTTTCGTGCTCTTTAAAAAAAAAAAAAAGTCTTTTAGTTTTTATTTTTTTTACACAAGTGAAAAAATAGCGTGTATGCGTGAGTGGGTATGTATAATAATCTACGATATATTTTGACCAACGGACGTCGATGCATATGTGATAAATACACACGCGCGAGCGAGGGTGAAAAAATTAATGAAAAAAAAAAACAAAAAAAAAACAAAAATAATCACCGTTGCATAATACGACTAACGGTGTACGACGTTAATTCTATAACTGTGCCGGATCGAAGGTGAGATGAAAAAAAAAACAAAAATCTGAGAAAGCTGTTACGAGAATGTTGAACAAAGACGCTGTGACGTTTACTATAAAGACTCTCGTAGATATAAAACTCGACGATAATAAGGAATGAAGAAAAAATAAAATAAAAAGTAAAAAAAAAAAATGAAAACATCAGAAACCAAAAATATTATATGCGTAAAATGATAAATGTACTAATTATCGAAAAACAAAAATGCGTATCGTGCATGAAATATTACAAAAAAAAAAAAAAAAAAAAAATGAAAAAATCTTTATTGTCATTGTATAACGTACGGAGCTAGTCGGTGTTAAATGATTGTAACTACGTGCGTCATTACGTGAAAAGAGTAACTAAATAAAACGAGGTATGCGTGCGCGAATGGAATGAATAATAGATTGTGAGCGAGGGTGGTGATATAATGTACCTGTACGTTTCGACGATTCTCTGTATGACATCGTTGAGTACTGTTTTCCAAATCCATTAACACACCATATAGTATATATATATATATATATATATATATTATTTAGCGCTGAATGCCCGAGGCTCACTCCATTGTACGATTATCGCATTTGTTCGTATGAAATATCGAACGCTTATCGCTGTCATTTCATTATTCGTTATCGATTGTTATCACGATGTTATTCATGTAAAATTATTTACGTGTATAGACGAAAAAAAAAAGAAAAATATCCAAGGAGACAAATACGCGCGCGCGTTAAAAAAAAAAAGATTAATTCGCGGCGGTTAGACGAGAGAAAAAAAAGAAATCGAAGAAAAAAAAATATACCACGGCGTTGTGTAAATAATTGAAGATGAATCTATGAGAATCTAATGAGAAAGTAGAGTCGAGAGCGAGATAAGCGAGTGAGAGACGATCGCGAGAGACGGGATTACTGTGAATTTCGTAAAAGGACTAAGTGTAATGAGAATTACATATAATAATAATAATAATAAGATAATAAAAATTAAATACTATCTATAGAGAGAGAGAGGGATGGAAAAAAAGGAGCGAGCGATAGCGCGGGGTGAGAGCGAGCGCGCATGCGCGCAGTCGCGAGGCGAGAGAACGGATATGCAAACCGAGGGTATCACGCGGTTAAAGCGAAGCGAGAAGGGAGGACACGAGAAGATGAGAGACAAATCGAGGATGTATAGAATATTTGGGGATGCGCTTTGATCGTGTCTATCATCCGACTAGGACGAGGACTATGACGCGAGGCGACGTCACGCAATTCCGGGAGAGGGCTCTTTCCGTTCCTCTGTCTCAAAGGAAGCGTTAATCTATTTGAGCAAGAGGGGCTACGAGAGCTCACCGCGCCCGCGTCTCTCACTAATTGAAACGTACAACGAAGAAATTACGTTGTGCAGCGTGCCCGTTGCCGACAAATATACATACATAGAGAGAGAAATATATATATGTGTGTGTATATATATATATATGCAGGGCGAAACCGAGCGAAGGGATGGTGAGGGGTGAAACACACGAGCCGGTGATAGCGACGCTCCGCCAGAGAAAAGCCTTTCGTGCCCTTTGCCCCTGCATTGCCGACTTCTCGACGTCACGTCGAGGCGCCCTCTGAATTTCCAGCTGCACGAGCGTGTAAAGAAATACACCGGGAAGGACAAAAAAGAAAATCATATATATATATATACAATTTAATATATATATATATATATATATATATATATATATATATATATATATATATATATATATATATATATATACACAATTTAATAAATATAGAGGAGTGCAGTAGGAGCGAGGTCACGCATTTGTCCGGACACCCCGGCGACGGATTCGGGTCAAGCGCTGCAAAGCTCCGCGGATCCTTTTGATTAAGATACCCGATACTCTCCGGCTTCTTCTTCTTTGCTTCGGGGCTGTCTTCTCGTTCTCTCCCTCGCTTTCCCCGCCCGGAAACTTGCCGGTTTTCCTGGGTTCCGTGGAAACCGGAGAGCCCCGAGACAAACGTGCGGTCCGAATAGCTTCTGGCTCGGTCGCCGCTAACCAGGATTGAGAGGAGAGTGCAACCCGAGTACGAAGGAGAGATCAGCGATGGGGACGGAGAACTGGAAGACCATCGAAGGGTTTGGAAGGGCGAGAGATTTGGAGGAGCGGGAGGGAGGGAGAGACCGGATATTTATGTCGAGTCTTATCCGTGAAGTACCCACTCGATCCGGCGTACTCGATCGCTAATTGCTCGCTATCTCGCGCGCATCTCACCGTGGACCGAGCCCGAGGAAATCGGGGAAAATATCTCGAAGAGTCTCGCGATTCCGTCCGCCGGTCGGAGGGGAGGCGAGAAAGGCGCATCGGTCGAATTTAAAGCGTGTAAATACGATCTATTATGAACATACATACAGTATAGATAAACGAATAAAATTATATAATATATTGATTTAAAACAAAAAAAATCATACAAAAAAAAAATGAAAAAATTGATAAAGAAAATACCAAAGAACTCAAGACGAGAAACATGACGCGCTGATCGATCATCATTGCCTTTACGTGTTTTTGGAGTGTAAGAAATCGTGACGGACGATGATAGCGAGAATTACAGGAAAAAATAAAAATAAATAAATAAAAAATGAATATGTGAGCCGAATGACGAGGAAGCGAGCGAGAGAGGAAGGAATATCGCAGAAACGCACTCTCCTAACTCCTAAGGATCTAGGTCATATGTAATACGTAATGTTCAGCTAGGCTAAAGATACTATTAAGTGTTTCATTTAGCCTATACGATGTATATTGTATCTATAATCAGAAATAAATTATCAAACAGTAAAACTATCGAGGCTCGACGGAGGGAAAGTCATTTGGAGCGAGGGAGGAGTCTGCGGCCGAGGAGCGATCGCTCCGGTCGAGATCGCTTGCGAATCTAATATATTTATATATCTGCCAGCGGGGATAATCAACCCTCTCCCCCCCCCCCCCCCATTCCTATTCCCCAAGCTCGGGTGATCCGGAGCTGTAAATATACCTGTCCCAGTAACCCGCCTACCCTTTAAACGAAGAGCCTTCCAGGGAAGAAACCGCACGCGCGCGTGCTCGAGCATCTCCGCCAGCGAGATAAGGCATGCAACATTTTTTTTTTCCTTTTTCTCATTCTTTGCTCCCCCCCGCTCGTTCCGTTCATCCTCGCGGTACTGCGCAGTTGTACGTAACACATATAATAATGCCGGGTGATCGCAGAGCAGCGAACGGGGTCGGACCGATCGCATCTTCGTCATCGACGAGCGAGCGAGGCGCAAAAGGAGGAAGAAAATCCCGAGAATTCGCGGCGAATCCCGAGGAGGGAAAAACGATACGTTAATGTGGGGGAAGAGTCTTCGCAGGCAACAGACGTGATAATTTTAAAAAGGCTTCTCGAATGTCTCTTTTCGTTCCTCGAGAGGAAACTGCGCTACGCTGTACGGAGAATACCGATCCGCAACAATGAAGCGAAGCCCCGCGACGGTCTATCGCTCGCGTAACGAAAGTTGCGTAACGTGCATTGCAGGAAAATTGAATTCGCGGAAACAATGTTCGCCGCGATTTCCGTCGGTAATACGATATATTTTCCTGCCGTAGTCTTTGCGTAATTCCACCGTCATGCTCGATCGCGAACGGGCATTTTTCACTGCGAGAGCGAAAAATATCGCGTTACCGCACCGACGCACGCACACACCGGGACCGATCATTGGAATTTAATCGCGAACGGATGCGCGAGGAATCCGCCCGAATCGTACTTGGCGAAATAAGCTCATTGACCACCCGCACGGCAACCGAATCGATCGCAAATGCATTTATAATTAATTACATTTCAAATTTTCTCGCCCGCGTGTGTGTGTGTGTGTGTGTGTGTGTGTGTGCGTGTGTGTGTGTGTGTGTGTGTGTGTGTGTGTGTGTGTGTGTGTGTGTGTGTGTGTGTGTGTGTGTGTGTGTGTGTGTGTGTGTGTGTCTGCTTAATGCCGAACACAGCGATGGAGACACAGGAGGGAGCGAAGCTACGTGCCAAAATAGTATCACGTATTCGTTGCGCGTTTCACAGAAGCGAGATCATTCCCGCCGGGAGGACCTATTAGCGGGAGTGACACTGTGTCACGATAGGATTAGATCGTCTGCGGTTTTGATGAGATCGTGCCATCCGGATAATTACCTAGCGATCCACTTTGCGAAGCGTCTCGTCTATCGACGGTCCAGTGCCAGAAACGCGCACAAGCTATGCTCGTAGAGAGCCTATACGTCGTTATGGCACTGAGCCGTCAATATATTTTGGGACACATTGTCACGACCGAGCAAAATCAACAGTACGCGTATTTGGTTTCGGAGCGGATATTGTTAATTACGATCACCGATATTCATGTCGGGGTATGAACTGAGAGACGTCCGCTCTGTTTCAAAGTCCCGTCAAGAGTCTCGTCATCCAGTCAATCGATTATAGGTACATACGTGTTTTATTTGTCATACGGAGATGTTCCAGTCAGCCGTGCAATATCGCGTGTCTCAGCCAATCGACCAATCACTGTATTCGTTACAATTTATCAGCGTTTGGCAGCACTTTTTGTACATCGAGTACTTTTTTTCACGATTTCTGATAGCAAGTACAAGTATTTTTTGAGTAGAGGCTCGCATTACGGGTACTCGATGAGTAGCATGACATCCTGTATCTATTTATATATTATGATCTGTCTAAACTTTTCAATACGTATCATTCGAACGACAATCTCTTTAAAACAATTTTTTTGTTTAATTCCATTTGAGAAAAAAAAACGAGAAGGCTTTTCGCTCTTTTATTTTTTTTTTAATCTTAAGAAAAATGTTGTACGAATTTTTTCATGAAAATTTTATCGATTAATTTTATAATGAAAAAGAAGTGAAGAACAGATTAAAAATAGCTTGAATAGCTGCAGCATTTATGACACTCTTGCGGCATAGCTTCCTCTCTGAGGAGGCCCAAATTGATCGGCGAAGTTTAATATAGAAGCAGTAATACGCGAAATTGTAATAAATGAGAAAGCCATGGGACAGGAAATTACTTTGTACCTTTTTTTAAGCCTACATAACGCTTAACGCTACGAACCTATTGCGAAAAATACTTGTAAAAAGTACTTTGGTACTTTGTTCAGCTCGGCAATATACAGATCTTTCTTGGGGAGCCTCGCGCCAGAGCCCTGGGAGCGAATCGAAATATGCGTGGGTGTGCACATCCTACTATTTGCGGAGGGGCCGAAGTATAAGCGCTGCGAACATTATTACCTCGTACACCTTGAAACCCCGTAAATAATTCATACTCCTAAATACCGTAGGATAATACCGCTGGAAAGCGAACTTCCATAATCCGCTGTGTACGCCTCTACACCGTTGCCGGGCGCTTTATATTTTGCAACACTTTTCCGAGTAATTCGAAACGAAAAACGAAATTAAAAAAAAAAAAAAATGAATGAAAATAAAAATAACAATGAAAATTTAAAATAATAAAATTCATATCTTTATAATGCGTAGCATCGAAGCACCTGCATGACCCTCTTATTAAAATATTATAGCGCTCGCGGGCGTGTGTGTGTATATATTTTACGTCGGAGTATATCAGGGGACAAGAGGTGAGCCTGTGCCAGCGCAGCTCTAGCCTCTGCTTTCTGTGGTATTGATTACAGCTTCCTATCCAGGTGCACACGGGCAGGGTCAAATCTCCCCTCCCCCTCCGACGCCCCCTCGTTTTATCCCCCCCCCCCCCCTCTCGACCACCCATCGCCCTCTTTTCGCCCAGCTTTCTTGGAAAGTTGTCATCTCAATGATATATTACCGTCACTTTACATGGATACCCACTCTTTATTAAAATTACGTCCCTTTCACATCCAACTGCTACGTACGACGGCACTCGCTCATCTATATTTTATAATAAAAAAAAGAAAAAAAAAACGCCTCTACGTTGACAAACTCCTGCACGAGTCTCTAAAGATTCTTGCTGATTTGCCCATAAAAAAAAAAAAAAAAGATTATACGAGAATCGTACAAAAACATGCAAAACCCTCCAAGTTTTCGAACTCACGCATGAGTCTGTAAAGCTTCTTGCTGAATCGCCCATAAAAAAAAAGGTAATACGAGGATCGTAGAAAAACACGCATTCAACATCCCTCGTCCGTCCAGGCGTTATACTCACCGAGACACTATTGCACAAAGCTCGCAGAGAGTTTTTCGCCGCTCCTGTAAATTCGTAGACACGGTCAGACCCCTTTTCACATCCAACTGTTACGTATGACGGCGCTCGTTCATCTATCTTTTATAATAAAAAAAAGAAAATGAAAAAAACATCTCTACGTTGACAAACTCATGCACGAGTCTCTAAAGATTCTTGCTGATTTTCCTATAAAAAAGATAATACAAGGATCGTACAAGAACATACAAAACCCTCCAAATTGTCGAACTCATGCATGAGTCTGTAAAGCTTCTTGCTGAATTGCCCATGAAAAAAAAAAAAAAAACGATAATACGAGGATCGTACGAAAACATGAAAAATCCTCCAAGTTGTCGAACTCATGCACAAGTCTCCAAAGATTCCTGCTGATTTGCCCATAAAAAAAAAAGATAATACGACGATCGTACAAAAACATGAAAAATCCTCCAAGTTGTCGAACTCATGCACAAGTCTCCAAAGATTCCTGCTGATTTGCCCATAAAAAAATGATAATACGAGGGTCGTACAAAAACATGCAAAACCCTCCAAGTTGTCGAACTCACGCATGAGTCAGTAAAGCTTCTTGCTGAATCGCCCATAAAAAAAGAAGGTAATACGAGGATCGTAGAAAAACACGCATTCAACATCCCTCGCCCGTCCAGGCGTTATACTCACGGAGAGACTTTTGCACAAAGCTCGCAGAGAGTTTTCCGCGGCCCCTGTAAATTCGTATACACGGTCAGACCCCTTTTCACATCCAACCTATGACCTATGACGGCGCTCGCTCATCTATATTTTATAATAAAAAAAAGAAAATGAAAAAAAAAACGCCTGTACATTGACAAACTCATGCACGAGTCTCTAAAGATTCCTGCTGATTTGCCCATAAAAAAAAGATAATACGACGATCGTACAAAAACATGCAGAACCCTCCAAGTTGTCGAACTCACGCATGAGTCTGTAAAGCTTCTTGCTGATTCGCCCATAAAAAAAAAAAAGGTAATACGAGGATCGTAGAAAAACACGCATTCAACATCCCTCGCCCGTCCAGGCGTTATCCTCACCGAGACACTATTGCACAAAGCTCGCAGAGAGTTTTCCGCCGCCCCTGTAAATTCGTATACACGGTCAGACTCTTTTTCACACCGTAACTACATCCCCCTTTTCTTCGCTCCGACGCACCTGCACCCAGCGTGCTATTCACTCCCCGTGCATTCACTTCCTCTATCTATACCCTTCGATTTATCTGTCGGCGAGCACCTATTTTTCGTACAATCCGGGCTTATCCAGTGGCGACTAGCTATGTGTCTCACTGCGATGCCTCCGAGCCCCGTTCTTCCGTTCCCCGTATATAAATCTATTCGAATCCTGCGCGTCGGACGGACCTCCGCCGATTCGCCTCTGCAACCGTGACCGTCCCGCGGACCGATTCTCACGTTTTGACAAAATTACGATGCTCCGACGTCCGAACGTCACGGCCCTGATACGATAAATATTCATGCAGTTAATTAGGAAATGGCCTTCGTCCCAGACAGATCGTCGGTCATTGAATTAATTATCGTCGAACAATCAATTTGACCTCGTTTCGACAATTTGACGACATATTAGCGCAAGCATTTGTTACATCCATTGTCTACGACCCAGAATTCACCAGTGAATATGTATGAGTGACCTTTGTCGGCTATCCGTATGGACGAGCACGGATCCGGTGTTATATGCCTGTATTGCATAGATCAGCAATACGGATAGGTGCGTATGGTCAGCGCCATCTGTTTTCGCGGAAGCGCGTTTTTTGCACGCACTCGATTTTTCAACTGCTCAAGCAGCGATGGAATTTTTTCGCGGGCGATTCCGTGATTCTCGAATGGTTCGGATTTCACTTTAACGAAGTGAACCGTCACATTGACATCTCCAGCAGTCACAACTTTACCAGTAAATATCTCTACCCAAACAATTTTACCAGATAACAACTCTACAGGAACATAAGCATTCAAGAGAATGTCTAGCAGAAAAACTCTAACAGTATCAAAATAACATTTTATCCGGGTGGAAATGAAACTCTACCGGGATTGAAATAAAACTCTACTGCATTACGAGGCTAGACGGTAGGCTTGTATTCCGGTAGTTTTATTACAATTCCGGGAAAGTTTTATTTCGATTCGGGTGGAGTTTTATTTTGCTTCTGGTACGGACTGCTGTGAAGTCCAGGTGAAGAGGAATAACGTGGAGATTTTGAATGGAGTTATAATATCGTAGAGATGTTTTCTGGTAGAGTTGTTTGGGTAAAGATGTTTTCTGGTTCTTATCTGGTAGAGATTTAAAGTCCTAGAGCCTTAAGTTCAATAAATAATAATAATATTAATAACAAATGTACCGACAGCACTATCGATCTAGTCACACATGGGTTATTTAAATTTTTATTTTTTTTTTTCAAGAAAGTTGTGAGACTTTTTTCTCACACTCGCAGTGTGTATTCATTATAGATTTTTACACATACATGAATTTTCTCATCGACGAAAAGCAATGATTTTTCAAGTTATCAGCAGAAGCGTCTACGGCGGCTGACGAGTTGCATCGACACGGTCGACGCAATAACTCGCTCGGACTTTTGTCTTGCAAACAAGAGTAAAAACTAAAATTGCTAATGACACGTGAAATGAAAGGGCAGGATTCTATATTCGGCCTCGAACAAACGAATTTGTTACTTATTTAACAAAATTATTTTGACGCAACTTCGTATACCGTTTTTTATTTTTGTAATTGTCATTTTTTTTTACTGTGTAGAGTCCAATGGATTCATTAATTGGCAAAGTCAATGGTAGGAAGAAGCCTTTGAATCAACGCGATGCATTCAAGAACCACCAAGGCCTTCTCGACATCGCACTGAGCCTTAAATATTATGCGATACGCCCGTTCGTTCCTCGCCTGTCGACACAAGCATAAGGAAAAATGCATCGCTGCAGTGTCTCAGCGTATCGCCCATCGGCGAATTTAATATTCCTCCGATGGAGCCCGGATGCGCAAGCTGTGCTCTCGCTTCTGCCGGGCTTCGTCGACGACGTGCGACAGCTCGTCGAGTGTATACCGTACAGTGCACGTTGACAATCGCTCGAGCAAAACGCGCCTCTCTCCCTCTCATTGTTGTTGCCGATGTTGGGAACCAGTCGGATCAACGTCGCCGCCTCGTTGACGACGTCGTCGTCGTCGGGCCGGGCGGCAAAGCAGTTCCTTCAAGTTCCTCCTTTGTTTCGCCGACGACGAGACGACGCGATGGAGTCTCCTCGCGTCGCCGAGAGAGGGCAAAAAAAACAAAAAAAACCGTGTTCTTACTCTTGGGCCATTTTGCCCTCGGGAGTCGACAACGGCCCGTGCGGGACGCAAGGAAAGCGAGCGAGCGGAGATGGCCAGAGTTTTTCTTCGCTTTCGCGAGGAGAGTTCCTCCATCGAGGAAAAGTCCGTTATCGGTAATTGGCTTGATGTTTGATACTCGGGTCTCGGTAAACCCTCCGCTTGATCCTGGTGCCCGAACTACGCATACCGGTATAACCACTTCCTCACTACCCCGTCGACTTATATATTCCACGAGCAAGATTATACGCTATCCTGGTGGAGTATATTTATTTCCCATCTTATCGAGCGCTGTATCGCTTCCTACCCCTGCGCTCCGTCTTCTTTTCCCCGTTCGCAGGTTTCACTCGTGGCGACCTCGAGGCCCCTCCGAGGAATTACGTACGTACCGTACCGTACGTCGCCGACGACGGTTTTTGGGTAATGGGACGACATCACTCCGAGCGAACCGACGCAACAGCGCCGGCCTCGTCGAGATCGGTACGTTTCTCTTCTGCCCCGGAGTATACATCCCTAATGTAATTCCCTGAACTCCTGCCAAACAATAAATCGCGAGAGGCAGGGGGGATGTTACGGGGATCGCATTAATCAGATGCCAACGTCTCGGATGCAGTCCACTTGTCCTGTGGAATGAACGGTCGTGAGTCGTTGAGTCCTAAGCTCTCGGTCAACCTAACACTTCCTTTTTCGGCAGAGATGGACGGACCAGTGAACGCTGTAGGACTTTGGTTAAAAAAAATGGGGTCACGATCGGCATTCGGGTCGTACCGATATTTGATATGAGGTAAATGCACCTATTAGTGGCTGCTTGAAAATTATGCCCGAAACAAGACAAAATGTTTATACGTCCATGAGGTATCCGGTCGCTGACATCGATCCCATCGGGAATCATTGGCTGACCAAAACCTCCCAAATGTGGCCAATTATTTATTGTTATTCAGAGGATACAAATGATACCGTCGATAGAGAGTTGCGCCCATTAGTGGCCACTCGATGTGCCTATTAGTGGCCAACGTTATGTTTACATAACCACCTATGTATTTACATAACCGGGAATATTTCTGGTCATTGAGGTGAATTTCATCGGGAAGGGTAATTCATTAGGTAACCAAAACCTTCCAATGTATACAATTGTCTATTGTTCAATACAGAACTTGAATTAACAAACCGAATATTTGTCTTTGTTGCTTTGTCATGAATATGCCTGGTCAGTTTTCTTATAACGACCCTTTTGATATCGTCCAGGCATTGACACACGGTACCGTGCGTTGATTCAGAATTTGATCAACAATGAAAAAAAGTATACGTTTTTATTGAGATAGTAGTAATATAAGTTAAATAGTATTCTAAGTAAAGAATTCATGAGGAACATTTTGTGAATTGGACACTGCAGCCAAAGCGACGGTAAAAATTGCCATTACCGATACCTTAGTGGATCCGGGCAATCTATGAAAACCGAAAAGTTCCTTTCTGTCACTGTCCTTTCTGTCACTGTCACTTTCTGACACCCATAAAAAAAAAACCCATAAATAAATAATAAAACTGTTTGTCACTGTCTAGTTGTGGACGAAATTTTAAGCCGATATCTCAAAAATGACGGCCGCTAGTCCGTTGTCTCGACGTTTTAGACTGGTTTCTCAGATCGGTTGACCTAAACTTTTTTTCGGTGGAGACAAACGGACCATGGTGATCTGTGTAGGACTTCGTTAAAATAAATAGGGACACTGTTGGTATTCATGCCATGTCAATATTTAGTATAGATCAGCAAGTGGTTTTGTAAAATCAGCTAACGCTGAGTCGGACCGAATTTTCTTGGGTGAACGATAGTGAACGAGGTATCTATTCCACGTTTGTTCTATACGTTTCGATCCAAGATGCGAGCCCTCTTCAGAATTCTTTATTTTTACATTCCTCGAACCTGTAAATTAACAATTAACAATTGATATCTATACGTGGTAAAGTAAAGAAAACGTATATACAACAAAAAATTGTTAGTGGACAGGTTTAAGGAATGTAAAAATCAAGAATACTGCACAGCATCTTGGAACGAATCGTGTACAAATAAAGTTGATTAAATATCTCGTTAGCGTAATTCACCCAACAACATCCGAGACTGGACCAGTTGTAGCCAATTTTACAAAGCCAATTGCTACTCTTCTTCGGCCGCAGACCACGCAAATCATTCTTTAGTATAGTTCGGTTGAACAAAATGATGCCCAGAGGGTCCAAAATTTGTCCGAAAAGTCGTAAAACAAATGACTTACAGATAAGAGGAAAACACAAGAGGCTAAAGGTGGTGAATACGGCCCAGAGCGATTAGCGGGTGAATCTCAATTACACACCCACAGGTTCGTATCCACCACTTTAACCCAGTTTGTGAGAGCGTGCCGAGTCAACTAAAACGCCATCCGACCATTGTGCGCATCACCGCATTAAGAGACAATTGTACGTTTCAATGGGTAGATCGTGCCTTTCGGCGATGATGAACCGAACTGCCGCGGAGTTCCCGTATCGTCCTCGAACTATGCGCAGCGAAAGATACAATCAAAGGTATTCACCCGGCCATTGAAAAACACGAAGAAACGGCAGTGCAATTAAAAATTTACAAACGAATCCGTGAGCAGAAAATTCGAAGCGGATAGACGGGGGCTTCGCCGGATAGCAGGTGGTTCCCGTACACTAATAACTGAGAGCCAACGAAACTGACCAGTTCAATCCACGAAACATTCTACACTACCGAATCCCATATTCTGGCCGTGACTGTGTATACACGACAAACCACTAAAGCTCCTCCACTCCCTGGCTTGTATACCGACGGTATACATACATATATTTATTCGCTGTACGTCTGTATATTTGATGTCACTGCCACCCTTCCCAACCGCTCCCACCCTCGCCAGGCCCCCGCCAACCTGCTCCACTCCACCACCCAGCGTCGTCCTCTCGCGCTTCGTTTGCATGGAACCGAGCGGTAAAGTTGTGAACCCTGACCTATTCCGCTAAAACCCGGAGAGTTCGTTTCGACGGTGCGGTGCACCTGAAATATTCAACCGGCGGGACTTGCCCAGCCCGGTTGCTCCGCTGCTCGAGGCTCTCCCCGCACCACCCCTAGCAACCCCTCCCGCTGCCCCCGCCGTTCGATACATCGCCGCGGGTTGCTGATGTTGCCTACCGACGAGAGCCGCGGGGCTATGCGGGTCGGCAGAAATTACTGCTCGCCCTTACTACCGATCGCCGAATCGATTCGTCGATGGGACTCGGTTTTTGGCTTCGCAGCGAAGTGCAACTCTGCAGACTCCGGAGGTTCGTCGGGTCCTACGGGAAAAAATAGAGACTGCGGAATGTCTATGGGATTTTTAGAAGCATTTTGTTTTTGTCGCATAGGGCGCGATGAACACACGCGACGGAAGCGCGTCAAAACGGAGCACACTCGCAATTTTTTTTTTTTTTTTTTTTTTTTTTTGCGGGTAAATGCCGAAGTGATTGAAAAAAATTAATCGAACCGCGGCGTTCGATGTATCTGTTCACACTGGAAACTGATCTGGTATCAATTTCGGAGGAAAAAAAGTTTGTTTTTTTTTCGTTCTATATTCGGTATGAGCTCGACCTGCGCAAACTCAGCCGGCGAGTCTGTGTTGCGTGTAGGGTAAGTCGGGGTGATGTGGTAATCATTTTTTGAACAATGAAATTTAGAGGTTTAATGTTTTTAAAAAATCTTCAAATTTTTGGTCTTAAGTAATCAACTGTAGAAACATCGAACTCGAGTAATTCACTCAGAACTTTCGATATTTTTTTATGCGAAGTTTAATTGCAGCTCTGTAAATACTTGCGATCGTCGATACCACCCAGACAGTACGGCTGATATTGTGCATCAAAAATGGTATTTTAGGATTTAAATTGAAAATATTGGGTTCGGAGTAAAATAATTGTTATATTCGTCATCAGCGGGTAAAAATACGTCGAAACCTTGAAACAAATAAAATATATAATAAAGTATATAAATATAATAAAGTATAGCCTTGAAACAAAACAAAAAAGTTGAGTGAACGATTTTTCAATTTTTTAAGCTACTTTTGAAAAAACGTCGATTTTCGTGATTTTCGAAGGTCGATATCTCGGCTTCCAATGGAGCTGGGGAAAATCCGAAGTGCTCGCCGTTTTCTATGGGAAAAAATACACAAGATAAGGTCTTGTCCGAAGTTCTAGAAGCGTTTTATCGGGAAGTTTCAGAGCGTTGAAAAACCCGAAAGATGGACTCGAAAGCCATTGCCATTTTTTGACGAATTTTTTATTTTTATTTTTTATAAATGAAGTACCACGTATTTCGACGTATTTTTTTCCCGCTGAACACGAATCCGCTGACTTTATTGGGAGTAAAGTACAGTGAGACATTGAAAATCTCGATTTTATGCACGAAAAATCATCTTTTTTGGATTTAAATGGAAAATATTGAGTTGGGTGTAAAATAATTTTATTAGAAATTTTTTTTTTACACATGCTTTCCTCATTTATTACAATTTTGAGCTTAGCTTCCTCAAAGAGGAAGCTACGCACAAAATTGTACAAGTACCTTGGTCTTAGTACTCAGTAATAGCATTTAAAGTACCGAAAAGTACTTTGATACTTTAGGTACGTACTTTAAGTACCAAACAAGTACTCATGTACTTCAAGTACTGCCCAGCTCTGCTCTACACTACAACCGCGTTTATCCGAGATAATGTGGAGAGAGCGTACGTCGGATAAATGAAATCTCGGATAACACGAAAAACATGCATACTCCGCGCGCGGCCATTGTAGCTTTCACCCGTTTAATCTGAGTTTTCCGTATTATCCAAAGCTACTCCTCGGATAACTCGGAGGCTCGGTTGATCGAAGGTCGGATAAGCGATGTTCTACTGTAGATGCAAAGAGCTGGGTGTACAAGTTGGGACTGAGCCGGCCGGTAGGCGGAGATGATAACATACATGTACACGGCGATGCACGGTCAGCCGGAAGCTCTGTGTAAGTCACGCGCATAGCGAATAGGTGAGAGGAAAGTTTGATTCGCGACAATCAGCGAATGGATACACGCGATAAGAGTGGCTTCGATTGTTTCGCCAGATTTGGGTTCATGATTATTTTAGTTTTTTCTGTGGACTAGCGTTCGGGACGAAGCCGTGGCTGACCCGCATTGCCCCCTGGTACTACGGTCCGCTCTACAATTCGCCAGCCTATTAGTCTCCGATAGATCTGCTCGCATCGGGGAGATACGCACCGCTACTGCAGTCGCATTCGCGCACCGATTGCCCCTCCTACACGCGATACCCGTGTCTCCCTGGTTACGGCAGTTTCTGCGAAAAAATAAAAATTCGATAGTTTCATTCGCGACAATCAACGAATGGATAGACGCGATAAGAGAGCTTTGAATTGTTTCGATAGATTTCCGTTCATGAATGTCTTCTTTTAATTTTTTACTGCTGAGAAGAAAACCCTGGTTTCCTTCCGAGTTTCCATCCGGGTGCGAAAGTCGGTGCGAGATTAGATGCGGAATTCGGTCTTTTAGGGTTTTCGTTCCGATTTTCCTTCCGGGCTTCCTTCCAGGTTTCCTTCCGTTCACACACAACATTGCACAGTGAATTTCATCAAATTTTTAATTTCATCCAATTTTCAATTTCATCTAATTTTCAATTTTCTGAATTTCCCGAAAAATGAATACTTCATTTTAGTCGCAATTTTATTTCTCTGTACGGAGGAATCAGCGAACACGATTGCGGACGAAGCCGTGACTGACCCGCATTGCCCCCGGTACGAGCGTCCACTCCACTATTCGCCAGCCTATTAGTCTTCGGTAGATCTGCTCGCATCAGGTAGATACGCACGGAGATAACGCTGCAGTTGCATTCGGGCACGAGTTGCCGTACACGCGACACCCGCGTCTGCCCTGTTACGGCCCCGATCCACTCACGTTCTCTTCGGCTCCCGTTTCGCCTCGCTTTTACCTTGCCATGCCCGTCGAGCATTGTTCGTTCGGCCAAGCTCTCTCCGCTCGCCCTACCCGGCCCCGTCGCTTCATACGTATCGATGCGTCTAATCCCCAAGCCGATACGAATGTACGCGAGGAGGGGAAAAAAAAAATCGAAAAAAAATTCCAACACCAACTACGACAATCGCGCCAGCGTTCATGCATAAAAACGCGCTGGTACCGCGAATAACGAGAATATTACAGTGGGAATCCAAATAGACTTCGTCGCGAACTGTGTAAGTGCCGATTTACACATTTCGGTTGCGCGCATTCGCGCCTCGATGCGTTTCGATAATATTGAAAGATCGGCGAGAGCGCGGACGCGAGAGAAACGATGAAACATCGGATCGCGGATATCGCCCGATATCCCGATAGGCGTATGACGCAACTGAATACGCGCGAATCGTCGCGCAAACCCTTTCGACCGACCGGCCGAATAACGCCGCTACGATAATCCACGATCGACGAGAATACCTCGCGGATTACGCCTCGTCGTTCCTCCGACGATATTCATGCACACTCTCATCGACCACCCTTGCAGGTCTTTCCTGTTGGAGGTAGGTTTTTTAAATCAATAAATTCCATCAACCACTGGGAATATATAATTTCTATATAAATATTGATAGAATTATGTATTATACAAATATATAATTCTATCGACCACTGGAAATATATATATAATTTTTTTTTTTTTTTATCAACGATCGCGGAGTATAATCAAACGGTATAGTCGAGATCGGAAGGGAAACGCCGTAAAGGGCAGGGGACAAAGTTGGGTACAGCAAAGAAATTGCGAAAAATTCAGTGTGAAAATTATGACAAGCGAATACGAGAAACGAAGTTCGGTCGAAATCCGTGGCGAATGAAAAAAAAAATCCGATCTCATAGCGGCGCTGAGATTTGAGGATATCCCATTTTGCCCCAAAGAGCAATTACATTTTTTTTTTACCGATAATCCGAAGAGCCTTTCTTTCTTAGCTTTCCCATTTTGCCCCGCGATACCGAAGGCCGCTTCGTCGCGGAATAATTATTCGTCGAGCATATTGGCGGACGCGCCTGGAGGACCGGTCGGTAACACGAAGCACGTGTGTGCCGCACGCGTGTGCCATACGTGTACCGCGAATCCGGAGCGATTCATGATTACCTCGGTGATAACTCAATAGGTATGAAGCTCCGTACTCGATTGCTTTTGACCTCGGGAGGCACGTATGGAAGTTGATGGAAACGTCTCTCGCAACTATATTCGCGAATCACTCTCGATAACGCTATACCGTTCGGGTGTGTTTCCCATGCATGTGTGTGTGTGTGCGGGAGCTCGACGATGCCAATGAAATAGCCATCCGGGATTCTACAAATTCGTTTTCTCCAGCGAAATATTCCCCCGTATCGATAACGAATAGATAGCGGTAAAGCGTGCAATATATCCGGTTCGACGAACCGTGCAAAACTGTATATGTCGTTGTTTAAGTTGATGGAAACATCCCTCGCAACTACATTCGCGAATCACTCCCGATATCGCTATCACGACAAAAAAAAAAAACAAATGCGGCTGAGCCCACTAAATATTCGGGCAGGGACATTCGTATAAATATTTATTTTGACGAACAAAATATTTTAATGTCTCAAAAGTATTTAATTGAAATTGCAAAAAAAAATTGTTGAACTAACTAATCTTTAAACTGTACCAACAAAATATTTATTCGAAAATCCCTGCCCGACTCTGGTTGACTCAATCATATTTTTTTTTAACAGTCTATCGTTCAATTGTGTGTGGGAAAAACTCGACAATGTCGATGAAACACGCTCGTAAAAAAACGCGGTTGAGCCACCTAAATATTCGAGCAGGGACATTCGAATAAATATTTATTGTGACGAACAAAATATTTTAAAGCCTCAAAAGTATTTTATTTAAATCGCAAAAAGAAATTGTTGAACTAACTAATCTTTAAACTGTACCAACAAAATATTTATTCAAAAGTCCCTGCCCGAGTCTTTAGTTGACTTAACCATATTTTTTTTTGAACAGTCTACAGAACTAACAGAAATGTCCCCCGTATCGATAACGAACAGACAGCGGGATGGAGCGTGCAAGATACCCGGTTCGCCGAACCGTGCAAAACTGTACGTGTCGTTGTTTATTCTCTACAGTCGATCAATTCTCGCCGCAGTAGAAACTGGCCGGTGCCTCGAGGTCCGATCCTGCTCGATAGGCCCGAGAGCTGATTTCTCTGGGGATCCACCGACGATGTCGAACGACCGACAGGATCGAAGTAGCGCTGCACCCTATCGGTTGTACGGTGTACATGTCTGTGACAAACATTTTTTCCTCGCGGTCACATTCGATCAGTCGCGTCCGTTGGAATCGACATTCAGGCCGCAGCCCCGCGGCCGCAATCACTAAACACAAAATCCTCCCGGACATCCCCGTCGATCATTAATTTCGATTTCTGCCCTCTTCAAAAGGCTCACCGATCTCGCTCCACTGATTCTGCCATTCTTTGATCTTTTTTAAAAATAAAAAATAAAACAAAAAATAAAATGTTAAAATTCTTTTGTCCTCAGTCTATATGCCTAGCCTATAGAAGTTGAGCTTTTTCGAGTTTTTGTTTTGGCATTTCGGATGACAAATCGTTCGGTTTCACCCTCTCTCTGTTGGGGCTCTCTCTGTTGAAAGCTTTTCATGCCTTTCAAGCTAAATCTCTGCTCTGGGAGTTTCGCGTCAAAGAACGGTCGATGTTTCGTAAAAAGGTCACGGGAACACTTTTGAATTTTTGTTTTATTAATAAACATCGCGGCTCTAGGTGTTTCAGAAGGGAGGGATTTGTATTTCGTACGAAGCGGTCCGTCTCGCCGGATGAATACGGCAGGGAATCAAATTACGGTACGGCTTCGGCCGGAGTGGGACCCCGCGGCGGCAGGTTTCGCGTATGTTATTTCATAGTTGCATGGAGAGTGACTTGCCCCAAAATAACGGGGTCAAATGCGAACTCCCCAGCAGCAGCAGCGGCAGTGACTCCGGAGGTGATCGATAGCCGCCGCTCATTTCCCGAACGGAAGACGAGCCCCGAACCCTATCCTGGCGCTGCTGCTGCTGCACGTTTAATGATAAATCGGGCATTGTCGGAAACGAGAGGGCGATCAGACAAGGCGGAATTCCACGAACGCGCGGACATCAAAACTCGAGCGCGCGGCCACGTTTGATAAATGAATCATCGAGGGAGTGCATTTGACGAGATTCTCTATGCTTCCGAGAAAATGGAGACACAGGCATATTAAAGTATACTCGCACGGACTATCGGGACGATGCGACCAAACAACTCGAGCTCGATCGGTAAGAAAAACTGTAATTAATCTTACTTCACTCGGTGCGAATGTTTCACGCCTTGGGAAATTTTCACACCTTGGGAAGTAAAATTTGGTACGCGTGCGGAAGTCATTTACGATACTAGTGCGATAAAACTTTTTCTGACGAGTGCTGCAACTACCCGAGTACAGAAAAAGTTTTATCGCACTAGTTTCGTAAATAACAATTTTTTCACGTGTACCACTCAATTCATTTGCGGTCAAAATCAAGTCGTTATGTGAACCGGATAAAAAATCAGTTTCGCGTGAGTTTTTTATTCGAACGCAAATTTGATCAGCGTGGTTAAAAAATTAATTACCGTTTTGATTACCGACCGCGGTATCTCGCATGCTCGTAAGGCGCGAGCGAGGAAAAGCGAGTAAAACCAAGAGAGGATGCTGCGATCTCGGGAGTGGATTTTCATATTAAAACTACTGAGCCGAGAGTGAGATAAACTCCAGCACGCCTGTAGAAGCCCCGAGGTACGGAAATTTCTGATGCCCGTTCGGTGGTATGAATCAACGATAAATTATTCAACGAGGCAGTTCATTTGACGAAATTCTCTGTGCTTCCGAGTAGATGTTGATTTCGGAATATTAGCGTATACGCGCACGGAC
Organism: Amblyjoppa fuscipennis; assembly: GCA_963575735.1. Taxonomy (NCBI): domain Eukaryota; kingdom Metazoa; phylum Arthropoda; class Insecta; order Hymenoptera; family Ichneumonidae; genus Amblyjoppa; species Amblyjoppa fuscipennis. The sequence goes on from OY754493.1 coordinate 15,558,267, forward strand.
TTTCAAGAAGATGCGACAACCGAACTCGAGCCCAGTCGGGTACAAAAACTGTAATTACTTTCTTTTCACGGATAGCATAAAGTTCCGGTCAAAAGCAATTTATTACGCAAACCGGATAACAAATCAGCGTAGCGTGAAAATTGTATTTGAACGTAAATGGCCAGCGCGATTAAAAAAAATAAATTAATTACAGTTTTCATTACCGAACGCGGCATTTCGCTTGCTCTTAAGGCACGACCGAGCGAAAGCGAGGAAAAGAGAACGTTGCGAACTTTGGAGTGGATTTTCATATTAAAAATACTGAGCCGGGAGTGAGATAAGCTCTAGCACGACTGTGGGAGCTCTGAGATACGGAAATTTCTGACACCCGTTCGGAGGTACGACACAACGTTCGTGTTCGAGATACGCCGAGTTCCGAGGCTACGAAGTGGATTCCCGTCGAAGTTAACGAGCGATCATGAGCTATGTTCAGCGGAGATGAACGCCCGGAGACCGGAAGAGTCGGTTTAGTTGGGCGTGCCAATGCCGTGTAATGTTTTGAGGGTACGAAACCTCGGCGATAAGGCACGAAACACAGCCGGAGGATGATAGTTCGGTGATGCCCGAGGATGCACGAGCCCGGCGACTCCTTGGAGAGAACGATGGCCGGAGAGGTTGGAGAAACTGTAACAGAAACTAAACCCAGTACAAGTGACGAGATGATTGGGGGGGGGGGGGGGGGGTGGAGCGGAGGCAACGAAGCATTCGGATATGCGAACTGCGGTTTCGTGGGTGTCGCCGAGGAGACTCGGGGGTGGCGACCTGAGCTAAATTAGCTAACTCGAGACAGTAACAAACAGCAGTGAGAGACGCGGCGGGTAAAGGCGAGGAAGCAGAAGTTGAGGCCAGAGCGTCTGATATCAGAACGAACTAAGCTGTTATAGTGGGTTTCGCGACGCTGGTGTACATCGAAGGTCTAGAATCGGAAGGGCGCGAAACGGCACGGCTTAGCATGCAAAACCGTGTCGTTCGGGTCCTTCTGGTTCCAAACGGTCGATGTGTGTCCGCACCAGAAACGACAGCAGCGGTATCAGCGGCAAGTGTTGGGAAACGAGGGAGCAACTGGCTCGAGGATTTCGAGGAGCGTACGAGAGACCGGGCCGAAGGAAACGGGCGACTGGAGCCATGGGAGTCTGGAAACTTCCAAAGTCACTTACCAAGAATTTACATTTGGGCCTTCCTGTCTCTCGTTGGTTGTTGCTTCCGGTGCTGCGATGGCTCGAGCTCGCGAACGGCCTGTCGATGACGAACGGGTTTCGAGAGGGCCGCTGCTGGCCCGACACTGGCCGATACCAATACCGATTCTCCATTCACCGCCGTTCAGCGACGTCGCTGTCCACCGATGTTCCCTCCGAAGGGTCCGCAATGCTCCCTTTTCTTGAGGACAATTCGGAGGTGCCGAGAACAATTCAGGAGCGCATAGTTTTGGGGATTTTTTAGAGCCAAACCTGAATCGGCAAGCCGAAAAAAGTTGAGAGCAGAAACGTTCATATCGCTTCCTCGTGAAAGTTGAAATTTTCATATCAACGTTGGAGTCGTTTGAACAGCTTTTCGTGCACGATTTGAGAGAGGGAACCAGTCACGTCATCGTGGTTTTTTACACACCGAGACATATCGGGAATTTTCATTGCTTCGAGCACATTCAAAAAAAAAATCCTAGCTATCCTAGTTGTACGAGAGAACAATTTGTAAGTGTTTGTTTTTGGAATGAGAGAATATTTTGTAAAAGCAATTTTACTGTTACTAATAGTTACCTTCGACGGTAAATGGGTTCTGACCGTGAACAATGAATAAATAAATAAATATCGCTTCCTCATAAAAGTCGAATACTACAATTTTCATATCGCTCTCTCATAATGTTCCTTTATTCGCTAAGCTTCCTTTACGAGGAAGCGAAAGATACTGAAAACGCTTTCTCATAGAAGAGCCGGAGCCTCAACCGGCCACTCAATGATGTACAGAATTGGCGAGGGCCAGTGCTGGCCCGCACTGGCCGATACCAATACCGATTCTCCATTCACCAACGGGCAGCAACGTCGGTATTCACCGACGTTCGCTCCGAGAGGCTACGGGAATGCTCTCCGTTAAAAGTTTACGAGCCAGGAACGGTAAATCCGTGGGATAGCTGTTTGGTCGATGCAGCCCGAGAGAGCTTTCGGATGAAACAGGATCCGAGCTAGCGGATACGTCTTGCGATCTTCACTCGACTGTAGTGGTTCGACCGTCGAATACAGCTCGATGCCATCGAACTAACACTGTCCAGTCAAGTGTGCGATGCGGCGAGAGGGTCAATTCCGAGATTGCTCGCGAATTGGAATTGGTAATGAAATTTGTTAGACGCCGAACGCGCGTACTTCCGGAATGGGAGAGACGCCTTCGCGCGACGAGGAACGAGCCTGGCCGATCGGTCGGGCCATCGATTCGAATCGCGGGCTTTGAAGAACTGCCCGAAAAATGCTCGCACCGAGTCGACTGAGAGTTCTACGAAATTCGGAGCCGGTTAAAAACGGAAGGCTCGCGTTGATCGACGATCGACCGGGTTTTTTTTTCTCTTTTTTTTTTGGCCAACAGCTTTTCTCACTGCAATGTTATATCGTCGATGTTCGTCGATCGGCCCGATTCGTCCTCATTTCGGAAGCGCCTTGGCAAGAAGCATCGTGAGTTTATTTCTATTTTTTAAATTTCTCTCGTGAGCTCCTGACAACGTCCCGACTATTCAACGCTCGTTCGACTACTTAGCGGGAACACCACTGTCGAAGCTAGACGCGTTAAGTGGACGAGGACGAAAATCGATATCGTTATCGGCAGGCTCCATCGATGACGCGACCTCGGGGGAATTCTGGAGCCACTTATCTCCAGCCGCAAGGGTCGCGGAGGCTGCCTACGGCCTGAACTCCAATCCTTCTTCCACCACCGTTCCCCCGTCCGTCGATTCGATATTGAACTGCTTCGATGTTAACCCTAGAAGACTGCTCGTGAATCTGCGGTGTTCGTTGACTAAACTATTTTGCACTAAAAAAAAAATATTTGCATTTTAAAGAATTCGTCGATTCGCCCAATTTGTTTAAAAAAAAGCTCGTAACTTCAATCAAATTTGCCGTTTCAACGACGTCACGAACATTTTTACATCAGCGATCGAAGCCGCTTGGCGCGTCTCTCCAGAAAAATACCTACCAAGAAGCTACCGCTTTCCAGAGATACTTTCCGGTAACCGCGAGACTTTTTGCTCCGACGCTCCTCAAGATTTATATGAATCGAGTTGCATCGCCCGAAAGTCCACCCTAGAGCTACATACAGTAAAACCTCGATTAACGGAACCCATCGGGAACGAGTCTATTTCGGATAATAAAAACTTCGGATAATAGAAACGCTGTTTTTTTACCGGATTATAACACGGTATACAAATAAGAGATATGTAAATTAAATAACAGTATACATTAAACTTCAAAACATATTTCCAACGTCGAAGTCTTATTTCAAGGGTTCTGTGAAATAAAGTCGTCCATTTTTAATTGACGAACGCTAGCACTTTTGAGCAGCGAGATCTCGAAGCCGCTTCAGTGTGAACTACGTATGGAAGGTGATTCAAAGGATTTGGCATAGAAACCAGTCTGATGCTCACCGGCCGACTCTTCTGGAATGGGTGAAACTGGTTGGGAAAACCAGTGTGCAAGCGGATTAAGTAACGCCGGAAAGGTTCGAGAGTCTCATGATAGAGATTCTCATGATAGAGATCCTCATGATAGAGATTCTCGTGATCGAGATTCACATGATAGAGATTCTCATGATAGAGATTCTCATGATAGAGATTCTCATGATAGAGATTCTCATGATAGAGATTCTCATGATAGAGATTCTCATGATAGAGATTCTCATGATAGAGATTCTCATGATAGAGATTCTCATGATAGAGATTCTCATGATAGAGATTCTCATGATAGAGATTCTCATGATAGAGATTCTCATGATCGAGATTCTACTGTACTCGACGATACAGCGCATCACGCCCAAGAAACAAGCTCGAGCGCCCAGTGATTTATTCACTAGCCTACTATAAAATCTCGTGGCTCAAGAAAACTGCGTTACATTGTTTATCGCATTGCCGTAAAGTCGCGTTCGCTAGGCTTCAGAAAAATTGTCCTCCGAGACACTAAAAATGTGACTATTCTTCGATCTCTCGGAACTGTCACGTTCCGACGCAACCAGAGAAAAAAAAATTTATTAAATAATAAAAAAAATTAAGAGTTCCCGACCTGGACGGGTACGCTCGGCACGGGAGATCGTCGTTGCTCCGCAACTACGGCTTTCCCGTGATTTATATTTGATGCAATAAAAAGCACGAGCGTCCCTCGGCTCGACCGTACTCGGTATATATGATGCATAGTGTTAATAACGTCCGTTCGCTCTCTTTCTCTCAACCCTGCATACTATTCTTTCCGCTCTCGAGACAAATACGATATAGCCTCGGTACAAGCTTCGGCAGTGAACAGAAAATCCCCTCGCTCCGCACTCACCCACCCACACACACACACACACGATATCACGAACCTCTACGCTGCGCCGTTCAACTTTTAATATGCCTCGTTTCGGCGATTATTCACGCGACAGCCGTGCCAGATATCCTCTCGAGAATGGGCCAAGGCTGAGAGAACCCACTCGACCGATATAGCAAAATCATATCCGAATCGGAATGGTTACGAAGCTCAATCGAAAAACCGTTTCTCTATCTGTGCACACGTATCCTGCATTGATTCCAATTCGTTCGCTCTGCTATAAATGAAATTGCCGTATCGCGCTCGCTTCGCTTATCTTCTCTGGTGATATATCTGCATAATAATAAAACTCGTGCCGATATCTTATTATTATGTAGATATTCATATAAATATATATATAGTTTTTGTTTTATACCAGAAGGGCCTGAATTTGTGGAGCGTAATACCGAAATTTTGAGCAATGATGCAGAAGCAAATCGCGCGCATGAGAAATTTACCAAAGTCAATTGAACGTTTTTTTCAAAGTCGACATATCGCACAGTAGAACCTCGCTTATACGATTCAATTAGGGTCGAATAAAGGAAATTAGAACTTCAACGACGTAGGTAATTAGAACATCAAAGAAGGGAGCAAACGGCGTGCCGGTCTCGCGTTGAAAAAATGTCAAATTTTTTCTTCTACCGTAAGAACAATCGACGACGAAATCTTCTACCGTACAACAATCGACGATGAAATGACATCGAAATTTTGCGCAATGGTTCGGATAATAGAAATTCGGACAAAGCAAATCGCAGTTCGGATTATGGAGGGTTCGAATAATCGAGGCTCTACTGTATTTCCTTAATTCGCGGATACAATGTATAAAAATCGAAATTGAATTTATTCGATTCAAGCGATTTACCTATTCATTAAAAAGTATTCAATTCCATTTCCCTAAATTGTGTCCTCGTACCGAATAAACAGTTTTGGCGATTGTTCGTAGAACCGACTAATTAATTTTAGTACTCTTTGTTTGCTCATTCTTAATTTAACCGATCGTCGAGCAAACCATATAATTTCGTAACGTCTCTTCCGATGATATTCCACAGCTCGATAATGAAAGACCCGGAATTTAAGGCGCTGCACACTCGTGCTGAATTGCATTGTCGAGATGGGAGAGAACGCGGCGCGCTGCTGGTGCCCGAAGCGTCGTTTTCGTCGAATATTTAATAGCTGGCGCTAGCTAATTGGTGCCTCTAATTGTACTACATCTACGTACTACGTACGACGTTCTTCCCTATCAGCCGCGGGTGGTAAGTTTTCATACCACCCCGACGAGTACACAGCCGAGAGCGCAGACGAACGTTTCTGGAACATTTCGTACCGACGATTCGCTGAATTCTAACGTTATACCCGCTTCAGACGATGACTTACGAAGTTACATACGATTAATTATCGAACTCAAGTGCGCTCCAGAGAGCACACACAGACACACTCGGTAGACATACGACTTTTGCATCCTCGAGAACACGGCGAAGATGGCTGATCGGGAAAGACCAAAAAAAAACGCAGTAATATCGTCGGCATCCGCAAGCTCGTTTATGGCCGAACGCTGAAGTCAAAGAAACGCGCAGAGTCGAAAGACAAACGTAATGCAACGCGCGAGAAAATAAAAATGTTGACATAATGGTAACATTTTTTCCCAGCCTAGCCGAAAGATAAACATGACCACGTTGCTAAAGGTATAAAAAAATACGTGGCTGACGACTGATCGACAAAACTTGAAAAAACATACGCAGTAGTATCTTCGGCATCCGCAAGTTCGTTCATCAACGAACCTGCAGAGTCGAAAGACAAACGTAATGCAGCGTATGAAAAATTGGAGCACGGTAAAATAAAGATATTGAAAAAATATTAAACTTTTTCCCTGGTATAGTCGAAAGATAAATATGAACGCGTTGCTGCAGGTATAAAAAAAGAAAAATACTATCAAACCTGAGGGCATACGTAGAGAAATCGTTTTATTGATTCACGGTCTTAGAAAATAGAACTCCGCTCAATGGTGAGCAGCAGCGGCCTTCCTCATCTGGACGAGGATGCTGCCCAGCTCCTCACGCTTCCTCTTGGCGCGGATGTGGGTTCCCAACTGCAATTTTGAAAAATCATTTATTGGAGCAACCGAGATTTCAGTGCAGTCGACGCGACTATCTATGATCTGAAGCTTACCCTTCTCTTCAAGAATTTCAGGGCTCTCTTGTCCTTGGAGACTTTGAGCAACTCCATGGCGCGCTTCTCGTACGGAGCATGGCCGGTGACCTCTCTGATGAGGTCCCTGACGAATTTGCTGTGTTTCGTCTGACGCTGCATTGGAGAATAAAAAAGCACGTACATTGATTAGAAATTTTTTAAGAATAAACAATCGTCGCGAACGCGCGACTTTACGCCCGCGAATTCTTAAGGAGGTGTAAAATACCGCTGCCCTTAACATAAACTGCACTGAGTGCCTTTTTGAGACTGCAGTCCGCCAAGGAAAAAAAAAATTGCCTTTCCCTGGAGAATCGGCAGATGGAGGGAAAGACAATCTACTTTTTCTCTCGGCATTCTGTGGCCTCAACACAGTATTCAGTACAGTTTTTATTACGAACTGGGTGCAGGACAGCTGGACGGAGAGTTATACGACATCACCTCAAGGTGATGTAAACATGTTGGCCATTTTTCCCCTGGAAACAAATTCCCTGAATTTTCCCCGACTTTTCACTGACCAATTAAAAACTTTCCATGACCAAATTTCTAACGACTTGTGTAAAACAAAAATTAATTATGCAAATGGAATATGCCTACATATTGTATTAATGTTTAATTCGATTTTTCTTTGTTTTTTTTTTTTTTTTTTCTAAATGTTCTCAATTTTTCTGTTAAAGGCTCGCTTTTATGTTTTTATATTTATTTATAGAAGGTTCAACGTCAATTTATTTTTCCCTGACTAAGATTTTTTCCCTGACTTTTCCCCGTTTTCCCAGTTTTCCCTAACTAAGGCAACCATGTGTAAAATACCGCCGCAAGTAACAAAAACTGTACTGAATGCTGTTTTGAGACCGCAGTTTGCCAAGGGAAAAGATCGTCCTTTCCTGGACAATCGGCAGACGCATGGAAGGAAAATGTTTGTTTTCCTCGTCGATCTACGATCTCAAAACAGCTTTCAGTACAGTTTTTGTCAGCAATTAAGCACAGGTAGACAAGTACTTATTCCATATCACCATTAAGGTCTAACTGAAGATCAACGTAACGTCAAAACATTTCGAACCCTTTTTCTCCAAAAGAGTTTTATGAAATGAAAAATGCATGGCTACGCGTATTGCCTAGTCACTGATTTGATTGACGCACCCTGAGATTAGTTTTTCATTTTATAGAACCGTTTCAGAGCAGAATGAATTCAAAACTTTGTCACTGTCTTTCTTAAACGCAAGCGTGTTTAGTCTTCCCTTAAGATGATGCAAAATACCATCGCTGCTAGCAAAAACTATACTGAATGTGGTTTTGAGATCGCGGTCTGCCAAGGAAAAATAAAATTGTCTTTGTCCTTATCATAAAAAGAATGTTTTTTTTCTTCGTCGATCTGCTGTATCTGAACGGCAAGCAGGACAGGTTTTGTCAGCCAGCCGGGCGCCGTGCAGGTGGACGCAGGGTTGTACGACATCACCTTAAGGAGGTTATGTTTCCGTCGAGACTCACCCCCTTGAGACGCGCCGGCCGGATGGCAACGGTCTTCTCCTTTTCGGACTTGTTCTTAGCGACGCGAATCTTCGTCGTCTTGTGGCCCTTGTTGAGGCCTATGGCCAATTCGTATCTCGGTGCCATCCCTGAAAAACAAACACCGAACGGAGGTTATGTTAAGGTCCGACGATAAATCCCGTCGGCAACGATAATCTCGTCGAAATAACGTCCGGCACTGACAGCCAAGAACGTTTCTTTGTCGATTCGATATATTTTTAATGCCGATGCCGACGGATTACTGTGATATTCAGAGATTAACTTCGCGCACGAACCTTCGACGAAAGTACACGCTCACAGAAAGAGAGGTCGATCCTCCGCGCATCTGTTGCGCGCCGAGAAGAACTACCGCAGCGCCACCACAAGTTTTTCGTTTGAAAATAATAATTCAACGTCCAGGTAGTCGATAGTATTTTCCGTTTAAAAAACTACAGCTGTTCGTTTACGAAGGAATTTCGTTGATGGATAAACAAAAGGCTGTGATTTTTTAACGGAAAATACTATCGAATATCTGAAGTGTAAATTCGTAGAGCATCAAAATCTAGCAACAATATTACGGTTTATTCTTTGAATAAAAAAAAACGAATGTGTATCTTTTCGAAAATTCGCGTAAATCATGTAAAGATTTTTGGCAAATGCATTGCAATTAATGTTTTTTCTGGATTAAAGACATTCGCCGTAATACAAATAACGATCCACTAAAAATCAATCAATAAATAAAAATTTGAATCGACTTATAAAATGTAGCGCTAATTTGATTAATGTGAAGCGCTCAACCCTCCTTAAGGGGTCGAGAAAAACAACTCGTTCCCGTTCCTCGCACACGATATTAATTTATTTGCCGATACAAAAGCTCTTAAATATTATATCCAATATCTCCTCAGTGCTGACGTGGCCGGTAATTTTACCGATCTCTCTCATGGCGTTGCGCACCTGCTGAGCTGCTATTACCATGTCGTATCGATCCTGCGAGCTCATTAGCAGATAGTCCGACAGATATTCGTGGCATTTGGTCAGATGCGTTCTGTGCCGCTCTTGGCTTATCGTAGGATGTTCCCGCGAAGGATTGCCGCAACTGAGACATACAAAAAATAAATGAAGCGTCGTAACTTACGCGGTACCGAAAAAAATGTTACATGCGATTTTCCTAACATTTCTCTGAACCGCTCGGTCATCGCGTTCAGCAGCTCTTTCAAGCCTTCCCCTTTGGCGCAGGACAGTCCGACTATACGGCGATTCTCGAGAAGCCTTTTACTACTTTCGTCGATCAGATCAGTCTTGTTCAACACCACCAAGCAGTTATCGGACAATTTTCCATTGTTCATCAAAGAGTCTCCCAATTCCAGTCCCTGGATATATTTTCTGATGTAATCCTCCAACGGTTTTCTGCTCGCTACGCAAACGGACGCGTCGATCATGACTACGATGAAATCGGCTAACTTGGCGTAATCCTTCGCTCTCCGAATGCCCTCCGCTTCCACGACATCGCGGGTGGATTTTGCGAGACCGGCTGTGTCCGCCAGAATCACCGGATATCCGGATATATTCGCGCTGAGCTCGACGATGTCTCTCGTCGTGCCCGCGATCGGCGTGACGATCGCAGCGTTTCTTTGTACTAAAATATTGAGCAGGCTGCTCTTACCGACGTTCGGCTCGCCGATTATGACCGTTCTCACGCCGTTCCTCAATATCTCGCCCTTTCTGCCGTCGGCAAGATGATCCTCGATGCGCCTCGCGAGCTTCTCCAAGGCGTCGTTGCATTTCTTAAGTACGTCGCTCTCTATGTTGTCGTCCTCGCTGAAGTCAATGTAAGCCTCCACGCTCGCCAGCGATTGAGAGATCGTTTTGTGCCAGCTCTTGTACAACTTGCTCAAACTTCCGTCGGCTTGGAGAAGCGCTTGCCTCCTCTGCTGCTCCGTCTCGGCGTCGATCAAATCGGCGAGACCCTCGATCTCCGTCAGGTCGAATTTACCGTTGTCGAACGCGCGCCTCGTAAATTCGCCGGGCCTTGCGGGCTCGAATTTTAACTTCGACAATGCCGACATGAGCGCCGCCAGGATCGCCGGACCTCCGTGAACTTGGAACTCGACGCTGTCCTCGCCGGTGAACGAATGCGGTCCTGCAAGAGCGTTTCACACAATTTATTTATTTAATAATAAATGTTACAAATATTAAATGTTGTTAATAACAAATGGTAAATAAATATTAAATGGTATTAGTAACAAATATTTTGAATAATAAATAAATACACGCCGGCAGTATTTCACATCACCTTAAGACCATATGAAACACCTCCTTTGCGGTCCATCCCGGACTCAGTCGGTATCAAAAACTGTAATCAACATTTCTCACGGGTTCTCGTATCCACGGTCAAAAGAAAAGTGACATCGAAAGCGGATATCAACTGGGCTTTCAATGAGACTATTCTTTTGATCGTGAATACCAGAATTCGCGAGAAAAGTTTATTACAGTTTTTATAACCGACCGCGGTATTTCACATCACCTTAAACAACATAGATCATTTTGTTTACGAGATGCTTTCATTTACCTGGAAACCATAGACACAGGCCCTTGTCTATAACTTCTCCTGTATCTGGATCACATATTCTGCTAAGATGAGCTCTTCTTGGCTGAGGGTTCGTTACCTTGGTCATTCTTTGAAATGCCTCCAAGGCTCCACTGCCTGATACTCTCACAACGGCTACTCCACATTTTCCTTGTCCTGATAAATACAAAAAAAAAGTTTTCACTTGAAAGATCAATCGCGAGCCAATTGGTTTCATATCGGGTGCGTTCTCGAATGCAGACCTGCTCAACTATGCGTTCGTTTATTTATGACTGCTCACGGCTTGTTCGTTTTTTTTTAGTAGCCAATGATACATCCGATTCTTTTCGCGGGATACACTTCGTCAGTTTTGATAACAAAAGAACACCCATCAGAGCAGATTTGCATAAAAACTAATCCACGAATTGCGAGCAGACTGTAATATAAGAACGCCCATTTTAGCTACTTTCTAGGTGTGGATTACATCTAAAATATTTCCGGATTTTGCCGAACAGAGTAGAACTGCATTCAAGAGCGCACCCCTCTATAGCGCGGAGTAGAGAGACATCTGTCCGCGTTACAAATTACAAATCGCTAGTAGTATCGTCTGCTACGGTGGACGGTGTTTCCATCGATTTATCGCGCGGATAAATTCAGTGAATTTTCGTCGTCAGATTATCGACTACCAACAAAAGATGCATTGACCGCGAATCGCTGCAAACTTTGGATGTAGCGTCTATGAATTTTTAATAACCAGAGGACAATGCGTAGATCGTCGAGGTCGAGTATCGTTCCCTCGTTGAGAATGCCCCGCCAGTATCCGACGAACACGACGTGCGCGCACTGACCCGCGTCAACATCCATCGAGTGTTGACGAGTTTTTGGATTGTAAACATCACCGGATTTCACCAGTATTCGCACAGGAAGATCCGTTCAACGAAGGAATTTCAACGAGTCGCGCGATCAATTGACAGGAGATCGATAGTGACAAATTCATAAATACTGAGAAAACTGTTCGAGCACGAGATCGCGGTGGAGCGTCATGGCGCTTGAGTTGTTTGTGCGATTCGCTGTCATAATTCAATAATTCTGAACGATCGAAGGGTAAAATTAGGACCGGAATTGATGCTGACGTTGGAGCCTAACTGACAGAGCCGACGAGATGTTATAACCGCGTACCGAACGTACAGTTTCGGCACGTTATTTCTGTCAGCCAGCGTGGGGTCGACGAGACGAACGGAGGAGTTCGACGAATCGATGCGCGCGCCGATCTGGCGGGACGATTGAAGCCGCGTTCGATGGAAGACCGACTGTTTTCGTTTAACGAAATGACACGCAGCCATCGGGAGTTGTAAATGTAAAAAAATCAAAATATACTGTAAAAAACAATGTAACTTTAATATACCGGACTAGAAGTTTTTATGCAAAAACTAAATTTAATGTACCGGTTGTGATGAAAAATGAACTTACTTTTTCATTGAAATTTAAAGGAAATTATAAAAATTAAAGTTCTTTTGTAGTAACATTAAAGTAAAATATTACGATATGAAGTATTTCCAATGCTTTTAATACACCGAACATTAGTTTTTCATCATGATTTGTACATAAAATTTAAAATACCCATTTTTGCACAAAAACTCCCAAACAAGTACATTAAATTTCATATGATTTTTTTTTTACAGTTTACTCGGTGTGGCGATCTTCCATCCAGCTTTGATAGGAAAGAATTTCATTCTGAGATGGAGGAGTATCAGAAGAAATTCATACCGAGCGAGGAGATTCAGAACAGATGTAACGTGTGGGTGAAGTCGCAAGCACAGTTATGCGATACGCCCGAACAAAATTTGAAGAGACAACTCGAGTTCGAGCAGGTGGATTGCCGTGACACCGACTCAGAATTCGATTCCGTTTCGGAGCGCGGAGGGAAGAAGCGCAGATTGGCCACTCAAGTGAAGTCAGAAATTTTGAGTCTGCTCTGCAAGTGGACTGAGTGCTCCTATGAAACCGGAAGGATGGAGGAATTCGTCAAGCACGTGGCCAGTCACATACCCCAGCTTGGAATAAAAATTGCAGAGGACGACTGCGAGGTTTACGTATGCCTGTGGAAAGATTGCGCTTATGAGAATAACTCCAGCGAGGACATATCTCGTCATGTGAATTATCATTCTTACCACACAAAGATTCAATCGATTGGAGCCAATATTAGAGGAAGAATCAAGTTGCCTGTAAATATTAGATCGCAGTAATTTTCCTCTTATATTTATAAAAAATAGTCTACATGGTAAGAAACAATGTGTATATTCGACAAACATCCACAATTTTTGTTACTTCTTGGTTTCTACAATTTTTCTTATCAAATCAACACTTTTTTTTTCATTCATAATTTTGCTATTATGTGATCGTTCGTTTTACCATTTTTAGTTGCAAAATAGTACTTTGCGATACTAGTACGGAAAAGCGATCTTTCGGCGAAGGTTTAGAAGTTGGCTGCACGAGCCGGATCGAGAGCTACAGCGGCACGAGGCGAAGCCGAGTGACGTTTGTAGCTCGAGAGGAGGCGAGTGCTGCCGACTTCCCAACCGCCGTCGGGAGACCGCTTTTTCGTACGAGTATCGCATACTACTTTTTGTGACAAGTGCAAGAAAATTCCCGCTTTTCGTGCCTGTAAAGTGAGTGTGAACAAATAGCTACAGTGCTGCCAGCTAAGTGTGTGCGGAAGTAGCTAGGATGTGAAAAAAGTGTGCAAAAAAGTAGCTAGAGTGTCAAAAAAGTGTGCGCAAAAGTAGCTAGGATGAAAAAAAGTAGCTAGGATGTGAAAAAAGCGTGCAAAAAAGTTTTCGCGCATCCTCCGCTAGAAAGCGCCAGTTTCGCCACACTTTACAGGCACAAAAAGCGGGACCTTCCGTGCACGTGTTACAAAAAAAGTTTTCGCGCTTTCTCCGCTAGAAAGCGCCAGTTTCGCCACACTTTACAGGCACGAAAAGCGGGACTTTTCGTGCACGTGTTACAAAAAAAGATTTGTCAATAGTGGAACTAATTGTGGGATCAGCAAAAAAAAAAAAATTGCGTTTATAATCTTATTATTATTTCGTCGTTCGTTTTACAATTTTTTAGTTGCAAAAACGGTTCGTCGATGGAGAAAAAAATTGCGGGGTCAGCAAGAAAAAAAAAAGTTGATAATTGTGGACATGTGTGTTAAATGCACAAACGTTCACCGTGTATCGCCTCGAGAAGACTGATTGAACTCCTTTCTATTTCAGAAATGCCTTCGTGTTATCCCCCTGAAGACCATCTTCAATCTGACATCGAGTCACATTTGTCAGTGGGAAAATTGTACGAAAACGTTTACGAATTACCAGTTGTATCTCTACCACACTTATTACCACATGACCGACAAGCCCAAGGGCAACAAGGTCGAGGGCGGCGTGATATGCAGATGGATAGCGTGCAATAAAAAATTCCCAAGTATTTACAAGCTAAAGGAACACATGAGACGCCATACGAAGGAGAAGACTTGCGCTTGCCCTGATTGCGGTATTACGTTCGCTTCGAACACAAAATTTCATGATCACTGCCGTCGACAAATTCCAATAGACGGTAAGGAAGGGCTCTGCAACGACAGCTTATCGCATTCGGAGATGAATAAATAATTTATTAAATTTGTTTTCATTTTTTTAGTCCAGGGCTTTCAGTGTTCGTACTGCAACAAATTTTATCCCACCGAAAACATTCTTCGCGACCACATGGGGGTTCACGTCTTCAAGCATAAATGCACGTGTTGCGACATGAGCTGCGTATCGCCGGCCGACTTGGTAAAGCACATTCGCTACAAGCACATGTCTGCTCGACCGTTTCCCTGCCAATTGTGTTCGCACGCTGCCAAATCGCAACAGGATCTCGACTCTCACATGACCGTTCACACAAGCGGTCCCAATTTCATTTGCAATTACGAGGGTTGCTCGTACACCTGCAAGAACGCATACGTCTTCGATAGGTAACGTCCGAAAATTCTGTGTCTCCTCGAAGGACACACCGAGATCGTGTGTAACACAAAAGTTGATCGATTCCAGGCACATAGAACGGGCTCACACCGACGAAGTGCGATGGTACTGTTGTCACGAGTGTCCCATAAAATATCATAAGAGTTACACTCTGACGAAGCATCTCATCGAGGCCCACCACTTACAAGCTAACGGACATAAGAGGTTTCAGTACATGAAAAACGACGACGGTTACTACAGGCTGCAGACGGTAAGATACGAGGCTATCGACGACGACAGTCCACCACCTGCCGAGGAATCGTCGAAGAACTTCAAGATCAAGGTGATAAACGCTTCGTCGTCGTTTCCACAATTGGAAGTAAGTAGAAGTGGTAGGCCGAAAAAATACCCCCGAAAAAAATACTCCCGTTTGTGTGTATGTGTGGAGGGGTATTTTTTCGGGATCCAGTAGAAGTTTCCGAGTTTTTGCGATCCCACTTTTGATAGCTTCTAAATAAATCGTTGATTTTTAGATCGTCGAAGATAACGGCGAGGAGGAGGAGAATGAAACAGCCTCGGAATCGCGATCCGAACCAGAGTATCCAATCGGTGGTAAATCTATGCCGATAATCTCGAATATATTGATATCGATCGACGAAATGGACGCGGATGGAAATATAATCGAGAGCAAGGTCGTGCAAACTCAGGAAACGAGCGAGTTGCCACCCTCGGACGAGCCTCCGACTATATTGACCTAGCTTGGACGGGCTCAAAGTAATGTTAGCCGCACGTTATTTTAATCCCAGATGACCGACTTTCCGTTCGTGTATTTTTATAAGTATTAGCGAGAATGCGAATTGTCCACTTAATTGTATAATTAATTCAGTCTTAAGTAGAAATCTCCGACGCGCACCGACGTCTCTTATTTGCGTAAAGGAATTTCACAATCAATGAAATCATAGACTGAATAGTAAATTTATTATGAACAAATTGTATAAATTCTAGAAACAATCGAAGATGACTAAATACGTCGATGATTTTATCATTAATAAAAGTATAATTTTGGTAAACGATCGAACTTATGTATAATTATTTAAGAGTTCTATCGACTCGTTCCCGTCACTTTACTGTGGAGTTTTTTTTTTCTTCATTTTTCTTCAATACCAATCAATCAGTTTTACGGAAGATACTAAGTTGCAAGTTAATTAATCAGTCACTTTACGTACATATATACTTTTGTATATATATAGAAGCATGTAAAACCTATTATTTTTTCTTTTCTTTAAACTCTATCCGGCTTCGACGCCGAGATTCATTTATACGTATATCACTTTTTTTTTCATTTCATTCATTGCGTTTCCATTTCATCGCGTAGACCACAAGTGTTAAATCTCTCTTCCAAGAATACTAGACTAGAGGCTCGGACAAGCGGTTCGTGGCTTACACGATGCGGCTCGAATAGATGCACGTTACATCCGTCTGTTACGTCGTCTCTGTGTACATTAATGCCTTACATTATCCATTCATTAATTCCGAGTTATACAACAACAATAATAATAATAATGGAGGAAACGTTATACACCAATGGAGACTCACGGAAGCGAACACAAATTGCATATTATATTATATACAAGGAATTCGGCATAACTTTGTTAATTGTAAAATATATCGGGGACGACATTCTACCGAAGTAACACAGGCAAAATACAAGATATGTTGTCGAATCAATAGGCATCAGATTTGCAATTGAAAACTGGCGGCAGATCGAGGCCAGTCAATGCGCGATTCGCGTTTGCGTAAAGTACGATTTTTTTTTTTTAAATTCAGACGTCGTGATCAATCAGTCGATCGTCCCGCCTGTAAGAATACCTCGGCGGATTGTGACAAGGCAGAAGCCAAAGTACGGGATGACTCTTGCCGCAAACTTGCGCGAGCAGCGTGAGCGTTCGCGGCGCGGCTCTGTTGTGATGATGATTGTGACCGCCTTGTATTCTCTCTACGGCAGTCTCCTCGCCGAGTATAGC
Source organism: Amblyjoppa fuscipennis (assembly GCA_963575735.1). Lineage (NCBI taxonomy): Eukaryota > Metazoa > Arthropoda > Insecta > Hymenoptera > Ichneumonidae > Amblyjoppa > Amblyjoppa fuscipennis. The sequence goes on from OY754493.1 coordinate 15,575,098, forward strand.
TTGAAACTGATCGACCAATATTGCTATGACGAACATTCCAAACAAGGCCGATTCCAGTACCAGGATGACACAGTGTAATCTGCAATAATCAATACCGTCAGCCTCTGGCACGCTCCCCAAACTTGCCTGGATAAAATTCTGTTTTCGTCAGAATTCCAATTTTTGTTGTTGCTGCAGATGCAAAAAAATAAAAATAAAATAATAAAATAAATAAAAACTTTAAACAATTTTGATTCGTCGTTTTTCGATGTCGAATTGTTTTTCTGAAAAAAAAAGCTGACGAATATTCAGTCTTTTCAAAAATATTTGTTGAACTTTCTGGAATGTTCGGCTATTTGGGTGTGCATTAACTGTCGACTTCGTTACTCACATTCTGCTCTGTTTTATCGCGACGTCGTTACTGCATTCCGGACAGTCAAAGACCCACGATATTACGACGAGCGTGATCGCGTACAGCGCCAAAGTTCCAACGTAGACTAAAAATTGGATGAAATATTTTTGGTTCCTCTCACCGACACAGTTGTTGATCCTGCAGAACAGAACACGGTGTAAGCTACATGTACGCCTGATGCATTTTGCTTTCTCATCGTAGAAGCTATGTTTTTAAATCCTTTTTTTGATCATACCTTAAATATGCAAAAAAAAAGGAGTGAAATATGGAAATCGCACAACAGATAAAGAGAAGCGAGAATATGCAAATATGCAAATCTGCAGACTCATCGGGGCTCTCACGATTTTCACGATTTGTGAAAAAGAAATTTGAATAAGTCTTATGTTACTCGTTTAAATACACAATTCTTGTATTGTCATATAATCAAGTGTTATATTAATTGTGCATATCATAGCTGTATTTTTATGGCGGATATCGGAAGTTTAGATTTAATTGGGTTTCAAGTGTTTTATAATTCCATTAAATTGAAGTTAACAAAACACACGGGAATTTTTTTAAATTTCCACACTCTAAATTAACAGCTAGAATATGCACGGTTTGCGTAACATCTTATGACACGACAATATACGATGTAATTATTTTAATTAGTAACATAAGACTATACTTGTCTGTTCCCTCCCGTTTACTACACTAGCCTGCTCGTATTCAAGTACGACTGTATTTCTCGTATTTTAAAAGACCTTTAAAAACCCTTTGAAGATAAATATATAAACATAAAATTTAATTAACAGCTAGGATGTGCACTGTGCGTAAAATCTTATGATGCAATAATATACAATGTAATCATTTTAATGAGTAACAGTCGTAGATTCTGAGTCAATCAACCAATTTAAGAACAGGCTGGACCTGCACATGTTTATGTCACGTTCAATTCAATTACTAAGATCCAGATTTTATAAGTGTTCCTTTTTAGTAAATTTTAATAATGATAATAATAAAAATAACATGAAGACCTTTAAGGACCTTTTGAAGATAAATAGATAAATAAAAAATAAAATTTGGCACATAGAGTTCTCCAGTTTGTTAGTATTTATCAGATTTCAAGTTGTGAGTCAGGGTACGCACTTGTTATATACATGAGCATGTAAAAAAGGGCTCGTCCACTTTATACACTAATAAATAAATAAATAAAAAAATATTTAAATAAATTAACAGCTAGAATATGCACAGTACGCGTAACATCTTCTGATACAACAATATACAATTTAATCATTTTAGCCAGTAACATAAAACTAGACTCGACTGTTCCTACCCGTTTACTATCTCAGCCTACTTGATTTCAAGTACAACTGTATTTGCCATCTCTTTAAAGACTTTTAAAGACCCTTCGAAGATAAATGCATGAATAAAAAAAATATGATTCTGGTAGCTCTTTGCCTACCATGGACAGTGATGGTCCATTCGTCTTATGCATCTTTCGCAAATCCTGCAGTGATGAGCCCTCGGAGGTCTGTACGTTTCGCATCTCGTACAGACCGTCCAGTCGTCCCTCTCGTCGCAGTCGTCGCTGACTCCGGAGCCGGCCGTGTGTATGTCGGAAAAATCCATGCGCGTCTGAGGCAGCGGAACAACGCCAGGATCGCTGCATATAGCCTTGAGATGGGACATCATGAGTAACAGGACAACAGTGTTGAAGGTCACGACGTGAAAGGGTCCCCACAAGCTGCAAAAAACAAGAGAGTCACGGTAATGAATTTCGGCGCTCTATAATCCGTTGCTCATAGCCGACGTGTAATTGTTGACGACAATCGGAGGTAAAATAATCGCTGTGCGGTAGAACAACGTTGACAAACCTATCCTGCATCGTGTGCAATATTATCCATCGTATGACGACGTAATCCGCGTAGAAAACGGCGACATAGGTCACGATAATGCACACTATACCGCACGGATCTCTAACGAACATTTTTGTCTTCGACTTTCTAAAAGAATCGTCTTTCACCGTGCACGATACACATCGCCGCGAACTCGACACTCTGTTGTTTTGTTCGTAAACCGAGCGCAGCACAGTGTTCGTTCGACAGCGGACGGATGAACGGTGTTTGTCTTAAACAACTTATTTATCTCCTTTTATAAAAGCGAAGTTAATTCCACCGAACGGTTTAGAGTTCACTCGTTCTGCCGGAACTTTCTCCGACCGGATTGGATTTAGTCGATTTAGTTGACGCGGTGTGTAGAGGCCTTCGGGAGAAATTTTGTGGGAGAGGAAAAAAAACAAATAGTCGCTACTATTATTTGTCATCGCACACGTGCGGTCGTCCCCCCCGCGGCATTATTACGATTCACCCCGGCATCGTCGGATCCTCATGACACTCCCGGCTGTTGATCTTTGTAGGTTTCGAGATAAACACGGTTATTCGGCGAAGACCGAGAGTGCAACAGCGCTGTCCGAAGCAAAGTTGACCAAGTCTGAGCGATGCCCGATGCACCCGCGACGTGTTTGCGTTTCGCCTCCGCTGCCCTCGGCTAGTTGCCTAGCGCCAGTTTTGCGTACCTATCGGTTTTCCGTCTTTCAATTCGATTCGGTATTTTTCAAAAAAATATCGTTGCAATTTTTTTCTTCGGGTTAAATCCGCTCGAGAGATTTCGAGCGATTGTAACACGAGTACGCAAATTGTATAGACACTTATAAATTAAGAATCTTTAATTCCATTGTTATGTTGCCATCGGTAAAATATCGCTTTTACCCGCGGTTAATTGACGGTAACTTGCCGTGCTATTTACCGACTACAATCGTGAGGCTCCGTTTGCTATTCCAAACACCGAGAGCGAGACCGAAGTGAGACGGAGATGGACTGAGATTCTACATGTAATTTTATAAAATTTGGAATTTCTTTGATCTCCTTTTCGTTCCGTTGCTCGATGTTTCGGGACCGACCGTGGTCGAGGCGCAACAACGTTGTATGATAAATTTTATTCCGAGAACACAGGTAAGTCGGCAAGATTGATAAATCCATACTCAAGATGAGACAATGTAAACAAAGCAAACCTCATTGTTTACGAATTTCAGGGTAACGAACAGACGGCACGATGCCTCGTCGCAAGAATCAGAAAAACATCGCCATAGGTGAGGACACAAGAATCGCAGTTAATCTGACTGTGAGGAAAATGATGTCGACCGAGCAAAAGGAATTGGAGTTTCCCTCGTCGTACACGGCGGAGGAGAGAGCGTACATACATCAGCTGGCCATTAAGCTCGGACTGAAATCGAAGAGCCGAGGGTGCGTTAGTCGTGGCATTTGCGACTGCTGTGATAGCAGATCGTAACGCGAACTTTTTTTTTTATCTACAGAAAAGGAGCCAATCGCTATCTTACCGTCTACAAACGAGAAGGGTCGACTATAATTCAGGCAGACGCCATAGTAAATCTTCAGAAATCGTCCAAACAGGGAATTCACAATTTGATACACAAGTTTCCTCTGAGCAACAAGGAGCGTCAGGAGTTGCTGCCGCTCACCGAGAGAGATAGATCCTTCGACACGGAGAGCATGCTCAATCAAGGTTCGACGTTACTGGAGCACTTTTACCCTGATCAATAAAAAAAATTTTTATACTATTAAGTTTATTATTATTAATTTGATGTTATTATAATTATTAATTGACTATTGAAATTAATACACACAATTACAAAGTTTCTTTATGAGCGGATAAGATTTAATCTATTAAATCTATTAAAATTTAAATGAACAGATTAAATTTGATCTGCTGATTCATTCATACGAATTTTCACATCTGTACATTTTTTGTACAATTTGCTTTTTAACCGACTCTGTAGTTCCCTCGTGCATGAAATATGCATGAAATGTATAGATTGTGGTCGATTATCTACCCGGGACAGAACATTAAAAAAAATCTACATAACAATACAGTTCATGTTGATTGAATTCTCACACAGATACTCGCACGGATACTCACAGATTCTTGCAAGCATGCACAAAGATACTGCGCGCGCGTGAAGCGCACGAGCCAGTGTAAACGCTAGTGCATTATTAAAATGTATATGTCTATATATTTCTGCGTTCTTTTTTCATTTTCCAGGAACGGCGAACACAAAAGCAATGGGAAGATTGAACTTCAGCATGGCCCAAGTTCCCCAGCTGAAGACCAACCAGGATGTGGTGAATTTTCGGAAGTCACTTACCATCAACAGCGCCCGTTCTAAAATATTGTCCGCCATAGATTCGAATCAAGTTATCGTGATAGCCGGCGAGACCGGTTGCGGAAAAACTACGCAGGTTCCGCAATTCATCTTGGAAAATTGTCAACAGAACGCGCAACCCTGCAAAATAATTTGCACCCAGCCGAGAAGATTGTCCGCCGTCTCGATAGCGGAGAGGGTGGCCTTCGAGAGAGGCGAGAAGATCGGTCAGACGTTCGGTTATCAGATAAGATTGGAGAGCAGAGTAGCGCCGAAGACGCTGCTGACCTACTGTACGAACGGCGTTCTCCTCCGTACACTGATGGGCGGTGATTCCGCTCTCGAAACTATAACGCACATTATCGTCGACGAGGTGCACGAGCGCGACAGATTCTGCGACTTTCTCCTGATAGCCCTGAAAGACGCCCTCGTAAAGTTTCGCGATCTCAAAGTCATTCTCATGAGCGCTACAATGGACACCGACATATTCGTCAAGTACTTCAATCACTGCTCGGTAATAAACGTTTACGGCCGTTCGTTCGACGTCGAGACGTACTTTCTGGAGGACGTCCTGAGGATAACCGGTTACACAACGAAGGAGATGATCGCGAAGAAGAAGGAGCTCACGAAGAAGGGCGACCAGCAGAAGATGTTGGAGTCCTGGACGCAGTACAAGCCTCAGGAAACTGGCGGAAAGACCGGGAGGGATCACTCAGTGCCGACACCGATACTGGGCCAGCAGATTGGCAAGCCCGCGGTACCCGAGAAAGTCGATCTCGAGCCGTGGCTCGTCGAGGAGATGGACAAGAGCATAACCGAGGCGTGGCTTTCGGGCGGCGAGGACAATTTCACGCAGCTCCTGCATCTCATACTGTCGGAGAATGTCTCCGTCGACTATCAGCACTCGAAGACTTCGGTAACTCCGTTGATGGTCGCGGCGGGAAGAGGATGCGTGAACAGCACCGAGCAGCTTCTGAATCTCGGTGCGAACCTCAAGATCCGCGCGAGCAACGAGTGGACGGCCTTGGATTGGGCGAAGAAGATGAACCAGACCGAGTGCGCCGAGTTAATCGAGGCTTACATGAGAACGTACGATTGCGTTGTGCAGGACAGCGCCTCGATCGCCGGAGACGGCAGCCCCATGTCGGAGGAAGACAAATTGCTGCTGGACATGTATCAGTCAACCTTCAATGACGACAACATAGACTACGATCTTCTCCTCACGCTGATCGTCCACATTCACACGAAAATGCCACCTGGAGCGATTCTCGTCTTCCTGCCCGGCTACGACGATATCGTAACCGTGAGGGACAGAATAAACGCTAACGAGGACAAACTCAATCACGGACTGCGCTACAATCTCTTCGTTCTTCACTCCAACATGCAAACGGCCGATCAGAAGAGGGTCTTTCGGCCGAGTCCGCCGGGATGGAGAAAGATCATTCTTTCAACGAACATTGCCGAGACGAGCATCACGATAGACGACGTTGTTTACGTTGTGGATTCCGGAAAAGTAAAGGAGAAATCTTTCGACGGTATATCGGGTGTCTGCATGCTTCACTCCAATTGGATATCTCAAGCCTGCGCCAAGCAACGCAAGGGTCGGGCCGGCAGATGCCAGAAAGGAATTTGCTATCGTCTCTTTTCGTCGGTTCGGTTCAACAGCATGCAGACCTATCAGACACCCGAGATTCTCCGGGTGCCGCTGCAGGAGCTGTGCCTCTATACGAAACATCTCGCACAGGTCAATACGCCGATTGCCGAGTTTCTCGAGAGAGCTATAGATCCTCCGTCTATCGTCGTCACGAGAAACGCTGTGCAACTGCTAAAGACGATCGACGCTCTCGACACGTGGGAGAATCTCACCGAGCTCGGTACCCACTTGCTCGATCTGCCGGTCGAACCGCGTCTCGGAAAGATGCTTCTCTACGCTGTAGTCCTGAAGTGTCTCGATCCCATCCTCACGATAGTCTGCAGCTTGGCTTACAGGTGAAACAGCAGTTTGATCGATTAATTTATTTATAATATTGTATATGCAATATATGTGGGGCATTCCACACCATTTTTACCTGAATCGAACCCTTGATGTCTTGGATCGGAGCCGTGATTTTTTGTATGACTGAACTAACTCTCAAGAACCCACATTTTGTATTAAATTTTTTGAAACTGTTTATAATTATTCATGATAAAAAAAATTGAACTTATCGGTACAATTTTGAAGTCCGAAAAATTCTGAAAAATCTTGTGCCATGTATAAAATGTTTAAAGATTTGAGCCGTAATGAGCCGGCATAACCTTATATTTTTTTTCTAATATAATTTTTTCTAATGACCTAGGTTGAAATGGTAGGAATGCTTCGTATGCAATATAATTCGGAAACATGCAATTTATTTATCTGTCCGTTATCGAAGGGATCCGTTCGTGCTGCCGTCACAGCCGTCTCAAAAGCGAGCCGCCGCCGTGGTTCGCAAGCAATTCGCCGCCGGCTCTTATTCGGACCATATGGTCGTTCTCAGAGCCTTCCAGAGTTGGCAGCAGGCAAGGTCGAACGGCTGGGAGCGCCAGTTCTGCGAGCAAAACTTTATATCCGCGGCGGTGATGGAAATGGTCGTGGGCATGAGAACTCAGCTCCTCGGCCAGTTACGAGCTTCCGGCTTCGTTCGCGCTCGTGGCTCCGGGGACATCAGAGATCTCAATCTGAACTCTGAGAACTGGGCGGTCGTGAAAGCCGCGCTCACTGCCGGGCTTTATCCAAATTTGATTAGAGTTGATCGCGAACACTCGCAGTTACGCACAAGGTAAGAGCGTTACGCGTTTTTCGAAAGTATATAATATACTCGCTATTATTTGATAAAGCTAATTTCGTTTGTTGCAGGAACGAGACGAAAGTCTTCTTCCAGCCATCGTCGACTCTTAAGGACATCGCTCCATCGCCGAGAACAACGACCGCACAATCGCACGCTTGCAACGTCAATGGTTTACCCTCCGACTGGCTTGCGTACGAGGAGATGAGCCGTGTCGGCCGTTTCTGTCACGTCAAGACGGTGACTCTAGTCAATCCGATAACCGTAGCTCTGTTCAGTGGACCATTGAAGTTGCCCATGGAAATAATTTACGAATCTGAGTGTGAGAGTCACTTTGGTATCTCATATCTGCGACAGTTTAACCCTTTACTTATGGGATGCTCGCTCAGCGAGTACTTACATTGCGCGGTACAAAAATCGCTATATCTCAAAACAATAGTGATGACATCGAAATTTGGAAAAATACTCTTTAAAAAGTAACGTTCACTATATTATATTTGTGTAAAATAATATTTTTATCGTTAATATTTAGAGTGCTATTGTTATTCGATATTTATATTTCGAATAGAAGGCGAACAGAAATTCAATGTACCAGACTGGAAGTTTTTATGCGAAAACTGGTATATTGAAATGCTAGTACAATTCTGATAAAACATTAATGTTCAGTGTATTAAAAATATTAGAAATACTTTATTTTTAATCATTTACTTTAATTTCAATGAAAAAGTATATTAATTTCTCATCTCAATTGCACATTAAATTTCATGTGCCAGTTTGTGCAAACAACTTCCAGTCCGATGTATTAAATTTACAATATTTTTTACACTGTAGTCACGCTCCGCGCGAGGCTCCCGTAAGTGAAGGGTTAACACGTGAAGGGTTAATACGAGCGTTTATTAAACGACCTTAATAATTTTTCAGCAATACCGGAGAGCGAGTCCGATTCGGAAGCCGAGGACAGCAACGAGGGCGCGACGATTCTCAAGCTCGACGACTGGGTCGTTTTCAAGCTCGACCGCGAGACCGCGCACTTGATTCTTCATCTTCGTCAGAAGTGGAACGCGCTGTTTCTTCGACGCATGAAATATCCCGGCAGAGCTATGACCCACCTGGACGAGCAAATCGTGAAGACTCTCGTATCGGTAATAACGACGGAGGAGCAAGCTTGCGGTCTTCAGCAGCCATCCGGCATTGGGCAAAGACCCCGGCCTTTAGTCGTTGATTATTATCCCGCCAACGCTAGAAGATCCGACGACATCGATGACGTAAGTTTCCGGCAACGAAACAACCCGTAAAACAATTCACTAACGACTGGGCATTGCTTCGCAGAAAAACTTCTAAGTCCCCGAATATCGAACATTCGAACCGAGCAGCTCCGAACATTTGTACCTCCCTTAGCTGTATATAATCAGACGAACGAAAAAAAAGAAATTTAACCACGTGGATGTTTCTAAGCACTGTTAAGAATGTTTTCGTTATCGGTGAGTATCCCCGCGATATGTCGCGAACGAGCGACGATCGTATTAGGAACTTCATATTTCAGAGTGCTTTGTGTACAAAAAAAAAAAAAACAAAAATGGAATCCGTATGACTCGGAGAGCGTGATGAAAGGGCTACATCACTTGAAAAGGAAATGTGTGATATTTTGCAATAAGCAGAACAAATAAGAACACGAAAAACTCGTGCAGCTATACGTATTATATATAATCTCTCTATATACGTAATATATGAATAGATGCAAAACTCGTCCCGTGGTCGTTTATCACTTGACATTAATACAGAAGCTGGTTTTCTTCTTCTATTGGGACGAATTTTGCATCGCGATATTATCGACACATAATTTTGTCGTTTTCTTTTTTTTTTATCCGATGTTATTTTGAAGCCAACTACAGTTTCCTTTTTTTTCTTAACACGAAGGGCGAACGCGGATAAACCTGATTGTTCAAATATTCACGACAGCCTGACATAATAATTGGCGTTTTTAACGCAACAATAAATGTTTTCGAAGAATGGCAGCATAGATTTTCATTTTGCTTCGATCTAAACGAATCCGCTATTATCGCACTAAGTTACGTACAGGGCGAACTCTAGTCGTACTTTGGACCGTTGCTCGCTCACGTGTGATGCAAGTTCTGCCGTGCGATATATATCATCACAGCATGCTCCGATATTTTGGAGCGCAAAGTGCAAACACTGCGTTCTTGCTTTACACGCTCGTGACAGTGAGTGTCACTCGAAGATAAACAATTTTTGTTAACTATTACATATGGCGAACACCGGTTAAATCCTCGTTACCTCGAACAATTCTTTATCTCTCGAGTAGTTTGGTATTTCATTGAGGTTAAGCGCTGTGTTTATGCGATACTCTAGAGAAAGTATTTGTAGAAAAAAAAATGTTAGTCAATTTGCTCGCGCCTCGGCGATTGTCAACGGTGAACAAAGTTTTGGATCGCTCCAGGATAATTGACCATGGTTTCACGTATTTCGCACGATCCAAGTCCGGTGAGTTTAATACGCAAAAATGGTACTTTAATTGTTCCACTTACGAAGCTCTCGAAACTGACCTAACATTATTTATTATTGATTTCAGACGACATGGTCGTTACGATCAAGGATGTATCGAAAAAAATTAAGCCGGCGAAGAATCCCGAATACGTGCCACGGAAATACTGTACGTATCGATTGGACAGTGAAATTAACGATTGATTGTGATGGGAGCCACATTGTTTTGTCGAAACTTCAATCCGCCGAATCGTCGTGTGGCCGAAAATCATCCGAACGTACTTCTTCCGAATCGTGAAACTTCCGGAACTTTTTCCGAATTCTCAAATTTCCAAAACTATTTATCCGGATCTACATTTCAGCGAACGTTACTCTTCCTTAACATCGTTTCTGCGAATTGCTGTTTAACAGAACGTCATTTTTCCGAATAATAATTTCACCGAACTTCATTTCGCCGAATCGCCACACAATCGAGTCACGAAACTAAATAATATAAGTGAATAGGAACAATGTTCGGCCAATTATTATTTCCAAAGAGTAACACGTTCGTTCAAGTAAAGATTTGGAAAAATGAAGTTTTGGACATTTGAGAAATTTGATGATTCACAAAAGTACAGTTTTTGAAGTTTCACGATACGGAAGAAGTGCGTTCGGGTCCATCATTTCCGGCCATACGACGATTCCGCCGCTTGAAGTTTCGGTTAAGTAATGTGGCTCTATTATAATGAATTAACGTTTATCCCTACTCGACAGTGCTGAAAGAATCGAGTCAGGAGACCCTTAGGCATCTACGATGGATGCTCCAGAAGGACGTTCTCGGTCAAGACATTTTTTTAATGGGGAGTCCCGGCCCGAGGAGGAGAGACCTCGCAATGGCTTATCTCGAATTGACCGGACGCGAAGTGGAATTTATTGCACTGTCTCGGGATACGACCGAGGCCGATCTGAAGCAACGCAGGGAGATCCGAAGCGGTACCGCTAATTATCACGACCAGAGCGCGGTCAGAGCCGCGAAACACGGTCGCGTTCTAATTCTCGAAGGGGTGGAGAAAGCCGAGAGAAATGTACTTCCGATACTGAATAACTTACTGGAGAATCGTGAGATGCATCTGGAGGACGGCAGATTTCTCATTCGGGCGACGCGTTACGATAAATTATTGGAGGTAATTCGCTGGTACATTATTTATTGGCGAGTCGCGAATTACCATTTCAAGGGGAAGACTTTAACGACTAGTCAAAAGGAGTATTTTTTCTCGACTTCGCTAAAATAACCACATTTCTTGCGTGCAATACCAGTGGAAAATCGCTTATTATTGACCAATGATCATTATTAACCTGGGCTCATGCGTAGTACTTTTTCATTACTTCCTAGGAAGTAATAGGGCTCATACTCCCTGTGGAAGCGCTGTTACTCCCGGGAGAGTACTATGACAATTTTGCGACACAAGAAATGTCCGTATTTTAACGATGATTTTATTTTAACACGTGAGGGACCGGAGTTTCACCTCGTGTGATTTCTGCCCACGTTTCGCTCGGGCAGCGAAGGTCACGTTTGGCGAAAATCCCGCACTTCCTCCCCTTGTAGCTTAATATACTATTTTTCCCGAAGTCGCTAAAATAACACATTCGTTGCGTGCGAAACGGGCGAAAAATCGTCTATTATTGACTATGGATCATTATTAACCAATCGCAGCAGGATTTCAGTACTTCCTAGGGTTCACTCTTACTCCCTCTGAAAGCGCTATTACTCCCGGGGGAGTATGATAAATATGATAATTTTGCGATGCAAGAAATGTGAATTTTTTAAAAAGAATTTTAACGAAGTCGGAAAATAAGTATATTATACTTCACGGAAAAGAGCGGATGCTTACCTCGCGTGATTTCTTCACACGAGCAAGCTTCATGCTCGGCAACATCGCGCACTTTTCGTCCTTGTAGCATAGTCTACTATTTTTCGTGCAATAGTTGCAGTATAGATTCGTTTTGTTGCAGGAGCACAGTCAAGCCGAGCTGGACTCGTGGGGTCTCGTACGAGTAGACGAGGAGTTTCGAGTAATCGCGCTGGGTCTACCATCATCTCGTTATCCCGGTCATCCGCTGGATCCGCCACTGAGATCACGATTTCAGGCCAGACACGTGCCAGCACCAACTTTCCGAGTGAGTCAATTGCCGCTGTCTATCTTCTCCCTCGATCTACCTGGAGTGCCCTCACCGCGACGGACAACGTCGAATATAATTCCAACGACACTTAATTGCTCATCAGGACGGGGGAACAGGACAAGTTTTCAAATTATGCGGATCTCGCCGCTTCGTTAAAAACTTCGTAGCGATACTTTAAGGGATAAACTGGGATAGCTATGCCCGCTCTCAATCGCCAAGCCGCATTGCCGAATTCCATCGGACACGGTAATTAGAGATTTATCGCAAAAGTTGCAGTTTCGAGGTAATTCGAACGACGCATTCCTCGTCTCATTCTTGCTAACGTCCTCTCGTTACACGACACGAACATGAGAGGATTATTCTGTAATCGATTGCGATTCGTATAACATACGCGAAATAATATAAACTCTGCAAAAAAAAAAAAAAAAAAGGTCTGCTCGCATAGCGAAAGCTGCGGATTGCTAAACTCGAAATCGTCGTCACGAAGGCTCGACGCCGAGAAAGAACTTTCATCGAATTCGTACGAATGCCATGGCGTGTCATTAGGAAAGCCGAGGGGGTGAAGGGGTCGCGCGATCGTGTAAACCCTTAGTCGAGCATCCCCTCCGCGGTCGGAAACCTCGAGCGGGTCCCGTATATAAACTGATTCCGTGGCTGCGCGACGGTCACAGCCATCGCAGTTTGGATCGCGTGTCCCAAACGGTACGGATACCTTTGACTCCTGTCCTTCCGCGCGAGCGGAGTCGATACGCTGTGAATTCTCTCGAATGAGAGCGACTATGTAACATCTCTCGTATCGGTATCGACAATCAACGTAAAACTGTCGATAAACCGGAAAGTTATTTAAACATATAGATTTAAAAAAAATTTATAAAAAAAAGGCTCATCGATCACAATTAATTTTGAACTTCAATGCAGATGCCAGCTGAATGCAAAACTGCCCCATCGCGTACCTCGATCTTGTACCTTAATTCAAATATTAATTATGTTCTCGCAAAGAAGCTCATCGTTTCGGAAGTTTGAGGCGATCGGCGAAGAATCTGTATCGAAAATCAACTTAAAAGAGTCGATAAACTCGGATGTTATTTAAACGTATCAATAAAAATAAAAAGTAAAACAGGGCTAATCGATCATAACTAATTTTGAACTTCAATGCAGATGTCAGCTGAATGCGAAACTGCCCCATCGCGTGCCTGGATTTTGTACCTCAATTCAAAAATTAATTATGTTCTCGCGACCAAGCGCATCGTTCCGGAAGTTTGAGGCGATCGACGAAGAGAATCGGCGATTGGACCCGAGAAGAAATGCCCGCCATATGGTCGTCCTCGGAGAGGCCGATAAGTGTGCGAACGGTATGGGTCGACGGTGTTCGCCACGCGATTCTCACTTCGGACGATCCGGCGCTTCTGCTCTCGAGGACGCGGAGAAGGGCTCATACCTCGTCGGGCGATCAGAAAGTTTATCCGCTGAATTATCGTTGCCGAGGAGATTCGTTCGACGACTCGAGTGCGGAGAGTCTCGACAGCTGCTTCGTGAAGCTCCACGTGGTGCTGGACAAGCGGGAACGGGAGAACGAGATAAGTTCGAGGATAATTCGTCGGCAATCCGCACCGCCGCAGTGTAGCCGAGGCTCGAATGGAAATACCCGAAACCTTCTGGAGTTACGCCTGAACGGGGTGTTGAATTTCACTGGGGAGTACGGCGACGACGTTCCGGGCGATCGGTCGGGCCTAACGACGAGGAGCAACTCGGCGAGGGACTCGCTCGAGTCGTCGAGAGAAAATTTAATTTCTATTAACGAACGTAACGAAGTCGTAACGATAAAAACTGGTGATAAATGTACGATTGATTGCAGCAACGCGAGCGCGCTCGAGACGGAGTTCGAGGAGAGAAGAGCGACGCCGGAGGTACATTCGAATCTTCTGTCGGAGCGAGTCCTCCAGTGGATGGATCTGTCGGGCAGGGCGATAGATTACGGATCGGACGAGGAAAAGGAGCTCCCAGCGACGGAAAGACATCGTCGCTCAGGTTCGACGAAGCCCCGTGGCTCCAGTTTCAGAAGAGATTATCCCGCGATTTCCGCCAAGGAACAAGTCTCGTTACAGAATTACAAAATGCAAACCGAACGCAAACAGCAAGACTCGGACGTTCGAGAGTCGAGAGCGACCGCACGACGAGCCTCCAAGGATCGCGAATCGTTCGACAAGATAATGATGTCGAATTGCAAGAGGGAACAGCAAGCGAGCTGCCCGACGACCGACGAAGACGTCGAGGGGAAACGAAATAAAGAGGAAATTCACTCGGACGATCACGTGCAGAGCAAGACTCCGTGGCCGTCTCACGGCCGGCCGCAACTCCACATCTACATGCCTGATTTGAATTCGAGTGGCGAGGACGTGTCTTCCGAAGAATCTTTGATGAAAGATTAATAACGAATCTACACGTTAATTGTTCATTAATCGCTTTACAAAGGTCCGACCCGCTTCTCGCTAATAATACGATTCTATGTCTCGATGTTTTAATCAAATACATACGAATAATTAATACACGCGAATTTAAACGCCGTTTCGGTCTCGATAATATAAATGATATAAATTTAAATAAAATAAAATCGACGTAGAATATCGAGGCAACGAGCCTTATGAATTGAAACGATAACACAACAATCTGACAACGCCGAGTAAAAAAGATGTGGACACGATTAATGGTAATGTATCCGTCCTGCAGACTTGCTCGCTCATGATATTTTTATTTCCTTTCTGTTATGACAGTGCCTGGCGCCGACGTGAGATACCGTCTCGCCCTCTTTCTTCTCTCCTAATATCACGCGACTATAGAATTTCGGCTATTCACTTTGCGTTCGTCAAATCTATCGTATTTTTCTCGGATGTCGAAAGTACTGTTTCGTGTAAAAAAATGCTTTTGCCTTCTCAGCTATACTGTAAACAAAAATTTGTATGAAATTTAATGCACCGGACTGGAAGTTTTTATGCAAAAACTGATGCATCAAATTTCATGTACAATTGTGATGAAAAATTAATGCTTTCAGTGTATTAAAAACATTGGAAATACTTTATTTTTGATGATTTATTTTAATTTTACTACAAAAAGACTTTAATTTTAATAATTTCCTCTCATTTCGGTGAACAGGTATAATTATTCATCACAATTGTACATTAACTTTAACGTACCCGTTTTTGCATGAAAACTTCCAGTCCGATGCATTAAATTTACATTTTCTTTACTGTATGTTATCGTGCTGGTAGCAATATTCTTCGACTGTTCCTGATCAGCGGGTTTGCTCGCTGCATTTATGTAAAATTTATGGGAAATCTGCGTTTATGTGGAAACATATCCGCCGCGCGATCGAAAGTCGATAAGCGATTGCACGCTTTGTCTCCGGTATTTGCTGAAAATAAGAGAAATTCACCGATCGCAACTTCGATTCCCAATTGCCGAGGTGTTTTCTCTAGCGCAAATCTCCAACGGCAAATTTTCTCTCATACCAAAAGTACTTCTTCGTGCAAAAAAATGTGGCCTTCTCAGGTATGTTATCATACTGGTAGCAATATTCTTCGACTGCTCCTAATCAGCAGGTTTGCCCGCTGCATTTATGTAAAATTTATGTAAAATCTGCATCTATGTGAAAAATATCCGCGGCGCGAACGAACGTCGATAAGCGATTGCACGCTTCGTATCCGGCAATTGACGAGAATAAAGGAACGGCGCGAAGAACACCAACTGAAACTCCGATTCCCTACTGCCGAGGTGTTTTCTGTAGCGTGCGCTCAATGACCGAGACGAAAATTACCTCTTGGGAATCGCGTGTCCCATACGGCGAATAGTCGGGCACAACGGAGACTGCTTAACGATTATTAGGCGACATATTTGCGAGCACAGTTTGCTCGACTCACCCGCCGAGCTTCTCATACCCTCGACAGTGAAGCAGGAAGCTATAAAAAAAATTTAAAAAAATGACTACTTTCTCCACTCGTAATTCAATAGCTATGAAGAAGTGGCAATTATTCGGCTCTTAATTGTTCGTAACGATTTTGGATGATTTACGAGTTTTATTCGTGAAAGAGATTACATTTTTTAACAGGTTCGTTTTGCCACGTTTTTTATTTTTTTTAATAACTACTTTCTTCACTCGTAATTCAATAGCTATGAAAAAAGGTCATTATTCGACCCGTAATTACTCGGAGATATTGAGTTTCCTTTAAAGTAACGATTTTGGATGATTTTCGAATTTTATTCGTGAAAGAGATTACATTTTCGAACGACTTCCTATTGCCCCGTTATACCCTACGTATTACTTCCTTCGTTCGATTTTTCTTTTCTAAATTTGTTCACCACCTTTCGGTGAATACCAGCAATGTCCTATCGAGGTTTCCCATCACGAGGGTTCGGTGCGGTTAACCCGCAGCCAAACCGTATCATTATCGTCGATCGAGCACTCGAGATTGCGGCCCTCTATTCAATTCGAACTTTCCAATGTAAATCAGCAGAGTGCAATTTTGAGGATCTCGTGTCGGTCGGCACTTAGTCGAGTCGGTGTATCTCCGTTCGCACCGATGCCAGCACCTTTGTTCGTTAATCACTTTTGGAAAGCTGCGCCAAACAAATCAGTGGAGCATTCCGCACACGTACCGGCTCGGACGAAACTATGCACTCCTCCGGGTACGGATACTTTGCCCTATCGCTTTTCGGTGGAGTAAATCCTACTTTTAGCTCACTCCTGAAATACCGTTGCTAAAACAATTCGGAAATACCTCTGGAAGCAGCTGTAGTGGCTTCTACTTTGTACAAAATTCTCAACCTTTTTTATTTTACAAATTCGTCAAATTTTCATTTATTTTTTATTTATTTTTTATTTATTTTTTATTTATTTTTTATTTATTTTTTTTTATTTTTTATTTACAGGAACAACTGGATACTCTGAAGAGCTTGGCACCGAATGTCGACGGGGCAAAGTTGTCACAGTTGTTGTCCTGTTGTCACGCTCTCGTATCACATGAGGCGATTGCCCTAGGCCTTCCCGATTTCCCGCTGGACAGTCTACCAACTGCGGCACTGATAATGGTTGGTATTTAATAATGATGGAATAATAACTGCGTACACTGAAAAAAAATATCAATGCCTCAAGTAAAATTCACTTGCGAGCTGCTAAGGAAAAAAAAATTGTTATTTCAATTTCACTTTCAATTGTTACAATTCCATAGGGGATTGAAACGATAACACGACACCTTCACAGTCTTGCCGTCGTTACATATCGCCTTAACAGTCTCGTCGTCGTTGTTTCAATATCATGGAATAGTAAGAATTGAAATTGAAAAAGAAGAAAATTTCTTTGGCAGCCGGCAAGCGAATTTTTTTTTCACTCTACAACATGCTCCAGCAATTGACAACGATTCTAATGATCGCAGGAAAAATGTCCCAGCTTGCCAGTCTTCGACGTGTTCTACCGATTCTATCCTTACAAATTGTTCCTGGGCAGAGAGGGAAGAGTTGCCGTGCAGAGCATTCTGGAAACCTTCGCCGTTGCGAGAAACTCCAAAGCACGAAATGACCTCGCCAGTAAGATATTGAAGGTCGACAAGAATGGTAATTCGAGTGTGGTGACACTGCATCGCGACGGCGTGCAGGCTTCCCTGAGCGTAAGGAATTTATTTATCGCGAGGAAAATCGCTAAGCGCTTCCGCGACTCTATGCGTAGATCTCCGGCAGGTGCCAGCTGGTTCTGGCGAACGTTCGAACACTGAGGCCTCCACGTACGTAGATACGAGTTATCAAAACAGTATGTTGGCCGATTTGATGCTGTCCCACTCGGCTGCGGATTATTGCATCGTCGGGCCGAAGGGCTGTGGCAAATCCACCGTCGTGGACAAATTAGCCGATCTGTTGAGGTACGAAGTGGAACCGATTGTCCTCTATCAGGCAAGTTTCTTCAAGATCGTTTTCTTTTTCTCGATTGACAGAACTAATGTAGGTGGACGCTGTAAATGTTGATTATTCTTTAGGACATGACTTCCAGAGATCTGATACAGCAAAGAACTACCGTACCGAACGGTGACACCGTGTGGAAAGATTCGCCGCTCGTTGTCGCAGCGGTTAATGGAAAAATGGCAGTGTTGGACGGGATTCATCGAGTGCATTCGAGCACTCTGGCTGTGATATACAGGTAAAGATAGCTCGTTTTATAGAAGTAGTTTTTATTTATCACTGAAGAGTGGGCAGTACGTGAAGTACCGCGTACTTGTTTGGTACTCGAAATACATACTTGAAGTACCAAAGTACACTGGTACTTTTCAGTAGTTTAAGTACTTTTTTACGATTTCAAGTACTAAGCACAAGTACATTTTGAGTCCACGTCACTTGCGATCGAAAAATGAGATTTTGAAAACGGAAGTGAGGATTCCCCGAGATGCCGTCGTTTCGCCAATTTCAGATAGCGATTTTCTGAAATAAATTTTGTTATAAATGTGGACGGTTTCAATTTTGTGCGATGTAGAAATTTATTTATGCTACGAAAAGAGGTGCAAAGTACTTTGCACATGGCATATTCATTTATTGCACAAATGAAGGTGTGCACAATTTGGCGCACACCTTCCTCTATGAGGAAGCCAAAATCGATAAACGAGTTTTCACACACAGAAAGTTGTGCGCAAAATTGTTATAAGTGCGGAAGCCATGTACAAATTACTTTGCACCTTATAAAAAAAAAATAACGTTCTACGCAAGATTATGATTAATGCTATGAACCTGATTGCAAAAAGTACTTGGAAAAAGTACTTAAGTACTTAATAATTACTTAAGAAGAAAATGTTGCACTTTGCACTTGAAGATTTTCTGGTACTTTGCTCAGCTCTGCAATATAATGACACGTAACAATGAAACTGTGTTGCAGGCTTGTTCAGGATCGAGAGTTGCAGCTGCACGACGGAAAGCGAATTATGCGGCATGACCGCTACGACGAGATAAAAGCGGAATACGGTAAATCAGATCAGGATATGGAGGATTCGGGGATACTGCGAATGCATCCATCGTTCAGACTGGCAGCGTTGGCCGAACCTCCCGTGATCAACAGTTCCTCGGGTCAATGGCTCAACTCTGAGCTACTGAGCTTGTTCAATTTTCACGCGATGCGGCCGCTCGATCAGTCCGAAGAGATTCACATCATTCGATCCAAGGCACGCACGAATCATGAACATCCTATCGATTTTATATTTATTTATCTTACAGTTTTTTGTTTTTGTTTTTAGTTCGGAGAGCCCAACAAAGCTGTACTAAAGATAATCGAGTTAGCGCATAAATTGCGCTCGTCCTCCGATCCAACGCTGCAATCTCTCGCCAGTTTCTTCAGCACGAGACAATTGCTGAGAATCGCCGAGCGCATGCACAAGTTTCCTAACGACGACGCGTACGATGCTGTGCAGAGAGCTTGTCTCGCGCGTTTCTTGCCGGCACTACCGAAGCAAGCTCTCGAGGATTCTCTCAAGCGACTCGACATAAGGCCGGTCGAGGGCGAAAGATTCGAAAAAATACAGTGCCTCGTTGACGAAAATACCGTTTCCATAGGAAACACGACGGTCGAGCGTTACAAAACTAGCGCACTTACCAAAGTACCTGATATACTGTTCTACGACGTGCCACAGCATCTCGTTCTTCTGGAAACTTTGATCCAGGACTTCGTCCTCGGTCAGAATATCCTTCTCGTCGGCAATCAGGGAGTCGGGAAGAACAAGATCGCAGATCGTTTACTCCAACTCATGAATAGACCGAGGGAATACATTCAGCTGCACCGAGACACGACCGTTCAGACACTGACTCTGCAGCCGATGGTGAGAGACGGCGTCGTCGTTTACGAGGATTCGCCACTCGTCCAGGCTGTTCGACTGGGACACGTTCTCGTCATCGACGAGGCTGACAAAGCGCCCACTCACGTTACCTG
Source organism: Amblyjoppa fuscipennis (assembly GCA_963575735.1). Classification (NCBI taxonomy): domain Eukaryota; kingdom Metazoa; phylum Arthropoda; class Insecta; order Hymenoptera; family Ichneumonidae; genus Amblyjoppa; species Amblyjoppa fuscipennis. The sequence goes on from OY754493.1 coordinate 15,595,104, forward strand.
CGTGTTGAAGGTACGCCTGGAATTTCTGCAATTTTTATCTGTTCACTGTTCCAAGGAAGCTCAAACTGCACACTCGCATGATGAAATTTTTTTTCAGACTTTAGCTGAGAGCGGAGAGATGGTACTGTCCGACGGCAGGCGCATCGTGCCCTCGAGGAGCAACTACAAAAATCAATCGACGACGATACCCATTCATCCTGACTTCAGGATGATCGTTCTGGCAAATCGACCGGGCTTTCCGTTCCTGGGCAACGACTTCTTCGGAGCCCTCGGCGATTTGTTCAGCACGCATTCCGTCGACAATCCTAGCTTGAAGAACGAGATCGAACTGCTGAAACAGTACGGGCCCGACGTTGACGACAAAGTCGTTCACAAACTAGTCAGGGCATTCGGCGAACTGAGAAGCATGGCCGATCAAGGCTTGGTGTCTTATCCGTACTCTACGCGGGAGGTCGTCAACATCGTCAGACACTTGCAGGTACTCCTCGGACTCGAAAGATCAAAACGATGGCCTGCATATTTGTGCGAGACGCTTAAAATTTTTCACGATCATGATTACAGAAATTCCCGGACGAGCCCTTGGCGAGCGTCGCCCGAAACGTCTTCGACTTCGATAGATACGCTCCGGAAGTCTTCGAGACCCTCGTTACGGTTCTTCACAAGCATGGGATACCAATCGGCACCACCGCGAGAAACGTTTCCCTGGCCAAAGAGTAAGACCAGTTCCAGGCGATAAAATTACCGCATTTGTAAAAAAAAATCAATTTTTTTTTGTTTTCGTATCCAATAAAAAACAATCGATGCATATCTGCCAGACTTGCATATTTATTATCCTTTTCCTTCGCAGGTTCTCGTTGCCGAAAGTCGAGTACGCAGGAACGTGGAGTTTGGGCCAGAGAGGAGAAACTATACCGGTCCAAGAGCGATTCGTGAAATTAAGGTCACCGCATTATCCGCCGAGAAACAGCCGCGCTCTCGATCGGGTCGAGGCTCGATCCGCCTGGTTCACCGAGTTGCAGAGCTACTGGACCATCCCGATAAGCGAAAATGGAAGCGTCGGCGCTATCGCCGTATCCAGAGGCACGAAAGCCGATGGAACCGACGATAGAATACACGTGGTCACGACGAATCCTGCGAGTGTATTCACAATGACTGCCGAGTCCGACGAGGCTGACGAAATTTCGATTCGCGCATTGATGTCTCCCAGCAGAGGGACGGTGCCGCGATACACGATGGCTCCCGATAACTTTGGGAATCTCCTCGTTCACGAGGGAACGGTAAGACTCAATTGAATCTCAAGTACACCGGGACAGAGTTAAACGGTACTTCAAGTACAATCAATACTTGGAATACTTCAAGTACTTTAAGTACCATGAAGTACGCAATTAATTGAAGTGTAGTACCAAAAGGATAGTGAAAGATGTTACTAGAAATATAGTGAAGTATAGTATATTCGATATTCGATATCAAACATTGTTTGGTCTATTCACCTATCAAATTTCAGTTTGTTTATTGATCGATTGAACATTTTTCGATTTATATACTCGTTACGAATGTGTGGTATCTGTTATAAGCATGGCAAATGCTTAACCATTACGCTTCAATAAAGGATATTTTATTATTGATTTAAGAATATTTTTGGTTATATGTTAAGAATGAACTATTCTTAAAACAATAATTGCCATTGTTTTAAGAATAGATTTCGTTAGCATGAAGATTTCACGATACAATATTCCGTACTTGAAGTAATTGTTATTGAAAAAGTACCTAGTACTTGAACTATCGAGTACTTGTACTTAAGTACTCAGGTACTTCAAGTACTTTGCCGAGCTCTGCCTCGGAATGTGAAAAATATCTTGACGAAGTATGTATTTTATATTTCAGTCAAATACGCTGGTACTGCTAAATTCGGATAAAGGCACAGCGAAGGCGATGCAAAACTCAACTTTTCTCGAATCCGCGGGCGACAAATTGTCTACCGCTTTTGGGAACAAAGCGCTCTTCTGGAGGATGTCCAGCGACTTGTTGGCTTCCCACAACATCGTCGTCTTTTACACTCTCCACGATAGTAAAATCGAAGCAATTAATATGGAGACAATGAACGCCTATTCGATGACTTTACCGTGCGAAATTGAATCGCTCTCGTTGTCGTCCGATAGCAAGTGGCTCGTGCAAGATACATCGAGGAATATTTACGTCCTCCAGAAGTCTTCGGCGGATGCTCCGTGCCCGAATGTATTGAGAACGATGGAGACAGTCCCAGCGGGAGATTCGAAGATCGGCGTGCTGACGGCAAGCGGTAAAAAGAACTTGACCGACTCCGTCCTAAGCGCAGCGTTGGATCAGAAGATCAGTTCGCCGAACAGGCTCTTGGCCAGTGACCTAACGTACGCGAGTATCGTCGTCGGATTTCCGGAGCTCGATGGTTCGAACGAAATCCACGTTTGGCCGAGAAGGGAGAGCGTCAGGACTTTCCGGCCTCCGATTATAACGGAAAGCGGACAAGTTATAAGAACCATACCGCTCAGCAAAGTACCGGCCGAAGCCATACCGGCGGATCAAAAAAATATAAGATTCTCAGGCTTTTTGGAAGTCGTCGACCCGGTGTCGTGCAAAGTTCGATATCTGTCTATACCCGAGTAAGCTTGCAGTGCGTTAGAATTTGATCGTAAATTTTAGATAGACAGATAGATTCATTCTGTACTGGTATAAATTGTCTAAGGACGAAGCGATACATCTTCCGAAGTGAAGATAAGTTTGAGTACAAAGTAGTAGCGCACAGTTTACGTAAAGCGTTAGAGTGTATAATAATAACAATAATTGCAGTCTAAGAAAAAGAGAATAGAATTTCATTGTAAATTATAATTGTACTTGCAGACCGAGCAATGTTTCGGCAACCACCCAATGGCTGTACTCGAAGGAGCTTCCGGTGTATGCAGCCTTGACGTCGAATCAAGACCTCGTGACGGTTGATGCAGGGGGTTGCATACGTTTGTGGGAAACATCTCCGGCCAGCATCGAGAAGTCCCTGAGCGCTTGGCGGAAAGCCGTCGGCCCGGATGGTGAATATCTCCAAATGACGAAAGAGCGTGTATCGGGCCTCGATGTAAGCAGTCCGAAGCATGGAAAGGTAGACGAGAAGAACGAACCGCATGTCGGGGGAAACACTTGGGCAGGCGGAACTGGAGGTAATCGAAACATACCGACTTGTATTATAGTTTTATTTATCTTATTTTTATTTTAATATATTAATTTTGTTTAATACATACATTTTATTTGAATGTACTAATTTTATTTATTACATTTATATAAAATTATTGTTTTTTTAAATTTGTCGATTAATTCACTGGCGGTTGATACGTCAACTGACCCATTTGTTATTTAGGCAGAGATACGGCTGGCCTCGGAGGAAAGGGCGGTCCTTATCGTTTGGACGCAGGCCACACCGTTCATCAGTTGAGCGACGAGGAGAAGAACGCCGTTCCCGACCACGTTAAGAAAGCCGCTCGTGAAATGGGCCAGCGAGCTTTCAAACGAAGATTGAAGGATATAAAAATGAGCGAATACGATCACAAGTTGTACAGCCAATTCAGCGACGCGGTCGCGAAGCAAGTTCAATCCCTCCGAGTCATCATGGGTAAGATATAAATCGCCGAATAAACAAAGGTCTGCGATATCATAGCCAATAATTAAATCGCCAATTTTCAGGCAGTCTACAGGCCAAGAGCAACGAGCGCCAATGGTTGAGGCATCAGACTTCCGGCGAGCTCGACGATACAAAATTGATCGAGGGTCTGACCGGCGAAAAAACGATTTATCGACGAAGGGCGGAAAAAGAGCCGGAAATAGGTGCGCCGCAGTTAAAGCCGAAGCGTCTCAAGCTCGTCGTCGACGTTTCCGGAAGTATGTACAGATTCAACGGATACGACGGTCGATTGGATCGCGAGATGGAAGCGTGCGTTATGGCGATGGAGGCCTTCGCAGGTTACGAGGCAAAGTTTCAGTACGACATCGTCGGCCATTCCGGTGATAACTATCACATTCCTTTCGTCGATCACAATCAGCCACCGACAGATAACAAACAACGATTGGAAGTTATCAAAGTACGAAGATCACAGACATACACATTCGGCATCTTTTTTTAACCCGTCACGTACGTGATCCTTGCTTAAGGATGCTTCACGCGTGGTTTCATAACCAAAAGCGAGATTCAGTGAGAATTTGAACACTTCCTAATGGTATAAAAATCGGAAAAAAATTAACTATATTGAAGATGCCAAGAACATCAATTTTGCAAATAATAACAATGTCAAAAGGTTATTAACAAATTGCTACACAAAATTGTTCAACAAATAATCAGTCAACTTTTTTCTTCTCTTTTCAAATGAATTCAATGATTTTCCAGAAGCCGCGTGAATTTTTTGAGAAATTTCCGACATTTCTGAATACTAATGACATATCGCGAAGTACTGAAATTTTCTCATTAAACTTTTGGTTGGTAATGAATGTGCGATGCATCCTTAACGAGGACCTAGAATTTGCCAAGAGGCAACCTTCGAACGATTCGAATAACGAGTTGCTGCTCTAAAAAAAATCTGTAAACATTCGCAGACGTACCTTAAAGTGTTGTTTCTTTGATAACGCAGAAGAGAAATTTATTACGACCATCCGTATTATTTTTGTGCTTAAAGGACGGCTTGCTCTCGGCAAAAAGTTCCCAGTACGTGAAGGGTTAGTAAATGTTTCGACGATATGTATTTCCGTATCTGATCGGTTTCAGACGATGCACGCTCATTCCCAATATTGCATATCCGGCGACAACACACTGGAAGCCACCCAACACGCGATCGCGAGCCTTGCCAAGGAAGATACGGACGAGTCTATCGTGGTCGTACTCTCCGACGCGAATCTCGAACGTTACGGAATACCTCCCGGAAACTTTGCCAAAATATTGGCATCAAATTCGGACGTTAACGCTTACGCGATATTCATCGGTTCGTTGGGAGATCAAGCGACTAGGTGAGTTTTGACAAGCACGTATGGTTGACTTAAAAAAAATTTGATCTGCGCGTATGAAATACAATCGATGTATTTTTAGGCTGACGAAGAAGATGCCCGCTGGACGGGCGTTCGTCTGCATGGATCTCAAAGATATTCCGCGGATATTGCAACAGATATTCGCCGCTTCTGTGTTGAATACTAGATCTAGCTGAATTCACCGACATCACAATCTTGTAACTATATAATATTTGTAAATATAATATTATTTGCCTCTCAACAACGACAATATTAATCGGTAAAATCCATTTTTTTTATTACTTTACACAATGCGATGAAAAACGTTAAAAAATGAACGACGAAAAGGTGGCCTTGAAAACATTGTCGTCAATATATATGCAACGTATTGGTAATCGATAATTTTTTTTTTTTTAATCCGTTATAGCCTTGAAGTCTGCATTAATTATTCAGAAATGAATTATCTGATTTGTTGGGTCAAATATCCTTGAATTACCAATCTCTCTGCTGAGTATTTTTGAACACTGAAATCTAAAAAAAAAAAATCCAAAACATAAGAAATCGATCGTGCGCGAGTCTTGCGCGCAAAATCGTTGAATTTCAATCATCGCCGCATTGCCGTGGGTGGGGGAAAGGGGGGTAATTGCTTTTGGAAGTTCAGGAAACCGAGTTGGAACAGGTAAGGCAGAGAAAAAAATGTATTTTTATTTTTCATACCCTTGAACTCTGCACAAATGATTCAGAAACGTAAAAATAACATTAAAAATATCATTAAAAATAACATTAAAAATAACATTAAAAATAACATTAAAAATAACATTAAAAATAACATTAAAAATAACATTAAAAATAACATTAAAAATAACATTAAAAATCGATCGTGCGCGAGGCTTGCGCGCAAAATCGTTGAATTTCGATCGTCGCACCATCACGGTTGGGGGGGGGGGGGGGAAGGGGATGATAGCTTTTGGAAGTTCGCGAAGCCGAGTGGGAACGGGTAATGCCGAGCGAGCCGGTGGGGGGGGGGGGGGGGGGGCGTCGAGGGGTGTCGAGACGGGCCGAGAGGAGGCGATCTCAACGGCTGGAATGGGGTGCGCTGAAGTCAGTGGCACGCCGGTCGTTGAATGGAGCGGGTGTGGAAGCGTGTGCAAAGCGCCGGGCGCCGCGGTGCCTCGGGACGTTGCGGCTGTCCCACGCAGCCCTGTCAGCTGCACGTGGACCAGCGTGCGAAGCGGGGTGGAGGCGGCGGTGCTCGCAAGTCCCGTGGGCCTCAGACTATAGTCTGCGGCTGTCAAGTTCAGCCTTGTCCCGTTCACCCCGTGCTCATCAGAGTTCGACGCACGCGGCCCCTCAACAGCTGCGACTGTCCGGCTGAGTCGCAGCCTTGTCCCCACGCAAATCGGGGACCCTCCTCTTCGCGCAGGATTAAAAGGTAAACAAACTTTCGACATTGTCGGGACGTAAACAGACGAGCGGTTCGCCAAAAATAAATAAAAAGAAAAAACAGCATGGCGTCGTGGCGTTCAAACTCGTAACGGTTTTTCAAGAATGTACATCGAGGCTCGCCATTGGTCAGGAGTTTTTTTTCGAGGGCCCGACGTTGACCAATGGCGTTCCTTGTTTCATTCGGACACCTTCTTCTGTCGGAAAAAAAAATAAACAAAGGGAGCCAGATTTTTTTTCCGACACTTCAGTCGGCCGAATCGTCGTGTGGCCAAAATCATAGGTAGGAATACACTTTTCTCCGTATCGTCGAACTTCCGAAACTTTATTTTTCCTAATCGTCACACTGCCGAATCTTTGTTTTTCCGAATCGGGCAAATTTCCAAAACTTAATTGTTCCGAACTTCTTTATTGAAAGGAACGGTTACTCTTCGGAAATAGTTATTGGCCAAAAGTTATTCTTCTGGATCGTCATTTAACCGGACGTCATTTTTCCCAACAGTAATTTCACCGAACTTTGTTTACCCGAATCGTTAAACCTCGAAATGTCAACTCACCGAATACTATTTATCCGAATCGATTCGTATCAGATGGTCAGACTCTTCGCGCATATTATTTAGTATCGTGATTCGTTTTATCGGCGATTGGCGTATGACACGAACGATAAAGTCGTACGAAATGCAAAATCGCTGCCAATAAAAAACACGACGAACACAACCCACAATAGATTTTACGTAAAGATTATTCCATCGCTGATCAGATATTGCCGCAACGACGAATATTCTGGTTGTACTGTGGACGAGGAAAAATCAAAAGGAGAAACTTTCGGTGCCGTTAAATTATGCGTGCCGTGAAATGCCAAATACTGAAAGCAAAAAAAAAAAAAAAAAACAGGTCGATCGCAACGTACGATCGATTGTCTAACGTTCGTAAAGATTATTCATTGCGGATTAGAAATCGTCGTGACGATGAATATTCCGGTCGTACAGTCAATGAGGAAAAAATTATAGAGCAAAGCAGCGGTTGCCGTTAAAGAGGTTGGAGCGCTTCGCTCTAGTCAAATAAGTGTTACATTTTTAAAGCCGTTTATACAAACTTCTACCCATCTGTTGATTATAGTGGATGGTTATTTAAAAACATATCTATAGTGAATGGTTATTATTCTTTGGACACGACGATCGCCAACGTCGAAACGATTTTTCGTAAAGGTTATTCATCGGCGATGAATCATAACGAATGAATTCGTTACGGTTGGTCAAGAATATTTACTTCGTAAAAAATAACTGAAACCAATGTCCAGCTGACAGTTTCTAATTTCCAAAGCACATCGATTAATTACATTTAATCACTAAATAAATTAACAAGAGAATCCATGGTGTCTAACGATCCTGGAAATCCTGGAAACCTGGAAATTCCATGGAATTTCATTGAGCCTTGAAAAATCCTGGAAATTTCATGGAATTCCATCGATCACCTGGAATTTAAAAAATATTATATATATTTTTATTTTAAAATGTTGGTTTTTTTTTTTTTTTTTTTTTTTTTTTTTTTATGAGGGTAATTAAAATTTGGATACATGGCCGAAATGTTAACTCTAAATTCATTAAATTTTTCCAAGCCGATCTTAACAATAACGTCGGCGTCAGAGCAAGCGGTTATTCAATTTGTGTTCGTGTGGTTTGCTCACCGTTCACGATGCATTTAAGGATGATATTCGAGCTGCTCGGTAGGATATTGTCGAGTTATCAAGAGCATTGTATAATTTGTTTGAGAATAGACCTGTGCGAAGGGACACGGCACGGATATAACCGGGTCAAAATTGTTTCCTAAAAACTTTGGCGCCATTCGATGGCTGGGAATAGGCATAAATTGACAAAGGTAGATTTGGAAAACAGCGATAATTTGTTAACTGCAAAAAGCATAGGTTTTTGACTTTGGACAATTTGCCAATTTGAAAAAGAACGATTGACAAATTGTTTAAATATATATGTAAAAAAAATCTATTGGAAGTTTAATTAGTTTTTTTTGTTTGTTTTTGTTACCATTTGTCGCTTATACTATATAATATCGATGAAAAAAGGTCCTGGAATTTTTCAGTTTTTCATCTGGAAAACCTGGAAATATCATGGAATTTCATGTCCTTAATCTGTTAGACACCATGGAATCCAAGATTGGTAATCTATGAAAGCGGTTTTTCGACACTCCCGTATATTCGGACACCGTGCTTTCCAGTGTTTCGGACAATCATAGATTTCGATAATTTTCATCTACGAAGTCAACTAAATCCATATTAACTAAAAGAATTTCTTTGCCATTTATTAATTGAATCAATGAAAATAATGATATTATAATATCATTTTTTCAAACTACGTAAAAAGCCGACTAACAAAACTTCATCGAACTGTCCGTTCACTGGGTCGCATAGCTGTTAACTCTTGTCCCAATTGCGGGACACTATATCGTCACTATTTTAACAAAATCCAACAAAAGATAATTTAGGCTTAAATCTTGGATAGTTTTTTATCCGCATCGAACAATGTTTCTAGTTACGATTACAAGTCTCAAATCGTATTTCTAATACTCATAACAGATATTCACGATAGATCCAATCTGCATAAGAATCTCCGACGACCTGGGACCTTTCCGAGAATCGTCGCTCTTACCTCTCGGACCCATCGCCGCAGCTCGTATTACGGTCGTGAAAAAAAAAAACCGAGTATAAACATCGAGCCTCTTTGTTTGATTCCAGATGCGATTGCACAGAGCGGCCGTGTCGTCACATCTCGTCGGCGGTAGTTTCGCGACGGCGTCCTCAAGGTTCCTTCTCGCTGCCAGCATCAACAACGCCGGTGTTGCCGTCCGGTGCGAGTGTGCAGCAAAAGGCATGTGCGAAGTCCTCGAAGTCGAGCTGCGAGTGTCCGGAGGGTCCGTGTCCTCACACGGGTTCGGACGTTGCGTGCGAGTGCGAGGCGAGGCCTTGCGTCCACACAATAAAGTCGCGTCGTTCACGTCGCGCGTGCGAATGTACCGTGCAGCCATGTTCGCACGTGAAATCGTCCGAGGGTCGGATAAAGCGTGTGAAGTACCGGGTTAGACGCGCCGGATGTGCGATGGCCCGCTGCACCGCCGAACTGGCGATGCTAAAGCTCCATTGGGAATTAGCGACGGAGTGCGCGCCGTGCAAGCCCCGCGCTCTGACGCGTAGACTGTGCAGGAGACAGCAGAGCGACAACGAATTGTACAGGAGCAACAGTTTCAAGTTCGAGCGCTTCGAGAGAACTAAGGACGACTGCTCGAGCCCGATCCGCAAACCGGTGAGACTTTTCGACATCGTCAATTTATAGTTTCCCCGCCGAACGTTACTCTCCGGGAGATATGCGGCGGAGGCTGGGACCGAGGGGTCACGTGGGTTGACCCACTTCCGAAGATCGTGGCAACCCTTCCGGGCGGCAGCCGAGAGCCCCTGGGAGAGTTGACCACATCGCCCGGATCGTAAAGACACTCTCGGCTCTCCCCCTCCCCGGTATCTCCGCTCGAGCAGCGTTCGAGAGGAATTTATCAACAGGGCGACGATCACTATCTTGGCCCTGCGGGGAGTCCACTTTTTTTTTTGTTTGTTTCTAATGTAACCGACTTAGTTGAGTTACCCAAATTACCGCGCTTTTTGTGCTTTGTGCTTTTATGCTCTATACTGCGCACTAACTGTTTCTTGGTTCTTATGTTTCTCTCGCTTTTGCGAAAGATACGATAGATAAACAGTTGTAGTAGAAGGGATTTGTTGCCGTAGTTCATATTTATACTGTTATCCTCGTGTAGTCATTTTATAGGCAATGATAATTTTACACCTTGGCAAAGGGCCATCGACCTGAGTCCTTCAGCCCTAGATAAATATTATTTATTTGTTATTTATATATACGGATCAAGCACTTTTTAGATCGATTTATACTGGGACTCGCTGATGTGCGAGAGTTGTAGAGTGTCCTAGTAAGCCATGCAAAAAAATTTCAGCGCTACTGTCCGATCCAAATTTAGTAGAGAATAGCGAGGAGTCAAGCCATGTTTCGTTCACGCACATCGTAATTGCAATGCAGTAATAAAACGAAATGCGAAGATCCACTAATTTTGTTCTGAGCCCACACGCATTTTTTGCCAATGAATCCGCGGTACTATTAGTTTTTTTTTTGCTCAAACGCCGCTCGGCTTGAATCACTATCAGAATACTATTGTCGAATTTTATTGTCAGGTTGGACTCTCCTTGATTTTTACGGTTTCCAAGCTTCGCTCTGGCTTTCTTCAAGTCATCCTGTCGCATCTCAGTTCGATTGAGACCGGCTGGAGTATTGATTTATATAATTATTTATTACGTTTATAAACGATATTATGTCCTATATAATATCATTTATAAAAATACTAATAAATAATGATCACCATACAATTCATAACGTTCAAAAAGTATTTAATAATTTAATACTTTTTAACCACCTCGTCAACATCCGCTCGAGCAGCGTCCGACAGGAATTTCCCAACAACGCTGCGATAACGATTTCGGTCCTGCGGGGAGTCCGTTCTTTTTTTTTTATATAACCGACTTACTTGCATTGCACTTTTCATGTTTTATGTTTTTATGCTCTACATTACGAGCAAACAATTTCTAGGTTTTGATACTTCTCTCGCTTTTATGAAAAGTACTTATAATTATTTATTACGTTTACAAACGATCTTATATCGTATGTAATATCATTTATAATTTTTTTTCTTAATATTCATATTACACATCTCCATACATATTTTCTAAAAATATATGTATTTTTAAAAATATCTTCGTATATATTTAGGCGGCGTTGCCGGGCAGAGATATTCCTCGCTTATCCGGCGCTGCGCTCGGATTTACGCGTTATGGAATCTCGTCGATGGGCCTTTCCGCGTTAACGTCGTTTGACGCATCGCCGCGATCGACTCCCCTGCGGTACGATAGTCGCACTGCACCCGTTATACTGCGAATCTCCCGGCAATGTTATCTCTGGCTCCGGGTTACACATACACCGGGTGGACCCACGCAGATCCGCTGATGTTTGCCACGAGAGACGGAGAGTCGCTAACCTACCTCTACATACAGAGCCCTACGGAATTATCGACCGTCGCCCGCGGGCGCCACGCGCTCGAGTGTATGGGCATTGCCTCGGGTCGTTTTAGGCCACCTTCACCGACCACCGCCAATTCCACGGTCCTTGACACCGGAAGTTATTTACGCCAGACTCTCCTTCCATCCCTTCGGTCTCGCGCAAATTCCACGGGCGATCATGTTTCCTTATCGAGGAATTGGCAAAATCCTTAACATCTGAAACTCGACCATTCCAAAGTATATTCACATTGGGTGTCTTTAATTAATGATTTCATAATAGATCTTTGACACCGGAAGTTATTTACGCCAGACTCTTCTGTCGTTCCGATCTTTGGTCTCTCGCGAATTCCACGAGCGATCATGTTTCCTTATCGAGGAATTGGCAAAATCCTTAACATCTGAAACTCGACCATTCCAAAGTATTATCCACAATGGCTGTCTTTAATTAATGGATTATTGATACCGGAAGTTATTTCTGCTAGATTCTTCTGTCCTTCCGATGTTTGGTCTTTCGCGAATTCCTACGAGCGATCATGTTTCCTTATCGAGGAATTGGCAAAATCCTTAACATCTGAAACTCGACCATTCAAAGGTAATATCTAGAATGGCTGTGTCTTTGATTAATGGATCCATAATGGATCCTTGACACCGGAAGTTATTTATGCTAGATTCTTCTGTCCTGACGATGTTTGGTCTTTGGCGAATTCCTACGAGCGATCATGTTTCCTTATCGAGGAATTGGCAAAATCGTTAATATCTGAAACTCGACCATGCGAAGGTAATATCTACAATGACTATACATTTGATTAATGGATCCATAATGGATATTTGACACGGGAAGTTATTTACACTAGACTCTTCTGTCCTTCCGATGTTTCCTTGTCGAGGAATTGGCAAAATCCTTAACATCTGAAACTCGACCATTCAAAGGTAATATCTACAATGGCTGTGTATTTGCTTAATGGATCCATAATGGATATTTGACACCGGAAGTTATTTACATTAGACTCTTCTGTGCTTCCGATGTTTGGTCTCTCGCAAATCCCTTCGAGCGATCATGTTTCCTTATCGAGGAATTGGCAAAATCCTTAACATCTGAAACTCTACCGTTCCAAAGTATTATCCACAATGGCTGTATTATCCTTACAATAGATAAGAACCTCATTTGCCTTTTGGCATAATCTCGTGTTATATTCTCGTAAATCTTCTCTGCACAAGATCGAACCTCGATTCTCATTGAATTTCCGGTATAATTCAATTAACTTTGGGCTCCTTTCCACCAGCCTACGGAATTATTGACCGTTGTTCGCTGGCGCCACGCGCTCATGTGTATGGCCATTGCCTCGGGTCGTTTTAAGCCGCCCTTCGCGAACCACCGCCAATTCCACGATCCTTGACACCGGCAGTTATTTATGCCAGACTCTCCTTCCTGACCTTCGGTCTCCCGGGAATTCCTTCGACCGATCGTGCTTCCTTATCGAGCAATTGCTGAATCCTCAATATCTCCAACATGACCATTGCAAAGTATGATCGACACTAGCTGTACATTCGGTTCGAACCTCGCTCGTTTTCCCTGAGTTGTTTTAGGCCGTCTTCGCCAACCACTCCCAATTCCACGATCCTTGCCACCGGAAGTTATTTACGCCGCACTCTCCTTACCTCTTGATCTTCGGTCTCTCGTGAATTCCTTCGACTGATAATATTTTTTTACTTAAAAAAATTGGCAAAATCCTTAACACCTGCAATTTGACTATTGCACAGTACGATCAATAATGGTTTTACACCCCGTACGGGCCTCACACGTTTCCCTCGGGTTCTTTAGTTCACCTTCGCCAACCACTGCCAATTCCGCGATCCTCAGCACCGGAAGTTATTTACGCCGCACTCTCCTTGCCTCCTGATCTTCGGTCTCTCATGAATTCCTTCGACTGATAATATTTCTTTATTGAAAAAAATGGGCAAAATCCTTAACACCTGCAACTTGACTATTGGTCTCTCGTGAATTCCTTCGACCGATTATGCTTGCTTATCGACGAATTGCCAAAATCCTCAACATCTTCAACTCAACGTTGCAAAATATGATCCTCAATGGCTGCACATCCGCTATGGGCCTCGCTCACTTTCCGGCATAAACTCGTTATATTCTCGTCAATCTTCTCCCGGGAAAGATCGAGCCTCGTTTATCATTGAATTTCCGGTCTAATTCAATTAACTTTGGGCTCCCTTCCGCCTCTCTCTTCACGACGCTCCGTTCCGGCCGTTAAATTAATGCTCCATCCGAGCCATGGATATTGATAGTCTTCTTCTATTCGTTATCGTGTTCAGTCTCTCGGTTCCTGGCCCATTGTGCTCGCTCGAGCCACGGAACTTTCTGATTGCCGTAGTTTGTGTATACACTACGACGCATGCAAGCGAACGTACATCGACGAGAGATTAGTAGCAACTTCGGTCGCACTCTCCGATGCAACAGAATACGGTGAATTATTCACGAGGCTTCTAGGGATCGGTTCACCTAAACCGCACGGAGAATTCCTCGGTGGATAGTGCAGAGCACACGGGGCACATAGACTTCTCCTGGTCGGGCCTACTCTACCTCGTCTCTCCGAAGCTCTCCGCGGTCTTTCCGTCCGGATAATGCCTTCACCTAGAATCCACGATTGCAACCCTAGTCGACAAATGCCCGTGCGCTCCCTCACGGTCAGAGTCCCGACGGATTAAAGCGGAGCTTTGTCGAGCTTTGTCGAGCTTATGCATGAACACGGAAAACGCTCAACTTTATTCATCCAACCTCACAGCACATCCAGAGAAATTATTTATTTTACGGCCGTACCGCAAATAAATATTCATTCAGTAAAAATACATTTTTATTTGGTAAAAATTAATCAGTATTCAATAAAAATAATTTTCATTTAATAAAAATAATTTTTGTTTAATAAAAATAATTTTTATTTAATAAAAATAATTTTCATTTAATAAAAATAATTTTCATTTAATAAAAATAATTTTTATTTAATAAAAATAATTTTCATTTAATAAAAATAATTTTTATTTAATAAAAATAATTTTTATTTAATAAAAATAATTTTTATTTAATAAAAATAATTTTTATTGAATAGAAACAAATAACAAGGTGTCCCCGGGGCTCTGCGCTCTCACCTCTGCTATACAACATTTATTGCAACGGCATGTAGGGAAGAGCGGGGCAAAATGGGACGGTGGGGAAAAATGGGACAGAGGGTGGAAAACGCCGATTCCAATCATTTTTGGATAGGACTATGGGGCAAAACGGAACAGAAAATCCGGATTTACCAACAGGACAAAATGGGACATCCAAAAATGATGGGAAACTTGCGTTTTGTTCACTGTCCCTTTTTGCCCCAATGTCCCATTTTGCACCGCTCTATCCTATAATTATAACAGGACCAACAACGAAAATATGGAGCCCGATAAATATATATTGCAATTCGTCGATGAGACAGTCGCAATAGCTCACCAAAACAATCTACGAAAAACAATGGAAACACTTCGATATGTGGTGAACAAAACAGCTACACGGTTTAATAATTGGCGCCTTAAACCCAATCCACAAAAATCTCAACTTCTGATATTCAACCACAAAATCACGCAGCCCGATGGCTCGTTGACAATATGTGGATGCAATTGTAAATGCATTCATGTAAAAATGTTTAGAAACTGTAACAATACCTCGCGTATTGTTAACAAAAACATAACATAACAATGTATTGTTAACAAAAACACACTTACCACTACTAAAAGTAAATCGGTATTTGCGGAGTGCTCACCAAATAAATTATTTTTCTGGCTGTAGCCAATGTCACAGTATCGCAGCCTCATCTTCGATTTCTTGTGGCTAAAAAATATAACGCACTCTGGAAAAAAAAATAATTCATTTTATGAGCGCCCCGCAAATTGATATACACTGTAAAAACAAAAATTGTAAATTTAATCTCCAGGGAATTGAAATTTCCTTACATTATTTACATTAATTGAACATTAATGTACTTTTACTGTAAAATTACAACGCATATTACATTAATTTTGCTATAAAATTGCAACACAGTAAAATTGCAACGCATTTGAAATTTCAGAAGCGGTTTATGTAAAAAAAAGCTTCCAATACTGTTCAGTAATTTTCAAACAAATTTTTTTTTACAGTCTATATTTATTTGAATGAGATAAATATTAATTTACGTCCACCGCTGGTAAAAAAATGATTGTATGGTTGTCCGCAAATAGATATATTTATTTGAATAGAATAAATGTTTGTTTGCCGGTTAAAAAAGTAATTGTAGGGTGGATAAGTGTTCGCTTAACAGCCTCAACAAGGGTGTTTATCGATATCGCTACTTGCAATCGTGCCATAACGATTACATTGATTATCGTCGTTTCGCCTCGAACGCAGCTTTGACGGCGCATACGCCGTTTGTTTCTTAATGGGCAAAAAGGGGTCATTAGCCCGTTGGATAGCGACAGCGAGTGGCACTCCAACTGCATCGTGTATACCACTCCACTGTTAATGCTTTCTGGGCGCGGCAAATCATAAAATTTCTCGCGTGCAACCACCGTCTCGCTGTGCACAAGCTCTTTCAGCAAATAAGCTCTTGAATAAAAATAATACAAAAAAAAAAAAAAAAAAAATAGGCAAGGCGAGTACAACGTGAAATGCAGTTTCACTCGGCGGCGACGCGACACTCCATCGGTAAAAACATTTTCCAATTACCGCTCTAGCGTGTCCCGTGTTACGTCTCAGGGGTTTATTCCTGGGTTTTTTTTTTTTTAGCTTCGCCGCAAGATTAAACTTTTACGCTGAAAGTATGCGAATTACATTGCGTGGGAAAAAAATAACGACGATAAAAAATTGATGACTTTTTTTTTCGATGCAATTTCTCTTTAAAGCATAATTTGTACATTTTTTTCCAGACTATTGCAATGAAAATTGTAAAAAAGAAATCAAATAAAAAATTACTATTTTTTTTTTACCGATGTAGTAAATACTTTACAGTCCAAGTTAAAGTTGAATAATCGGATCCGGCGCTGTGATACTTTGTTCGAAATTTTCCCGAATAAAATATCACCGACGATTTTGAGAAAAATATAGTAAAAGCAAAATAATTCAAGCGACAAGATGATCGATAAGCTTTTACAGATATCAAAGTTCACCTCGGTACGATTTTCCGTACACAGTAAAAAATAATTTCGTAAAATCGGAATGCGAAATTTCGTGACAATAATTTTGTCAAATAAGTGACAAACTCGTCTCTCACTTATTTGAATATACGAAACTCTCCCTTTATTTCTCGGGTCATTAACAATTTTAGTTTCCACTATTGTTTGTAAAACTAGAAAATTAACAAATAAAAAATTGAAGACGTTTTTGGATAATAACTTGTTGTAAAAAGTACAAACTCTGATGTCGATAAAGTTTGATCGCAGGGCAAGTTGTACTTAAAATATTATAAAATTCGATCACGCCCCGCGCTGTGATACTTTATTCGAAATTTTCCCGAATAAAATGTCATCGAAGATTTTGAGGGGAAAAAAAAAAAAAAAAAAAAAAAAAAAAAAAAAAAAAAAAAAAAAAAAAAAAGGCAAAATAATTCGAGCGGCAAGATGATCGATAAGCTCCTACAGATATCAAAGTTCACCTCGGTACGATTTTCCGTATAGTGAATTCTCAACGGGTAAGCGGGAACTCCGATAGCGATAAAGTTTGTTCGCCCGCCGCCGCGACACGTATCGTTCCGCTAAAAGCCTTTTTGCCCGCGAATCGGGTCAGCGATGCTTCGGACTTCCGGTGTGGCAGGGCTGTAGAATTTTCCGGGCGGCATTCGGGGTCGAGTAACGTCAGCTCTAGAGTGGCTTGTCGAGGCGGCGGTGTCGGGACGAGGGCCGGGCCCGACGCCCGGCGCACCCGAAAACCCGCGGCCCTCCTTCTCGACGACCAAGGCTCCTGAAAACTTTTCATCGTTCCAAGCTAGACAAGCTCGTCCCCGAGTCGAGTGGGTTTAACAGGCGAGCCAGAGTGGATAACTCCACCTTCGCGCACGTATATTCCATTCGTGCAAACTAATTATTCACGGGCTCGTTCCTCCACGAGCCCCTTTTTTTTGTCTCTCCTTTGGCCGCCTTTCGTCGCGAAAGCGATACGGAGAGGCGCAGCTCTCCTCCCATCCCGTACGATTTTACATTCGCTTTTGCCTTTTGCCTTTGCACGCGAAAGCTACGCGACGAACACCAGTGCGAACATTTAATTTTTTTTGTTTTTTTTTTTATTTCTTTAAATTTTAGTAAAAGAGATTCATTGCCAATGCTTAATATTCATAGTTATCCTCTTATACTAGGGTAAACGTGGTGAATATGGACCACCCCGATTAACACGTAAATCAATGAAATATGGACCGGTCCATATTCCCCACATTTACCGTAGTTGTATTCCTAATGACAATTGTAATGTTGGCAATGGGTCATCGACGCGATTTCTTCGGCCCTATTTATTTTTATTTAATTTTGCTTCCCAATGGAGAAAGCCACGTTTTCATGACACAAAATCCAGATTTTAGTGTCGGAGTACTTAAAATAGTCTCAAATGTCGAAAAATGTCACTTGTTCCCAAGGACAAGAATAGTCCAATGAATGTGGCTCGGGTTCACACGCAGCGAACCTGCATTTGATCTCTGGGCGACATCACTGGAATGTTTTTCGGACGTGTTTTTCCGATCTGTGTGTTTTTGTTGTTTTGGACGTGTTTTGTGATCTGGGTGGTTGGGTTTCCACCTTTAATAAATACGTGCCCTTAAAACCACCTCTCGGTAATGGATGGGTGGTCCTCTGAGTTTAATCACTGATGGAGGTGGAGGTGATTATCGAAGCGCCTATCGTGACCGTGTTTCAGTTTACTCGCATTGCCACTGGAGAACTTAGGTAGGCGTGGGGTTGTATTGGCACACGTTTTCCGCATTTTCCCTGGGCCCTCAGCGAATGCGACACAGCAGAGGAGTAAGTCGGCTGTGGAAGCAACAGAGTAAAGTTGAAAGAAAAATGGACATACGGTAGAATTGGAAAATAGAGTAGGGACAAGATGGGAGCGGCACAAAGGTAAAAACCCTGAAGAGTTCTTACCCTTCAACAACAATGCTGTTCCCAAGGGTAGGAAGTGGCACGTATCGTCTATATAGATGGTGATAGCCAGGAGATGAGGAAAGAAGAAGAAGAGTGAAATGCTTGACGCTTCTTCGATGTTACGCGGAGAGACTTGTGTAAGTTTATGGTTACGTCTCCATATGGAAAGCTATGAACGGTTCGATCGCTGTTATTCTTAGCTTTGGTATATAGCCATGTGCGGTTTCACAGCTAGTGACGTTGGCACAACTATCACTGCCTGAACTACAAAGTCATCCCGACTCTGGTCGCCAATGTAGGTCCGACGACCAGTTGAAGCCGGGACGATAACGTCGGCCCAACGTTATCAAACGACGTTGACACAATGTGTTCGCTGCCGATGTTCAACCAATGTTCGATAACAAATATTAATAAGCAATAGAAAAATATTTTTATTCATCAACGCGACTCCTAGACGCTTTTTTATCATTTTACAATCTTTTGTGCTTTTTTTGTAGTTTTTTATATTCACACTTTGGAATTATCGGAATACATTTTTTTTTGGTAGGCAATGGGAACTCGAACTCGTGAAAGCGGAAGTTCTAGCTGACGCTCTTACGCACTTGGCTATGCTCATCATAAAGAGATTTTCTTCGAATCTTATTCATAAGTTTCACGTCTACTGCAAGACGATCCAATATTAAATTATCAATCGCTCTAAATTATCTAAGTTTTACTGCTTCATTTTTGTATTCACATTTTATTTTATAATGTTGACGAAATTTACGCTGTCAGGACTACAGTACTGTAGATAAAAACTATAATAAAACAATTTGGAATGATAAAAAAATCATTCAGCAGTCACGCAAGTTGAGGAAAAATGTCGTTATTTATAAATATTTTCGTCAGAGCGAACGCTGATCCTCGGTACACTGAGAGAAGGATCTGATAAAAACGACCGATCATCTAAGAAAAATTACAATAAGGTAAACCGCCCAGTTTCCGTCAGTGTCCCAGTTACTGCCATCGAATGCAATTTATACTAATAATGAATACAGTTTTCGTTTAATACAAAAGAAATTGAGGGCATGTTGAAGAGCGAATTTTACTCTTGATTAATGCCGCAATACCGATATTTTTTATGGTACTTACCGCTTGAAATCGAGTCATAGGAAGATCGTCAGATCCGCGGGTACAAATCAATGATACAATTGCGCGGATAGCCATGTTATTTTCACAACAGACCTACTAATCGTAATGTCACATACGCGATCGACAACAGTATCGTGTATTTCCCAGTGTAGTGCACTGCCGTTATAATGCGAACTTTCCGTTCCGCTGCCGGTACCATTGACATTGGATCTTTGAGAGCGTACACTCGAAGTCCGTGCCAGTAACCGGAAAAGTAATCGCGCCAGTCCAGTTGCCTAACATCGCAAAAGAACAATTCATGGTCAAGAGTGCTCATCCGATCGATCGTTTTGTTTGTTTCCGTTATGTCTATCTTCCACTCGCGGAGTGAGAAGTACGACATTACTGCATGAGCATCGGTAAGTTTCTTCAATGTTGAAAGAGCTCTACAAATTAAAGACTATACTCAAATAATAATTGCTAAGTTCGTTCTTGTCCGTTATTTTTTCTATCGGCGATCTTTACCCACCGTGTTTTCTTTCCATTTACGAGTAGATATACATCGATTATCATCGCCGGAAAGAAATGAAACAAAATGTGAAGTGTCGCGAAATGCCAAGTACGTGTGACGAAATAGCCAAAGTTCTTCCATAACGTGTGGATTGATGGTGCCGGAACCTTATCGCCCGGTAGGAGAACCATCTCGACCCCACGTTTATACGATATTGGATTTACGACGCTACTTCCATAGTTATACACTAAGGCACCAGATCCACATGGCCTGCGAAGAGTATAAGTGAAATTAATTTTTTAATATACCGAGATCTTTGGTCTTCGTATTTTTCATCGCCGTATCACCTCTTCTTTACGACGTCCCATATCGAAACCAGCATCGAGTTGACTACCACGGGAATCAAATCCGCACAATAGTCGGCCACAAGTACTATGTGAATAAAACCCAAGAAGTACCCTAAGAATATCATACCCGGGCCGTTTAGATTTGCACACCAGCCTTTCACGGGCTGTTTCCATGAAGACATTACTGCAGATACATAATTTTCATTTCAGAATATTTTCATATATAAATATTTTTCAGAATATTTCACATAATATATCACTTTATATATATATATATATTACGAAAAATATATATATATACATATATATTTCGTAAAATAAATTTCATATATTTTACGAAACAAAGCTTCAAAATCATTAACCCTTTATAGAAGAATTGTTGATTTATTTTCTGGGACTTACCTATGGATGGACGGTACACTATGCAGAACCATTGAAGCGTCAATTATTTATTGATTTCAAGCCAATAGTATATTGGCTTGGAATAAATTGTGTTGCCCTCCAAACTTACCGTATTGTCAAAGTACTTATCGATTCTTTCCTTAGCGGTCTTGCCTCTCCTTTCCCTGACCAACAGGTAAATTCGTTTTAGATCGGCACAGCCTCTCAATAATTTTTCAACCAAACATTGTCCCATGAATCCAGTCGAGCCGGTGACAAACACCGTTTTTCCAGCGTAGAACCGCTGAATATCACTTTTCTGTGAAACGCTTCCTGACAATTTCCTTGTCATCTTTTATCCGAGTGGCAACACTCGCCATCGTGATGCTGACGAACGTATCAAGTTTTCATTAGATAAAAAATTAAGATCAACGAGAAAACACGATACTATGTTTGTCCGTTACCAAGGTGTTCAACCGAGAATTCCTCCGAAGGCCGCGCGTTCGTTCCTATGCGAGTGCATCAACTGATCGACACCGATCGAATCTTCGCGTACAGTGAACTCTCCGTAACATCGCGCACTCGGGGCTCTGGAAGAGCGTGAGAAGTTATGGAATGCCCCTACTCTATTCCAATAGTCTGATTCGTAGAAAGAGAAAGAGGCGTAAGCGACGCAGGCGTAAAACCGCGCGGTGTGTCTCGCCAGCAGAGCGACTCCGTGTAGCGGGGTAAGTTTTCCCCTCACGACGAAATAGCTGAGAGAAACAAATTGAGGAGAAACGTGATATAATGGAGAGTCCACTGTATCTACAAACTATGTTAAATTGTTCATGCGTTTTTAATATTCATGGATAACACTCCTGGATGAGCTAATGTATGTGTGAATTTTCTCCCGGGTAATGCGTTATTGTATTCCACTCACCCAAATCGTCGTGAATACCACACCGATGTACGACAATTGGTTATCTACATATCTTTTTTGCATTTCCCCCTGTTATAGGCATTGTGCATGTGTACAGGGTCGGTTCGGGTCAGTAGCCAGTCCCCCCTTGCGGCTTCAGCCGACTTTCCCATCCCATGTAGCGCGAACGGATGAGGTCGACGGTCGGGCCAACCTCGAAGCCCCCGGTGCCACTATTGGCATGCGAGTTTCGCCCGATCATCTGTCGGGTCTTGAATGATAAGCTCGACTCGATAGTGGCAGTTTATATCGGCCCGAAGTTCACTCATGATGCCTGGCCAATAGTTGGTTCTCAATAAAGCCCCTTTATAGATTACTTGTATAGGACGAGAATGGTGTAGTGTATACTTTATTGAATATTGTAAAAGTTGAAATATCCCTATGCCTTTTTATGCTCCGGATGTCTGTAGGAGATTACATATTATATATTTTCTCCTGCGAGAACTCTCAAAGCCATCGTACTCAGTCAATATATTGCCTAAGCATTGATTAAAGAGACAATATACAGCCGAAGACAATATATTGCCTAAGACCGCAGAGACAATATATTGCCTAAGCATATTGACTACAGAGTACGCAACCCAAAGATAATGCGCAACTTTTTCGAGTGTTGAAAAAATTGTAATTTCGCATGTTTTTATATTGATGTTTGCGTACACTTTCGCTTGCGAGAAATAACTTGGGTTGGCGCCATCTAGAGGAGAAAGCCGCTGGCTGATGTTCCAATGCTGGCGCCACATCGGCATCCCAACGATTAGCGGATCGATATTCGGCCGAACATGGTCCTAAAGTCGGCGGATCAATGGTTCGTGAGTTCGTGCACCAACAGACGTACGGTTGGCGAATCGATGTTCAGCTGAACCTGTGTCTAATATTGGTAGACCAATGATTGGAGCATACTCAGCCGAACGTTGGCCTCAAATCAGCAAACCAACAATTGGCGGGCCAAGACT
Source organism: Amblyjoppa fuscipennis (assembly GCA_963575735.1). Taxonomy (NCBI): domain Eukaryota; kingdom Metazoa; phylum Arthropoda; class Insecta; order Hymenoptera; family Ichneumonidae; genus Amblyjoppa; species Amblyjoppa fuscipennis. The sequence goes on from OY754493.1 coordinate 15,618,088, forward strand.
TGGCTGAACATTGGCCGAAGGCTGGGCTATTGTTATAGTTACGCCAACATTGGCCCACTTAACGGCCGTTTTCGTTCGATCGGCAAAAACCTCCAATGGGCGATGCGACATTTATAAATACAACATAAAAACATGTCTTTTATTTAATTTTTTACAATTTTTTTTAGTCCATCTGATGCTGTAGCCGTGGAGCCGTTTGTGTACCGAGAACAGCTTGGAGAGCTCCCAGCTGGGCGAATGGCCGAAGCTCGCCCAGTGTCCCGACTATTCGTGCGCCGTCGGCGCGTTTCGATCGCGCACGCCGAACCGGAGAAGCTCCGGAGACGGAGACAGTCAAGCTGCCGTCCGGCAGGACGTTCTGGATTGAAAAACAAAAATAGCCGACCGAGAAACGAGGCAGGAATCGAACTCCTCGAGCAGAGACTGCGCGGGTCGCGGACCGTTCGATCGGGCGACGACAAATCGAGAGCGGAAAACCTTTCGCGGATTCGTTGAGCGACGCCGAGAGTGCATCTCGCTGTTTTGCGTCCAAGAAACTATATGAATAAAGAGAAGGCGCGAGTTGGGCGACGGGCGAGAAGCAGCTCGGCCGCGCGCCACTTTGAGACACTATAAAGCGGAAATGGAATTTCATTAGCAGTGCAAATACGGTTCGTTGGCCATTAAAGGACCGAGTCGCAGCATCGTCTCTCACACCTCGGTGTCCCGACAGCGGAACCGTCGGAGTTCCGCTGTTGGTTCTGATGCGCTTGGCGTTCGCACACACAAACACTCCCGCCGTGGCCTTTTGTTCATTGTTCGTTTCATCTCTCCTCCGAGCTTGTAGCCCCCCCCCCCCCTCCCCCCCAACCCTTGCCGGTGTGGAGCGCCGGCGTCGACTTTGTGGTCTCGACGAAAGAACAAAACACGAAAAAAGAAATGAAAAAAAATCTAAGTGAAGGAGCTACTGAGCGAGAGCGTGAGAGAATAAAGAAAACACGAATAGTCGGTCAGCCGGTGAGGTGGGCGCGCAAGCGCTGAGAAAATTTAATGGTTTAGCGTCCCACTGCGCACGGATAAAAGACTTTTAACCCCCACACCCCGACAATGTAATTTTACTCACCGCCGGCCCTTTGGAGCATTCCACTCGTCACGATAGTGCAAGTTGCTCTTTAACGTTTAAAAAAAAAGTCAAATTAATAAATAATAAAAAAATATTCGGAGCTTTTCATACTGTATGAAAATGAGGTGGGAAACTGTGATGGAAAGTGGAGGTGCAATTGTATATTCCAAGCGGGACGCGCCTTGTGGCTTGCGACCACTAATTAGGACTTGTGGCAACTCTCGGTCGAGCTGGTATCCTCGTTGGACCGACTACCCGCTATCAAGCTTGCATAATATCCCACCAGTGGATGAGATCCGATTTGCTGAGAGTTTTGTGGCCTGGATCCGTTGAATTAACGATCCGAAGTCCGATATTCATTCTTACGAAGTTGGGCGGTTCAACCGCTTGCTGGGGTACGATTGAAAAAAAGTAACTGACCCACATTCATTTTTCGTCTGGGGACAGTCGATAGTCGAAGAGGCAATCGGACTTCAGCGAAGAATAAGAGTGATGCACGGAATGCTGGGAGGAACATCACAGCCCACGAAAGTAGGTCAAATTCTTTGTGAGGAGTTGAGGACCAAGATGGACCATGTGTCTCGATGGCTAAGAATCAAAAGGGCACATCAAATGTTAAAGTATTCAGGATAGTTCCTTGATAGCTACACGCTGTCAGGCTTGCAGAATATCCCATCATGGATGAGATCCGATGTACTCAGAGTTTTGTGGCCTGCATCCGTTAATTCATCGATCCGAAGTCGGATATCCATTGTTACGAAGTTGGGCGGTCCAACCGCTTGCTGGGGTACGATTGAACAAAAAACTGACCCACATTCATTCTTCGTCTGGGGACAGTCGATAGTCGAACAGGCAATCGGACTTCAGCGAAGAATAAGAGTGATGCACGGAATGCTGGGAGGAACATCACAGCCCACGAAAGTAGGTCAAATTCTTTGTGAGGAGTTGAGGACCAAGATGGACCATATGTATCGATGGCTAAGAATCAAAAAGGCGCAGGCCGAATGTTAAAGTATGCAGGATAGGTCCTTGATACCTACATGAGATGATGATGAGATGCGATTTACTGAGAGTTTTGTGGCCTGCATCCGTTAATTCATCGATCCGAAGTCGGATATCCATTGTTACGAAGTTGGGCGGTCCAACCGCTTGCTGGGGTACGATTGAACAAAAAACTGACCCACATTCATTCTTCGTCTGGGGACAGCCGATAGTCGAAGAGGCAATCGGACTTTAGCGAAGAATAAGAGTGATGCACGGAATGCTGGGAGGAACATCACAGCCCACGAAAGACGGTCAAATTCTTTCAGGACTTGAAGACCAAGATGGACCATAAGTATCGATGGCTAGGAATCAAAAGGGCGCATGCCGAATGTTAAAATATACATGATCGATCCTTAATAGCTACACGCTATCAGGCTTGCAGAATATCCCATCACGGATGAGATCCGATTTACTGAGAGTATTGTGGCCTACATCCGTTAGTTCAACGATCCGAAGTCCGATATCCGTTGTTACGAAGTTGGATCGTCCATTCGCTTGATAGTTGTAGGAAATTTGAAACGGTACCGCATCGTCTATCCGACGTTACTGTTACATAGAGACGTGGAAATGTACTGAGATTAATTGAAACAAGACAAATGGGAGGCTGACATATACAACCATCTGTATGAAATGATTGTCTGTCCGAAAAGGACTTCTCGTTGAGTTGCCTCAGTGGTTACATTGTTTCAATATTCTATCTGCAACTGCTTGTATAATTGCGTCTAAATCAAACATCTCATCGTCTGAAGATTCGTCCATATATTACCTGGGCAGCTTGAACGAAAATCACTTACAACTATGAACTGCATCGACTCCGTCATTAAAGATGAGTTATAATTATTATATACATATATTTCCGCCTGATAGTATTTTATGAGGTCGGCAAGTCAGTATTATACTTAAGCGAGAAGTTTATATAACATTTTGTCATTTTATTTATGCGCTAACTTATTGGTATCCATATATATTATTACTCTATATGTATATACAATTTACTCTTTGACTTCAACAAATAACGATTTTTTTTTCATGAAATTTGGTTAAATTATTACTGCTTATTTTTGATCGTACTTTCTATTGATTAATGATCTTTCTTGTCTTCATATACATCTGTTTTGTCAATTTATAGTTATTAAAATGCTCCATTTAATTTACATTAATATTCCTGTAGTAGTAGTTTCAATTTTTATATGCATTGGACTTCTTTTTATCCCATGGTCTCTCACTTTCGAATTTCGATCTGCGCGCAATTTGGCGTATAATTATCCTTCGTGAATTTGAATTACAAAAATATTTTATTTCTGTTATATCACATGAAATCATTACATAGTGTACGATTGAAAAAAAAAGCTGATCCACATTCATTCTTCGTCTGGGGACAGTCGATAGTCGAGGAGGCGATCGGAAGATCGCGGGTCACGAAAGTCGGTCAAATGCTTTGTGTAGTTGAGAACCAGTATAAGATGAACCATATACATCGACGGCTCGACGGCTAAGAATCAAAAGGGCGCTTCCCGAGTGTTAAAGTACCCGTTAGAAGTCCCTTCGATTCTGAGCCGTCGATATACTTACATACCTATATATATCTCGCTTCAATTTATCTTGCGAAATTCGTCGGCGCTCTTCGATCCTCCGAGGGCCCTGGGCGAAGCTTTGGACATGCAAATTACACAAATTGCTCAAAGTTTAAGCTTTAAATACACTCTATCGAGTGAACGAAACTTTGACCTCTTCCAGCCGGCCAGTTTGCTTTATGCCCTCGGCGAGGAGCAACTTTCGATACGTGAACTCTGTAGTTACCGCGGTTATAGAGGCGTCCGTGTCTGACCGGTATCGACCCTTTCCACTCGCGATCCATCTTCGCCGCTGTCCGGAAGTCCTCCGGCTGCTTTCTCAGCTCCGGTCGGGCCAGTGTTCGGTCGAGTAGTCACTCGCTGATCGCTGAACCATTGATTCGCTATTTTTTGGCCCGCTGACGAGGCACCCATTCCTGGATCGCATTACTGGACGGCCTTTTTTTATCTCCCGAATACGCGTTACCTCATTTTTTTTTATTTAACCGTTTTACTCGAAGCAACAATGTAGACAATTATAAAAATATATATATATATTTTTTTTTCTATTACGGTAGAACCTCGATTATCCGAACCCTTCGGGATAATAAAAAATTCGGATAATCGAAACGTCATTTTTTACGGCATTATAACAGGTAGACAAATAAGATGTATATAAATTAAATAATAGTATATATCAAACTACACAACTTATTTTTAACATATTTCCACCCCCGATTTCTTATTTTAAAGGTTCCGTGAAATAAGGTCGTTCATTTTGCTTCCTCATAGAGGAAGCTTTGTTTTTTTTATTGCCTAACGCTAGCTACGCGTATTTGAGCAGCGAAATCTCGAAGCCGCTTCAGTGTGAACGGCGTACGTAAGGCGATTCAACCGATTTGGCATTGAAACGCGCGCTGCCCGACGCCGCCGGAGTGGGTGAAACTGCTCGGATAAGCCAGTGTGCGAGTGTGGATTGACGATGGAAGAGGACAATCGCTCTTCAACACGCTCGAACTCAGGTGCGGTTCTTGCCGCGGCGAGCAACAGTGTACAATGTTTTGCGCTAACGATCGGATAACCTCGCGTTCGGATAAACGGTGTCTCATGGCGCGGATAATTGAGGTTTCGGATGGCCGAGCTTCTACTGTACGTGAAATTGAAATCAATGAAGAACGGCCGACAGAGTCGTCAAATTTGCAGGAAGGCTTGAGTCTCCACGGAATTTCCTCTCCCAATTCGATGGGACCGCCTCGATCGATAGGGAATCAATTTTTCCCGGCCCGTCCTCCCAAGCGATCTTGAGACCGTTATTAGCCGGCGGTGGAACAAAAAAGACAAAACAAATTGGAAATTGTGAAAAAGAAAAAGGTTAAAAACTCACAAGGACGAGGTGAGAGCAACACGTGATGAGAGTTAGCGGAAGCAGCAGCAGAGGGTTTCCTCCCAACCACCGGCTCGCGAGAGGGCGACTAACAGCGTGGGCGGTACTATTGATCTAGCGAGAAGCTTCCAGCTGACCCGCTATCCAATCCAATCGGTGTACGAAAGCTTTCTCCGTCGTGCGGCTCCAGCGAAAATCCTCAGGGCGTCCTCCCTCCTCTTTGGACCTCCGTTAACAATCGGCGAGAAGTCGCTTGTCCTTGCACCCAACTTGCTTCGAAGCGTCATTGGCTGTTTCGTATATTTGACGAGGTAAACGCTTCGGAAATGTTTCGGAGCTCCTAAACCGAAAGCTCCGTCGTCGTTGTCCCCCCGAGTCATTCCCTTCTCGAAGAGTTCACAAATTTGGCGGCCGTTACCTGACGCAGCTCGGCACAATGCACCCTACAGTCTGCTATGTAGATTTCGAACGACGGAGCTGTTCCTGACCCTTCAGCGGCTCCTCCCGACATGCAACGCGCCTTGCACAACCCCCTCCGCTTTCCCCACGCCATCAGCAGGATGCGCCTGCACACTTTAACGCGGCTGAACGCTAAACGCTTTCGTCTCGTCCATCCCGCAGTCTCTACACGTCGAGCAGACTCTATCCCACCGAATGATATTACTAGAGCCACAAACTTTGCCAAAGTATATTCATCTGGTTTCGCGGTTGGGAAAATTGGATCGTATGCGGAACACGGAGGTACAATGATCGTTTGTGTTTCGATGTTATGTCTCTCTCCGCTGAACAATGCGCTCATTAGCGTTGCATTTATATAATTATAGTCTGAAGAGGGTAATGATAGATATGGAAGGACGACTCGGTTTGGAGTGGATAAATTGTGTCAGTCAAATTAAAAGGACCTTTATTCGGGATGAGACTTTTATGCCCGGTGAAAAATTGATTTAAAACATTCCGTTTTGTTCCGGGGTTCCGTTTCACTCGACTCTGCCCTATTGGCGTATTAAATATTGAACTTCCAATTAAGCTCTCGTTGAAAGTCCTGTTGCGTTTCCAGTACAGGGCGGAGGTTCATTTTTAAGAAAAACTATTTTAAATGAAAGTTTTGACGCTATTCCTTATTCGAAACGCCCGAATTCGCGCAAATTGTAAGTTTCAAATTGGCCGCTTTACCCACCAACAGTTTGCAAGGATGGCTCGATGAGGAGCAGACAAATCGGGGCCATCAGTCTTAAAAGGGCCGAGGACTTGCGACCTTTATTTGAGATTAGACTTTCATGTCCGATGACGAATTGATTAAAAACATTCCATTTTGCCCCCGGATTCCGTTTCATCCAGCTCTGTCCTATTGGCCCTATTACACAGCGGACTTCCAATTAAGCTCTTGTTGAAAGTCGTATTTCGCTCGCGGGACATGGTGTAGAATCATTTTCACGCAAAAAAATGCAAAACAAAAAAATTCGTTATCCGAAAACCCCGACTTAGCGAAAATTGGAAGTTTCAAATTGTTCACCATTCCCACTAACAGCCACGGTAGTTTTAATTGTATCGATACAGAAACTCTCTCGAGGCTTCGTTTCCTTGGCGATTGGATCCCTTCGATTTTCCACGATTCCCGATATTTTGTTAATAAAAACTCCCAGCTGGCTGGCGTGGAGGCTTCGTCTGAAATTCCTTGCGGTCTCGCCGATACGAGTCCCTCGCCCCTTTCAGCGTCGTCAATATTGTTGTAACACACATCTCCCCCTCGCCGCTTCCTCTTTTATGGATCGTGTCGGTAGTTAATTAAAATTCTGTCTGATATCGAGTGAAATTATGAGCCAAAGCTCGACGAACCGTTAAAGAGGCTTTCCACGGCAAGGCGGCTCAGAGAGATCTGCATACACCGCTGCGAGTGTAAACGGTAGTTACGTGTGTGAGCTCCGAATAAACTCGATATCACATACGGCTCGGGAGAGGTGGGCGGCAGCTAGATCAAATACAATGGACGATAGGAGGATGGATGCGGCCGTCGACTGCATTGGCAAACATCCGATAGCCGAACCGAAATTTAGATCAAACAGTCTCATATCAATAGTTATTATTCCGGGCTATTTCCCGTTCCGATAAATTCGCATCGACGAGTTTTCTCCACGAGAGATCTCACTGTGTATGTACAGTATTTCGTCGGGAGGGTCGTAAAGCGTTGCGGCGTCGAACTGGGCTTTTAAATCGAATACCTATTTCCGTATCGTCGATAACCGGTGCTCGGGGTTTCCCCATGTGCGACTCGTTTGATTCAGGCGAAGCTCTGCCGCACGGCTGATAGCCGCGGACCGACGGAATAGGAACCGACCGAGAGAGAGGCCCACTGGCTTTGAAGTCCGTTAACCAGTTGCCGGGCGCACTCTGCGGTACGATGTCATGAAATTTTATGGCGGAGTCATCTTTAGGCGAAAAGCTGGACGTGACCGCGCTGGCGGACAGGCTGGTAGCCTCTACAGCTGAAAACTCCCTCCGGGCGATTTTGAAATGGGATACGAATAGAATCGTTCGTATAGATGAGTATATATATATATATATATACATTTATTCGATGGTCATTTGGTAACGAAAAAAAGCGCAATAACTTCGAGAGCGAAAAGATCCATGGTAAAAATTCTTGGGAGGCTTCGCATCGAACCCGGAAAGAGCCTGATGTGTTCGGAGCTTTACCATGAGGTCTGTCCGTGCGAGACATCGATAGGAGGTAATTGCACCGCGTTATCGTTATGGACGATCGATCAGTTGACGATTAGACCGCGTGGGTCTCGATCCAATCGATGTACTCGGATACTCTGGTGTAGACGGTCGGGTATTTGCGGGAGGCACAGCCGTTCGCCCAGGACACGATACCGACGAGTCTGCCCTCGACGGTCAATGGACCACCGGAGTCACCCTGAAAAACCGAGAAATGTTAATATAAAAATTATTCACAAATATAAATATGACGTCAAAAAAGGGATAGCTCACGTGGCAAGATCCTGTCATGACTTCGGGGTCGTGAGCGCAAATGTGACTCTTGTAGATGGTGAATCCTGCGGAGGAATAAATATCGGAGCAGTAGCTCTGATCCGCGATGATGATATCGGCGCGCTGAAGTTTCCTCGGGCTTTCACCTCCTTCCTGTAATTTGTTAACCGTTCGTAGATCAAATCGCCTTTTCATAGATAAGCTTGCCTTTTTGTATATGGATAAGTTGGATAAGTTGGATAAGTGGGATAAGTGAGAAAAGTGGGATAATTGGGATAAGTGGGATAAGTGGGATAAGTGGGATAATTTGGGTAAGCAAAATAAGTTGGGCAAGTGGGATAAGTTCGATAAGTGGGACAACTTAGGAGGTTGCTTTCTTACCCACAAGGTTCCCCATCCGGAAATAACGGCGATTGACTCAGCCGGTACTTCCTGACTGGTTTCAGGTAGAGGCACGTACGATATCGTCTGTGACACCTCGAACTGTCCATCCACTTTGACGAGAGCGATGTCGTTGATCCACGAATTCCATGGATCGTATTTTTTATGAATGATTATCGCGGTGGCCATATGCGTTGCCTTCGGATTATCCAAGTGGATCGTGCCGACGATGACTTTTATCCTCGTCGCCACTTTTCTAATATTGAAACGATAAAACTAATTTTACATGGATAATCGTAACTGGTCATTTATTTAAGCAAGTGATACATCCGGTCTTCGTGATCTGCTGTCGAGACATTTATTTTTATTTTTACGTACCCCTTTACACAGTGGGCAGCTGTGAGAACGTAATTCGGGTTGAGCACCGATCCACCGCAGAAGTGATAGTCGAAGAGGGTCTGGAGCGATACCTGGCGAGCAGTAAAGTGGAAACAATGCGTTATAGTCAGACACGATTTACAGAGTGAAATGCCTGAATCCCAGTGCGATTTCTCTCTCGTCCTACTCCGACGCTGCGGAGTTTGCTGACACTGTCGTTTTTCCGTCCGCATGTGTGCGTTTGTGTGTGTGTGTGTGTACTCTTCCGGCGGGATGAGCTAGAGATTCAATCGATATCGCCTCGCTTCAGGGAACGCTGCGGGATATACCGGTTTTGGTGCCACTTGACGGGTTGACTCGATATCGAAAGCTCGCAACTTTTACGACACGCTGCTCGAAACAGCATTACACGCGCCGAAGTTTCGTTAGTAAATGAATAGTCAATTTTGGGACAGATGTAGAGAATTAAGGAGATGGAGCTTAATTTAAAAATAAATCTTTTTTTTTTTAATACTCGTGTTTTAAGCCCGAAATTGGTTAACGAGAGATTGGTTGATCAAATTTATTTTGACACTAGAGATGTTCTTTTTTTCAATTCCTCAAACTATATACTTTAAGAGCGTATGGGTGGAGGGGGGTGGTCGATGAACGGCTACAATAATTATAGTACAAAAATACTACTTTGCGATACTAGTACGGAAAAGCGGTCTTTCGACGAAGGTTGTGAAGGTTGTTGGTTGCACGAGCCGGATCGAGAGCTACAACGGCACGAGGCGAAGCCGAGTGACGTTTGTAGCTAGAGAGGAGACGAGTGCAGCCGGAACTACACAACCTTCGTCGAAAGACCGCTTTTTCGTACAAGTATCGTATGCTACTTTTTGTGACAAGTGCAAGAAAATTCTCGTTTTTCGTGCCTGTAAAGTGCGTGCGAACAAATAGCGGCAGTGCTGCCAGCTAAGTGTGCGCGAAAGTAGCTAGAGTGTTAAAAAAGTGTGCGCAAAAGTAACTAGTATGAAAAAAGTGTGCGCAAAAGTAGCTAGGATGTGAAAAAAGTGTGCAGAAACGTTTTCGCCCATCCTGTGCTAGAAAGCGCCACTTTCGCCACACTTTACAGACACGAAAAGCGGGACTTTTCGCGTACGTATTACAAAAATGCCTCAAAAGTATTTAAAAAAAACAAGCTATTAGAATACTCACCTGGTACGGTATCTCGCCCTCCTTTGCATCTTCGCCATTTATGACTCTCCCATCGAGAGACCTCGGCATTGGGACACCCCCTGTAAAATTGCGTCCGTTTAGCGTTTTGCATATAGTCTCGCAACTTTCGTTGTCGCTTTACACAATTTAATTGAAAAAAAAAAAAAATGGAAAAACGGGAATTGTAAAATAAAAATTGAAAAACAAAAATGATAGTACTTTGCGATATGAGTGCGGTGAAGCGAACATTGTACGCAGGCGGTGAAGTGGTCTTGAGCGGGAAGCGACCCACTTCACCGTCTTCGTGTAATGTTTCGCTATATCGCATAACATTTGCATCAATTGCAGGAGAAGTGCTACTACTTGTCGCTGCCGAGATTGTCGTCGCGTAAGCGTATGAGAAGTGCAACAGAAGCGTGTGTGAAGTAAAATCGGGCCGACGTGCGCATTCGCCGTGTATTTACAGTACGCCTTGCCGTAAAGCGCCACTTACGCCATTCTCGGCTGGCACGAGAAGTAGCACTTCTCACGCACGCGTTACAACGAAAGAAATTAACAAGTTCACTTAACCAGTTGATACATAAACAGCTTACCTTGGGAGAGAGCCACTAGGGACAAAAATACCAGAGCCGACTTCATCATTGCCGAATACTGATCCGGCTACTGTGCCGAATGTCGTTCTTTATATACTCTTATCTCGTACACCAACGGATCTGTGTGACCTCGATATTAAGAAATCTGAAAAAAATTCCGACCGATTAGATACACATCGACGAGATAGACATGTCATAGAGGGATTCTGAGTTCCGATTATGTCGCCGAAGTTAACGTTCAAGCGGATTTGACGGATGAGACCCTTACTCCGCATGATTCGCTATCAGTTAAATTCCATCGAGTCCGAACGTTGCGCAGATTCCTCGTACTCGCTCAATGAACGGATTAATCAAGGGTTTACTCGAGGCGCCGAGTGCACCTTGTTCTCTGCTTTTCTTTTTTTTTTCCGTCGGTGCGTTAATGAAGTGCAAGTTCTTTTTCGCACTGCTCGCGAAGCTCGGGATGAATCGATTCAAAGAGCCCGTTTCGCTTTACCGTCGAGGCTATAATGAAAAGTGTATTTTAAAAGCACTCGACGTCTTCAACGGGTCGGAAAGTCAAGAGGAAAAAAAAAAAAAGAGAAAAAAAAAGGAGAACTGCAGTCGGCGATTATTCCGAGTGGTTCTCCGTAAAACGGGGCGATGGTATCGCAGAGTTTCGGGCTCAAAGTACGAAGGTGTACAACTTCCTAGTTCTGCTCCGCTGGCGAAGAGGATAAGCGCTGGATTGGCTCGTATCATTCGGAAGTGCAGAGTCGTTTGATGCAAAGATATTAAAATTTTCGGCGCAAGATTAGCCGTTCTATTTGTGCAGTTGCATCGATCGAATCTCGGAAGATAAGAGTAATCTGTAGGCCGTATCCGCGATTTTATATCGTCGATTCTGATCACAAACTCGACCGTTGCAATAACATTGATCGATGCAGTTGTTTGCAACTTTTTGTTTGTTTTTTTTTTTTTTGCTCTTGGCATTTTCCTTCACCGGTCTTCATTCGATGAAGAATCAACGATCCGTAGGTGAGAGCACACGGCCATATTCTACGGTCGAACTTTTCTCGGGCACACTTTCCGCTCGGGCGAGAGCCGAGAGCGAGAGCGAATACTCGTCGCGTTAACGGCCAATTCCATTATATCCGGATGGCCTTAGAGCTGGAGCAGGGCGACGTTGGCCGGGTTCCAAGGAAGGTACTTCGCGATCTCCGTACAGACGACGGGAAAACTCGTCTCGGTGCTCGCCGCTGGTTCGATGGTGCGGCCAACGAGCTTGTCATTTAGTGTCAATGCCTGCGCCCAAATAATCATGATTCTTTTTTAAATGTAATTAATTTACAGTAGAACTCCGATTAACCGGCATGCTCGGGACCGAAGAGTCCCCGGACAATCGAAAACCCGGTCAATCCGAACTAGACTGCGAAAGTATGTAAATCAGTAATGGCTGATGATACAATTTTATTTTGACTAGTTACATTGCAATTGTTTTGACTATTGGATTAATTTGACTAGTCACATTAAGTGCAAGTCGTACCAAATATCAATTTTGTACAACTTGCACTTAATGTTAAATAGTGTGAACTAGAATGTGAAACTTTGGATGTATTTTTCGTCAGTAGTACGTAATCTAGTATTTTTTATCAAAGTACTCAGTGACTTTGGTTTGCTTCTTGCTCTTCCTTCAGTTTTCGTCTATGACCTGTTTCATTTTTTTGCGCTCCGGACATCAAAAAAAGAAAAAGGAACCTCGGAAGATGCATGGCTAATCCGCTTCGCGGTTAATCGGGGTTCTACTGTACTTTATGAAAAAATTGCAAACAGAATTTGTGAAATTTCTTCGGGAAGAGGAAGACGCAGACGCGAAAATGGAGGTAAATCGAGTGGAGTTTGAAAGTGAAGCGAGGCAAAGGATCGAGTAATTTTCCTTCGGGAATTCTCCTCTCTTTCCGTGTAACGAACAAATAGCTAATAACCACTTCGCTCGAATGTGAGCCGATTACGGCAAGTTGCCTCTATCAAACTTTACCGACTTCCCGGTAAGGCTAACGGTGCGCTGACCCGAACGAGACCTTATGAATTGTAATTCACGCTGCGGAGTCTCCGCCGTTGACGAACTCGGCGTGTAATTCGTTTATTCAA